>JAMAGL010000014.1:0-600000 GCA_023626215.1 Talaromyces sp. PL2406 | reverse complement strand
AGCTAAAACAGACAATAGGATTGTCCTGAATCAGTTGTCGTGAATAGACAAGGTTGAACCCTAGCTAGCCTGTTGATGGATGCTTGATTTGGAGGATTACTCGATTGGGTCCTTCCTTGATGGTTATGTTGACACCTGACCGACCAGGCAGGCAGAGGACGGCTAGGGCTAACAATACCTGAATAACTGTATATCAAGCAAAAATGCTATATTGGTTTATCGTCGATAGATGCTGGGCAGAAGATCCATGATTTATAAACAATCGATAATCTCCTTCACACGTTCCGTCGTCGCTGATTTGCTGGAGAAGTACCTATCTTTCATACTCTTTGAAAGCGCAGTGACGGCCCAAGAGACCAACTGCAAATCATTGGCGATTGCAGCATGCATGGACGATCTTCAAGGTCAGCAGATCAGTTCGCTGGATACCGCGGAAGCCGTCTTCTGGTCTTGCAGTCAGGCACCGTTCTTCACTCGACGAAGTTAATATATAGCAAGCACCGAGAGACTGAGCAGGTTCCAGAGATGATGGCCGCATGCGGATATCCGACATAATTAAGCCGTATGGGGAAACTGGATCAGCCAACAAGAGGAAAGAGAATTACCGCGCGATCCGGGGGTGTCGCAGGTCGGTCGCATCTCCGGTGAACTGGATTTGCTCGATTATTCCGAGTCTCTCCATTTCAGTTTCGTTGTGTGGGGGGACGATCTGGAGTGCGCTGAGTCGCTGACAAAAGACCGCACAAAGATAGCCCGGTCGCCTCGTCATCGATTGTCCTCCGTCCTCGTCTCGCCGACCAATGCTCTCTGAGTGAATGCTCCTTTCACTGCTCGCGCTGGATCCCGGAATATGATTCCAATGATTTCATTCGGCCCCCACCTCTTGCTCCTCGTGCTGCTGGTGTCCGCGGTCGCTGCTTCAAATAGCGTCACCGCCAGCCCGACCAACGACACCAATGCCCTCACCCAACAATTCGGCTCTCTACGCTTCTTTCTCAGAGCCGCGACCAATTCTTCTGTGAACGAAGTCAATCTTGCCCCGTTGACCTCTACTCTAGCAACGCTCGACTATTCTTCTTTTCAGGTATGTCGTGTTAACTAACGCAGTGCGTATCGTATAATGCGTATAAGCGCCTTCCGCTGACATCCGGCCAGCGCTTCTCCATCCAGGGCTCCCTCTACCAAACCACCGCATCCAACACCGCCTCAATCGCCACCCAGGACATCGCATTGATAAGTTGCGACCCGTCCGCCTACACGGGCTACCTCCATGTCGCAGAGACCGTTTCAGCTGTAGTTTCATTATCCAGCGGCCCCCCCGCCGCCGTGATCCTGTACAGTCTGCAGTCCAACCATTGCAACTACACTGTCAACGATCCGACCGTCTCTTATATCAACGTCTTTACCGTCGTCAATTCCACCGCCTCGCAGCTGTTTTTCAGTCAATTGTCCAGTATCAATACCACTGCGACAGCGGATATAAACGCCGATATGTCGACGAGTAGCAGTGCATCGACGTTTGGGAATTCGACCACCACGGGCACTGGCACGGTGTCCGGGTCGACTACCGCGGTCGCGATGATTATCTTGTATACCATCACGGGTATTATCACGGCGTTGTTTTTGGGGATTATTATTACGGGCGCCGTCCGCGCTCATCGACATCCAGAGCGATATGGACCGAGAAATGTGACGGGACGACCACGACAGAGTCGAGCGAGGGGAATAGCCAGAGCAATGTTGGAGACGATTCCGATTGTCAAGTTTGGAGATAAGGAGGATGGTGTGGAAGCGGCCAAGAGGGATTTGGAAATGGCGTCGTCGACGCATACGGCTGAAAGTCATGAAACTACGCCTGAACTTTCGGCAATGCATGAGGCGGATCCTCAGCCGGAAGCAGATCATCATGACCATGTCACTGATGCTACTACTGATGGCACTACTGATGCTACTGCCACTGCGGCCGATGCAGGAAACAACAACTGTCCCATCTGCACAGACGACTTTGTCAAAGGCCAAGACGTGCGACTTTTGCCGTGCGGTCACCAGTTCCATCCCGACTGTATTGATCCGTGGTTGATCAACGTCTCGGGAACATGCCCTCTGTGTCGTATCGATCTCAACCCCGCAGCATCAACCGAGACAACTGAAGACGGCGAAGCAGCCCACGAAGAGGGCGACACTTCCCCACAAACTGTTGACGCGATAGAGTCATCAAACAACCAGACGAATAGTAACAGACACTCCCGCGGTTTAGCAGGCTATCTATCCGATATCCGTCGCGCTCGCAACGCGCCCGTCGAGGAACGAATTGAGGCTCTGCGACGATTGCGCGAGTCACAACAACAACGACAGCAGAATGGAGATGAGTCGGCGACTGCAGAAGAGACTCAAGGTCGTCGACGACATTTGGCGATGAGACTACGTGATCGATTCAGGATTCGCACGAGACAGCATGGATCTGAGCAAACGTCTTCTTAGATGTTGACCATACATATGAACATACTTGATATACACCTTACATACACCCTCACCCACGACATATACATCCATCACCTCTCATCCTGAATACATATAACCTCAAGGAAAAGGAAGAAGGAACCAAAAAGCACGACTCTCACCCTGAATTTCTTTTTTTTTTTTCTTTTTCATTTCTGAATTTGCATGCACCCATCGAACGGCGTTTTGATTTGGTCTCATTATACAATGGATCATGGACGGATTATTCATGTTTTTTTTTATGCGGCATGTTTCATGATTTATGCCTTCGCACTTGGATTTGGATTGGGTTATTGGTTTTGTACATTGCACACAGCTTTTGGTTTATTGCGGTTGGTCGGTGGTTTGGTTTTGGTTATATTAGGTGTATAGGAGAATGAGATGCGATGAATTATAGACGTTAGTCAAGACTTCGATATACTGTATTGATCGATTACGCCTTGATTTCCGGTCGTTTTAGTGATTTTGGTAAGTAGTCGGAACAACATGTATGATCTTCAAGTCCTAGCTTTGTGGTGATGGTCAATACAATTGATACATCGGAATCAGGTTTCCGGGGTCTATATATTGTGTTTCTATTCTCATTTGTGTGCGATCTGCCTTTTCTCTGTCAGAAGTAGTTCCTCGAAGTGATTAATGATCTTGTCTTGAAAAGACCGTAATTGTGTCCATCAAGTGATCGAGGGAGGGAAGAATTCCGCTGCTGAGGATCTACACAAAAAACATTGATCTGTTAGTATCACTTACCTACTCACCCAAGGAACAGACAGCTAACTCACAATCTAGACGAGAATTGCAAAACTTGAAAAATGCTATCATCCAACGCAAGGCTATTCACTGCACTCCCATCACTACCAGACTTTGATCGTCTCTGCTCCCAAACTACCAGCCCAGAAACATACCCCTTAGCCGCAGAAATCATCGAAAACGTACCCATCTACAATCTACCAGCATATCAGGACAAGATTGGCAATGAAGCAGTCATTAGCAACCTTCAAGAAGAATGGTACCACATCCTCCTCTCCGGACCCGGCGTCTTCGTCCTGCGGGGGATGTATCGCAATCAAGAAACCATCTCAACAAGCAACCAAACCTTTACTCAGATCATGGACCTCGAAAAGCAAACCAAAAAAGAAGGAGGGGACCACTTCGCCGCCAATCCCGGCACAAACGCGCGTATCTGGAATTCATTCTCCAAACACGCTCTGCTGCACCCAGCATCCTTTGTGTCGTACTACTCCAACCCCTGGCTCGCACATGTATCGACAGCCTGGCTCGGTCCCGCGTATCGCATAACAGCACAAGTCAACATCGTAAAACCCGGCGGACAAGCACAGAGCCCTCATCGCGATTATCACCTCGGATTCCAAGACCACGAATCCTGCGGAAGATATCCGAGGAGTATACACATCGCAAGCCAGTTTCTGACCCTCCAAGGCGCCGTCGCGCATACCGATATGCCGGCTGAAAGTGGACCGACGTGGTTATTGCCCTTTAGCCAGCAGTTTGAGGCCGGGTACTTGGCTTATAGGCAGGCCGACTTCCAGAAATATTTTGAGAAGAGATTTGTATCTGTCCCGTTACGGAAGGGGGATGGTATCTTTTTTAATCCGGCGCTGTTCCATGCTGCGGGTGCTAATCGCACGAAAGATGTGAGTAGGGTTGCGAATTTGATGCAGGTTAGTTGTGCGTTTGGGAAGGCGATGGAGATGGTTGATGCTGTGGCTATTGTGGAGAGGTGTTGGGAGTATATCCTTCAACTTTACTCATCTTCTTCTTCTGATGATGATGATGGTGAGGGAAAGCTGTCATTAGAAGTATCGTCCCTCATCCAAGCCATAGCAGATGGATACCCGTTTCCCACAAATCTGGATCGCAGGCCGCCTGCTCCGAATGGACTTGCGCCGGACAGTGAGCAGGATGTTTTGAGGCGGGGGTTGAGAGAGCGCTGGTCTAGAACAAAGGTTGTGAGTGAGTTGAGGCGGATGAGGGTTGAGTCAGGGGATGATAGTGCACATCTCTTAGTGTAAGTTAGGGTTATGACATGTATGTATATAATGACTCCACAGAAGTAGTTATGTATGTAGAAACTTGGCATGAGATGACAGTTTAAGAATAACTCGTACAGAGTACGTACGTGCTTTGTATCTTACTGCTGACAAGAGAAAAAGGGTTGGTATTCCTTCGTGTTTCATGTACAGCCACCGCAACCTTCTTGATATCGGGTCCAGTTCCAGGCTAGAACGAAGGAATGAACACCGTTATATTTTTCTACTATGTATCATAGTACGTACGTATGTATGTATTACAGTCGGAGCATACAGTATTAAATGTTGTGTCACAGTCAGCTTTCTACTCGACTATTCATAGGGATGACCATCTTCACACACACGACTCAGTACGCATACTGCATACTGGAAGTGCGGGTTGTCATACATTCGCCATACCCGATGAAGCAAATGATCGGTCCATCCATTGCAGTGACACACACCTTGCTCGCTCTTCAAGGTTAACTGCTAACTATCGAGAATGTCATGCTATGGACATGGTACCTGATATGCCTCGATTTCATTGGATTGAGGCTCGTCTGCCCTGAAACATGCCGTGGCCAATGATAACCCATGCACTTGGCGATGTCCCAATCAGAATACGAACAAAACGCCATCCCGAGTAATTTACCGTACCTGCCATACGGGCCATACATCACGTTTTATTAAGGACGGTGACTGACCATGTCTGTCGATATCTTTTTTTCTTTTGACTTCAATTTCGACTTGAATCTTCATTTCATCTTTCCTATTGTTCATTCTTTGTCTTCATTGTGGTGTATCTGGTTATCGAGGGATCTGTGTTGGTACATTAGTTCTACACCAACTCCTTAGGCCATTGATCATCCCCACGTCCACCATCGCCCACCACTCATTTGTGCTCGATCGGTGACGCCTCGTCATTCTCTCCACTTGTCTCTGTTTTTGTCGGTCGTTCATGATCAGATCTCAGATCTAGTCGACAGATTTATACCGAGGGACGACTGTGTCGCTCTCGTTACTCACCCCACTGTCGTTAAAACTCGCTCATTACTTTTTCTTTTCTTCGAATTGATCAGTCAATGTCGCGCCCTGGCATCGGCGAAAAGCGCTTTTCAGCAAACAAATTCCACCCCCTCCCCGATATGGCCAACCCCAACGACGCGACCATCGACATCCCCCTAACCACCGTCCCCAGTCGCGGCACCGGTGCCCGCAAGACCAACACCAACACCCTCGCCTCGCCCACCAGCTATCCCAACGGCTCGTCGTCGAACGATGAAAAACGACCAGGCCCCGGTCGACGGAAAAAGACCGGCACGGGGGACTCAATGACAAATGAGGACAGCGAAGGAGCCCTCAACACCATGGGGAGGATTTATTTTGCCATTTTGAATTTCTCGGTCATCACTCGTTATTTCATCTATGTCTCGCCATTGGCGTTTTTGATTGCTATCCCTATTATTATCGGTTCCACGGCGGCGCCGCATGCGGCCATTGGCGGTGTCAGGATCGTTTGGTTTTTCACCTGGATTGAGGTCGTCTGGATCAGTTTGTGGGTTGCCAAAATTCTTGCACATTTCTTGCCATTTTTGTTTCAGTTTTTTGCTGGGTTTGTCAGTCCCGGAACCAAAAAGTATGCTCTTATTCTCAAGGCATTGGAAATTCCCCTGTCACTGGTGGGCTGGGCTATTGTTTCTTTGGCTACGTTTATTCCTATCATGACCCAGAATCCGTCGCAGCGGGCCAACAACGATACTGGTGAAAAGAGTTGGGAGGCAACCGTCAAGCAGATTCTGTTTGCTTTGCTCATTTGCACCCTGATCTTTCTGGCTGAAAAGGCTCTTATCCAGTTGATTTCTGTGAGCTACCACCGCAAGCAGTACGAACTGCGCATCAAAGAGTCCAAGCACAATGTCGATTTACTGGGTCATCTTTACGATGCATCTCGCGCCATGTTCCCCGAATACTGCAAGGAGTTTGCTGAAGAAGATGAAATCATCTCCGCGACCATTCTCGCTGACAAGAAAAAGGGTCACAAGCGTGGAGATTCTGTTGCTCCACTACGCTTGATTCGCAACGTTGGACGTGGTGTCGGCCGTGTTGGTGACAAGGTCACTGCTGCGTTTGGTAATGTCGCGCACGAGATTACTGGCAAGAACATTTTTGACACCGGATCTGCTCATTCGATTGTTACTCAAGCACTGGACAAGCGTCATGCATCGGAAGCTCTGGCTAAGCGTATCTGGATGTCTTTCGTGGTTGAAGGACGGGATGCCTTGTATGAGGAGGATATTGTCGAAGTCATGGGTGCACAACGCGAGGAAGAGGCCAGAGAATGCTTCCATATTTTGGACCGCGATGGAAATGGCGATGTCAGCATGGAAGAAATGATTCTTACTGTTGCTGAATTCGGCCGTGTCCGCAAGTCTATTGCTCGAAGCATGCACGATGTCGACCAGGCCATTCACGTTCTCGACAGTTTGTTGTTGACCGTAGCCTTGATTATCATGGTCCTTGTTTTTGTCTCTTTCGTCACGACTGGTGCAGCTACTGTCATTGCCGCTGGTGCTACATCTCTGCTGTCTTTGTCTTTTGTTTTCTCGACTACTGCTCAGGAAGTTCTGGGATCTTGTATTTTCCTGTTTGTCAAGCATCCGTTTGACGTTGGTGACCGTGTGGAAATCAACAGCCAGGAATTGTTTGTCGAGGAGATTTCTCTGCTGTATACTGCTTTCCGTACCGTGGCCGAGCAACGAGTTACCCAAGTCGCCAATAGCGTCCTCAACACTTCATGGATTGACAACGTCACTCGCTCTAAGGCGATGCGCGAACGTATTTCCCTGTTTGTCGACTTTGGCACTACATTTGCCGATATCCAACTGCTCAAAATGGAAATGGAAAAGTTCGTCCGCGACAAAGACAACAACCGCGACTTCCAGCCCGATATCGAAATCGAAGTCATCAGCGTTGGCAACATGGACAAACTCGAGCTTCGTATTGAGATCCGCCACAAATCGAACTGGTCCAACGAAACAGTCCGCGCTGCGCGTCGATCCAAGTTTATGTGTGCTTTGGTCTTGGCTATCAGGAAAGTACCTATTATCGGTCCTGGCGGTGGTGGTGCCGCATTGGGCGATCCTTCAAACCCATCGTACTCTGTCAGCATTACCGATGACAAGGCCAAGGAATATCGCGAGAAGGCTGCTGAGAAGAAAGAGCAAGCTCGTTTGGTGCCTACGAGTGCTATGAAGGAATTCCAACAGAGTCTGTCGCCGGCAGGGGCCTCGACCGGGGTTGAGACGGTCACATCTACCAGTGGACTTCAGCAACGCAGTGGAGGATCAGTCAAGAAAATGAGCGAAGCCGATTTCGTCGATGCTCTCAACAGCCGTCCCGCTGGCTACGACCTGGCGCGTCCTGAAGAATCAGCACAGTTGTACCGTATCCCTAGCGCAGCCTCTGGAGTCAGCAACGAGAACCAACTAAGTCCCGTCCAGGATGTGGACGAACAATCAACGCTCCTCCGCGCTCCATCATCAGGTCGTCGCAAGGCCAGCCCCAATGTTCCGACTCTTCATCAACCAGCGCCTCTGCTCATGCCTCCATCCGTGACTGGCGCGATTCCGGCAGCTCAACAAACGCCAACGGACCGCTACGAAATCCCAAGCTACTATTCCGCAGCACCCCAGCCATTAGCCTCTCAACAAACACCTACTAGCGCGACCCCATTCGAAACTCCCTACGAGACAAATAATCCATATGCCGGCAGTTACGGCCACGCTTCTCCCGCGCCTTCCACTGCACCAAGTCAATACCGACCTGCGCCGCCACAATACCAATCTCAGCCGTCGGCGGCAGCATCGAGTACCAGTCTCCCTCGCCCAGCAGGTCAGACTCAAACTCAAGCAGGCAATGCGTTCGCACAATCCCAGACGCAACCACATATACCATCACCGCGAGTCGATGATGATGAAGAACATTAACGATTTTGCCTTGGCGTTCGCATCTCATCATACTGATTACCAGCTTGGTGATAACGATTTCCCTCACTTTTCTGCATATCAAACTGGTTTTGATTTTATAGACTAAAAATTTGTTTGCACTTATCCAGTTTATCTAAACTGTCACGTTCTGTTTTTTTTCTTGTCTGTTGGTTACGTGTTGGAGGCTTACTGTGTTATCCGACATGACTTGTCGATTCTTGTATATTACAATTCTATCGTACACCCCCAATCTCACCCACACTCTGCAGAGTAGATAGAGAACAGAGAAGAGACTATTTAGTAACCTTCCACGGATAACCCACCTCCTCATCCTTCCTAATCCAAATCTTAGTCTTCCTCTTGTTAACTACATGCTCCACAAACACTTCTTTCGTATATGCAGCTTTGAATTTCCGAATCCAGCGCGGATCCCATAGTTCGCTTGCAACGCCCAAATCTTTGCAGCACCGGATTAGAGCGTTGGATTTGCAGCCTTCGGTTGCGGTGGGGATGCCGTCTGGATTGAAGTAGTCTTGTTCACCGCGGGCTATTGATACCAATCTATTCCCATCCCAGCGTCATCAATTAGTATTTCTTTTTTGATAGAAGAACGGGGGATAAAGGGGGAGGGGGGAAAGCGACGTACCGTCCATGACAAATCAAAGCATACTCCCTCGTAACCGTCTTGGGAGTAACTATACTCTCACTCCTGGGCACAAGACCCCAACCCCCCGGCCCAAACGCTTTGTTCAGGATCCGTCGATATTTGATTTCGGGCAAGTAGACAATCCCGTCCGGTTTGATTTCGACATCTTCGCTGTTCACTTCGGCCAAAAGGACGGAGGCGATTTCGGGAGAAAAAGGGACGGAGGATATGCCGTGGAAGGAGCGGGTCCAGTCTATTTTTTCGCTGGAGGGGTCCTGGCCGCTGCTGGGGGAGAGGTTGGGGGGTTTGTCGGCGAGGCCGGTTTTGGCGATGTTTGGTGTCGTTGGCGACGATGTTGTGGTAGACGATGTGGTTGTTGTGGATGTTGTAGATGGGGCTGGGGAGGAGGAGGAGGGGGTGGATTTGAGAGGTGTGTTTGCTGGTGAAGCTGACGTTCGTGGTGTTGAGGTTGATTGAGCTCGGAGAGAGGTGTATTCTGTCATAGCGAATCGTCGCGAAAGAATGGATGGTGTAGGTCGTAGGCTCTGTGGACGTAGCGCTTCGAGCGCTGCGAGTGAGCGCCGGAGTGGTAATGAAGACATGGTTGTTGTCTGTCCCTGAAAGCTGAGAGATGTGTTGTTGACAGAGTCAAGGTGTGAGTGAGACGAGAGAGATGAGGTATCACAGCTCGTGAGGGTCAGCTATGGCCAATCACATGCGGCATTCGACCAGAGGTCACTTTTTGCAGCACGAACGACTACATTTACATCAAGATATGATTAAATTAAGAGTAGAATAATAGAGAGTTCATAATAGTAATACAATAATAATACATCGCCCAAAATACCTGCTTAGGTAGGTAAAGGAGTTATTGAGCATCCTTGGTCTCGGTCCTCTCATCATTGCCCTGCCGTTTCCAGCACTCGCGGAATGCCTCCATCTGCTCTTGTCAGCTCATCATATAGTATTTATCAGAATCTCAAATGGATTGGGAAGGAGTATGATTTATGCAGACAGAGGGAGATATGTGTGCTGATGACGGTGAGCTCACCTCCTTCTTACAATTCCGCCAGTCCCTGGTATCATAGTAGCAATCGTTCATTTTCAATTGTTCGGCTATAAACATACTCATTAATATCACTCCATGAAATAAAATGAATCAATGAGGGATAAACATACCAGAACATCCGGTGCTGAAGATGCGCTTGTCCCTGCGGGCGGAAAGAGCGATCAATCAGTCAGTCCGCCGAACCTCGACAATTCTCTTCTTTTCTTGTACACTCACCAGTCATCGGGTTCATCGTCGTCGTGGTTTGTGCTCTGTTCGGCTGTTGATTTTTCATTGTTGGACATTTTTACTAATCGAAGGAATGATTGCAGAAGCAGCTGATTCCTGAAATTATTGGTCTTGACAAGGGAGAGAAGAAATTGAGTGAGATTCTGACTGGAAGCTCCCGCGACGGTACGACAAAATGTCTGCTGGACGAGCCATTAGCTCGGGCAGGCTCAACGTGCTCGTCTACTCTGGTACTTCCCCAAACCACAATAAATATACAAAAATATTGATGTTAGTATAGGCCACGGGAGCACTGTAGAATCAGTCCTCCACTGCCTCTACACTCTCCGCCGCCTCCTCGCTCCCAACTATGCCGTAATCCCCATCACAGCAGACATGCTCATCAAAGAACCCTGGCTCTCCACCTGCGCCATGCTGGTAATGCCGGGAGGCGCCGATTTGGGTTATTGCGCATCTCTAAATGGGGCTGGGAACCGTCGTATCACTCAATTCGTGCAGAATGGGGGCGCATATCTCGGTTTCTGTGCCGGCGGTTATTATGGGAGTGGCAGGTGTGAGTTTGAGGTTGGCGATAAGAAAATGCAGGTTATTGGCGAGAGGGAGTTGGCTTTCTTTCCGGGGGTTTGTAGAGGGTGTGCGTTTGAAGGGTTTGTTTATTCTAGTGAAGCTGGCGCAAGGGCGGCGGAAGTCAGGGTATCCAAAACCGCGTTTGGTGATGGAACAGTCCCGGACACGTTTCATACTTATTATAATGGTGGTGGTGTTTTTGTTGATGCGGAGGCTTATGCGGATCAAGGAGTCGAAGTACTCGCGAGTTATACGGAAGCACTTGCTGTTGACTCGGGCAAGGGTGCAGCGGCAGTTGTATATCGCAAAATTGGCGAAGGAGCGGCCGTCCTTACAGGGCCTCATCCAGAGTATGTCTCTCTGATCTGATTTTCCGATATCAAACTGACTTCGTAGATTCGCCGCCGTCAATCTCGACAAATCCGCTGGTGGCCCCGAGTACGCTGAAATTATTGACAAAATAGCCGCCGACGACACTGCCAGAACAGACTTTCTAAAAGCATGCTTGACCAAACTTGGCCTACAAGTTAGTCAAGAAACTACCACGGTACCGTCTCTCTCTTGCTTGCACATGTCCTCTGTCGAGCCTGAGTATACTCAAGCTATTATATCTGCGCTGGAAGAGATAATGACCAAAGAAGAGCGAAAAGACATCCTCAAAGACGATGTCGATACCTTTCGGGTCGAGAGGGCGTACGACAAGACGTACGAGATGGATGATTTGAAGGCCGCATTGGATGAAGAAGTGGCGGAAGAAAAGGCGGCTTCTAGTGAAGGCATTGTTGATTATAATGCGATTGTGAAGCGGTTGCTGATCCATGGAGAGCTACCTTCGTCGAAACTGACGCCTTATTTTAATCATCATGCATTCTATGCTAATCTACGGCACTATCAATCGCAGTCAAAGGAGGCGGTTGTCGATTTTGGAAGGTCTATTATGTACGGTGAGGTGGTTACAAGTACTAGTTCCATGTTGGAAAAGTATGTATCTCTCCGTTACGATGGATAAAGCTAACATTTTCAGGAACACGCGTCTTCTTCGACGACTGCCCACCGGGTTCACAATGACCGCCACAGTGCAAGTGGCAGGAAGAGGCCGCGGATCGAATGTCTGGGTATCACCAGCCGGAGCTCTCATGTTCTCGACCGTGGTTCGCCATCCAATGGAAAAGATGCAATTAGCACCAATAGTCTTTGTCCAATACCTTGCCGCCATGGCTGTCGTCAAGGGAATAAAAACCTACGACAGGGGCTACGAGCAGCTGCCAATCAAGATGAAATGGCCCAACGACGTTTGTAAGTCACCCCCTGCTTTAACTGTGCATGTATACTGATAGGGAAAAAGATGCAATGGACCCCGCTGACCCCGACAAACGGAAATATACCAAAATCTGCGGCATCCTCGTCAACTCCCACTACTCCTCAGAAGAATACGTCGCGGTCGTGGGCATCGGCATAAACGCCACAAACGCATCCCCAACGACGTCTCTGAACGCCATCGTGGAAAGATATGCATCCCGCGCAACCATCAAATCAAGTCCCATCATTTTAGAGAAACTGCTGGCGCGAGTGCTAACTGTCTTTGAAGAATTGTACATCCGTTTCCTGCGCACCGGGTTCGATAAACAGTTTGAAGATATGTACTACGAGGACTGGCTGCATATGCATCAGATCGTGACGCTGGAAGAAGAAGGCGGTGCCAGGGCTAGGATCAAGGGTATAACGCGTGATTATGGATTGCTTCTAGCGGAGGAATTAGGCTGGGAGGACCGGCCGACGGGGCGCGTGTGGCAGTTGCAGAGTGATAGTAACAGTTTTGATTTTTTCAGGGGCTTGTTGAAGCGGAAGGTCTAATCGCTCGTCAGAGGGCTCGCATGTAGCTTTATGAATATAGATGATATGCTATTCTTCGCTCTTTGATTTCCACCCCTCAATAACAAACTCAAAAACCCTATCCCCCTGCCCCAGCGGTATCGGATGAACATGCTCATCATACAACGACCTCTCAACATACTTCACCCGTCCGGCATGATCAACCAATAAAATAGTCTGTTTCTGCGTCCCATAGAGGCCAGAAGTATACCCCGCCAGCCCCATTTTTGCGAGGTGGTCTGCCTCAGCCTCGAATTGAGCGCGATCACCCAATAGCGGAATGAAAATCGATTCTTTGATTTGATTCATATACTGCTCTTTGGTGGGCTCGGTATTTGATAGCCTCGGCATAGTGTTTGTTGATAGGACGCTGAACAGCCGTCTAATTAGATCATCTTCCTCTTTTTTCGTAGGACTTTGTTGATGATGGGGAAGATGGTAAGAGGCGATATGTGCGTCAATAGCACTCTTCATCAAAAGCTCCCCTTTTATGATCTTCGGCCACGTCCTATCTTTGAGGAATGTATTACTTAACCCCACCGTCTCCCCCCGCGTCGAGGCAATCCACGTCGTAGACTCGATGGTATCAGCCATCCGATTCGATATAATCGCCAACGGCTCACCCACACGACCACAAACAAGACTGAACCCGCCTGCTTTGGTGGCCATTTGGGAATTTATCATATCCTGCACGAACGCGCGTGTCGTCCTCTGGTCTTTCCACTCTTTCCCTTCTTTCGTTCCATTTCCCCCTCCCAGAGGAGAAGGGGGCTCAGTCAGAAAATCATTCACAATCGCGCCACGACTTACGTTCCCAATAGGCGCTGCTTCGCGATAATTTGTCAATACGGCTACCCTTCCCTGTTTTGTGATGCCCATCCATGTCCCCTGCTCGGGACGCGCGAGGTCGCGAGACCCCAGGACATGGGTGTTCGGGGACTGCCACCAGTTTGCGGGTGCTGTCGGGCGATGTAAATACTCCTTTTTATCTCTGTTAGTGTGTGTGTGTATGTACGAGAGAAAGGGGAAAAGGGAGGGGTACATCGCGATTATCGATTATGATGAGTTCGTATGCGGGATGGGCGGTGGAGATGAGGGCGATGCACATGTTGCTTCCTTCCCTTTTCTTTGCTTTCTTATATATGTATTGAGTGGAAAGTGTGTGATGGGTCATAAATCATTAGCTTTTGGGATTTCCTATTCTTTTTCGAGTATATATAGAAAATGTATACAAACCTCAAGGTGGCATGTTGTATGGGCTTATCAGCCATCAGCCCACTTTGATAAGATCGCTTATGTAAGCGATATCTTGGCGCAGCTTTATTTGGACCGAGGTTATGAGAGCGACGTTTTTGCTTGGAGAAGCTTGACTTTCTTGTCTGTACGTCTAATCTTGCAGCGAGATATGCAAAACATCAAAGGTGGTGTACGTACATGATTTGCGAAAGGCTTCACAAACACAAAAGCTACCTAGATCCTGGAATAACCACATTAGGTGCTCCAAAGACGGGTCGACTCAGTCCCAGATGTCCATGTTCATATTGTGTTGGTGCAACCAACTAGACCAGAAAGCAGCGCGCATCCTAGATGATCTAGTATGGTATGATATAGCTAGCAAAGCTGGATCATGTGGAATGTGTGAGGGAGTGGGACGTTGTCCCAATATATTGTGCTTGGCTGTATGAAGGACTCCGACTTTGATGCTGTATAGGGAGATTGATGATATCTCCGGGATGCCCTGAGCCTTGAAGGGATCGCGAGATGCTACCCGACTTTTCCAAGATGTACGCCCTAAATGCATTTTCTTATCCCAGTTGCTGAATTATGATCAATTATCTCTACTCATCAAATGGCCGTGCCGTCTTCAATCTTGTCGGACCAGTTACAAACTTGAGACGATACATTTCCAATCTTGCAGTGCTAACAGTTCGCGCCAGCCTAGAATATCGGGCTCCAAGATTATCCACTGATGTAGACTTGAGAGTCTCGAGGTGTTTGCAACTAAATCGTGCTAAAGTGCGCGTTAGAAGCTATGGATAAGCAATACGTAACAGCCAACCCTATTTGGACGCAAGATCCGAGATCGGGGAGCCGAATTGGTGTGTCTGGCAATCTCAAAGGATATCCTTCCTTTTGAACTCCTTGTTCATAGCCAGAGATAGTCCCATGAAAATCGATTTTGAAGAGCAAAAAGAAGAAGGTAGCCAGTCATCACAAGTCACTGAATAAGGACATCGCACCCCCTAAACCACAAATGCAGGGAATTGGGCTAACAGTGGATCACTGAATTTAGAAGGTTTGTTCCGTGCCACGACTCCAAGATGAACCTGAGATAAATCTTCCGCTGGATCTCGGTGGTAGATCTTAGCTCAAGTCATGTCTCGACGCGTGGCAAAGGCTGGCTGACCGGGATTGCCTAAAATAAGTGTACGTGGTGATTTTTAGGTAGAAGTGTACGTATATCCATTGTTCTCTATACTAGTGCACGTAGGCACACATCAGTCACCCATCCACATCGGCACCCAGACCATTAACTATGCCGTCGCAGGATCGGTCAACTTCAACGTCACCAACGTGCCATCTGCCAAGATTGAGAACTTGGGTTCTGGATTGGAGGTTGTTACTACCAATGGGTTGTTGACCAGAAAGAATGTCACCTACCCCTCGCTCAATTCCATTTCCATACTCCTAGCGAGCATCGCGTGAATGAGGAGTACTTCCCTATGGCCTGTCACTTTGCTTTTGAGACTGAGAGTATTCTTCTTTCCCTTCTCGAACCTCTTATCATATACTTGCGTACTAACAACTAATCAGGCAAACAAATCGCCGTCGTCGTCTCCTAATAGAACTCTCCCCCTTCAGCTACACCACCCCCCTCTTTGATTCCGTCTTAGCGCATCTCGACGACATCACAACAGCTGGCACATACACCCAGACCGGTCCCTTGGGCTTCACCGGCATAATCCGTCATTTCAATAAGTTCGGTGTTTATACTTACAACGGCCCTTTGACTACACCTCCCTGTAGCGAGAATGTGTCTTGGTTTATCAGTACGGAGCCCATGTGGATCAATGTGCAGTAGTAACGAGCTGTGAAAAATGTGCTCAATTACAATATGCGGTATACACAGGATGCTTTTTAGAGAGACTAATTTGCTGGAGGTTGCTGCTAAGGAGTTGAACTGAGAGTTTTGATTCTATGGCTCAGAAATTGATGCTGTCTAGAAGAATCTATAGAGAGATGTTGATATAGCTGGTGCATCTGAGATGCCACCATTCCCATAATATTTAGTAATGAATGTCACTATGATCTAGGGGACTTTGAACTGTTGTAAGAGTTGTATATTATAGTTGCTAAAGAAGCAGCACATTACAAGCCTGCCTTACCAGAATGGATTAATATCGTACTATGCGATATACTTACGAGGTACTTTTTGATCTAGTTGGTTCAAAGGTCTCCCCGTGGACTCTACTCAGGAGAGATGTTTGACTTGCTTGCATAAACATTGCATGTATTATCATTCTACATCTACCTATCAATTATTTCCCGCAGTGACATATCAACACAATTCAGCGTGTGTGTATGGTTTTGTTGCAATACCATTAAGCTAAAAAGACATGGTTACTTTTTAGCCCTGGTCGATTGACTACAGTAGGTATGCTACAGGCTTGCGAAAGGCACCAATGGTCAGACCCCGAATCCAAGCCAAGAGAGACCACTAGTTGGTTTTCAAAGCCTCAGTTACATAAGTCTCAAAATCCTTCATAGACCCCTCGGCAATATGCCCCACGTCACAGATCTCCATATTGTGCTCGACCGTATAGGTAACCCCAAAGTTGATGCGATACATCGGGTCCAACTTTTCAAAAGGTGACTCCATACAGACAGCCAGTGGTGGGCCTTTGAGCGATGGTTCGTCCGGCCGTGTCCGAGGTTCGTCAAGTCTTTCGTCGAAGACCAGTGCATGTTTATCGAGGTCGAGCCCTGGCCTTGCTAATCCTTGTCCGCCATAGGTGAACATTCCTCTGAAACACATCGGTTAGTCTTTTCCCTCACAGACACAAGGACAAAATAATTGGAAACTTACACGCAAGTAGAACTATTCTCTGCCTGGCTAGTCTTGATAACAACCATTCGACGCCAATAAGAAATCATTGGCTGGCCGTTAATGACACTGATATCTTCACTGTTGCTGCTCGCCTTTGTACGTAGGTCTTTAATCGGTTCAGACCAGCGTACGACAAAAATCTGATATTGCTTTTTTGTAAGACACTTGGCAATTAAAATCATCTCTCAGAATTACTCACTCTGCCAGGTGTGAAATATTCTCTTCCATTCCTGACAAGGGCTGCTTTAATCGACAATTGGTTAATAAGATTTATCTATACCACTTGGCCGTAGAATTCTTACCTCCGTGCGAGGCCTCCCGGGAATGCCGTTCTAGAAACTTTGGAGTATGACTCTGGTAGGTTTCACTTGATACCGGTTTATACACATTGTCCGAGGTAGTTTGGCTTGATATCCAGCGAGATCTCTGCAATTGAGATTCATTGTTTCGGATCGGCAGACGGTCAGAAAGTATGAAGAGCTTCTGATACAGAAGATAGAATGCTGGTGTGTAAAATTGCAAGTTCTCACCAAGACGTCTAACTAAATCCTCTCGAATCTGGTAGGCTGGAACGATGTATGCATATCCCGAATCTCGATTTCCAGCCACAACGTGACCGTAAAAATCACGCGTTTGGGCATCGAAAACGCAGGTTCCACAATCTCCTTCCTCGAGTTTCCCATCAAACTTGACCGTCCATAGTTCTTGGGATGGCATCTGTGCATCTTGGTCTGACGCTCTTGAGAAAGACGGGGTCCCCAGCAAACGGCCGCTCAGAGAACCCGACGACCCGGTAATGGCAAATATCTTAGCATCTTTTGGCCGCGCGTCTGAAACTCGTGTAAGATTGAGCGGGAGATCAAAGATTCCATTATTGAAACGAAGTTGGTTTCGCATACTAACATACGAGCCTTCAATCTTGATCAGAGCGTAATCGAGGCCCATGTCAGATCCTTCTATTGAGGATGCCAGTAAAGTACCCGATTCCAGAGGTCTTTCCTGGGCACTAGCACGCGCAACTTGTTTTATACGACTTTTAGATCTCGAACGTGATTTGCTGCGAGCTCTCTCAATCAGACCGGCAGCAGCGGGACCTGTAGAACTAACCGCTGGCATGTATTCGATTCGACTTTCCAACCTACTGGCGGTATCTCCACCGCGAGATTGTGATCTACCGCGATAACGCGAATAATTTCGGCTGCCGTCTTGTGAGTTGTTTCGAGCTAAAGCGACAGCACCTGTGAAGGCAGCAGCACCAAGACCATCACTTGTGGAAAACCTAGCTCTAGAATGAGATGGAGAGCGGCTGCGGCGGGGACTATGATGGCGATGATGATGCGTTGAATCATCAAGAGTTTGCTGAAAAGAATTATGTGTTGTGGAGGTTGCTACTACCGTAGCAGTAGGATCGATCGTAACCCTAAAATAGGAAATATATCAGCTTCACTGCGGTTGATATCGATCGATTACTCACCTTCCAGTCACAGTCTCTCCTGTATCAAGTTCAGACTCTTGGGAAGAACTGGACCTTGATATCGACTTTTCTGATTCTCCCAATCCCCAATTCGATTGCTCGGACAACGGGGAGCGACTTCCCTGTCTAATTGTCTGAAGGAATTCTTCGTCATCGGAATCGCTCTCTCCATCAATATCGTATTCGAAAGGAGGGCAAGAATCAGAAGGTGGCCGTCGTGGTATGAACGCATGAGCTGCAGTAAGAAAACAGATTTTATCTCCCAATTTGGCAATTACTCCAGCCGTTGCTATCCTTGACGTCGAGGTATTCCCCCGCGAATCCTCGAGGAACACGTGTGAGCCCAGTATTAAGTTCGTCGGCCGGTAAAAAACGGACGTTTCGCTTTTCCCCGGCTTGATCACCAAACCGTCTTTATGATCTTCAAAGGCGGGGCTGCTGCGCGAGTTGCCCATAGTCCGAAGGAATACCAGAATCTCCCATGACCGCCATTCCTGAAGGAATTCTGCGATGACTCAAGACGGGACGTGTAAAATTCGAGTAATACGATTCTTCCGTATCCATAGAAAAACTTCCGGTACGCGTCAAGTCTCCCAGATCATCCATATTTCCTACGCAGAGCGAGCTGCACGAGTTGCCCAAAGTCCGGAGGATACGAACAATCTGCTGTGTCGACGCCTGGGTATCTCAGTAGTATCCCGCTGTCTTTAATTGTCTTTCTGGCCCGATCTTCGCGAGTTGCCATCTTCACAAATAAACATCAAGACTGGTCTGGCCGTGGACTTGGTCTGACCGATCATGTACAAAGACCAATGCAGTTCTCGGGTCGGTGGCTCACAATTACGATCCAAGTATGTCTTGACTTCCGCGGCCAGTCGAATGAACAGGTCGCGAGCAGGGCCTTGGGCGTGCCAGCATTGGCTCTTACCCATGGAGCGACAGAACTCTCCAATGGACGCCTCGGGATTTTCCCAAGAGGTCTTTCTGTCGGAAGACGAATTCAGGAGTCTTAGTCGCGCCACTCGTTGAGAGATCTGGGACATGGTGAGGGTCGGAACTGCTGTTGAATCAATAGGAAAGTTGTCTGCGATGGGGCGACGAAGTAATGAAGCATTCATTGTATCACATTGAATTGGGATGGGAGTTGGATGGAAAACCCATTACTTGGCAACAGCGGGAAGAGAACCTGGGAAGCTTTCGAGAAATTGTAAGTGATCGACGATGGAATGCCACCCTCAGGTTAATAAGGCACAGCCTGGTCGGATACCTAATCGGAGTCAGCCTTGCTATGAACCCCGCGTATCGCTAGGCTTTGGCAACAGGGAGTTACTTGGGACGCTGCCGAAGGCCCATAAAGGCAAAGAACCTGCTGGGCTGATGAATTTACAAGTAAGAAAAAAAAATCATGGCTGTCCACGACCATTTAAACATTCCACTCCAGACGGAGTTGACTGGTGCTGTCGCCAGGTGCCAGCTCATCAACGATCTCTGCGGCCTATCCATTGATCTGCAGACTTTGATCACCTATAATTTTGACTTAGATGCGTACTTTGTTTACTATTTCGAACAATGTCGCTCGGCACTCATCGACCGAGGACGGCACGTTGCTGCCAGAACCCATCGCGATATCACCGACATTGCATCGTTCATCCGGAACGGACAACAACGTGAAGATATCAAGCAGATTATAATATCAAAACTACTGACTTGCCCCTCCACTAATGACGATCGCGTCGCTGAGAACACCATAGATCTCGCTGCCAGCCTCTTACTGATGATACACTTCCGAGACCTGCCGTTTGGTATATCTCGATGGAGGCCGCTCAAATGGACGCATGGTTCTCTTCAAGATTTCTTGAAGAGCCAGTGGGGCAGCCAGCCTATTTTGAAAGAGACGATCAAGCTTGAAACCATATTTAAAGCGCCGAATCTTACACGCATCGCGGGCATTAGAATCGAATGGACGGATAATCTCAACGACCACTTGAGGATGATAGGGGATGATACTGCAGTTATGATATTCCATCATGCATCTTTTCTAGAACTACAAACGCAGTAAGTGAGCTTGTCAGGCTCGGGGACAAGATTCTCACGGCTAAATCACACTTTACAGTGATCTATTCCCCGCAGGATTCATAGAAGAGACACTCAAAACGCTGGCCCTCCTCTTCCCCCAGAATGGCCGAGAGACCCAAGCTTGGTTCGACAAGATCCGAAGTGACCCTCACACCCCAACTTTGGACCCCAAAGCAGCCCGATGTGGGCGGCTGAAAAGCGATGACCAACACCTAGAACATTTCACCTTCTGGCGAGATCGACTGGTGATTCTGAAACAGGTCTTTGATGAAGCGGAACCCAATACGATCCAACGACTGTGGTACGACCGGCGAAAGGGCGTGCAATGGTACACATTTTGGGTAGCCGTGTTTGTTCTCGTACTTACTGTATTTTTTGGGTTTGTCCAGTCGGTTGAAGGAGCTTTACAAGTTTACAAGGCCTACCATCCGAGCTGACAGTATCGTCGATGACTAGTTATATTACAACTTATTGATTTATAACGCAATTTAGAGTCCAGATAAGTCAAGCAGCCCAACAGACTTCCTGTCAAGAACCAAGGAGAACGATGATCTCTCTATTACGGATTGATGTGGATTGGACATAAAAACCCTAACCCTAACCGTCGTTGTGAACCCACTCTTGACGTAATCCACTGGTTTTAGGTCATAAATGTCTGAATGCGGAAGACAATGTGGTGTGTGCTATACGGCAAAGCGAGGTGGCAATGATTAAGAGTTATGAGGAATCGATATTTGGACAGAAAGTAGAGGTCGCGTCTTGGGGTGTGGTCACCGGCAGTTCAAAAGCATCGTCGACATCCCCGGAAGGGCGCGACTTATGGAACTTGTGTTTAGAGCCATCTGGACACCACTAGGACGTATACAGGACGGATGCATGTACTGAGATGGACTTATCAAGCAACATCGCAGCCCAACGCGGAATTATATGCGGTGTACAGAGAGTATCAAAAGGAAGTATCAGATGAATTGAGCATCAGACGAAAGACAGGAGAGGCCCCACTTGATAAGGTCACCTGCCGATAAGCCTTATCACTCCACTTTCTCCGCCTTTTGTCGCTCGTCTTTCTTCCTACACCCTCTCGACTCCGCAAGTAGAAGAGTATATCTACTGGAATTACGATATCGAATACATGGACTGAGCTATTATCTACACCATACACCCGCAATGTTTGGAATATTTGCGGATCTTCTCTCGTACGTCCTTTGGTTCCCCAGTCAGCTGCCCTCCAGCTGAAGCAGGCACCAACGTCATTCATCACGACAGCTATCTTTTCTACCCATTCAAGCTAACACGCCGCCTTTTCTACAGATCAATTATTACAATCCTCTTCCCGGCTTTTGCTTCGTACAAAGCGATTCGATCCGGGCATCCCGCTCAGCTCACACCATGGTTGATGTACTGGGTGGTTCTGTCTGGGATATTGCTGGCTGAGTCATGGACCGTGTTCATCATCGGATGGTACGTCTCTCGTTTCCCACCCGAATATAATTTACTGACAGATATTGTTAGGTTCCCATTCTATAGCTGGATCCGTCTCTTCTTCCTCTCGTATCTTGTCCTCCCGCAGACCCAAGGCGCCCGCATCCTCTTCCAGGAATACGTCGACCCATTCTTTGAGCAACATGAGCGCGAAATCGAGGAACTCATCGGACGCACCCACGAGCGCGCCAAAGCCCTTGGACTTCAGTATTTCTACCAGCTCGTCGATCTGATCCGCGAGAAAGTCCTTGGCATGCCATCCCAGCCACACCAGCAACAGATGGCGCCTCCACCATCTGCCGGTGCTGCCGGCTACGCGCAGGCACTCCTCTCACGATTCAATCTCCCATCAGCCAATGCCGTACCGAGTGCCGCAGCTGCTACTGGAGCAGATTGGTTCTCGATGGTCACCTCCGCCCTCGGCGCAGTAACCTCCTCCTCAACCGCCCAGCCACAATCCCGCGAAGCACAAATTGAACAACTCTCCGCAAGCGGCGCATTCGATACAGAGCAATACAAATATCTTTCCCGCTCGGAAAAGGCGCGTTTGTATTCCTCGCAGCGTGAGAGGTTGGAAGTTCTCGCGGCTGCTTTACACAATGTAGAGACCAAGCTACACAATACGACTCCCGGTAGTAGTGATGATGATGACGACCTTGCTTATGGGCAGGGTCCGGCCGGACTGCGCAAGAATGCCAGTGAGCATTCATTTGATCAGATTGATGCTGATGAGTTGAGCGGGTCGCGATTTAATGCCAGCGCTGAAGGAGGAAGCGGTGGTGGTGGTTGGGCGAGTGGCTGGTTCGGTGGTAGTAGTACGACTACTGCACAGAAAAGGCCATCTTCGGGCACGAAAAGGAATGTATCTGATTCAGTTGATTTTGCGGCCAGGGCAGTTGATGAGATTGGTCGTGCATCAGGATTTACTAGATGATTTGCTTGAATAGATCATGAAATCTGGAGTTCTTATTTTTTCTTCTTTCAATGACTCTATGTATAAAACTCCTTTGACGTAGTATATATGTGGTTCTCGTAAAGTACGTACCTGCGTAGATAAGTCTACTAATTCCTCAGCCGTATCGAAAATCATTTAGATAGCAACAAACACATTTCGAGAACCAGGGAAATCAGCTCTAATGTCAAAAGATGGTGAGCTCTAGTTTTGTACGTCGCCATTCGGAGTATATTTACTCCGTCAGTCAGCAATGCGTTTGCTGGGAATCAACGAAATAGAGCATGAGATCGGCATTAAACCCCTATAATATCCGTCAATCAATCCGGAGACATAACCTCTAAGGCTCTTTTTGTCTTCAACCTTGGAAGCAAATCGGGAAGAGGATGGCTTTGTGCCAATCTGAAAGCTTTCAAGCCCGCCTCTCTTCATGTATGTACATACTCTCATCCTAATAGCTCGACTCAATGTAGTAGACATGAGATATATACCATGCACGGTGCTCTATTTTCCCTATTTTATGCTCTCTGGTCATAGCAATCACTAAAGTATACATATCCGAGTACTTTGTATCCAAAAATGGCATTCCTGGCAACATTAGAATGCCTTGCCCTCGCAACTCTAGGAGCCCTAAACCCTCCATAGTACGCAAACGCATCCTGAAGGCAGATTTAACTATGAGTAATTCCCATTTCGACTGACATTAAAGGTACTTTTAACTTGTTATAAACAAGGATCATTGACTAATAGCTTTCACCCTGATGTCTTCCTAGAACATTTGACCTATAACTATAGTTAAGTAATCCATCTCATGCTTTGGGCCCATTTCGAATCGCCATTCCTTTCTCACTTTGCCAAAAGCTTCCTGACGGATATTGATAGATCTCGAGCGCTGCCGGTTTATATTCGACGCTGTACCCAGCCTCCCATGGCGTTACAAAATATCCATTGCTTGTTTGAACTGGATACTTGAGTACTTCGCTGAAAGAATTTATATGCTCTAGGAGACTCTTTTCACCAGCAACACAAATGTAATGAATAAGGGCGAGGTGCTGGGTATATTCGTTTAACCCAATTCCTCCGCTGTGTGGAACAATGGGTATGTTGAATCTGCATAAATGAGTGAGAAACTCGAATTGGAAAGATGTACTTTTCCGAAGTATCTTACTTTTTACTCATTAAGAGGACTGCCATGACTTCATTTACTCCACCCAGTCGACAAGCATCGATTTGACAATAATCAATAGCGTCAGCTTGCAACAGCTGCTTGAACATTATCCTGTTCTGGCAATGTTCACCAGTAGCTACGCCAATCCCAAATGGCTTCAACGCTTGTCTGATGGTGGCATGGCCGAGAACATCGTCCGGAGAAGTAGGCTCCTCAATGAACCTGTTTGTTCACGGAATATCAGTTGGCTTGCTTCATCTAGAACCCCAAGGAAGGGAAGGGAGTGAGAACAAACGTAGGCTTGTATTCTGCCAATTGCTTCATAGCGTCAATGGCTTCTTGTACACCCCATACTTGGTTTGCGTCAACCATGAGCATACGCTCATACCCAATCACATCACGGGCAATTTTAAGCCTTCGCTTGTCATCTTCGATATTACCTCCAACTTTGAGCTTAAATTTATCCATGCCAGTTGCAAGATTCTCTCGAATAAGTTCAATCATCCTATCATCCGAAAAGCCTAACCACCCTGCCTGAGTGGTGTATGCTGGGACAGCCTGATTCATCTCCGCAATTCGAATCCTTTCTTCCTTGGTCGGCTCCTGTTCTTTCAGTAACGCGACTGCCTCCTCGGGGGTAATTGCGTCACGAATGTATCGAAAATCAATACAAGCCACGAACTCTTCCGGTGTCATGTCAGATACAAGTTTCCACACTGGCTTGTTGAGGTACCGGCCCCAAAGATCCCAGAGAGCATTCACACATGCACTCAAACCAAGATGCATTACCCCCTTTTCGGGACCGACCCATCGAAGCTGAGAGTCTGAAACGAGGTAACGCCACGTCTGTCCCATATTCTCGGTCAGTTCTCCGAGGGTCTTGCCAACAAGTCGTTCGGCAACCATGCGAGCCGCTGCCGTGCAGAGATCATTCCCACGTCCGATTGTGAATGACATCCCATGGCCAATTAAGTCTGTGATGTTGGTCTTTAGGCGAACATGTGCGGCGCTGTAGTCTCCTGCTGGGTTCATGGCATCGGAACCAGAAGCATCCAGACTTGTTGGAAAACGTAGATCTGAGTTTCCATTCCCAATATATCAGCCGGGAGAAAGCTTGACCTAGGAGGGGATTTGGGCTTACCGTAAGTCTCAAAGCCTACAATCTCGATTTCGTGGATAGGTCGCTTCATGCCTGCGGCCATTTTGGGGTGTTGGGAGATAATTGTGTTAGTCGTGCCTGCAGTTGTTGGGAGGGGAGTCAAGTGCTGCGATGTTGCGATCATGTAGCAATATTTATAACTTGTCCCTTATGACAAAGCAGACACTTCTCGTTGTATAAGTGTGATAAAGACGGATATACAATTAGGTAGGTTATTTCGGGTCTTCGGCTTGAAATGCGATTTCGTTCGTCAGAGCTGGTTTGTGCTTAGATGTATGGTCGTTTGGAGGTGCGCCAATAGAAGTCTCAAGCCCGGCATTTCGGTATTATCTTTGCGTACGTCGGATATGATATAAGCTTAAGGCCAGAAATATCCAACTACCCCAGTCCGCTAAGTTTTGCTTAAATTAGGACGGAGATTTTCCACCACTTGGGGAGTTTGGTGTTTCATGTGGAACAATGCCAATTTCACTGCGGAGATAGAAAAAAGATTGAGCAAAGAGTGTACACTAATAGACAAAGAAGATCTATTCGAATAATCCTCTCTATTATGCGGATGGAAAGAAACTTTGAAATATTCCATCTTGATCAAGCCACTCTGTCAATGCCTGAATATCAACTCCCTGTAAATTTGGTCCTCCATCATCTACATGCCCGAAATCAAATGCTTCAATAGATTCCAAATTGAAGCCTGGTTCGAAAATAGGTATAGCTGAATTTCCATTACTTTCAGAAATTGGCACAGGCGTTCTGGCACTGACAAAATAGTCCACGGGGCTCCCAGGACGATCAAATGCATCCTCAGGACCCAAATCACAACGGGTTATCTCAAATTGGCCCTGAGGATTGTTGTCGGAGAATACAGTCGCACTGGACAGCTTCTCGTGAAGATCTTCCGAGATACCTGCCTCTTGTGCATGTGGTGTTGTGCTAATATGTGAAGCAGCCAGCTTAAAAAGGTCGTGATAGAATCTCGCATGCCAGTATACCTCTCCAAGCTGCTTAAGGAATTGCATACATGTCTGATAATGTGCCATGCAGAGTCTGTAATCCTGACTACTTTGAGCATACCGCATCCCCATCAAATTGATTATAAGCGGTGGAAGGACGGTTGTGACACTGCCCCCAAAAGTGAGCAAAACGTTTTTGAACAATCAGTATAGAGAGATCCATACCATTGAGTAGGACATATTTGTACAAGATCATCTGAAATAAGGGTTTTCAAGAGATTAACAGACTCGACGGCCACCGATTGGACCCCTTTAAATCCTAAACGCTGGCTCCCGGGTCGATTGCCTTCCTGCTTATTCTCATAACTCCTCAGAGAAATAATAACCACGCTGTTCATTCATATATTAGCCCTTGACTTCGAAATCACACATGTAAGACCGGGACTGAGATGACAAACTTGTAAATGAGGTGAGTAAGTGTCCGATAAAGAGTCGTGTTAGTCCCCCCATTTGCCTTTCCATTCAACTGAGCCTCGACAGGCAAGTTCGAAAGCCATTTTTGTAGAGTCGAATCACAAATTCGAGCCTGTTCTTCCAAAGAGTCGACTGGAACCAAAGGTAGCGACAGAACTCCTTCCATATACTGGCAAAGCTTGACAAACTGAATAAAAATAGTCTTGACAACCCGGTCTTCCGTACTGTCCCCATCCTCCTCCAAATCCGCTGCGGTTAGCGGTATAACGCTACAATCGAGACTGTTGATGTGCATTGGGCGACCGGTGCCTAGTGAAATGAGTCTATCGCGGACTAGACATGCCCACCATACTCGCGCCCATAGTTTGCGTTGGGGTACATCGCCAGGGTCTCGGTGCAGTCCAGTCCCCTGCGCCAGTCCTATAGCTTGATGGACCCAGAACCAGGTATGCCTTTGCTCTACCATAGACGGATAATGGTGACTTAACAGAAGAAGAGCTTGGATGGTAGTGACATCATTGGGCTCAAAATCGAGTTTGTGAAGATACTGTTGGAATCAATGACTTTATCTTCAATTAGTGAGATTCTGAATTCCTTGCTTACTAGGGCTCTTGTGTATAAAGTGGCTCTTGCTTGCTTTTTTGAAGAGAACCCCATATCACGAATGGTCTCGTTCGAAATATGCTATCAGTGTTAATACCTATGTAGCATTCCGCCTATATTATATAGGACAAAATCTTACCAAACTTGCGGTAAATATAACAGCCTGGAGTAGTAACAGACTAATTCCTTGTCCATCAAGGAGGCTTTCTTGGTCACTTGACTGATATTGATCTAGAAAGACCGGCTTGTCTAACACTGGAAAAAAGGGATGGAATATCTGGAAGTAGATTGAAACACATCTATCCAAAATTTCCCTTGAGGGTAACAGAAGCGCTCCCCTGCTCCTAAGGAACTCGATATCATCCGCAGCCATAGTCGATTTCACCGGGTTGGAAGACGTAGACCCATCATAACCCAGAACTGGGAGCAGTACCCCGTTTGCCTTGTCCCTTGCTTGCAGCCATGGATGCCCAGTCGATTGAAACCCTTGGAAAAATGGATAATGAGGGACTTGGTGGAGCATGATGTGCTCGGGGATTGATCGTGGCGGCAATCGATTATGATTATCCACAGTGGGTTTTAGCAGATCTCCCTTCTTGCGCCTCTTTTTTCGGCTCGTAATGGAACATTCGAAACCATTCGATTTACATTTGGTGCATGGGATTCCGACTTGAAGAGCATCGCAACGGACTTTCCGAGCGCGACAACTGAGGCAGGCCTTTGAGGTCCTTGGTCGTTTTGGCTCATCAAGTTCAAATTGAGGTTGACGGTCCGACGAACATGACGAACCTGACGTGGTTCGCGACATTCTCATCATTCCAACTCGTTATTGACAATATTATTATAAAGCAGCAGTGGTGAAAAGAGGAGAGATGGAACCACAATCGCTGAGAAAGCCGGCGGGGAATGAAGCCATGTTCTGCCCTAACCTAAACCCTATGCCCTACATCGGAAGGCTGGACCATGACCACTACCATAACCCGTGTTTCTAGATACTTTATGCCAAGTGCAAAGTAAGCTTCGAGAAGAGTCATGACTTGGATCCCGGGGTAGTGCGGGGTGGCAATGTTCAACCAGTAAGAACCATTTCATCGGCTCTTCGGCTTTATCTCAACTCCCCAGACAGCGCGTCAGTTTCCGCGATCAAACAAAAGACTGATATCTCAAAGCCAGCAGCTGATCCGGGAGAGCTTCTTAAGACTCTAACTGGTGGGTTTTCGGCGGAAATTGTCATGCCGTCGTTCCCAGAAATGAGAAAAGATGAGACATTCACAGAATGTTTCGCGCACTCATAGGGCTATAAAATCTATGAGAATGTCTAGCTTGTAGAGAAACCATATGTCGATATATCACTTTCTCTCTTATAAACATTCAGTCAAGATTTTAACGCAGCCAGACCTGTCGTCTGCAACATGGAACTCGAGATAACGAAAAATCGAGATGGAGTCACCCACGAGGAGCAGGAGATTGCTGACTCAGAATCCAAGCCCATGTTCCATCCGACGATCAATCAATACGATGCAGAAATGTATCGTCGAGCTCTACAACTATATCCGAATGAGGGAGCTATCAACAAGGAAGAAGAAAAACGGCTCCTGCGCAAGCTGGACGCTAGGATTCTGCCTGTACTGGGCATATGCTATTTTTTCTACGTAAGTTGGCATGCTCAATAGAAAGACTTGATAAGCATACGAATTGACTGACTCCCTTGCCTACTCCAGTACGTGGATAAGACAACGCTTTCATATGCAGCAATATTCGGTATCAAAAAAGACCTTGCTCTTCACGGCATGCAGTATTCGTGGCTGTCCAGTGTCTTTTATTTTGGGTGGTTATTTTGGTCTATACCCTCCAATTTGATTATGCAGCGCTGCCGCCCAGGCTGGTATCTCTCCTTCAATATTTTCCTGTGGGGGGCGCTTCTTATGTGCCAGGCTGCGGCGCACAATTTCACAACACTCACCGTCTTGCGGGTTCTATCTGGTGCATTTGAGGCCATCGCCGACCCGGCTTTTATGCTGTTCACTTCGATGTTCTACACCCGTGAAGAGCAACCATCTCGGATATCGGCATGGTATGCATGGAATGGAATCGGAGTAGCTGGTGGTGGCCTTATTGGTAAGTGTTGTCGTCATTCTTTCCGTTCGGAATCACTAAAATTCGTGTAGGATATGGAATAGGTCAGATTGACGGAGCTCTGGCGTCGTGGCGTTACGAGTTTTTAATAGTTGGCGCAATGTGCTCTTTCTGGGCGATGCTGCTATTCCTCCTACTTCCAAACAGCCCAACCACGTTCTGGGGCTTCAGCCGAAAAGAGAGATTGCTCTTGATTGCCCGTGTTCGGCGCAACCAAACTGGCGTCGAGGCAACCAGGACTGTGAACTGGGACCAGGTCAAAGAGGCCTATATCGACTACAAGACCTGGATATTTACATTCCTGGGATTTGTCTCGGCAGTTCCTAATGGCGGTATCTCGAACTTCTCGACTTTGGTGATCCAGGGCTTGGGGTTCGATACTTTACATACAGCATTACTAGGCATACCACAGGGAGTCCTTGTTGCCGTATGGATTGGCTTTGGTGCCCTCGCAAATGCTTACATGCCACCCAATAGTCGTACATTGGTATGCGCTATGTTTATGCTGCCCACTATTGCTGGTGCACTCGGCTTCTTACTGGCACCAACAGATGCGTACGTCGGTAGATTGATCTGCTTGTAAGATGATTCCTGTGTTCTTACTATAACTTCCATGCATAGACTGACATGTTTAGCTATCTCACCGGCTCCTACCAGGCGTCATTCGTTATCTCTCTTTCCTTGATTACAAGCAACACCGCGGGTCACTCCAAGAAAATGATTGTATCTGGAATGATATGGTTTGGCTCATGCATTGGCAGTATTTCTAGTCCCTTCTTCTACATAGCCGACCAAGCACCTTCCTATCACCTTGGAATTGGATCCTTGCTGGTGGCCAACGTGCTCGAGTTGATTACCTTTTTCGTCCTCCGATATGCATTTAAGAGGGAGAATCGAATGAAAGAGCGCAATCGAGCCGCATTACGAGAAGCTGGAGTTGGCATTGACAATGCGGAACTAACAGCATTCCATGACATGACGGACAAGGAGAATCCGAACTTTGTTTATGTTCTTTAGTGGCATAATGCCTGGTTAGCAAGTCGGCTACATAGCAAAATGTTAGTTGTGTTGGGGCCAAACCAAGACGCGAAGGGCTTGCATATACCGGCGATTATATCCTTTCCCGTAGCGAGTGTTTTTGTACGGACGTTAATTGTGGTTTAAGTAAGTTTTGTTAATGGTGTTTTTGCTTGGTATTGTTTGTCTGTAAAGAACCGCGTAAGGCTCACGGGAGCCCAAATGTTGCTGTAAGTGATCACGACGCTCGAAGGTCTGTTGGCAATGGGGACAGCAGGATCTAGACTGCAGGTCAATAGATACAGGAGGCCTGGCGATGGACATGTTGTCGATACCGAATGTACAGCGGCTGTTTTTCTGAGAAACGAAGAAAAGGGAATCAAAATTGCCCATGCCGATCTGGGTCTGGCAACTTACAGTAGAGCAGGCAGTCCGTCCTAGGGCAAATGGCGGCATAGCCCTAAGTCTACGATGAAGGAACTGGCGTTACTTGATATATAGTCAATACTTGGCAAAAGTTACTTAATTTGAGAAATTCCTTGCCCAAATTCTGGTGTTTTTTTTTCTGCCAGTTACTATTCTAACTGTTATTCTTCCCTTGAAGTATTGATGAATGTGTTACTGTCTCTCTCTTCGCCCCCTTTTCAAAGCTTTCACATCTGGAAAGTGGGGGGAGAGTCCGAGGTTTGTAGGTCGAGTTGCATCTGCTCGTAGTCCATCAATGAACAAAACCTTTGATAGAATAAGTGAGTTCTCATCAGAAAGTAGACTCTTGTTCTCTATCCAGTTTCAAATCAATCCTCCACGCCAGATCCCTCCAGTCCCTCTTTCCGAGAGACCACCTGGAGGTCGCTCATTGGAGATGAAGAACAAGCCGGAGCAGATATAATGTATTCGGGTATTAACAGACCAAATTATTGAAACCTATACCCATGTATCCAGATATCTCAGGGAACACAACCTTGGGAAGACAAACTTGAGTACATAACAACCGAGAAGACAATGCTTTAACACGAACCCTCCAGATGTCCAGGAACAATGACAGAGAAGACGAATAGAGAAAAATCCATCAATCCATTCACCCCCCCCACTGACATGTTTACTGTTTAGGTAGTTCTTCGATAAACAGGTTGAGAAAAGAAGATGTATTGAAGATGCGAGACGAGGTAATGCAACACAAAACACAATATAAAACTTACAAACTCGAGACGAAAATGAAAATGAATATAAAAAATGAAAATAATCTACATAATGACAATCCTCAATGCCATTCCGTTGAATGCGATACGCTATTTGTCACGAGCATCCCCCTTTCCCTCCTCTGTACCGCCAGGCCAGGTTGTCTGCCATAGGCCTCGTACTCACTTGCTCCATTGACATCTTCCACTTGTCCCTATCCATACGCATCCAGATGCTATCAAGAAGGAAGAAAAAGTTGAGAGAAAAAAAAAATAACATCTCAAATTCCGAAAAAAAGAGAAGTAAAAAACAGGGTATGTATAATATGTAGCGCTCTCTCCCCAGCAAGCAATCGACAAACAAACAACAAACATTAAAATAAGTAAAACAATCGAACCACAAAAACTGTAAAGAAGAAAATACAAAAGAAGAAAGAGGACGGTAGAAGACAAGCTCGAAGCAAAAGTAGGTAAAAAGAAAGAAAGAAAAAAATCGAAATGAATATTAAATTCCTTATAAACAACCAGACACAGACCCAAACTTTTGTCTTCCCGAACAATGACAATGTCACAAAAACAACATAGAACCACAGAACAACAATAGATGAGGTGAAGAAAAATAATGTATGCATATTTTTCGAGTTTTTGTTCAGTTTTGTAATCATGGTAATGATAGTGATGCATGCAATGGTACTGATGAATGATGGTAATGGAATGGTATCTTGGATTGAGTATTAACCTTTCTTCTTTCCTTATCAATAATCCTCTTCTTCTCTTCGCGGATATTTCTTGTGTCTATGCTGTTTCTCCTTCGCTCTTTACCGGTTGTGATTTCGTTAGTTCGGGAGAGGTCGGGTTTGAGGGGGGGGATGTTGCCATGTTATCGTCTAGGGCGGCCAGGGCGCTATTCTCTCAGTTAGTATGGATAGTTACAATGAATAGGGAGATAGAGAAGGGGGAGGAAGGTACCTGAATGCGTTGAGGGAGGAGACGGCTTCTTTTTCTTCCTTCTTTCCTGCAGGAGGTGTACCAGTGCGGCTGCTGGCGCCGCTGTCGTCGCCGCCACGAACCAAATTGCCGCCAGGGCCAAGGTTCTTACGACCACTGCTGCTGCGCGAGCCGAACATGCTAGACGGTCCAAAGGAGGCGGGCTGGTTGAGGGTACGCGATGTCTTGAGACGACGCAGATCGTCGCTGCCGACTTTGCTGGAGGCGAAGTCTGGCGGTGGTGCTTGGTTGCGGTAGTCGCCGGAGAAGTTGCGTGCGTCGCCGCGACCCATGGGCATGCGGCCACCGCCTCGGCTGGCTTGTTGGCGGAGACGCTCCATTTCAGCTTCTTGTTGAGCGCGGGCAGCCTGTTGATGTTAGTATACATACCTAAAAAGAATATCGATTGACATACCTCTTCGCGAATCTCGGTAAGAGTTTTAGGGCCCTTGTCGCCGTTCTTGGACACCCAGTTGGCAGAACGCAAATCGACAACATCCTGAATTCGTTAGTACAGATAACACGTAAAACAACGGCAGAAGACATACCATAAGCATAAACTTCAAACGACTAGGGAGACCAGGAGTCTCCATCATCATAGAGATACGACCAAAGTAAGCATCCATCATAGCATGACCCTTCTCGGAAACATCCAAGCTGGCACCAATGGTGCGGAGCAAACTGGTCAAACTTTCCACCTCGGCCTCATCAGGAATACCCTCGTAATCGACGAGCTTCTTAACACACTCGTGCATGATACGTTCAGTCAACATGCCCAACTTGTACAGCTCACCAATAAACTTGACAAGACCAAGACCGCGACGCTTGGCGGCAGCAGCGATATAATATTCGTCAGACATGAGGGCAGCGGCCTCGCTTTCACCTTCGGGCTTGGGTGGGAGGTTGACTTTCCATCCACGTTCGAACTCCTCTTGACAACGGTTCAACAAGTACTTGCGGAACAAGCTGCCACCTGCGACCACATTGCCGGCCCTGTCCTTGATGTTCTCGTCCTTGATCTCAGGGCTCATACTTTCAAGCATACGTTTGCAGAACTTGGCGTACATAGGAGCCCAGTGAGCTTCGTCGGTGGCCTTCTCGAAGGTAAGTTGAATGACTTGACGCAAAGTACGACCATCCGTTTCATGCTTGGATTGAGAGACAATAGTAAGAATCTGCTCAGAGATACGGTCAAAGTTCTCAGGAGTCATCTTGTTCAAGTTGGCCTTGACCTTACGTTGGACAACGTCAGGAGCCAGATAATCGGCTTCACCACTTGGAGTAGGGCCGGCAGCAGCTTGACCAACGCTTCGAGGCTTCCAACCGGTCTGAGAAATTTCGAGTGGCTTGAGAGCAAGACCTGCGGTAAGAGGCATCGACTTGTTGGTTTCTTCCTCCTTCTTGGTGCTCTGCTTGTCGCGTCTGCTACCTGTGCGGGTAGTGTTCCTGCTGGAACCTGGGCGAGGCGATTGAGGCACGTTATGGATAGCAGCAGATGAGCCAGGGCGACTCATGGAACCAGGACCCATCGACCCAGGACGTCCGAATGGGCCAAATGGACCGCTGCCCATGGACGGCATGCGGCCAGCGGGGTTGGGGACTCCATCCCTTGGAGGTCCGCCGGAGGGTGTACCTCCACCGAAAAACCCCATCTTGAAAGTGGATGGAATTCCACCGCGAGAAGTCTGACGACCAGTGCCAGGAGTCCGAGCAGACTGTGGTCGTGAAGAATCGCCACTGTCACCAACAGTCTCGCGGACACGGAGGTCCCAGTCCAAAGTAGGCTTCTCCTTGAAGACATTCTGGAATTGAAGCAAGAACTCCTTGTTGTACTTGAATTTGCGATCCGCTGGGGCATTGGCGTTCAAAGTGGGGTTGGGGGATGCAACCGAAGCGGGATAAGTAATGGCAAGGGTGTCCAAAAACTTGGCGCTGTGCAGGGACTTGAGAGCTGCGCTAGGCTGAGGAGGCTCAACAGGCTTGGTCTCGAGCTTAAGGGGACCGGGCTTGGCCTTGCCAACACTGGCAGGCTTGGAGGGAGGACCCATCGAAGCATCGGACTGCGAAACAGGTGTTGCAGCACCACTGTCGTCGGGGGTTTGAGCAGGAGTCTCGCTAGTAGGGATTCCGCCTTTGCGCAAGGAGGCAAAGAGCTTGGAGCTGTCTTCGTCTGCAGCAGCGCCAGATTCCAGTTTCTTCATACGAGCTTCTTCGAGAGCTTCGGCTTCGCGTTCGGCCTGTTTCATGTTGCGCTCATAGGCTTCCTCTTCCTCCTTCTTCTTTCGGTCAGCCTCTTCCTTTTGAGCCTGCTTCTTCTTTTGATACTCGGCTTCAGCAGCAGCTTCCCGAGCTTCGATTTCTGCCATTTCGCGCTCGATGGCATCAAAGTCGATCTCATCCTCGGGGGCAGAAGCAGGAGGAGCCTTTTCCTCAGGCTTCTTTTCTTCAACGGGCTCCTCAACCTTGGGCTTGACTTCCTCCTTGACAGGTTCAGCGACGGGCTCGGCCTTGGGTTTACTGTCTTCCTTGTCAGCGATAGAAAGGTTCTCAATTGCCTTGCGAGCATCCTCTTCCTTGCGACGTTGCTCGGCCTCTTCCTGTTCAATCTTCATTCGGACAGCATCCCGAAGCTCTTTCTTCTTTTCCTCGTCAGTCTTCACTGACTTACTCTCCGTACGAGCATGGTCGATACCGCTGGCGGCACGTGGAGGAGGTGTAGGAGCTGAACCCTTGACAGGCGAAGGAGTAGCACGAGCTGGTGAAGCGGGCGCTTTCTCGAACGACTTGACGGCACCGCTGTTGGGATCCTTGATGACGATCGCGCTCTTCTTTGGCGTGGGAATAATGAAGTGGTTTTTCTGAGGCGCCGGGCTGTTCGAAGTTCTGCTTTCAGTGTGAGCGTGACCAGGAGTAGGCGCAACCGCGGGAGCAGGGCCTTGACCGAGGCTCGAGCCGGGACGATCGTTCGAAATCTGAGAAGTGCTTCTCGACAGCGGCGTAGACTGCATGGACGGCGGCATAGTTCCGGCGGGGAACTGGTTTGGCATGAACTGGCCTGGCTGACCGTAGGGAACACCAGGGCGAGGCTGAGGCGAAGGAGGCATGTACATATTTTGCTGAACTCCGTATGCGGGATAGTAGTAACCGCCATTGGGGTCATAACCACCGTGGGGGTAATTCTGATTTTTCACCATTGTTAGAACTTTTTCAAATTCGCCAGTTTCTGGAGAAAAATTCACGGAAGGTTGACGAGATGCAGGAAGATGGGGAGGGTCCATAGGGTGAAGGATATGAGGGGGGTTGGAAACAGGAGCAGAAGACTCATCGCTTTGGGTCCCTTGCGAATTTCTCTGCTTGAAGGTATTTTTCTGCAAAGGGTCCATTTTCTTGTTTCTCCAGGGTTTGTTATAATTAAAGGAAGAATTGTGGTTTCTCACATTTTGGGGTCCCATGTGCTGGTTGTAACCACCGTAGTGTTGGTTGGCCATCTGCGGATGCTGCATAGGTACATGGCTCATTTGCGGTGTGACGGGGTTGGCGTTGGCAATGGCTGGGCTTCGGTTCGTTTGGTGAGGAGAGCTGGGGTAGCCCATTGGGCGTCCGTGGGTGGGAGGATGGAAGGGGGCGGCCATTTGAGGGCCTCCTCGTTGGTTTGGTGTCCCTCGGAAGTTGGGACCAGACGAGTAGCCCATTTGGTTCTGATATCCAGATCCAGAGTATCCACGACCGCGACCACCTTGGTACCCGCCGCGAGCTGGACCACTTGGACCACCGGGGATGTGGCCGCCCATATCGCTGTGCTGGGACTGAGACGATTCGCGACGAAGGTGAGTAGCTTGAGGACCAGGACCGAGATTGTTTTGATTCATTCGCATCTGTCGCTAGTTGCGGTTAGCCTGACGATGCGCGACAGCGCGTAAATGCACAAAAAAACTTAATAATAACAAGAAAGAAATGAAGAACGTACAGCGTCTCCTGATGCGTCGCCGAAACTGCCAAAGTTAGGCGCATTGCCTGGAGCTTGGTATGTAGACGGCGGCCGGCCGCCGCTCGACGCGGGCTGGGGAATAGGCGAAGGAGAAGTCGAAGGCGAGGTGATACGAGGGTTCACAGGCGCGACATTCAAATTGCCATGAGGCTGACTGACGGGGATGGCAGGAGAACCCATCGCAGGCGAATTTTGCTGGTCTACCGATCCAAACTGAATACTGTTGCGATTTGGGTTTCCGGCTGGTCCACCGTTCGGGATGAAGCCAGTCGTTCCAGCAGAGCTGATGGTCACTGATTGTTTTCTGCTGTGGTCCGCCGCATGAGCGGAGGGAGCGCCATTCACGATGGTCACCCCGGAAGGTTGCTGATTCTGCATGGATGATTTGCCGTTCACTGTGTTTGAAGTCGTTGGAGGCGAATTTCCATGGTGCGCTGAGGCGAACTCGGAATCGGGTTTTTGGGTGGCGTGCGCGTACGTCCTGGAGGGAGCAGCGCTATTTGCCAGTGGGAGCGACGGTGTCGATGATGTGTTGCTGTGTCCTTGAGACGGGTTCGAGGTCATTCGATCGGAGAATCGAGTTCGTGGACGTTGGACGTTTGAAACGACGCGAGACGGAGATCGAAAGAAGGACTGACAAAGTCGCACTCACAAACGAAGCTCTTTCTTTGAAAGGCGAGGAAGAACGACTTGAAAGAAGGAGACGAGAAGAAAAGGACTCTTCTGGCGCTGGATTAATGAACCGCTTGATTCCGATAGCTAAATCGTAATCAACGTATCGTTACCGACTGAAAATAAGAAATTCTCAAATAATAATCAGCTTCAAAAGAATGAAGATAAATATTAAACGAGAAAGAACGGGGAAGATAAAATAATGGGAGAGGGTGGGATAATCCGTCGAGAAGACTTTCGCACGCTCACCAAAGAGTGGCTGTGGAGGACCGCACAACAAGGAAAAAAAAAGTTGTTGTGGTTTTTCAGGCTGTCGGAGAAAATATCACCGGAAGGGGAAACACAGAAAAAATAAATTCCTGCGATACCGAGAATAAACAAATAAAAAAAACCTCTTCTGATCAAACAGAATAGAGGAAACTCCTATTAGAAATAAGGGTTTTGGTTTTTGGGGTGGAGGAGTGGAAGGGAAGAGGGAAGGGAAGGGGAGGAAAAATAAAAAATGATTTAATTGTCTGGTCTCGGGTTGGGGGACTAGGCCAACTTGATCCAAGTTCTCCCGTCAGGCAATCAATCGCCCCAGTTTCTCAAATCCGACTTTGATGGGCGGCATGAATCTTGCTTGCCTATGCTTCTTCTATTTGTTCGCCTTGTTTTTGTTTTAGCTAGCTAGTCATTGGCTTGTTCGAAGTGCTGCCTACGCTAGACATTTGAATGCTAGTGTTGCGTAGTGATACATTATCTACGGAGCGCTCCGGGGATAAGGATAAACGCGACTATCGATAGACTGACAGGACGATGATATCAAACAGAGACGCCCAGTCCTTGACAAATAGATAATACAACAAGCCATCCTGGTTTCTACGTACGTTACGGAGCAGGTATATGTCGTATGATAGTACAGATAGAAAAAGAAAGTAACCACCCTTTCTTCACCGGACATAAAGTCCCCCTTCCCTTGCCACACAGACACACCGGGCGAATCAGACCCATCTCTGCAAGATTGGACGTTTGACGTAACCGGGTTTAAGGGAGACGTTGGTAGTTATCTAGAGTGCGCATAACTCTTGTAAATAGATTAGAAAGGAGAGCAGATATTTTATATATATATATATATATATATATACCTCCAGTGCTGTTAAGTATCAAGCAATGTCAGATGTTTATGCAACGAAGCAAAGGAAGAAGTGGGCCGATGCGAGCCGCAATGACGATCATACGCATGTCGGCGTAGCCACCAGCATACTACTACTACGTAGCACTAACATACTGGGAATTGGAAATAATGAGTTGGCTATCATGCTGCCTAATAATGTTTATCGTATCGTATCGTATCATATCATATCATCATCGTGGAAAAATAAACTAACAAAAGGCCCGAAAGACAATAACACTAATGTCAGGAAGCGTCTGCTAGGTGCAGTTTGTTCGCTATGGGATCGATATCCTCTTCTATCTCTGTAGGCGATATGTCTGATGGCATCGTGTCGTCTGCGTCAGATGAACCGGGATCGCGACCACGTGTTGTCTCTGATTCACTCTCGTCTTCACTATCGGGTGGCGTGTCCAGGTTGCCGAGTCCGGGGCTCTTGAGAACTCGTTCACCAATATCATCTTCAATGTCTGGCGAGAGTTGAGGCGTATCTGAGCGTAGAATATCCTTGCCGCTATCGTCTTCGTTTGAACTAGTCGTCGACAGTTTGGAGTCACTGCCTGTGTGTGCATGCTGAAAGTGCCGAGGAAGCCCGACAGCTTCTGCAACAGCTGCAGCTTCATCGGCAGGTAATTTGGCCACATTTGTGTCGGAGCTGACTTGCTTGTTGAATAGCCCACTGCCTTGTTGTTCGCTGATTTGTAGAATATTGCCATAACTGCGACGAGTCGGATCAGCGAGACGTTTCTTTTTCTTCTTCTCGCGCTTGGTAGATGGCCGCACCACGACGACGGGAATGGGCGATTGTTGTAGACAGTATTTTGAAACGGAACCAGGCAGTAAGCCTTGCATGCCGCTGAGACTGCGTCCTCGTGTTCCCACAATCAGAACAGCTGGTTCATAAATACGAATCTGCATGGCTGTTAGTAATCTTCAATCACAGATTCAATGAATTACATACCATTCTTTGAATAATATCTTGTACCTTCCCAACTGCAAGCTCCAATACCAAACTGATTGCTTTCTCGTCATGCTGGTTCTTAGCAGTAACCTGGTTGAGAAGCTTCTCAGCTTCCGTACGGTACCGGCCCTCATCAACGCTTGCATCACTAGCAATCTTGGAGTCCTTCTCTACCACCCATAAACATATGACCTCATCACCGTCATCAACCAATTCATCAATCAACCATTCGAGGGCAAATTCTGAATAATCGTTTTGATCGGTTCCGCAAAGGAATGTGCGACTTCGTCTTGTGGCTTGGTAGTTCTTGTGTTTGTATTTCAAGGTAAATGAGCCATCGGTGGCATCTCGGTTGTCGAAGGTATCGAAGGAAACGCCTCGCTGGTATGTACTACAACCAATGTCAGCACTAGTCCAAAAAAGTAATCCTTTGTCAACGAGTGGTAGTGCTTACCTGGGTGGTGGTGGAGATGAGATTCTTCTTGGGTGTCGACCATCTACCGGCGTCTGTCTACCACTGCTGACGATTGTGCTCTCCGGAACAGGCTGGCTGTCCGAACCACTAGACTGCGCTGATCTTCTGCGTGGGGGATCATTTCCTATGAAGGAGATTCTGCGATTGTCAGATCGTAAACTCGTCGAACTGTCTGTAGATAACGAGTTCTCGCTGTTGCCTGGAAGATTGAGGATTGGTGTCGATGCATCGGGGGACATGGTAGTTGGCGATGTCATTCTGGCGACAGGTGGAGTTGCATATCACCGAACTGAGCCAAAGGTGTCGTAATCGAAGTGACTCAGATTTCGTGTTGTCGTATAATGTCAGTTAAAACGAAGAAAAAAACAAGAGAATAATTCGTCTAGTGTGCGAATGTGTGAATTGTTCAAGACGCCGACTGTTTATGATGAATTTGACTCATGAAGAAACATGTGACGAGTTTCCCTAAGTGGGTCGATTTCTACGCTCTAGATTTTGCGACTCAGCCACGATTGAGCTTGTAGTTCAATGCCAACAGCCAACAAACGCCGAGTTCGTAGTCTTTTTCTTCTGATCACTTGATTTGAATGATTCCCAATCTCAATTTCGGGAAGGGTCGAGGAAAAAGAAAGGTGATTAAACGTGGTGCAATGGCAGTCGCAGATTCGCACTAGGGACGGCGGTGCACTTGATAGCCCAAGCAAATCACTAAGCCAGCGCAGCGGGGGGTCTCAGAAAGGGCCGGATGATGCCGAGGAAACTCCTTGGGTACTCCGACCTTAGAAATCTAGTATCAATAAGACGGCACAGCGATGCAGGAGATGGAAACGCCAGATATTGCAGCGCTTGTTTGAGAGAGACAGCAGAATAATGAATAGCAAAAGGTTGATGTCGCCAGAGAGAAAGAGAAGACGATCAGGCGTCGAAAGTCAGCCCAATCATCCGTCTCGGTTTTGGATCAACGTGATTCGGCAGGAGCTTGCCACTAGTCTTGAAATCGACTAGCGCATTAGTCATGGCGGGAATGCGGGGCAGCCGGCCTCTTGGCCGATGCCTTCCCTTTTCGATCCTCCAGCGCACATGACCTGGCCTCACTTTCGCTCATCGGTTGTACTGCACTCCGTATAGTAGAGAGTACAATTGACTTACACGTGACAAACCGAACTGTTTCCTCTAGGTACATGGATGATCCTCAAAATGCTCCAGTGGTACCTGGGCATCAATTACACAGGTACTTAGGCAATGGTGTGATTATTTATACCGAGTTAGAGCTTTATGTATCCACGAGTGAAGTATCCTGGAATACTTTCAAAAACGCAGCACATACCTAGGTAGACAGAATTTCAATGTTCCAACGTAATGGTCTGATGCCCCTTTCTGAGGTTATATATATTGTGCCAGCGGGGGCACGCCGCGAGATCTTTGAGGTCAAGGGAACATTGGATATTTGAATACGTCCACGGGTATCTCGAATTTACCGATTCCAGAAATTGCAGATAGATCATTTAAATATATGTTTGCATTGTTATAAACATCTCCAAGTTTGAAAATGGTGTCAAAAGATTAGCCCTATTCGAGGATAACTTGCTTGGCTATTTCTGGATCTTGGGGTAATTCCGGCTCTGCTCTTAGACCTCACGTAGTCACCGGAAATTGACATCACTGACCTGGCTACTGTGACTTGCCCTTTCATGTCCCTATACTCTGATTGCCTCACGAATATTGACTGGGTTTGATGTATGCCTCTCTTTTTCTGCTACAGAGATGGGATGAGTATCTACGGAGAAGTGGACAATATAGTACTCATATGCATAGTTGAGAGGCAACTTATGATCAAGTGAAAATGTCAGTACCAGCCCCGCATGCATGTGGGAGTTTAAGACTCCATGCTCCCCCAGATATGAATAAGACCCCACAATACTGTAGGTCCCTGGACGCTGCAGCTGGCCCCAGAACCCTGATGCGGGGAAGAATTTCATAAAATGAGGAGCATGCCTTATCTGTAGGGAAGAAACAACTTCAAATCGCGCCAGAAGAGGCTCTATATACCTTTTAGCCAAAGAACCTTCTTGACGTCAGAAAAAATGACAGCATCAAACTCGCAAACAAACGGAGGCAACCCCGGGAGGCTCTCCAAAATCATAGTCGTCGGCGCAGGACCGTCCGGACTTTTGCTCGCCATCCTATTAGCAAAGCATGGAATCAATGTCGAGTTGCTTGAAGCCACCGAGAAGTTAGACGAACAACCGCGAGCCGCCCATTATGCATCCCCAGCCGTATACGAGCTCCGTCGTGCAGGCGTCATCGATGATGTGATCGAACGCGGCTTCAAACCAACAAATGCGTGCTGGCGCAAAGCAAACGGTGAGATCATTACTGGAATGAGGTTTGATGTCGTTCCTGATGACCCCGAGCGAATGGTTGTGCTGCCCCTGGACCGGCTCGGCAAGCTATTGTATGCCCATCTTCAAAGACAACCACTCGCAAAAGTTCATTGGGGACATCGTGTGACCGAGATAGGCGAGGAGAACGGGAAAGCTTGGGTGAAAGCCGAGACTGCATCAGGATCAGCCAGGTTTGAGGGTGATTATGTGATCGGTGCCGACGGCGCAAATAGTACGGTTCGAAAGTTGTTGTTCGGACCGAATAGCTTCGAGGGAGAGACGTTGGACGCTGCCATTATTGCTACCAATGTGAGTGGTCCAGCCGTAAGTTCAGGGGCTTGCACTGATTGAGATAGGTGATACACGACTTTACCAAGTATGGATATTGGGATACAAACTATATCGTGGATCCCAAGAACTGGCACATGGTTGCAAAGATTGGACGAGACGACCATCTATATCGTGTGTCATATAGTGAAGTGCCTGGATTGACAGCCGAGGAATATAAGCAACGACAGCCAGCTCGTTATAAAGAGATCCTACCCGGAAGCCCCGAGCCTTCTGAATATACCATCACAAATATTAGCCCGTATAAACTGCAACAACGATGTGCGCCTTCGTTTCGCAAGGGAAAGTTCGTGTTGATCGCCGATGCCGCACATGTGTGCAATCCATTGTACGTGTTATTGCTTCACAAGCTGCTCGTAGGATATTACTGACATGTTTCAAGTGGTGGTCTTGGTTTGACGGGAGGCATCGCCGATTTGGGGAGTCTTTTTGACTGTCTGAATGGAATACACCAAGGTCTCGCTGACGATGACATCCTCGATCGATATGCCGAGATCCGTCGGAAGATCTATTTCGATGTTATTGACCCCCTGTCGAGGGAGAACTTCCGCCGATTGTGGGCTCAGGACCCTGACAAAGCAAAAGAGAACGACGAGTTTTTCAAAGTGCTCGACAAAGCAGAAAAGGACAAAGAATTGGCAAAGGAGCTGACCTTGGTAGGTGCCTCTCCAAGGGCAGGTAGTCTGCCGTCTTTGCAAGTGTGCTGACAGGATACCCTAGGGCCTGAATATTCTTCGACATGACTTCACTCAGTACTATAAGACGAAGGCTTCGAGCTGATATTTCCTCCTGTGCATTTCTTGATGTTAGATATGAGTCTTTGTTTGAGTTTGAGACTTGCTGGATGATAAAATACCAAGTGGATGAATGTATTTGTCTGATTAGGATCCTTCACACTCTTGAAAGAATGAATTGGACAATGGACCAAAAGGGAAGGTGCGCCTGACTGGCAGTGACCGCGTACGCCCGGCTGTTTTGTCTTACCGCGCCCTGTGATTTTTCATAACAATCAACTGTCCTAAACAATTGGAAGAATTTTCTTCTCATATTTTGCTCTGCTCTTGTAACAAAGCCAAAGAGCAGTCCTATCTTTTATCCCTTAGTCTTTCACTCTTTTTATCATCCTGACTTTTACTGCATCTCTACAAACCTGGCACTCTACCCATTTGCTGTCACTGGCCCTTAGTAAGACGACACACGACCTCTCTGACTAGCAGTCAGCAGTATGGCTGATCTGTTTTCACGCTTTCCTCTTGAGGTTCAGCAAATCATCTTTGACGTCCTTCACGAGAATAGCACCAAAGAGGAGTTGACGCCTTTCCTTGCTGTGAACAAGTCCTGGTTTGCCCTCATCAGTCGACGCCTCTATAAGGACGCCAAGTTGTACACAATCTGGCATCTGCGCGACTCTCCAAATGCTGAGCACTACTTGTCGATCGTTCGCTCCTTGACTTTTGGACTCGGTGATCATGTTTACCATCTTGATATCATTCAAAAATGGGCACGGCCACCCCTCCGCAATCTCGAGAAGATTTCTTTCATGCCAGGTGCTGTGTTTCAAGGCCTCGATGTCCAGTACATCATCCCATATCTTCAATCCTCTATTACATCAGTCCAGTTGTTTGGTGTTCGTTGGACTTCCCAGCTACTATCAGCATTGCAAGAGACGTGCAACGGCCTCAAAGAATTGAGCATCAAGTACCCATTCAAAGCCAGAGGATTCAGTCTGAATGCACAAGGCTTTGAGGCCTGGCTTCAAGCTTTCCCATCACTTCACTCTATCTCTGTTTTCTACACAGATGGGTATGGAAATGAAAAGGCCACCAGCAATGCTTGTACCAATCTTCTCTCTCAACCCACATTACGCAGTCTTTTGAACAAACAACTTCGACGTCTCCGCCTCGAGCACCAACTGGAGGATTGGGAGCATGTGTTCAGCAGCGCCACATTCAATTCCTTGCGTGAGCTGAGCATAATTGTGCAAGTCAAGGACATTTCCAGCTTGCCCACCTTGGCAGACTTACGAAAGCTGCATATTCTGGTTGATGACGAGCCTCAAGAGGAGCAACAGAAGGTCATTTCACCTCTCTGCCCATTGACTGCCCTGAAGTCTCTGAGAGTCATCTTTGTCAAACCATACAAGCTTTACGCCAGCGAAGTCATGTCATTGATGCGCCTTACGAATTTGGAAGAGCTTGAAATCTTCAGTAGTCACAAAGTAGTTATGGCCGCCGACGACAGCGCCGCCGACGACGCTAACGGTGATGATGAGACGGAACGCACCCGCTATACGCCCATTGAGATCCTACCGTCCTTTGACGAGAATGACTTTGACCTGCTGGCGTCGTCGCTTCCCAAGCTACGACATGTATGCTTGTTGTTTGATTGGACGCCAGATAGCACCCATGTCCTCAAATCTGCTGCGTATCTTTGGCGTGAGCTAGAATATCTATGCCTTGGGAATGACCTAGACCTCCCTGAGAGCATCCTGATGTCAGGAAACGGAGATCCAGTGTTTCCATATGTGAAGCAATTGCTGAAAGTGCGAGCTTGTGTTGGAGATCTTGCCACCGACACTGAGGCCCTACGAGAGGATCGTGATGCTCTGTAAGTAATTGTGCCTTTCCATTTCCATCCAAATTCTTTCATCTTGCTGGGAACCTTAAAATCAGCATACCTTATCCAGCCTAGGTGGAAATGGGCTTTTGATTGCTGACATGCTGCTTCTCTAGCTCGAAATACGTCGGTAAAGTCTGTCGAAACCTCAAGGTCGCTTTCCCTCGGCTCGAAGGCATCAGACTCCGCGAATTTATCATCCGCGACGAGAATCCCGAACACCAGGACCTCATCATCTCGAAGGATATGATGAATGACGCGCTTGATAACAAAGAGCTGGGCTGGCGATGGACTCGCTATGGTGTGATTTCGACTTGGGATTTTGGTTACATTGTTTGACTTGGTTAGGACGCTTATATCACGTTGTCCGAATATGCCATCGCAGAAACGAGTGTATGCAGGGTGGTATTTCTGATTCTTGTATTGACAACTTCATGTTGTTTGCGAAATTTCGTGCGTTCGAGGTGTGTGAGTTTTGGGAGGTTGCACGGCACAGTGATTAGTGTATTATTGAGGGAATAGTCCGAGTCAAAATGGATGGTTGCGTCTTATCATGGTTTCATCTTGCTGCATAGTACTGGTAGATACCCTGCTTCTTTAATGTCAAGCGAGGCTGGGATGCAACTAGAAGCAGGCTAAAGCGAGAGTGTTTCTGAGAGCCAAACAAACAGACAGGGTTGCCGCCAGCCTAATCGATAAGGCTCTCCTTTACAGCCGGCAAGCACCAGCCCCATTTCTTTCATCCCCTCTTCCTTCTTCTCTATTCTCACTTTGTCTCTTTCCTTCTGCTCCATCTGTCAAATCATCGACCGAATCTATCAAAATGGATGGGTTGAAGATCGAACAGCTGCAATCTCTCCAATCCAAGGACCAAGCGGCACTCCTCGACACAGTTGATGAGATTCGTCGTCATGGCGTGAACCGTTACGTGTCTCTACCCCAGCTCATTGTCTGCGGAGATCAGAGTTCTGGCAAAAGCTCTGTACTTGAGGCCATCTCTGGTGTCCAGTTCCCAGTTAATGATGGCTTATGTACTCGATTTACCACAGAAGTCATCCTGCGTCGCGCAACCAAGAGCCTGGCTACTGTGAAACTCATTCCCTCCAAAGACGCGCCTCCATCTCACAAAGAAAAGCTATCACTATTCGAGAAAAGCTCCATCAACCACGCAGAGATCCCAGACCTGATTTCAGAAGCAAAGACCTTCATGGGCCTTACTGGAAGTAGTACTTTTTCTCGAGACGTCTTGCAGCTGGAAGTCTCAGGTCCCAAGCTCCCTCATCTGACTCTGGTTGATCTTCCAGATTTGATCCATCATCCCAACAAAGAGCAGACCGAAGAAGATGTTCGCATCCCCAAGGAACTAGTCCAAAAGTACATGTCGCAGTCGCGGAGCATCGTGCTGGCTATCATCACGGCGAAAAATGATACTTCGAACCAGGTTGTGCTGGAACTGGCCAAGGCGGCTGATCCTCAGGGAAATAGGACGATGGGGATCATCACTAAAACAGATTGTCTGATCAAAGATAGTCCGAATGAGTCGAACTTCTTTGCCCTGGCTAGCAACAAGGAAACCTATTTCAAGCTTGATTGGCACGTTTTGCGTAACGGTTACTTCAACGAGCGCAAGGACTCTACCTTCGACAGAGATGCGGTGGAGAAGGACTTCTTTGCATCAACAATATGGAAGAACTTACCAAGCCACAAACGGGGAGTGGAGGCGTTACGTACTAGGCTCAGTCATGTGTTGTATCAGCAGATTCAGAAAGAGCTACCCAGTTTTATCAAGGAAATCGAAACCGAATTGGCAGCTTGCAAGACGACGTTGGATCGACTCGGGCCTCCTCGCGATACTCCTAGTAGCCGACGACAATATCTGACAGGAATAGCTCGCAGATTTTCCTACCTAGTTCGAGCGGCTAATGATGGTACTTATCAGGATTCATTTTTCCGATCAGCAAATTCGGGGGCGTTAGGAACCGCTCAAATGCAGAAGACACGATTGCGAGCGACTGTAAGGAAAGCGGAACAGAAATTCTCGACAGAATGCACCAATATGGCCATAGCTATGTTATTGTGCCTGAAGGCTCGAAAACAGAAAGTGTTAAACCGACAAACCCGCCTCAGTCATCTCTCTCAGAAGACGTGCAAACGACTATCCATGAAAAGCAGTTCCTTCAACAAATTCGTCAACTTCTCAATCATAGCAAAGGAAGAGAACTCCCCGGCACTTTTACACCTCTTCTCGTTGGTGACCTGTTCATCCTCCAATCGACGAATTGGAAGCCTTTTGCTCTAGACTTTGTTGAAGATGTCTGGAATATTGTCAAACAATTTTTGGATGATGTCTTGGTTCACGTAGCGGATGAAAACGTGACGGAAGCGCTACTTGAAGAGATCATCGATCCTGAAATGGACAGTATTTTGACGAAGCTCAAAGACAAGGTCGCCGAGTTGCACTCACCTTATGCTCGCGGCTCCCCGAAGACACTCAATCCCCGTTTTGTCAAGGAGCTCGAGGACCGACGGTCCCAACAAGCCGAAAGTGCGTCTGCACAGCCAGGCACCGTACTCGGAAAGTCTGATACTGAAGATGCCGATGCGTATGCGTGCCGGGAACTACTGCATCTAATGCAAGCTTACTACACTGTGGCTCTCAACGTCTTTGTTGACAATGTATCCAGCCTTGCTGTCGAAAACTGTCTTATGATTGCGCTTGAGAACTTACTATCTCCCATTACAGTCTCGGAAATGAGTGACGAAGAGCTTGAAGATATCGCATTTGAATCGTCAGATGTTCGCGAACTGCGCAGCCAGACACTGGAGAAGCAATCTTCGCTTCAAAAGAGTTTTGAGCTGCGCCGTCGGCAAGCAAGAAAATTGGCATCGAGTCGACTCAACGAAAAAGCTCAGAAGGAGGCACAAAAGAAGACACAAAAGACGCCCTTGCCAATTCGGGTTACAGAAGGAGTTGCAAAGGTGAAAATTACACCAGTTGCCTCTGCGGCTACACCTATCAAGGTATGCGCCTGACCACCTCCTCTCCTTTTCTTATTAATCTGGATCAGTGCTGATATTGTTCACCTATAGTCGGAAGGTTCCAAGAACACTACCTCTCAACCCGTGACCCAAGGCTCGGCGACATTGCGGGCTTCAAATGCCTCCGCGACAGAGGCTCAAACTGCACCTCGAGCATTGAGCCCTTCTGTATCTACTACTACGGGTTCGAGTGTTGGTCAGAAGACACCTCAGACCTCGAGCGCCTCGCGATCTACGACGCCAAGGTTCGGTGGAGGCCAGAATACACCTCAGACAACAACTGCCTCATTGTTTGGTGCACCAAGTGGAGGCACAGGTCAGAATGCGCCTAGAACATCGGCTTCCTCCTTATTCGGTGCAGCAAGTGCAGGTATAGGCCCAAACGAGCCTAAAACATCAAGTTGCTCTTGGTTTGGTAATGCACCAATTGCAGGTACAGGCCAAGATGCGCCTAAAACTTACACTTCTCCATTTGCTCCTCGTCCATCACAAGGGGGTCTTTTTGGATCCTCCATGGGAACGACCAACCAAGGTTCGAATGGCACTTTAGGCGCTGACTCCATGGCCACCCTAGGGGGCTTATTTGGTAGTAGCACTCCAACACCTTCACTGTTTAGCGCGAAGATTGTAGGAGGCGGTCTTGGTTCTACAGGAGGGCCAGATTCCACGGACGGGATTGGTGGTTCCAGGGGTTTATTTGGTACAAGTGCTTCACCTTTGGGCGCGAGGAGTGACACAGGCGCGACTGATTTACCACGGGCCTCAACCCTATTTCAAGACGTGCCAGGACTATCAAAGCAGACTAAATCAAACGGTAATGCCAACAAAGGTAATGAAAAATAGCTTTCTCGTGTACGAGTTGTTGTTCTATGCCAAGTCGAGTTGTTTTGAGTTTGAATATGATGAGAAATTGAATAAATCTAACAATCCACATTCAAGGAACGCTCGACTTCTCCTACTTGAAGGATATTCCAACTAGTGCCGAAATTGTTTCTAGGGGGACTAGTGGCATGGAAGGTTATGCTATCGAGAAGGGTCCATGGACCGCAAGCAATGTGAACAATGTTTACCAACACATATCTTATGGACTTTTCACTGCCCAGTCTCTTCGTACAGATGCCTGTCATTACTCCGCAGAGGTTCGTTTGTCCCTTCACTGTACTCATGTTTGGACTGCTATGAAACAAAGTGGAAGAGCTAACAGGTATTCTTTCCACCACAGGAGATACGACTCAAGGACTACCAGATCCTCGGATTGCCGAAGAAAGTGTCTGCTAAGTAGGAAGAGAATTCGGAAGGGTTATCGTCAAGGGTAACTGCATCATTGTACTATAGACACTCCTACTCGCTTCTAGGAGTCTTCGAAAATGCAATTGAGTTACTATCTGCGAGTGAACTAGGGCTTAGATTAGCTTAGGGTTTAGGGCAAAAATCATCATTGTCACCTGCCTAATAAGGAGAAACTCGTAAGATTCATGCCTAATTGGGCCTGACTTACGAACTGGCCAATGAGAGTCTCAGTAGGAAGTAGCTTATCCTGTTTCAGGTTAGATTGTGTCAGCGCTACTCCAAGTTCTGACACCTTGCCAGCTGCATCCATCACCTCCATCTCTGAACAATCCCATTGCATGTGCTCGCTAAACTAAATCATCTACACCCTATTTTCGGCCTACAGGGGCTTCTCTGCATCGTGCCTTGCCCATAACTCCCCGTGCTTTGTCTCCCCACTACCTATCTTCAGGCCCTTTGACTGGCTGGCAGAAACGGCCCACCTCGCATCCACCCTTCATTTGTACCCCTTTATCTAACTACATACATACGTACATGTCGACGATCATCTCTAATAATTCGCCAAATCCCGAGCCCATAGAGACTGATACATTGAATGGCCGTCGGCGGCGGCGCTGGGCGCCTAAAGTCCGGACGGGATGTTTGACCTGCAAGTGCGTATGACCGTAAAATCGTGGAAGAGAAATGTATAGAAATGGAGACTAATTTAGGTAATATTGAAGAATTCGACGAGTGAAATGCGATGAGACTAAACCAAGGTAGGATTTTCCTTTGATCATCTGATTTGGATAACGTTTACTCAGGATTTTGCAAGACGCTAAAATTTTTATCAACATTGCTAGCTGCGAAAAATGCACTTCAACCGGACGCAAGTGCGATGGCTACGAGGATAGCGTCCTAGAAGCTCAACCAGCCGCTCGAAGCCGGTGGCCTAATGCAGCCACCAAACAGCCCAAAACCTCTAGGAGGGCTAGAGCTCTAGTTCCAGTGTCAGCAGCAGCAGCAGCAACGACAGCACAACCCTATTCTGTGTCATGGCTCCCATTCTACGGCGGCGAGCTACAAAAGCGTCATTTCGACTTTTTCCAGTCCGTGACATCTTCCGCTCTTTCCTCGTTCTACGGAAATCAATTCTGGGCCCAGGAAACGCTGCAAGTTGCGCATCAATATCCAGCTTTGTTTCATGCCATTACTGCTTTTGGCAGTATACATCACAGCTATTTGAGCGATGAGACGCCGTCGGATGTGCCCCGTATTGGGACGAATAATCATATAGAATTTGGACTTTCGGAGTTTAATAAGGCAATCAAATCCATGTCTGCGCTTATGACGCAAAGGGAACTTTCGGCACATGACCAGCAGGCGATTTTGACGACGTGTGTGCTGTTTACGGGTCTTAGTTCTCTGCAAGGGAGGCAGTCGCAGGCGTTTATGCATGTTAAGAATGGGTTGAGGATGATTGATCATTGGCGTCTGAATCATCGAATGATTACACCGGAAGAAAAGAATGCGGTGGACATGTTACTTCTAACTTTTGTCCGGTTAGACACACAGATACGGCCATACCTCGTCGGCCAGGAGTCTCTTCTGCAGTGGACACATGAGGATATAGTAGGTGCCTTATCCCCTCAGCGAACTTTTCAGACAATGTTCGAGGCCTATTTCGACCTGGAAGTACTATTCAACAAGCTTCTACGTCTCAATTTCAATGCATACTCATTCAAACAGCTTGCTCTGGAGATGGAGTTGTTGAGAAACCGGGAAGAGATTTGGGATCGTCAGTTTGCTCATTTATTATCGACGATTACGCCCACTGCTTCGGAGCTGGATGCATTAGACTTTATTCGACTTCGAAGAGAGTACGCACGAGGTATTCTGTCCTGTATAGTGATCAATGCCGATGACAATGTTCACGACGATCTGATCCCGATATACCAAGCAATAGTGGACCTCTCTGAAAAGGTTCTTCAAAAGGACAGCTATACACCCCGTCACGGCGTCCCGGATAGTCAGAAACTTGCACATCCCATTTTCGTCCTCGGCAGCACCATCATCGAGCCACTCTTTTTTACAGCAACACGCTGTCGCGAGCCTACACTTCGCCGCCGCGCACTGTATTTACTGCGCCTCTGCCCTCGCCGCGAGGGGATATGTGAGGGCATGATGGCCGCCAAGATCGTTCAAAAGGTCATCGAAGTCGAAGAACAAGAATGTCCCCGCTGCATCGACTGGTACCACAACCACCCATCTCCAGTCACCGTCACTCCTCCCTCTCCTCCGACACCCCAATTCTTACCAATAAGAACATCCCCGCACGCCCAAAACAACAATTTCCGCGTAACATCTGAGTCTATGAATGTGATCATGAACCACCTCGATATCCCCACCAGTCCCTTGAATTACCCTACCGCTCCCAAGACCAGAGTCGCAAAGATAGCAGCAACGAAGTCCAGGGCGGAAGTGGCGACGAGGACGCCCAGGAAAAGTCAGTGCTCCGAAAAGGGGAAATGGGTGTGCGAGAAACATAGGGTTGTGGAGACGCAGTTCCTGCTGTTTACGGAGAGGCAGATCAAGATTGTGATTTGGACGGGGGAGGATTGCGAGTTGAATAGGAAGGGGAGGGAGATGGTTTTGACGTGGTGGTAAGACGTTTGAGGTTTTGACACGTACGTAAATATTGGATTCGGGGAGTATACACAGGTACAATATGCCAAGATACATACACATATAGACATACTTGCCAAGACAACAGATTTGTGAATCACAGTCCCACCACAAATATACCTAGATATGGATGTTTCACAAGGCTAAATTCTCGTAGTCTGTATAGACCGAAACGCAACATGATCATCTTCAACTTTCAGCACGCTTACGGGCACATTGACCTTCAAAGATTCCTCGCCGGGAAGGTTCATAGGAGCCGAAAACCCGGCAACATGCGAGACGTCGGTCTGGCACTTGGGACACTGCCAGCCCTCGGTCGACTCATCATCCTTCTGTATTTTCTTGATGCAAGAATTGCAGAAGGTGTGATCACATGGTCGTACTCTACATCAAGCAGTGTTAGCAAATACGTTGAAACACTTTCGGTGGATGTATAGTGATACGGAGATGAAAACTCACATGCAATCACACAGTCTTATCTTGCATTCATTGCATCGCGTTGGTTTATTCGGATCGAACATTGACTCTGTGGCAATACCTTGCTCTTGATCTAGAGCGCTCACAGACTTGACGTTATCAAAATCTCCTCCCTCGAGACGATTGTCGACTTGTTCTTCGACAACGAAGAATGGAAGGTTGGATTTGACGTAATTCTTAATATCGATTGGAGGTGGTGGAGGCACAATATGCGTGATGCTCTCGCAAGTCGCCGGGTCGAGGAAATGTATGTTGATGATTCGAGTTGCGGCTGTATTCCAGGCTCGAGGTGGGTTATGATCACGGTAGATATCTTGAACTGTCCAAGATTAAATATTTCAGGTCCATACATGTAAAAAAGGGTAGAGTAGAAAATTCAAGTAATGGCGCAGGCATACTTAGCTTCGCTCCTGCTGCCAAACCCATAAGTTGCGCTCCATGTTCTCCTTTAAACGCTCTTTTATGACCACTTTTCTCATACCGCGGTCCACCATACCTGTATATCCCTGAAGGCACATAATTCTCATACGCATAATCGACTCCATCTGAATACGCATACTCGGCCTTGAGATCTAATTTCGTTTCGTCAGGTTTGATGATGTCGGCTATCTTAACAGGCCTCGAGAGCGTCGCATCAAAAGGATAAGAGCGAATCTTTTCGCCAAGCTGCAGACCTAGCTCCATAGGTGTGCTTAATCCTGGCAGATAGTGGCTATTACAGCCATCCAGAATTGTTGTCATCGTGGCAGAGTTGAGATAATCAGGTAGGTATCTTCTTAGTTCTCTGTGGTATTCCGGAATTATTTCAATCTGAAGGCCCCCATAACTCTCCTCGCCGGTCTTTTGACCTTCTGTTGTGTATCCGGAACCCACTGGTGAATATTAGTGAATCAGACCCGAAGGGATAAGTTCTATGATGAGGTCAAAGACAGAGCTTACAAGGCATGGCAACAAATTGACGAATTATTCCCTCCTGAACATGGATTCCATCAAGCCATGGCTGCCCAGGGACCACTAAATAATCCTGCACTGTGTTGGAACTATCGCTGAGCGCCTTGGCTTCCTCCATGGTCTTGCCAGTCACCGCATTCACACGACCAGCAAAGACTCGAAGGGCACATTTGCGTTTTGCGGAGTGGAAACTCATCCAAAGAGCTTCACGGGGCCAAATTGGCAAGAATATCCCCCCGGTTTCAGAAACGTTGTCGGGGAGCCGGTTTGTGTACGCAGCTACATTGTACAACGGGAAAAGGCCGAGTGAGCCGGGAAGTTGGTGCATTTTACCATCGTCCGGCATTCTGACCGTCCTATGAAAACGTATCTTGAGATAGTCGCCAATCATGAGCACATCTGACGGTGTGCTGACTTGGATGTCGTGATGCGACAATGCAAAATCGTTTCTTAGCTCAAAGGTGAGATTGGTACCTCGATTCGCGGAGGCCACAAGCGGTTCATTCATGTATATCTTATCTGCACCCAAAGGATTTCTATCCGCAACAACTTGAACTTCGTGATACGGATGAAAGCATTTCTTCGACTGGTGTTGTTTCCAGCGGCGGCCCATGCGGTCAATGACTGCTTCTGGAGGAGGCCACATATACTCTAATTCTGTGCAATTACGTTAGTTGCAGTCATCAAAATTTACATTTTTGAATAATAATAGTTTTTTTGCAGGCGTACCCCCAAACTTCATCCATAGTTCAATAAGGTCTGCATTTCGGTGCAACTCGAAATGCTCCTCATAGGTATCGTTGGAGTGCTGATCGCCTTTTCGCAAGCCGCTAATGACTATCGAAACTGTATCAGTAGACTTCTCCATGCTGCGATTTTTTGCAATGAGAGAACCAGTCCGAACAGTAGAAAGTGTTCTCCCTTGGGAGGAAAGAGCGAGATGAGAATGTTGATCGGCCCGGAGACACGAGACACAGCCTCGTAGCCTTGCAGTCCCTTACTTATACGACGTGCATCCTATTGGCTGTACTGTATATCTACCAATCTATTTCAATATTTTCAGCCTCGTCGACAAGAATGCCCCGCCATGACTTCTACATATCGCTATGCAGCTGGTGTATTTTATCCCGACAAAAGGTCACTAGAAGAACTTATCACACAGTATATCTTCTACCTACCTAGGTAGGTAGCTGAAGGTAAGTTATTTTGTGAGCTTCAACCTGGAATTGTCGAGGATTTGAGTGTCTCAATGCTTAGCATAGATTGAAAAAGCCGTATGACCTCTCTGGAAAAACTAGTCACTTCACAATGTCTGTGGGCTTTGGGTTCTCAATAGGCGATATACTTCTCATGAGCCAACTGGCTCACCGACTATTTACTGCCATCACAGGAAGCAAGCATGCCTCGAAAAAATTAAAACAACTGGGAAATACATTATTTGATTTGCACTGCGCTTTGGATCACCTGGAAAAGACAGCAAACAGGATTTCCCCAAGGGTCCTCAGTGGATTGGATGGGAATGCGGGCGTTGGGAATAGCTTACATTCGATGATCGACTCCTGTGCATCTACTTTGAATGAGTTGGATGAAGCAACAAGGAAATACAGAGATATAGATGCTCAGGGAGAGGTTGATAAGGCAGCATTTTTCGGTTCGGCGCCGGAAGCAGCCCGTCGACAGCGTACAATGGAACGCTGGAGACGACAGCTCAAAGTACAGTGGAATAAAGTCTATTGGGACTTCAAGGACAGTTCTATAATGGCGTATCAACAGAAGCTACTTTACCACACTGTTACAATCAACATGGTTCTGAGTTCTTTCATCTGGTAAGTTATACGCAGCGTCTTTGTTCGGTACTTATAGATTCCATAGGTCTGCAACCGATCGTCTTGAGGCTACCAGCCAGGAGCAAATCGACATGCTTCAGGCAGTGCGAGATCAAGGAATCCGGGTCAACGATGGGGTGATCGAAGCAGTCGAGGGAATTCGAAAATTAACGCTAGTTCCGACCTCTAATTCTGCTGCTGAAATTACCGATGAAGACACGGCAAGGATGACAATTGCAGTCTCGACTCGGAGCCCGAGACGACCCCCGCAACGTCGCTATTCGCAACTTCCGGAAAGTATTGAATCAATAAACGAAAGTCGGCAGGCCATTGGAGTGATGCAGCAGCTTCGACAAGGAATCAAATCGATCTTTCGTCCTCTCCCTCACCCGACGGACCTGGATATCGAAGCACGGAAAGGAGAGGTCATCACCTGGATATATTTGATCAACGAATTCTTTAATTCAGACGCGTCTCCATTTAGGTTGATCGGGCTGACAACCGTTATGGAGACAAACTCGATCAATGAGTTGGTGGAGTTGTTGATCGATCTGAACCGAGCAATAGAAAGATCTGACGACGTGGTCAGACAAGCTTTCTACGACGGGGCCGATCAAGCCCGCATTAATCTTGTCTTTAGAAGGCTGCGCGGCATCTCGAGGTCGGTTCGGTGTGTTAAGGAAATTGGGGAGTTTAAGGAGATGCGCCTGGAATGGGATAAGGGGCGCGAGCGAAAGAACCCGGTGCCTAAATTACCGGGCGAATATAAATATATTCAATAAATTGATATTGAGTCATAAAAGTGTTAAAGAACATCAAAAATTGGGGATATACCTAGGCACGGTGAATGGATCGGAGCTTGTCTTCAATTCACCTTGATGGATCTATATATACGAAGAAATGCCTGGTCATTTTCCAATGAACTCTTTTAGAATAGTGAAAAGCCCCAAGTCAATAGTTATTAAGTCATCAATGTACTGAAACATGAAAGTGATCGTTGAGCTGATCTAGTCATCTCATCTTGGACGTTGATACATTATGGAGCACTAGAAACAATGACAACCTTGAGTGACACATTAAATGACTCAGCATAATGAGTCAAAACTAAAGGTTGAAGTTATAAGTACGTGTTTTTTAGCTCTAGTTCATTATTCGTACTTTCTTTCATTTTTCTCCATCGACAGACAGAAACCAGTTACCAGTCAATCAAAACCACCATCAGAGATGTTACAGAAACCAAAAACTACACTTCAAAAAGTGTCAACACAAGCGGAGTTAACCCCAATATCGCGAAGCCAGACGGAACCGTTAACTGGTAATCCTGACGAAAGAACATTAGAGGATGGAGACCACGTGGCACAAACTGAAGGTCTCCGTGAATCGAAGTTGCGAATGCTGAATGAAATGTATCAAACGATCAAGGATGGCAAATTGGGGATTGCTCTGCAAGAGAGTCTGGAAATGTTTGAGGGTTATCTTGTGACTTTGAATGAGTGCTACAAGACAAGCAATAGTATGATAAAACTTCCAGCATCTGAGGATGCCTTGCGCCTTCTTTCATTAATCAGTTAAACCAGGTACCTCCAATAAAGCTCAAGGCCACCAACCACCAATAGCAGGGCATAGTTCCAAGAATTCTGTCACTTCGCCAAAGTCAATCTCACACAAGGACTCAAGATTTAAGGTTGAACGGAAGGATCTTCGCAAAAAGTTGAGAAAGAGTGACTTCTCTCTAGCCGATCTGAAAACAGCTTGGAATCTCCATTCTCAAATTCCGGCTGAGACGATCGACGTATCGTTTGATATAGTCAAGGAAGACAGGTTCAAAACGTGGATCGAGGATCTTGAGTCCACGCGGCTCCTAATTCTCGAATCGGTATCGGGGGTATCGGGGGATCTACGCATCACTGCCATGCTGTTGATGATGATCTACGTATCAGTCTTACAGGATAAGACACCTGATAAGCTCGAAAACATAGATAACGGAGTAATTACACTGCTATATTGCTGTGATGCATACGACCAGACGAAAGGCATTCGTTTACTGTATGAAAGCCTGATAGCACAGTTACTCCGCACCTCATATGGGTTCCATAACGAGCATTTGTGTCAAGAAATTATTGAAGAAGGTTTCGAGGGCGATGTGGAGCACTTGGAGTCGCTTTTTTCTGAACTTCTCTCACAATTACCCGAGAAAATGCTCGTTCTGTGTATGCTTGGGGGAATTGACCGTTACGAAGAGCAAAATGACGACTCAATTTTTGCTTGCGTGGACCATTTGACGAATTTCTCTAGGAATTTGGTTAATATGAAAGCAAAATTCAAGCTCTTGGTGACAAGCAAACCAGGAACTCAGACCGTGAAGCACTTGACTGAATCAGGAGGATTATACGAGCACAATACAATTTCGACGAAGCGCTGACAAGCATGGATGACATATGCATCATGCTAACGTCCTCGTCTATGCTCCAACTACATTTTACCTCTGCGCGGATCAAAGGAGAAAATGTAGCTAAGTGTTGCAGGCAACATCGGGCATGATTAGGGCTTAGGGCTAGGGCTTCACAAGGCCACGAACCTGTGATTGTAAATTGGTATTTAGGCAAATTCAATAAATTTCACACAAAACCGAACATAATATAATAGAAGAAGTATTCCATACTCAGATATCTTGCCTCCCTACATGTAGACCTCTCGATGATTCCATTCCCATAGACTGAAAACCCCTCGATCTTTTCCTTCATACCTCAGCAGAGGAGTTGTTCGGTCCAATTGAAGATTGAAGTTGACAATAGGCATTGTTCGCCACTTTTTCTGCACATTTCTTTGCAGATTATCGTTATTCCTAGATCGTGATAATCTGGAGGATATGATTGTAAATCTGGAATAGAGACTGTGGCCATTACCCCGATGAATATGACAGTCATCCCTTGTTCTAGCCATTTTGTTTGATATAGTAGTAAGCAGTGAAATATAATCTAAACTGTAGGTTATGACACCCCTCAAATACCAGTTGCCATGAGCGATAGTGCGATCTCAACCCTGGGAGTGGCACATCAAATGACTAAACCCGATGAGTCAATATGGATTCCGAAGCACTTAATGTCGCGTTTCTCGCAAGGTTCAGAATTTAGAATCTATAATCTTTCCATATCTGTTTCAACGTTGGCAAATCAATCTTAAAACCCACCCAAAGGTTTGAGTTCTATTCAAGAGCTATATCAGTTCTAGGATGTCGCAACAACGAGACCGCCTTCATCGTTTCGGCAGTCAGTCAACGTTGCTGGACAGGTATGACGGGTATGTGAACGATTCTGCTAATCGAAAAATGTCAAACAGGGAGCCTGCTCCCCCCCCACAGAGAGCAGTTATGACCGCTGAACCAGGATAACAACTCCTTTCTTGCTCCAAGATATGAAGCAGTGAGCGACAATGTTCTCTCCAGATCATCTCAGGACCGATACAGTCGTGATGCGACAGCTCCAACAACGATAGTAGTGAAGCGCAATACTCGCTTAGCACGACAGGCGGAATTGCTGAATTCTGATGAGGATTTGTCTGATGGGTATTGTATACTCAACCCAAAGGGATCGAGTAGTAAGGGCGAGGAATCATCCAAGACAGCGATAGACACCACTTTCTGGGTATAACGATGATGTGAATGCTCCAGCAACACGAGACAGGTGGATCGATACCCCTTCATGATCTCAGCCAAGAGAGACATATTGATTTTACGATTCCTTGTATGATCGTAAATTACGTACAGACGGGCTCGCCTCCAAATCAGGGGAAGTGTCATAACGGCACAGGGGTTCTCAATCTTCAAGCACCTCCAGAAGTCGAGAAGTTGAGCCCTTCTTCCTTCCAAGCGAGCAATCGGCGCCGCCGGCCAGGAGTCCAGCTTCTAATCCTTTGAACTTCCAAAGAAGAAGTAGGCATGTGACACAGACTAGAACCTCGAAACCGACAATGCCGACGGACATCATCTATGAAAAGATTAAATCAATCGCTCATTGGCAAGGCTGCTTGGAGCAATTGAAGGAATACCTTAACAAAACATACGAGGTGTATTTCAAGTCATGTAACTTTATTTTAAGAAAAGACGAGGTATCTTGCGATTTATTTGCTGATCATATTAGCGTTTCCTGCCACACACCTAGTCACAGAAGATGATTCAGGTAACCTTATACCTGCCTCTCAAGCCCAGGTCAATCGACACCGGACGTCAAGTGCTGTTAATGCTCGTAAGATTGCAAGCAAACACCCGTCGAACACTCGAAACTCGCCGCTGATCTTAACCTTTTCTACGAAAATTTGAAAGAGTACGACACCACGCAGTTCGACGTTCAACGAGTTTGGAGTCACCAAACCAAATCACAGAGGGAGAGAACGTATATCTTTCTTGATCTAATCACGCGCCCCATATTTGGGCAGTGGATCCATCTGCCAAGTTCGCAAAAGCTATTAATTGTCGATGACATGGATTGTACTCAGGACACCGAAGTAATCTCCATGTTGTGCATGTTGATATTCCAGGCAGGTAGGAGGGTTCGAGATCCCGGCACTAGAATCAAACCTGTCTCTTTGCTGTTGATGTTTTTCTGCAATAGGCATGCCCAGAGGTTTGGGAAGGAGCCTGCTGCGGTTATCATGCTCAAAGGCTTGATAGCACAGTTATTGGCTGGCTATCACAGCTTCAACGTCGAAGGACTGGGATCGATCCTTACCAAAAGAGCAGGCAGAATGGCCGTGCTTGCCGGTTTGCGGCGCTTGTTTGAGGGTCTGGTCTTCCAGCTGCCAAGGGAGTTATTTGTTCTTTGCATAATCCATGGAGTCAGATACTATGAGCAGCAGGAAAAGGAGCGGGACATAAACGATAATTCATTCATCAAGGCTCTCTTGCTTCTAACAAATGATGTCCAAAGGAATCAATGCCTTAAAGCCAAGTTCAAGGTTCTCATCACAAGTACATCTCAGAAGACTGTGAAATCTTTACACTTGGAGGGGAACCCCATATCTCTGCTAAAGATGACTTCGACTCTTGAGGAGATCGAGGCAAGTCATGCTCCTAAAACGTAACAGGTGTTATTTCATTGCCTTGACTCAATACCTGCCAAGTTGGCGAATGAAGAAAGCGGTGGTCAATCCAGGTGAGGTTCAAGAAGTTTTCAGAGTGTTTATAAGGCTTAGGGCTAGGGCTAGGACTTGGAGCGATGGGTTATCCCCTATACCTTATCTCTTTTTCTGACATTGGTTTTCTGTGAGGCGAGTTTGATCTGTGGCTACTACTCACACAGACATCAAATATCGGTGATATATCCACTAGGTAAATATTTAATATCGATTTCATTAGTCATGACATGGTACATAGTAACAATTCTGATGAGGCGATAATTGAGAGCTTATTTTCTAGGTAGATGGTCTATAACACAGTCATTAAATATTTAGTTGATTTTCTGGTTAGGTGTTTGCATAAGTACTGACCCTGAGAATGGCTATCTTAGATACAAAGACCTGATGCAAAACAGATCAGACGTTGACAACACACAAAAGCGGATTATCAACCAGCGAACCCTCGCGGTACTTGTGACTTATCTCCTTGTAATCCGGACTGGACAGCATATCCGCAAAATGCAACACAGAAGGATAGTACACGAATGCCACCATTTCCCACGGACTCTTTTCCTGGCCTCGCAGAGAGGGATTGACAACTTCCCCCCATAAAAGCGGCTTAGCACCATGTCTCATTCCAGCACCAGCCATGAACGCTTCTTGATATTTCCTGTATTTTGCCATGTCCTTGAAGGCGAGAAGATTGAACATCATTATGCCTTGTGGATGCTGCTTTCCTTCTTGGTCATCCGTGAATGATTTTATCCAGGCTTTTAGGCCAGACGTGACTTCAGCTGATTCCACAGATGAGACTGCGTCGCTTTTGCGGAAGTCCGAGTCCGTTAAGAGGTCAAACTCTCTGGATCTGGGCATGATTAACTCCGCCAACTCGGATTGGGTGGTTGCTAGTGAGGCGAGTAAAGCCAAAGGTACGGTGAAGGATATACTCCATGATAGTTTGATGAACTTGGAGAGGTCGGAAGGGATGGAGAAGGGTCCTTCGAAGCAAAGCACCATATCCCAATGAGCGGTCGTTAGTTCATCGACTGAGAGGGTTGTAGGAGGAAAGATCCAGTGGACAGCTTTAGTGGCGAGGACGGGTTTGTGGTTTTCGGGCAGTTTTGCGAGAGCACTTGTAAAGTCTTGGACTGGTGAGGTTAGGGACAAGAGGTAGACGATGCATTCTGTCGTAGTATCCATGACTAGTTGTTTAGATGAAGGGAAAGTATCTCGGGACTCGAGGTAATAGATGTAACAGAAGTAAGCACAGAGTTACTGAGAAATTAATTTTAACTACATTCATCTTCATATGTTTGCTCCTTTTATATCCACACGATGGAAGAATTTGGCCCGTTTCATCGGTCATCGATATCGAGGATCTATTTGAACGGCGATAAAGCCCTAAACTCCGTACTTTCGTTTCAATTGACACGAACAGAATCTAGACTACTCGGCATTGGATCATGACTCATATCAAGACGTAGTTAATCTAAAATGTCCTTGATATTTTCCTTCTTCGGAAGTAGTTGAGTATGTCACTTTGCTGCCTAGAGAACAGAAAAGCTGGCGTCAAATAAGCTGTTGCAATCCCATTGAGCTAAAAAGGATGCGCTTACTTTTTAGCCCTAACTTAGTAGATTGACTAAAGTATGCAACATAAGCACTAAACACAGGGATCCACCCTAGGTACAGCACCAGAACGACAATTGGCGGTGCGGCATTTTCGATTATGCTTCCATGAAATGAGAACAATGAAAGTAATAGGGCAGCTAACTAGAAGAGATGCTTTTCAAAACTGAGCAACATCTACTAAGTAATTGTGGCCGACATGGCTCAGATTAATCAAGAAACTAGGCCAGTTTGAAATTTATTTCGTGCTGCTTGTTTCCGTGGAGGCAAGCAAAACCCAGTGAAGCGCAACGACGACAGGTAGTTAGATGAAGGCTTCGCATGTGGTAGATTTAGGGCTTAGGGCTAGGGCTTCTTCGGAGCGGGTCATTTCTTATTTCTCCTCCATTTCCTTTAATTCAGTAATTTCAGTTCCATCTTGAAGCCATTTTGTGTTTAATATACTACAATGGTTCAATTTCTATACTTGTCCATTGATATTATCTAAAATGCTCAAGTAGTTTTTATAGGTTATGTTTACCCATCTTCACCTAAGGTTCGTTCGGCCCTGGTTTCCCCTTACTTGCTCACATCAACATTTCTTCAGAACATAGAGATATGGATAATATTCTCTGCAAGGAATACTAGGTTAACATCAGAAGGTTATGTTGTTGATCTTGGAATAATGAATGATGCTACCAAAAATGTAACACAACGCCCCTCTGGCTTATCAGGCAATGCGGGGTATAGATGATAAGCAACCCTCCAAATAGCGACAAACGAAACATCATCTCCATGTTTAACAATCTCAGTCTGGCAAATCGTGATTTTCTAGAGTACCAAAGGAACAAGCTAAGAGCATGGCGTCCAATCTGCAAAAAGAAAGTGCAGTCTCTGCGGGCGTGCAGCAGGACGACTTGACGATTCCGGTAAGTTCTCCAAACCTCATGATTCCTTCTGTCTGGCCCTCTGAGTTGAACTCAACGAAAATCAGGTAATAGATTTCTCGCTATTTCTTACCGGCGACCCAGAAACAAAACAAGAAACTGCATCAGCAATACTACACGCATTCCGTACCAGCGGGTTTCTCTACCTCTCCAACGCCGGCATCTCACCCAGCACTGTCCAGAACGTGTTCGCCCATTCCGCCAGATTCTTCGATCGCCCCGAACAGCAAAAGGAGGCTCTGAGCTGGGACACTCCAGAATCGAATCGTGGATACGTGAGGTTCGGCAGAGAGAAAGTTACGCAATCTGCCGATCCGGAGGAGATATTGCGCCTTCGGACCGCTAACCCAGACTATAAGGAGACAATGGAAATTGGCCGGGAGGGTGTGGAAGGGTTACCAAACAAATGGCCTGACCGTTTCGATGAAGAGGGCAAAGAATTTGCACGTGTGATGCGTGCTTTTTATGATACGTGTAAGGATCTTCATATGCAGGTTATGCGTGCCATTGCACTGGGGATGGGGTATGAGGAGACCTTCTTTGACGGATATACCGATGCCGGTGATAATAATCTACGATTACTGCACTACCCACCTGTTCTCAAGAGCGTGTTTGAAAACAATCCGGACGCTGTCAGAGCTGGACCCCATTCAGACTATGGCTCGATCACACTGCTCTTCCAAGATGACATTGGCGGTCTCGAAGTCAAATCTCCACAGAACACATGGGTACGCGCTGTGCCTATCAAAGATACCATCGTCGTGAATGCAGGTGATCTGTTGGCGCGATGGAGCAATGATACAATAAAAAGCACAAATCATCGTGTTGTTCAGCCACCTTCTGCTTCTGGTAGCTCGACCGAGGGATCGGATTTGTATCCCACGCGATACAGTGTGGCGTACTTTTGCAATCCGAATTTCGACAAAATTATCGAGGCGTTGCCGGGAACTTATGGTGACGTTAGTGAGAAGAAGTATGAGCCTATCAACAGTGGTGACTATTTGAGGATGAGGTTGGCTGCTACATATTAGCCGATTCGCTCGTATATGTACGGAGTATATAGGCAAAACTTGCAAAATACTTCATCAATTTTAACGTCTAGAAAGCTTGTATAGCCTGGTTGTCTGATGAGCAGATCCTCATGATGAGCTAGGGCTGAGCCACCTCTTTGAGGCTGCAAGTTGTCGGCTATGAAGTCTTGACTCAGATTGGCATGCGGCTTGAATTAGCGAAATTTATATAAAATCCAACAATGCAAACTCTGAACGAAGTTCAATTGAACGTTGTCAACACGTCACTTTGGTAAAAGACAAAAATCCCGATGTTGGGCGTGACTGGTTTCCTGGCTGGAATGACCTTCATGAAGAGCAAACTTTCAGCCAATGTTCAACTAGTCAGGCACAGTGGCGTGAGAGTTCTCGATGCTTTATGGTAGATTCCGGCGAGGGAATATGTACAAAGAAGCGCATATTAAACCAGTCATGACCTGCTCTCGGGTGTTCATGTCTGAAATTTCTTGAATGTTGGTATTTTGATCTTTCGACCATTGCTGGTGCAGATCTGTCACTCGTTTATCTGCCAACATGAAGTGGACGTGTCCTACACTGGCGCTGGCAACAGCTACCGCCGTCGCCCCTCCCTCGCCTAACAAAACAGCTGAGGAGCCACACCCACAGCCGAAGCCAGAGGAAGGCGACGACGATATTTGTTATCTAGATGACGATCTCCTAACTCTGATAGAGGGACTGCCTTCAGCAGATGACTTTTGCCGTCATTTGCTTGATATTCCTCCTACCGTCATCACAAGCACTTACTCGGCAACTCCTTCGCCCCAGACTGTCTGGAACACAGATACCGTGACGGATACACATACCTGGACTCAAACAAACACAGATGTTGTGTGGGACGGTTACCGCTACCCCTTCGACTGTCACTCAATGGGTAATCCTTACCAATACTGAGTCTGTACCTGCCACGGTCACCGACACGGACTTTGCTACGGTTACAGATTATGTCACTGCTGATGTCACGGCGTCTGTTTTCGTGACCGACACTCGGACGTTGACAAGCGGTCTGACAAAAACCGAAACAGATTATTTCACGAACTTTGCGTATAACACGCAATCGGTTTATGCTACTGAGGTCGTCACAAAAAGCTATACCAACACCATCACTGCATACTCCACATTCGTTGTTACCGAATACTTTACCTCGACAGTGGCTTTCTATGTGTCCAACGACATTACAGATGTCACAACTCAGACCGTTACAAACTATCATACGGCTACTTTGGCTTTGTCTTATACTGATACGGCCACTGCTACTGTTACGGCTGCCGCCACTGCTACTCACGACTACTCATGTCCCAGCTGCAGGTGCGCAGACCGTTGTTGTCACCATGTATGTAACAGATTACGTGACCAGCTCCTGTGACGGGTCCAGACACAACAGCTGTAGACCAAACGGTCCCCTATCCCGTGACAGTTGACGTTACTAGCACTGCTGACGAGACTCTCACAAACACACAAACCGATGTGGTTACTGCAACTGCGACCGAGGACCAGTGGGAAACTGTGACTGACTGGGCCACATTCAATTCCACCGTTGACGCCACTTCGTCTATCACTGTCACCGTCGATGTTAGCGAGACCTCTTCAGTGACCGCTTGGATCACTACTACAGCTACGCCTACATTGACAAGCGACGTGACAGTCACCCAGTCTGTTCCTGAAACCGTGGATGTGACAATTGATCAGACTGCTGCTGCCACTGCTGACGTGACGAATACCGGGACTTCATCGACTACTTCTACAACAACCGTCACAGCGACTGTCGATGTCGTTTCAGTATCGACCTTTACTTCGACATCCTCTGTGACAATTACAGTCACTGCACCAGTTACAGTCCCAACGACCGTTTACACAACTGTGCCCGTCACACACACAATTCAAGCAACCTCAACTATTGACGTGACGATTACTCAAACCGTTTCCGCAACCACAACTACAACAGTCACGCCAGTTCCAACTTGCGGCTTCAATGTTAATTCAAAATGGTGACTTCAACACCAATATATTCACACCGTGGACTATCACTCCCTGACCTAGTAGTACTATCAGTCTTGTCAACGGCTACTCCAACGCACGTTCACTTTATAGTAACCAAAATGGCCCCGGATCCTCCACTATAACGCAGCCACTCAACACAGTCGCCCGTAAAACATATGCGTTTTCGATGATTTACAACGTTCTCAGCCGCGGTAGCGGAGCAGGTCTTTTGTGCGCATTCAATAATGCACCTCCTACGACCCTCACAGTACAGGTGACTTCCGCAACCCTTAATCAGTGGCGCTCCTTTACCGGGTCCATGGTTGCCTCCTCGTCTTCTACGATTATAACATGTACGATGCATTCGTCTCCTCAAGGGTTCCAGGTAGAACTTGATAACTTGAGTCTACAGTGCTAGTTTGGCATTTACAATCTTTTACACTCATTTTCTTCACTGTGATATATCTTGGTATTAATATTTAGTCAAATTAACTTAATAACAGACTGCAATCTTCGGTTTCCGTATATGTTTTGCAATTTATCAGTCCCACGGAGTATGTGGCAATAAGATTTAAAGGCGGTATTATAACTAGATCTCTTCTCATGTACACCCCATGAAGTGAGAAGGATGAAACCGGATGGAAGGGCCGATATATGGAATGATCTTTGGAAAAGAGGGATACAAGTATGCTCATTTTTGAAGTGTACTGGAATGCAAAGCAATCGATACTACACAGTTTCTTAGCAAGTAGATGATGTGCGTTTGGAGCCAAGTCCTCTAGGGCTCAATAAGTGCCGTCTGGGTTATACTTCTGGATATCTACCTCGTACTTGACACCTTCAAACCATGATCTATCCATACCGAGCATTCCCTACCTCATCATCAAACCACGTCGGCATAACACCATAGTTATAAACAATACTCTTCACCTTCGTATAACTCTCATAGGCTTCCCGCCCATTCTCCTTCCCGATACCACTTTCCTTGAATCCACCCCATGGAGATGAAGGGTCATTAAGGTGATGTCCATTTACCCATACGATCCCAGCCTCAATTTTACCTGCAACGCGATGTGCCTGCGTAAAGTCTTGAGTCCATATAGAAGCTCCCAACGCGTAATTCGTGCCATTTGCAATATCCACAATCTCATCTTCCGAATGGCACCGAATAATGGCAATTACGGGGCCAAACACTTCGTTACACGAAAGATCTGATTTTGCATGGGTCTCAATCAGAGTTGGCTCAAAGAAATATCCCTTTTCTTGATGGCTAGCTGGCTTTCCACCACATAAAACCCTTCCACCTTGCTCTTCGGTCGTTGCTCGAGAGACGAATGCAGCGCATCGTTCGACGGCAGCTTTATTGATGACTGCGCCAATCTGTGTTTGGGGATCAGTCGGGTCGCCTAGTCGCAATGCTTTTGTCCTCTTGATCAGCAACTCCACGAATGCATCGTATATATCTGTGTGGACGAGCATTCGACTACCGGTCACACACGTCTGGCCACTGGCAATAAAGCTAGCAAATAGCGCTGCTTTGACGGCATGCTCGATATTCATCGACTCGAATATGCAGACGGGTGCTTTACCGCCTAGTTCGGCAGTGACGGGGATCATGTTCAATGACGCTGAGGGTGCGATGGCTTGATAGGTTGACAGACCTCCTGTGAGATCAATCTTGGATAATGTCGGTGTCTCGCATAAATATTTCCCTGTCTCTCGACCATACCCCGAAATAATTTGTAACGTCCCATCAGGTAAACCGGCTTCTTTAAAAAGTGCCCCTAATTTGAGTATTGATATAGGTGCTAGTTCAGAAGGTTTCACAATCACCACATTCCCAGCCGCAAGCGCTGCACCTATCTTCTTGGTGCTGATCAATAACGGATGATTCCAGGGCGTGATCTGAGCCACAACACCCAACGGTAACCGAGTCAAAGTATTAACGACGGGACCCTTGAAAGGTGTCACAGCCCCCTCTTGTGTACGTGCCAGACTAGCGAAATACTCCAACCATTCGGGTATACGTGCTAACTGAGCACGCATTTCGCGAATGGGGCGACCCGTCTGTTGAACTTCGAGCTCAACGAACTCTGGGATGCGGGCACGTAGCAGCGTGGCGGCTTTTGATAAGACGGCGAATCGGTCTGAAGCATCGGCTTTGGACCATGCGCCTTTGTTGAAGTTTTGCCATGATTTTGTGACGATTTCTTGGACTGAGTTGTGAGTTGTGGCGTCGACGGTGGCTATGATTGCTTCGGTTGCTGGGTTGATGACTGGTAAAGTCGATGATGAGGGCGGAGAGTAGGCGCCATCGATCCAGTTTGAGTAGTGTGGTATCTGTTGGTCTGTCATCTTGTTCATTTGCTTCCCATGCAGTTCAAAGAACAGTTGTCCAGGTGTGGATTATGCGTTAAGATGTGGTCTGTCAACATGAGCGATGTATGAGGGGAATACCCCACTGATAAGGTAAGCGTCTGCATTCTACCATTTAAGAGAGCTGTTCTGAAGGAACGGATCTATAAATGCTAGATACAGATAGCTCAGAAGCCAAGTCAAAGATTTCGATACTAATCGATATGGCTAAACTGACTCAAAAGCTGCGCAACACGGATCATCTGTTCCGGTGGAAAAGAACGGACAACTTCCAGGAACTACTATACGCATTATGGGAGGCGTTCTGAAAATTATTAGCCAACAACATATCCTGGTGACAGAACATTGAAGGTAGTAGACGCTTGGTTTGTTGTGAGAGGCGTAATATCCTGAAATGCCTAGCGTACATATAAATCTCTGGAAGGTTGGATCAATAAACATGTATATCCATGGATGGGCAAATAAATATGAGGAGGTGCAGGGATATCAAAACTAAAATAGCTACCCCATGGCATATTAGACATTCAATGTTCATGTGCAATTTGAAAAACGAAATCAATACACTCATAGTAACCCGAAAAGCATTTATGTGATGTGGTTGAGAGTTGAAGACAGCGAGAAGGAACATATGTATACACCAGCCACAATTCACCAGCCACAGGTGGGGCCTGGACCAATACGCACTTGACAGCGTTACAATAATTACCGTATTCAATACAGTATACGTCGTCTCTGCATGATCCAGGCCAATCACAGTGCTGAAATATAACGATACGAGTCATATACCTGTAAACATACACACATGCGGCATCTCTGATCTCGGCTGCAAACGGCGGATCTGGCGGAACCAGGCAAAGGGTCAAAGATTGACGCTTGTAACGTCCTGAAAACAGTGAGCAATTCAACCAATCAGACCCTGTTATATTGTTACTTCGTTCGAATTTGGGTACCCGTTTACAGGTACCGTCTACGTACCCAAAGCATCAACACGATCAAACAGAACGTCAAAAGTAAAGTAACTTCTTCTCTTATGCTTATCTCTTCGTGGACTTGATTCCCGCCAGGATCGGCCTTTTTGATCAGCGATGATGAAAGAATCGTCTTTCTTGGCTCGAGTTCTTTGAACAACGTTGTATTTGCAACTCAAATAGCCCCATTTGGGTCGGATTGCAACTGCGCAAGTCGACTTTGAGGTGTTACTTCCCTTAGTATGAGCTGAACTAATAGTAATTGCGTGCACATTCAATACTGAATACAATAGTTACGATGTCTCATACCGTATTTTGACAGCCACACCATCGGTTTGTACGCGGGTTTACTGTAATTATTGTGTATCGGTTTGTTAAACCGCCATGTAATTACCGATCACTACGTATCTCCGTTGGTTAATATTACTCCGCCTACTCTTCCTTCCCTGCTTTCCTGCTGCAAGTTTGTCTTAGTCGCTCTTCTTCAACTTCGTGCTTGTCTCACCTTTTCCTGATCAGTATCATTATCTATAGGCCGATCATGGCCTGCTAGTACAAACTTCTTACTTTCGCTTCGTTTCATTTTTAGCTCTATTCATATCCATCACGGTCGTTGCAACTATGGGCATCGTGTGATCCCATTATCCTGTCGCTTCTTCTCTCTACTACCATCTGATTGATCGGCCGCCACGTCTGATCAGATTGGGACGAAATATCGAAAACCAGCGATAGAGACGGTCGTTGTACATGCAGTGAACCGAACAAACAACAAACATCATTCGCGATGGCTATCCTTTCTTTCAAAAGGACGCTGGTATCCGCGATTCTCCTCCTCTCAGCCTCACGACCAGCCTCAGCACAAGACACATTCTCATTTCTACCCAGCGCCGCCAGCTCAACCTTCCCAGCATGCGGTCTCTCATGTCAACTCCTTCTTGAGGCTCAATCAGCCTGTGTCCCGCCTCAAGCAGGAGTCTCTAATACCGACACCTACGTTTCCTGTTTCTGTCAATCGTCTCTGATTTCCGGCTTGCCGTATACCGCTTCGATGTGTCCCACGTGTACGACCACTTCGGACCAGCAGTTGTTGATAAGTTGGTATAAAGATTATTGCGCCGGTGGATTCCGAGCGACTTTGACTTCAACCGCTACCGCAACAACGTCGAGTGTCACTAGTACCACAGGTCTCAATACGGCCTCTGCTACAGGGACCACCTCACCCTCTCACAAAGAGTCATCTCCGTCGTCTGATAATACAACGTCCAGTGGTAAAAAGAGCTGGTTAGTTGTTTCCATTTCTGTCCGTACCATGAGGATTGCTGACCAAAAATAGGTTCTCTACCCACTGGAGATGGGTAGTAATGCTGATCATCCTAGTAATCGGTTTCTCCGCACTTGCCGCCGCAGCCGTATGGTTGAAGAAACGTCTCGATGCTAGACAACCGAATCTCTATCATGGCGACGACCGAAACAATGGTGGCGGTTCCGGAGGTGGCCCAGGTCCAGCGGCAGCTTTCTTCGCAGGCAGTCTTCGTAACTTATCTCGAAGCAACGTCAATAGTACCCGTGCCTCGACAAACAACAGCAGCAATAATATTGCCGTCGCCTCGAAAGTGCCCAAAATGCAACAACAACCCAGCATGTCGACGACAAGTTTCTCGAATCGCCGTTCAAGCACATTGTCCAATTCCGTTATGAGCAACAACAACAATAATATGACCGCCAACGGCCATGAAATGTGGGGACCCAATCAAGCGCGCAATTTTGAGAACATCGCCCCCGTCGAAGAGCCCGTTTTTAGGAATTCGATGGCTACAGCTGCAGCGGCAGCAGCATTCGGAGGCGGCGCGGCAGGAACAGCCGGCGCGCTAGGCCCCGAGGCGATAGGAATAGCATCAACAACAGACAACAACTCCCGTACCGATCTGTCGAGCGTCGGCACCGGCGGCGGAAGAGCAACACCGCGAAACTTGCATCGATTGAGTGTGCAATCCGCCTCAGCATCGAATTTACATCAACAGCAACAACTGCATCAACAATCAACGCCCTTGTTGCGAGAGGCGCAATCACAGCGGGAATTGCAGAGACCGAAATCTGCGAGTCCCGTTAGTCCAATTCACGATTAGTTTTTTCCCCTTTACTCTAGACGTCTTTGTTTGCCTCTATATTTGCTCGATTTTGGGGAGTTGAATGCATGCATATATGATTGATTGATCGATTGGACAGTGTCCTATAATTCCATCCATCCCTGTCGTTTTTTGTGTCTGTAAGCATTGATCGATCTCGACATATTTTTTTCGTTCTGTTTGGTTATTGCACTTGGGTATGCACGGTGTTAATATCTTGGGTTGTCATGACGTGTTTATATACTTTGCTCTGTCACTCTCTATCTGTTGTCCCTATCTCTCCCTTGTTCGTATCTACTTGGTTTAAACTTTTCTAAGGTTATCTATATGGAATGCTGGGGTAATCATTTCCTTCTGCTGATCTTTCTGGGATTTTGCTTGAACCGGGTTTATAATGTAAGGGGTGAGATTGATGGCTAGGTATGTATTGCTGGAGCAAGGGATACGCACAAAACTCGGTATACACACTAGTTGAGTATGTATAATCCAATGCCCTCGAGCTACATTTCGCAATATACGTAGTAGATGATACTAGCTAGGGTTAAGACACACTAATACTAACAATCTTCACATCCTCCTCCGGCCTCTCCTTCTTAACTCTCACATTCTCAATCCTATGCACAACATCCAGGCCCGCCACCGCACGCCCAAAAATCGTATGTTTCCCATCCAACCACGGCGTCTTTTCGGTGGTTATAAAAAACTGCGACCCATTCGTATTGGGCCCCGCATTCGCCATACTCAGCGTGTATGGCTTATCGTGTTTGATGGTTGGCGAAATCTCGTCCTTGAATTCGCCGCCCCAGATACTTTCGCCGCCCGTGCCATCGCCCAAAGGGTCGCCGCCTTGGATCATGAATTTGCGGATTACGCGGTGGAAGATTGTGTTGTTGTAATACCCCTGGCGGGCGTGGGTGACGAAGTTTTCGACGGTTAAGGGTGCGATTTGAGGGAAAAGGCGGAGGTGAATGTCGCCCAGCGTCGTGTGTAGGATTGCCGAGGTGCCGGATTCGATCTTTTTGGTTGTGGTTTCCTTTGATGTGATGTCCCCTTCGCGGGGTTTCTCGTTTTGGATGTCGCGGGTGGATTTGTTGATTTCGGTGTCGTTGGTGAACATGTAGAAACGAACTTTGCCGAAGCCCGTTGATACGAGGATTGGGTCGCGTTCTTCGGATTCTTGGAGGAGAGGGTTCGCACTGGCCGCCATGCTGACTGTGACGACTCCTTTCTTTTGTGGTGCGCCCTGGTATACCGCTAGATTCAAGGCGCGGAATGGTTCGTCCTTGCCGAACACGCGGACCACGCGGTTGGTGAACGTGTTGATGCATTTGATGCCGTGGAGGGATCCGTATAATATGAAATGACCCGACTCGTCAAAAATGACGTTGATTTTGGACCGCGACACGGGGTTCTCAAGCTCGCGCTCGACGGCTATTCGCCGGCCGAATTCGACTTCCTCTAGTCGTTCCAACGCCGTCCCAGCTTCTTGCATATCGGTGATTGTGGTCAATGATTCGTCGTACGTCCTGTACAGCTTTCCAGACTGAAAATCAAAAATCCGGACTTGTCGATCGGGAAATGAAAATGTAGCGAATTGTTTACCGGAGGGCGAAATTGTGATTGATGATGGCACTGATTTCTTTTTTCGAAACTCGAACAAGTTTGTAGATGATTTTAGCTCAAACACATTGTCGGGTTTCGAAAAGTCATCTGACGGTCTCCAATATTCAATCATACCCGCTTCGTCAGCTGAAATAACGCAATCGAATATATTGTTGAATGCCAGCGCAACAACTGGTTTTCTGTGGATTGAAGTCAGAGTATGTAATGGCTCGCGATTCTCCCCCCGGCCGTCAAAAATTGTGATCGTAGGCGTGGCTCCATCGGTAATTGCAAGCAAAGGCAGGGATGCGCCACGTTTGTGCACCCAACAGACGCATCTCGGTGTGAATTCAAGGTCGAACATAGCTAGAAGATCTGGTCCAAGTCAGCACTGCATACTATAACCACGCACAATGCTCAATCCTACCAAAAGTAATGACATCAAATATCTTCACTGTCTTGTCCGTTCCAGCCGTAGCAAAACTCCTTCCATCCGCGCTGACAGTCGTACTCGTAATCTCGCCGGAATGCGCTCGAAACTCCTTGACAAACTCCACCCCAACAGCCATTTTCTTCCAAAACTTGACGACGCCATCAATCGAACTCGTAATGAGAAAGTCGGTTGACGGAGTAATATTCACGTACGACAGCTGGTCCCTGTGCATGAGCGACTTGGAGTATCTCTGCGAGGTAGGTAGCGCGTTCACATAGACTTTTTCGAAAGCGAGCTTGCGTCGTTTTTTCTTCGGCGCAGCTGCAGAGGGTAGCGCCGGGCCAAAGTCATCGTCGGAGGAAGAGTCGTCGCCTGTATTGTCAGTTTGAAAGCTTCTAGAAAAAGTATTCCGAGTTTGTCGCGAACTCACCATTCTCGCCTGGCGTGTCGTCTGCCAAATCGGACAGCGGCCTTTTGTTGGATACAGAATCGGTGGTTTCTGGAGCTGCCATTGCGCCGCTGACTACCTATATTTTCAGTATATAGTAGTAAGAAAACAAAATTCATGAAGCTGTGGAGGTTTCTGAACTTCTGAAGGAGAGACGAATGACGGAGACGAACAAACGCACGGACCAGCTCCGCTAAGCCTAACTTTTTATCAAAACACCTCCCCCCGCCTTCTCTATCTGCCTGCACATTCTAATAGAAAAGGAGGACCACCACAATCTATCATTATGGCGGGCAATAATCCTACACAGATTTTCGCTGATGACGTGACCGAGGAGAAGGGAGAGAACGCTCGTCTCTCTGCGTTTGTCGGTGCTATTGCGGTGGGAGACTTGGTGAAGTCGACCTTGGGTCCGAAGGGAATGGACAAGATATTGCAATCTGCGTACATTTATCCTCACCGGAATTTTATCTATTTCGGTACTGATATGAAGTGTCTCATAGATCCACCGGGGAAATTTTGGTTACCAACGACGGAGCTACCATTTTGAAGTCAATCGCACTCGACAACGCCGCCGCCAAGGTACGATTATCTCAAAAGCAAATAAATAGGCACACTTTTAACAATGGTTGGATAGGTCCTGGTCAATATCTCCAAAGTTCAAGACGACGAAGTCGGTGATGGAACCACCTCCGTTACAGTCCTCGCCGCCGAGCTGCTCAGACAAGCCGAGATCCTCGTGGACAAGAAGATTCACCCTCAGACCATCATCGATGGATACCGGATAGCCAGCAAAGCCGCACTTGCCGCACTCGAGAAATCCGCCGTTGACCGCAGTAACGACCCGATCGCTTTTCGCAAAGACCTGCACGCCATCGCCCGCACGACGCTCAGTTCCAAGGTTCTCGCCCAGGACCGCGAACACTTTGCTACCCTCGCCTGCGACGCCGTGCTTCGATTGAAGGGATCTACTGATCTCAGTCACATCCAGATCATTAAGAAGGCCGGTGGAAAGCTGTCAGAGTCTTACTTGGATGAGGGTTTCATTCTTGACAAGAAGTTTGGCGTTAACCAGCCCAAGCGTTTGGAAAATGCGAAGATTCTAGTCGCCAACACAGCTATGGACACGGATAAGATTAAGATTTTCGGTGCACGTGTGAAGGTAATTATTGGTCTTAGTAATGGTGGTTGATATATTGCATACGCTAATATTTATTACAGGTCGACAGCACCGGCAAGCTTGCCGATTTAGAAAAGGCCGAGCGCGAAAAGATGCGCCAAAAGGTCGACAAGATCAAGTCACATGGCATCAATTGCTTGTAGGTCGTTTTATACCAGCAGTATAGATCGCAATACTGATGTGGTATATAGTGTCAACCGACAGCTTATTTACAACTGGCCAGAGCAGCTTTTCAGCGAAGCCGGAATTGGCAGTATCGAACATGCAGATTTCGACGGTATGTAGACATTTCTTGGCTTGTCGGGATGAAGAATAGTACAATCCTAACCGGACTAGGTGTTGAGCGACTAGCACTTGTCACTGGAGCAGAGATTGCATCGACATTCGACAACCCAGAGCAAGTCAAGCTTGGTCATGCCGACTTGATTGAAGAGGTTATCATTGGAGAAGACACATTGCTCCGGTTCTCCGGCGTTGCCAAGGGTGAAGGTATGTATTCATCGCCGATATCCTTGTAACTGACAGCTAATCAGACTCAGCTTGCACCATTGTCTTGCGTGGATCGACTGAACAGCTTCTCGATGAAGCAGAACGTTCTCTTCACGATGCTCTCGCCGTCCTTTCGCAGACTGTCAAGGAGCCCAAGGTCACCCTTGGAGGCGGATGCGCCGAGATGACCATGAGCTTGGCCGTTGAGCAGGCTGCTCAAAACACCACAGGAAAGAAGCAGCTTGGTATGCCTAGTCAACCCTCCTGTTCTCTCCCATACTAATTCTGTCCAGCTGTTGACGCTTTCGCACTCGCGCTCCGACAACTCCCCACCATCCTCGCCGACAACGCCGGTCTCGACAGCTCAGATCTCGTTGCCCGCCTCCGACAAGCCATCAGCAAAGGCATGGCCAGCTCCGGCTTGGATCTGTTCGAAAATAAGATCAGCAACATGGCCGAGCTTGGTGTCGTGGAGGCATACAAGCTCAAGAGAGCCGTTGTCAGCTCTGCTTCCGAGGCTGCAGAGCTGTTGTTGCGTGTGGACAACATTATCCGTGCCGCTCCCCGGCGGCGGGAGCGTATGTAAATGAAGGACGAAAATCAATAGAAGGAAATTAGAAACGAGGCCAGGAAAAAGTTGTATGAAATGAGATGATTTCATTGCATGAAATATACAATGTAGAAGTGGCAGTAATATACTAATCTCACTCAACAACTGCATTCACTTCATTACACGAATACAGACCTAAGAAATAGGCATAAAGAAATTTAGGGTAGGTTGTATCTACACATTCAAACTCCAGCAAGCAACAAAGATTAAAAAAAATGCTCGCTTCAGATTCCAATCATTATTTACGTCAACCAACGCCCTAAAACCGCCAATCATTGCAACTCATATCTCTCATTATCCTCCCGTTCCTGCCCCTGAGGCTGTCCCGGACTATGCCCCTGATCCCCCAGCATCTCAACCTGCGTCACAACCCCCTGATGATATTGATACTGCTGCTGTTGCCGTTGATACGACGACACACCACCCAATTCCTGCATCCCTCCGCCCGGATACTGATAATACCCCTGCGACTCAGAATGCAACTCGCTCGTCCTCCCCGTTCCATCATTAACAGGCGAGATGGGTGCCGCAAGACCCGGTGGAAGCGCCGATGCAGGCACCGCGGCTGGATTATGTTGTTGCAATTGTTGCTGTAATTGATCTATCTGCTGCTGTAATCGTCGCTGTTCTGCCGCCTGTTGCGAATCAAGCTCCGGTTTGAGTTCGTTATACATCGGTATCACAGTTTCGTTAGGCTTGTCGTCTCCCACTGTGTTTACGGGCGTGTACGCCGTTGTCGATGTTGTGGCCGTGCCCGCTGTGTCTGTGTTGGTGTTTTGTCGACGACGGCGAGTACAGCAGTACACAATCAAGGCGATTATGCCGCCGATGATGGCGAGACCACCTACTCCGGCGCTGACGCCGATTCCTATTTTCGCGCCGTTGCTGAGACCTGAGGATGATTTATTGTTGTTTTTGCTGGTGTCGATGCCGCTGTTGGAAGAGGAGGAGTTTCCATCGCTGCTGCTGGAGGAGGAACCGCTGCTCGATGAACTGATGCTGGTGGTCCCTGCTGCAGCACCCGTGACCGTCGGCGTATATGTGATTGTGACTGTTGTAACTTCGCCACCAGAAACGGATACGGTGTTTGTGATGGTAATGGGAGTGGCGGTTGCTGTCCCCGTTACTTTTCCTGTTGCTGTTCCTGTTGTTGTCGTTGCAATTGCGGTTGCTGTCAATGATGATAACCAGGAAGCTAGAGTAAGTTAGATCCTTATGTTGTTTCCCAACCAGAGGAACTAGAACCACGAACCAAGATCTGTTGGATACGTAGTCGGTATAGAATAGGAGTAGGAATATGCACTCGAGCACGCCGTACTCGCAACTTTTGTAATTGAGACGCCAAAGTCGCTGCAGAATGCTTGGCTTTCGTTCCAGACAACTATTCAGAAGCAAAGAAGCGTCAGATCATGGTTGTGTGTTGGATATATCTGAACGTACGATTATCGTCCGACGTAGAGCAACTGCTGCGTATACAACAGGTACTTATAGTAGAAAAAGTGTTCGAAGCGCACAAACAGGCGTAATCAGTCGAACTGCACTCCGGATCGCTTGCTGCAGCTAAGACGGCGCATGGTTGCTGTCGTATTTCATGATTAGTCTATGTTTTCTTTCTAAATACAGATGCCGACTAGTGCTCGCATATAAAGAACACATGAATTTGGGAGGATTTTTTGACTTACAGCACACGTTGGCAAATAACTCCATATATCTGACTGGCCAACTGCCGTCGCAATCACCAGTAGCGACAATATCAACCGCATGTGGCACTTGTTCTTCGTTTTTGCTCAGTCACTCGTTCCGAAACCGTAATGAATTCCGGGGTCAGGAGCTCGACCTCTAAACGGAGAACAAAGTAACTTTTGGCGCCGAGTCCAAATCACAACGCATGTAAATGATATTTTGGAGGAGAGAATGAAGGAGCGTCTTGTTTTTGACTCAAGAGCTAGGATTACTATATAATCTATTTCCCCGCCTCATGTTGTCAAGCCATGCAATCCAAGCGTCTAAGCCTCTCGGTTCTGTCAGTCGAACACTTACTTAGCCTCCCAGAAGTCTCCTGGAGGCTGGCGCTAAAAGCATTGGACTCTTTTTTAGTTACTACTAAACCCCCCACATCTCTTGATCTCGTATTATTATACGTGTATTTTTATATAATTTCCGAACTTCCCATTTATCGGTAATATAAAATACCTATTATAGGTATGTCCGCCTGCTCGCATGCCGATAGGGCAGAACCTCGCTGGAGAGTTCCCTTATAAAGTACTATCCCATAGGTATCGAGTGAAAGGTTGGGATGGCTTAGTTGCATGAAAAACAACCAGTGTAGCAGTGCGCCGCTACACTCTCCATCTGCCAGACGTGATTCTTCATCAACGCATGACAGCGTGAACTACGGGGGAGGGTAATACGTATGGTTCGTTGGGGTTCGAGCTAAGAATACTGCTATTTAGGCTACAGGCATGATATAAGATGGGGATTTCCCCCGTACCTAGGTATCCCCAGAGCCATATACTGGTCGTAACTAAACTGCTATATCAGAGGGAATATCCCAGTCTACTTCTCACTCTTACTTCTCTCACACATACTTGATACTGAAAATAGAAAAAAATGGCTTCCCCCAACCCCAAAGACAGCATGAAATCCACCTAGCACAGTAACCACAAGGACTCCTAGACAATATAGCACTAGTTCTACAAAGTATTAAATATTTACCCAACAAGCCTTGACAAAACTATTCTCATCTAGTTATAGCAAAGAAGAGTCAATCCCACATTTACTAGAATAGAAAGAACATCACTAAATCATTTTATATACTGTTATCTCTAGACCTCTGCAAGTCCCAGTCCCATAGAACACAAAAAATCTAGTCCCAATCCCATGGGACTCGGGAGTCCCCTAGGACTTAGATATATATATTCCCACAAGAGTCCCCGGCGTACGTACGAGAGATAATATACCTAATATTAAAAATAATAATAGTATAGGATTATTAGGATAAAGATATTTTTAATATTATTATACTTTATAGGTACTAGTATATTATATATAGCTTTTTATAAGATAGAAGTTTTAATTTTAATATATTTTAAGAATGCCTGGGCGCTGAAAGTCCGAGCTAGCCGACCTCCCAGGCGTTTTGCAGTTGCTTGCTGAAACGGTAGATAATAATTATGATATTAACTCTGATGTCTTGGGACTTCCTTTGCTTGGTTGCGGCAAAACCTGCAAGCAATCAATATCGCACTAGCGAGTGCAAACGTACAAGGACCGCATTTTAGGTCTGTGATGACGTGGTAACTGATGTTAGGAGTTTTATAGGCGTGTAATTACTTCGATACGTCTGAAAGACTCGAAGAATGCAAGGATATCGTCCGCGATACGAAGAAGGATTTACAAGACCACATAAACCGGCTGCTAGATGGGAGGGTACGCACTTTAGCTGGTTCTGGGAATACATACTCAATCAAGGACAATTCGTTATTAGATAGCTTTTATAGTAACCCTCTATGTTGTGAACTTTGTCTAAACTTAGACTCAATAAAGGGCACAGAAAAGTACATGATGTACATACATCTGAGTGTTCTTTACTTCTATATATAGATAACCACAGTCCAAACTAATATAAAGCTACAAATAGTAAGAGAGAAAACATAACGTAGAAAAAAAATATACTATATGTATTCTTAATATCTTCTAGATCTAGTAATAAAATAATAGAAAAGATATTCTGGATATACGATATCACGATAATATACTACGCAGTCAGATCAGATGACTGCTTATCAAACATACCTGATTGGGGACACGCCTCTCCTACAAGATAAAACCGCGAAGAATGAATAGACTAATAGTCAACTCAGTTGAAAAGATAATTCTCTATCATCTCTGCTAGCTTTCTAGCCGACATATGTGTCTTGGTATATGCACCAGCAGAATTTAGAAATATCCATCCATAGACAGTTCAGGCATACCAGGTCTCAGGCCTCAAGTTGAGGTAATTGACTTACTCTGAAGGATCTGCTCAAATACCTGTAGCGCTGTCGCTGGCTCTACATTATAATTATTAGCACTTATTTGCAATATAATTTGGACGATCGACTCACGGTAGTAGGGGACCTCATGTCCCGCCCCATACACCTTCAAGAACGAAAAATTGTCCACATTCTTGAACATGCCCTTTTCAGTACCGTTGACCGTGTATGGTGCCAGGGCCTTTGCGCTAAATTCTGCGTGTCCTGGAAAGTCCACTGCATTGGCAACCTGATAGTTGCCGAGCCAGTTGCAGATCCAGTCGGCGTCCCCGGCCCAGACTAGCACGTGAATGCCCGACTGGACCACGCTGGAGAGTGTAGAGAGGAATGATCGAGGGTCTACCTTGTCAGATCCCGCATCAAGACAACAAAGGTAAAGAATGAGACTTACTATCACCAGTGGATGCAAACTTGTTGTACGGCCCGTTTGGACATTCTTGATAGCTGGTCTGGGCTCCAATAGCCTTCACAACGCGAGAATTGGAGAGATAAGCCGAGTATGTCGAAGGTGGATATGGATCATTCGACGGCTCCCGGATATCATAGACGTCCCAGTTACCCGAGCTGCTAATTGGCCCCTCGATAGTATTGTAGCAAACGTTATCCGCATTTTGACAGTCGGAGTTACGTCCTGTTTGCGCGCATTGTTGAATAGCAGGAAGGCATTGGTCGTTGTAATCGCTAAGGAGGCTTGTGCGTTGGGAGTCGTCGATGAGCTGCTGGTAAGAGTTGTTGTAACTGAAGTCGATATAGGCCTTTTCTTGGATTGCAGAGTCGATCCAACCGTTGTTAACACCAAGGGCAATCAAGTTGATATTTTCACCCGAGACAGATCCCGCCGCGATACCGGAATTTTGTTCCTGGATGTACGCGGCGAATTCGGGGCCATAGTGTCCACCATATGACTGAATAATTAGTCAGTGCCGGTTGACTTTGAAACATGACTTACCTCGGTGAAGATCGCGAAGTCACGACTTTGGTACTCTGGAAACTGTGCGTAGAACGCCTGCAGCAGTTTCCACACGTAGGGCGCCGCAGTCACCGTGCTAGTCACGTCGTCCGTGCCGTAGGAGAAACCAACACCGATGGGCTGATCAACATATAGCATGTTGGCGTAGTTATTCCAGCTGTACTCGTTCAGCGAGGGGGTGCTGGCCCCGTTAACGAAGTGACAGGGGCCATTTTCTTGGAAAAGGCCGATCATGGAGGAGCATCCAGGACCACCGTTGAACCAGGCAGCCAGAGGAGCTGTTTGGGGGTTGTTTCGCGCCTCGAAGAACCTGTTTAGTTAGACAAAAAGTCCACCAATTGATACATAGCGACGCTTACCAGAACCACATGTTCATGTTGTTCCCGACGGAGAGATATCCTGAGTACTGATTAACCCCCGGGGTGGTTTCACAGATACCAGAGTTCTTGACGAACTCCAACTTGGCGCCAGTCGCCGCATGCTCGAAGACGGTATATGTGACGCCATTCTTAACGACAGACGAGACGTTGTCTTTGGTTGTGCTTGCAGGGGCAGCTCTAACCCCGCCTGCCAATAGAGGCAGTAGCCACTTTTGATACCGCATTAGTACTTTCACGAAGACCTTGATTACTGAAGGAGTTTTTGATTCACTCTTACAATTGTGAGAAACCTCTCCTTTAAATATAACAATACGGCGGCGTCACAGGACAAATACTATGTAGTCTTTGATGCATTGAGAAACATCCTTAGAGACGAACCTGATGACCCGCTACTCTATCGTGCCGTCGAAATACGACGGTGTAATCAAGAACCCGGCGTCGAGTAAACCACCTACCAAATCAAGGCAATATCCCGGAAGGAATTTCGACGGGAAAAGTCCAAACTTTGATCAAGAGATCCTAGCGATCGGCAGCCGTCCGGACAGGGACATGAAACTTGCCATTAGAGATAATCTTTGCCGATCATGGTTACATTCGGCTTCTTGGCGGTGCATGCTGAATGATATGCATCATGAGGGGAAGGCAGGATTATTATGTGTGAACACGTGTCCTGAACAAGACCGGTAGTCCTAGCAATCTACCATATTAGGTATTCCGTGTCGAATCACGAAGTAAAAATGTTGAGCTTTGGGACAGGGTTATCCGTATGCTCACATGAGGCCATGCAACAAGTAGAGAAGGATCAGCAACATGCGGAGAGCCTGATATCATGCGGGGGTGTGGGTGATATCTTGTTGGGCGCTAGTGTAATCTAAGATTGACATCTTGGGATTAGTGAATGGCATAATGCTTAGAACCAACAAATAATTAGTTAACTCTTAGGAGGATAAATATCATTTAGATATTCTATTCTTAAAAGGGACTAGTACCTATATAAGTAGATAAATACGAACAATCTCTATTACCCGTCGTGTCGCCTCCCACCACCTAGCGGTTGGGAGTCGGCCCGGGGTCTAGGGCCAAATATCGACGATATTGTGTTCACTGGTTTCTAGTCCACCAACGCTATATATTTATATATTAAAACTAGACAGGTAATAACTACATATACTATTCACCTATTTCCCTGAGTTTCAATAAAAAAAGTCTAAGTTTTGGGGCTCTGTTGGAGCCTCTTGTTGCCCTGGCTTATCTACCTCTAAGATATAACTTTTATGTATTCTTAACAAGTCTCCATCATAATAATGTTTTATGAGGCAATTTGTATCCTTTATATAAATCGTATCTACTACTTTTATATAGCGCATTGTAGTTTTCAACATAGCAGTCCCGCAAGCGGCAAACCAATGTTTCGTAAACGGCTAGATTAGAGTAAACTCGTCACTTAATGGCGGTTAAATGGTATTCTGATAACGAAAGGGCAGGATGCCTAAGTAATAAACAAGATAGCCTTACGCACCGAATCTACCGAACGTACTGGACACACCAAAGTCACAGTGCTCGCAACTGATGTAGCCAACAAACGCAGTCAGATTTTTCATGCGTTCAAATATGTGCGGACTGAGATTGTTGCTCTGTCTGATGACCACATCTTCTGGGGTTCGCCAAAGTTTTTGCCGACGGTTATAGCTCCCTTCAAAGATCGCGAAGTCAGCGAATATGTACGAACAAACGTGTACGTCGAGATTATCAACTTTCTTGGTGGGCATCCACTTAGAACACGTTCGGTGCTCTATACCTCCAACATCATAACTTCAAAATTAGATCAACCTACGACGTTGATAAGGGAATATTTGTGGCCACTCATTCATTTCTGACCAAATATCGTGTGATGTAGTTATCTTCATTAGTGCTCACTGTTTTGAGCTGCTTAAGGAAACAGTATCAGTAGTTTATGATAAGTTTCTTATTGTCACTGCTCACTGGTTTAGATAAACAGTTATTTACTATACCAAGATTCTAAAGAAAAAGGAGTTGTAGTAAGGTTTTATTAATAAGTACTTGCTTGGTTCATCCCAACTAGTAAGCAGTGATAATAAGAAACTTATTACAAGCTATTAATACTGTTTCCTTAAGCAGCTCAAAACAGTGAGCACTAATGAAGATAATTACATCACATGATATCTGGTCAGAAATGAATGGAAGATAGTCGTCCGATATTGTGACGATACATTGATCGAGGCAAACCCTTTTGGCATCTTTCCAAAATTTACTCGGCAGTGCGTTCGGTGGTCCCGTTCACTACTGAAAACGATCCCACGAGTGTCAGGTGCTCGGCTTCATTGTGTTGACTATGGACCAGTTTCTAAAGGTCAACTCGAGAATCGTCTCTTCTGTTCTGGCAGAGCTGGATCCACCTCCGTACTTCTCATCTCCGTACTCAACCCCGCCATACTCTCCACCTCCCTGCTGGAAAGGAGTGCGTTCTCTCCGTGGCCGGAGGCATTATCATGGCAATAGTAGGAAACGTCCGCATCGTGCTTGAGTACATCAAGAACTCTTCCTAAAAATGGAAGACCAAATCTGCTTACGAGAGTTTTGGTTTTAGGAATCAATCCAGTGGTAAACTGCTACGAATCAATTTACGTCCGGAAGCCTTGTTGCCAGCAAGAGGAAACTCAAACATTGGGGCCTACTTGCTCTGGACCCAATCTCGGGTGGCTTTGCGTTTCGAACACCTGCGTATGAGATGTAAATTGAAGCATTCTTGTTGCAACCCTTGTCGGTCGATTGCCTTCGGGCATCGGGTGCCAAAAAAGCCCAGCGTCACAATCTACATTACGTACACCTGCCACTGAAATATGGCGTGTAGAAATAGATGCTTTTGCACGTGTTACAATTTTGCTATACGTGGCAGTCTGCTACGCTATAAGCTTTGTATGTCCAATGGATTGAGTTTATTCATATCATAGTATCATGGCGAAAGTCTAAATATTAAGAACAGAGTAGTAATGTCTAAGACTAGGATACAGTCACTTTAGTTGGAAAAAAAGAAAAATCGTAGTGTGTATACATTTCAATTTCTTAACAATGCATGACAGACTTGAAGCTGAAGTTGAATAGCTAATATTGACTCCTCAGAGTCCTACTCTTTGTGTGTGTTTTGGGACGAAGGATTTGAAGAATCCCTCACTACATAGTGCGTTGTAAAAGAATATATCCTAAAATAATATTACTATTTACTCAAAACCTCTGTTTGAAAGCTGCTCCTCAAGATCATAGTAAACCTGAAACTCACAGTAACAGACCTCGGGATCGCTTTCTACGTCAAAGTTGAACTCAAGACCTTCGGTAAGCGTTGGGAAGCTGCAGCTTCGGCCAGTAGCTGAACATGACAGCTCTTCTCCATTGAGGTGAAGAGGAAGGCTGCTTCATCAACGGTTTGTCCGACGGTCAATAACCCGTGATTCTGGAGAATGCGCCCCTTCCCCTTAGAGCCCAGTGCTTGGGCAATTCGGTCTCCCTCCTCTCTCCCTAGCACAACTCCTCCATAGCTGCTATAGACCCCTTGTGCGTCTCCGAAGAATTTACACACATCCTGGTTAAGCATTTCCAGCCTCCTTCCGAACACAGACCACGCTTTGCCGTATATACTATGACTGTGGCAGACGGCATGCGCGTCAGGACGAGCCTTATGAACAGACGCATGGATGAGAAATCCAGCTGAATTAGTTGGTCGTTGCCTGTTTCCGCCGATGACCTCTCCATCCAAATTGACCCATATCATGTCACCCACTTTGAGCAAACCAAAATGTACACCGAGTGGGTTCGTCCAGAAAGCGTTGGGAAATTCCGGATCTCTAACGGAGATGTGGCCGCTCATACCCTCAACATACCCTTCGCGATGCCAATGACGGAATGCCGCCACCATGTGTCGAAGCTGCCACTGTCGCTTGGACTCGAAATCCAGGAAACGTGGGATCCCTTCTACAGCCACGCCTCCGTGGCTCAATGCTTGCAACGGAGTTTTGTTGGTGAGTTCATCTCCATGACCGGTGCGCCGCGTTTCCTTTGGTATTATGGAAACAGAGTGATTATCGACCTTGGGGGAATCCCAGGTCTTGGCACTGACAGCCGTAGGAGACATGCCTCCACGCCACGTTGAGATTGCGAGGAAAATGGTCTAGGAGAGCTGATGATGGATCAAGTCTCGTTACTTTAACAATTTGACGGATGAATAGTTCTAGTGGACATCTTTGACTAAAGAATACTGCGAGGGAACGTGCAATTACATCTTAGAGAAATAAATCCAAAGGTGATTATCAAACGGCTCGCTCTCAAGTCGTACTGGTCTACCTTGACACTCGGAAACTCCGAAGATGATCGAGACGAGAGAATCCCCGGATATTCCGGAATATCCTGATAAGTGGCAAGTAAAGTCCGAAGCTTCACTGGAGACTGCATGTGGTGACCTGATTTACACGGTACCTGAACTTTTTCTTCCTCATTTATGAGGAGTAATGGACAGTTGTTACATGTACCCTCTGAAAACATATGTGCGGGGTGGCTGTATATCCGCACCATGTCCCTAGAGAGAAAGCCCGCTGTGGCCCTACTACAAAGATAAGACACAAATCTCCGATTTAGTTTACACGACTACGGAGGAAACCTGACAGTCCAAGTCCACCAAGCCTCAATAAAGAAATTCCGGATCTACCCATCAGGTCACTACAAAGGCTAGAAATAAGATCTCTCAAAGTGTGTAGCAGTCCTGAACCAGTCATTCTCGAGGTCCTTGTGAATCACTATTCCATCAGCAGGTCTGTCCAAGCCAAGATGCCAAACAAAGCGCGCGTCCTTATCGTTGGTGGTGGAGGTGTTGGCACCATCTCCGCTTACAATCTTGAGCAAGGTGGTCTGGCTATCGTGACAATGGTCCTCCGATCCAATTTTACCGCAGTTGTAGAAAAAGGGTTTACTATCGACTCTTGCAATCATGGCTGCGTTGCTGGCTGGAGACCTGCTGGCGGCGTTCTTCCCCAAGTCTCGGAACAGGAACAGGCGAAGCTACCTTTCGATTACATTGTATGCTGTACGAAAAACATTCCGGATGTATCTCCGACACTTGTCGATATCATCCGACCTGCTATATCGGCCCGGCACACCGTGGTAGTCCTCATTCAAAACAGTCTTGACATTGAAAAGCCACTCCTGGAAGAGGCAAAAGGGTCCTAGTTCAACTAATGACAAAGCTCTGGTTTTATGGTCTGAGTTTATTCCTCCAGAACCCTATTTTTCTATTCAGCGGTTACTTTCGATTCTGTGAATAAGGTTCTATCTTTTAATCGAGAGCTCATCCACCAAGATTAGTTCATCTTTTGTTCTCAATCTATCAGTCGCATTCGGCTTTCTCAAGATAAAATCAGGTACCGTGAATGCAGCTAATTGCTTCTAAAGATGCAAATTTGTCTTGGAGAAGATCCTCCATCTACAAATAGACATAAGACTTTGTGTTATTGCTAGAGAATGTGTTTAATTTCGACGTTCACAATCTATCTTTCAAGCTTAGAATGTTCCAGTCCTGTAACTAGAATGAGGAAACGGCATGCAGTCCAATCCTTCCCAACGCCTACCATATTCCCAATATTTGTGCCAACATGGCATAATTTCACCTACGACAGAACCAATCACCGCAAGAGCCTCAATGTTTCCAACAAAGACAAAACCGTTGTCATAACTGGCGGTGCTCGTGGTAATGGAGCACTCACAATGCTCTCTGTCCCGAGTCACATTACTACATGTGTAGTCACTAATATTTCGAATTCCTAGGTAGACTTGAGATTGTATTAAGCTCTCTGAAATGTCCCGTGCGTCAAGCATCAACGTCCGAAACAAATTAACCAAGGCTTGTCTCCTACCCCATGTAACATGAAATATTTGCAACATCAGACCTAGGGGAAGTTGCTCTAATCTCCTCCTGCATCCAAAATGTAGTTGCCTAGGTGGCTATCTGCAACATTTATAATTCTGGTACATCACGTATGTCAGACGGCGGCAAATGCACGAGTCGTGGGGCTGTGAAAACGGCTACCAATTGACTCGCCTTCCTCTGACAGACTCAAAACTCTGGTCATGGTCGAAGTATCTTAAGCTCATATCCCGAGTTTGACTTGTGGCAGTGTGCACCCAAAAGGTATACGTAGAGCCATTCAATTTCGAGATCAACCACTCAAGTGAGTCAAGTCTATCATGCTGGTCTAGCCTCTCAACCACTTGTCTGGACGAGGAAGCTCGGTGGTCAGTCAAAAAGCTTGTCAGCGTAAAGTTTCATCCGTCAATCCGCGGCGTCCCTTCCGGCGTCATTTTCAGCCACATGTTCGGTGTTTGACCTGAAACCCGGTGAACTCTGACCCACGGATGCTTTTTGTTTGGGGCGGCTTCTTAGGGCTTTGCTTGGTCAGGAGGAAGCAAAAGTGGGACATATCGCTCCAACAACCAATAAGAACTTCGCAATTACTAATGCACCTCATAACTTTTTCCAAGGCAGCACATTTTCCACAAAAGGAAAAAGTCCTATCATTCGCTAGTTCGTGGAGGAGTGATACGGAGTACTGCATTTGGCAATTCGCCATCACAAAACGAGACTTGTGCCCTACCTGAGCATGCGGATCCGTTATCAGGGCTATGTTTGTGGTCAGACCCCTTGATGAAGGACATTCTGGTGGCCCTTCATACGTGGTTCGGCATACACAAGCTTTCCATGGCGCCCCGGACGCCGACCACTTAGATTTGGGGCATGACATAGTCCCCTTAAATAGCTAAATAGAGTGCCTTGATACTCTGACCTGGATCTTGAAAAGTCCAATTTTGTCATTTGGTGGATAGCTTCAAGATGTTCGTCAATTTCTTAGGGTTTTTATGTTTAGCACTATCGAGTCTCGTTCTCGGACAAACGAATACCGACATTCAGAATGATCCGATTTCAGTATTCGTCACGTCTCCCGGTTCAGGGTCTGGGAATTATGTCTTTGCGCTCAACGTTCCATCCAACTCTGAGGATATCTACTTTCACCTCTCTGGCCCGGACGCATATCAATGGATTGCGGTTGGAACGGGCTCGGAAATGAAGAATTCACTTATGTTTATTGCGTACTTGAATTCGACTGGGAATGGTTTGTGCATCTTGACGCCGCTCTTTCAGGAGCCGAGCTAATATTTGATTTTCAGGCGTCACACTCAGTCCCCGAATCAGCACTGATGAAACGGAACCAAGCTATTCATCAAGCATCAATGTCGAAACCCTTTCCGGCACTGGAGTAGCAAATGGGACCATCTCCGTGAATGGCCGATGCACAAACTGTACGAAATGGAACCAGGGCTCCCTAGATTTGAAGAGTACAGACCAAGCTTTCATCTATGGATTGGGACCTAGCTCTGGAAGTCTTGTCAAGCTACAGAGTAATTCACTCTCAGCGAACCTTGAACGACACTCCGTATATGGTAAGCAATCTAGAAATTCTACTGCGGGTTTGCAGTTGCTGACAGATTCAGGCAACTTCGAGATGAACATGACCAAAGCAACCGGCGGAACCGACGGCACAACTCTCCTATCCACTTCATTCTCATTCATCACCACCAGCAGCGGAGCCTCTCAAGACGGCCATCAAACATCCGACGGCAACTGGCCCGTCATAATCCACGCAGCCGTCCTCTCCGTCGCATTCATCATCATCATGCCCGGTGGCGCCATCCTCCTCCGCATCATCCCCGCAAGCGTTCGATGGCACTGGGTTAACCAAACTCTCGCCACTATCCTAGTCGGCATCGGCGGTGTACTCGGTCTCTGGTTGAGTACAATGTACAACCGCTCCAGAAGCTACAACTCTGCCCACCAAGTTTTGGGTATAATCTGCGTTATTGCTGTGTTTGTGCAATGGTTCCTCGGATTTTGGCATCATTACCAATACAAAAAGCACCAAACACCCACCAAATACGGCGCTGTACACTTGCATATGGGCCGCATTATCTTCGTATTTGCAATCGTAATTGGCGCAGTAGGTCTATCATGGTCATTTGTGAAAACAAGTATCATCATCGCATACGTGGTGATTGCGGGTGTTATTGTGGCCACTGTTCTTGCGCTGTCAGTGCTGAAACGCCACACCTCCGCATCATTCTCGATTCTGCAGGCTAAGGGATCGGATAGATCTTTAAATGCGGAGAGGAGTTACGAGAATATTGAGGATCCGTTCTCGAATCGTCATGAGTATCGGCCGTATGAGTCGAATACGCCGTTGGCGAGTTATCCACAGCAGTAGGTAGTGCATTATGTTTGAGTGATGGGTGATGGGAGTTCCGGAATTTATGGCGTTTTCTCACCATTTTTTTTGCATGTCGTTGATTCATGTTCGTATTCTGCATTCTGCAAAATGTATGTATATAGATCTCAAGTGCATAAATTTCAGTATTGCCTTCATAGACTACGAATTCCGAATAAAACCGCTTACTTTCCTAAGTAGGGAGGTAGCCAACCTTAAAGCAGAGAGTTAGGGTGTCCGTCCCATGACCCTTGCCATTGGAGTTGATAAGGTCCAGCCAACTTTTGATGCGATTCCGCCGGTTATAATGGCATATCTAAGAAATACTTACAATTACATCTATAGCGCGACAAGCGAGGACTACAGAGAACTCGGATGCGTATCCAAGCTTGAGCCATTACACGAGAATGATCTGTCGAGACGCATCATCTTAACACATGCAGCATCTTAATCGCTGTGAGCAAGAAATATAGTTAAATTTCATTGCAAATCATATCCAGATATGATGTTCATAATCATATAGTCACTCACTAACTCATGTAATTTCTTCCAGACGTCAACTCCTTCAGGACGTCACCTATTTACTCTGCCCCCTGACAACATTCACAAACTAGCGCGCAATAACGCGATCCGTCTGCTTGGAAGGATACAAATCATTATTCCACAAATAACGGTCTCGAATATCATTATCTGCTGCACAGGCCGTACCGCATGCATATACAGCACCTGTCCAAGGAAGACCGTACTGCGGCGACAAATCAATGGGCGCAATATTCATGAACCCAAAGATCCGGCCACCGGCTTCTTGAATGCCTTGCTGATTAGCCGCACTCACACTGGAACATGTTGGTACTCTTCAACCCAGAGTCCAGTTCCAGTCGCCAGGATATGGGATCAACATCGATATTGCAGGGTTGCAGGGCTTCGCGACTCGTGGTCGATCCATTCGTTCCAAAGAAATCTGTTCCGTAGATAGATTTCTTGGTATCCATTCATGTTTCCAAGATTGCTCGACTGATCGTAATTGGATTTCGGAAATACCTAAATCTTCACTGTTCAGTCGTGATGATCGACATGGTTGGATAGTGCCTTCGTGCTAGTTGCGGCTGTATCAGCTACATATCACCAGTTACATTAGCGAATCCTCTGCTATATCAATGATAAACATCGCCCTGGTGATTTTGACTTGGTTGGGTGATCATAAACTGCGGTGAAGAGAAAGAGTTGTTATCGCATGATGTTCCTCACAAAAATGAGGAAGCCTGGAGCGGGCTCCACTCTGCCGGAGTCTGTCTCCACACATGCCGCTTCCCGTCCATCCGATTTCTCTGAAACCTCACTCGTTCCTGAATAACGACAGACTTTTGAAATAAACAACAACAGACGACACATATTCGATCCAGCCATACCGCATTGCCGTGCTACAATGAGTCACTGGGTATAAGATATATCGACGAATTTTTGAATTGTTGACGACCGGTTCTTACTTCAATTCATCCCCGCCATGGCCGACGCTAAACGATCTGCCGTTGACCATAAACAACGGATTCTCTCGCGGCGAGAAATCGAAGGATTGATTGCCGAGGGTCGACATATTGTAATCTATGATGGGAGAGTACTAAAGACAGATGCGTGGTTGCAATATCATCCTGGTGGCCAGATCTCAATTAGGCACATGGTTGGTCGCGATGCCACAGACGAAATCAATGTGTACGCCGCCTGTTTCTTCTTGAACCTTATGCCTTTGGTTGATACTAACATTTGTCCGGCTATAGTTTACACTCTGTCGAAGCCCGTCAACGCATGCTCGCATACCAGATCGGACGTATCCAAGGACGATGGTCAAATTTCCTCCCTCCAATTCAAGGCGGACAGTTTCGTCTCTACAATAAGGATGAAGTGACTGGGTCGGATGACTCCAGTGACGCCAGTTCACGATCTTCTTCACCGGTTTTTGACGAAACAATCGATGAGAACACCGGCTTGCGGCGAAGAAACTCCGGATCAACAGTAGCATCGTCTACTTCACCAGCACCATCTCGTGATGAGAAAACAGAATCTCATTTTTCGTTCCTCGATGCCCGGACACAGCAAGAAATTGTCTTGGATACCGCCAAATATCCCTCTCTTGATGCCGCCTCCCAGGATTATATCGTTCAGAAGTATCGTGAGTTGGAACAGAGAATTGCCACCCAGGGGCTTTACGACTGCAACTACTGGGCCTATTTCAGAGAATGTTGTCGGTACACTTTGTTTGCTGCATTGAGCTATACCTTCCTTCGATGGGGCTGGTACATGCTGTCTGCTTTTTTCCTCGGATGTTTGTGGCATCAACTCGTTTTCACAGTCCATGATGCCGGCCATATGGGCATTACTCATCATCTCCATGTTGACTCCACCATTGGCATGACCATTGCTAGCTACATGGGGGGATTAAGTTTATGCTGGTGGAAACACAACCATAACGTCCATCATATCGTGACGAACGCCCCCGAGCACGATCCGGATATTCAGCATATGCCATTCTTCGCCGTCTCGCACCGACTGCTGACCAGTCTCCGCAGCACATATTATGGCATTGTCATGAAATATGACTTTGCCGCTAGGATCTTCTTACAAGCTCAAAACTATCTTTACTACCCCATCATGCTTTTTGCTCGATTCAACTTGTATGCCTTGAGCTACGGACATCTTTTCTTGGGAAAAGGTCCGAAGAAAGGCCCTTCCTGGTGGCACAGATGGTATGAGATTGTTGGAGTCTGCTTCTTCTGGACCTGGTTCGGATATGGTGTTCTGTACCGCTCGCTCCCCAACTGGTCGACTCGAATTGGCTATCTTCTCATATCACACATGGTCACGTCACCGCTTCATGTGCAAATCACGCTCTCCCATTTCGCCATGTCAACTGCTGATTTGGGCGTTCACGAGTCTTTCCCTCAGAAAATGCTCCGCACCACCATGGACGTCGACTGCCCGACTTGGCTAGATTTCTTCCACGGCGGTCTCCAGTTCCAAGCAATCCATCATCTATTCCCTCGGATCCCTCGTCACAATCTTCGAGAAACCCAGAAGCTTATTCGAGAGTTCTGCCGCGAAGTCGAGATTCCGTATGCCGTCTTCACTTTTGTTGATGGTAACAAGGAGGTCATCTCACGTCTGGCCGATGTTGCGAAGCAAGCAAAGATAATGGAAGAGTGTAGGAAGTCGATTGCTCAAGAGGGTGTCTTTGCTGCTCATCACTGAACTCCAGTCTCCGGTGTGAACTGACTGCAGGCCACATTCTTCCTGAAAGAAGCCTGGATGAACTTGTCACGATGATCTTTCATCCTACAAAGCCTAAGGGCTCGGCATGGTACAAGCCGCACCTGAGTCTATATTCCAAACCAGCGTATATCCACATGTCTCATTTGTGTTGCGCCCAAACCAACAAAGAACTCGATAGTAACCGATATCCCCTCCAATGAAAAAAATTGAATCCTAAAAATCCAGGATCCCGACTCCGCAACCACTCTCTATCACGAATCATAGCCCCCCTATCCTACAAACATAACAAATGAGGCAACCAGTTCATTGTAAGATATTTTCTGTAGGCAGCCATGTCATTGGGCAATATCTAACGCTTGACCGAAGCTGATATTCTGATATAGTGGCTGTAGTTTCTTCCTTCTACTCCATCTCCCCTCCTATCTCCCTCCTATCTTGCTCTCTTACCATCTAACCTTCCATCCATCTATCTACACAGAAAGAATCCCAAAATTTCAAGAAGAAGAATCTTTCAACTTATCAACGGTTTCTCTTAAAATTGGAGAATTCAAGTACGATTTCTGGTATGCTTTTTGACTCCAATATTATAATATTTTTTGCTGGTTCTAGGCTAACCATCTAAATACAGATCCTGAGCGTGTTGATCCTGTAAGTCCAAACCTCGAAGCTTCATGCCAGACAATCAGCTATAAGCTTTGTCATGGTTGTCCCAGATGGCAGAGATTCCAAATTCTTCAATCGAGAAATGTGCAAGAACTGCTACACTCGTGTCAACATCCACGGTATCGATTTGGACATCCGACAGCTAACAATTCTTTTCAATGATATAGGAGCATGAAAAGCCCGCCGCCGTAAGAATCGCAAGCCTCCGTCGATCACAGTTCTGCCTCGTTTCAGAATCAAACACGCGTCTATACTTTCCCTGGCCAAGACTGACTCCTTTTCTTCGATTAACAGACCAGATCTCGTGGCGAAGACCGACAGATGATGTATTCTCGCTTTGACGAGAATACAGCCAAATTTCCCCGAGCACGGGAGCAGGTGCTCAAACGTTTGGAAGCGCTAGAGGCAACGATGGGGCTTCCGGGACAGGAAAGGGATATCTGGGGATACGGCGGGATTTGCGGTTGAGTTGTCAAGTCATCAAAAATATCAAATCGACGCTTAAAACATGAAGTGGACAATTCGTTAGGGCTCATCAAGCAATGCGCTAGTCTAGAAAAGGGATGGTTGGATCTACAGTGGAGCATCTTTACATTAGCTCCATAAGCTCCATAAGCTGTAAGCCTTCGGAATCTCGCTTTGCAACGTGTGTCTTTTTATTTCTACGAATGTTTCTCATCGAATACTTATTTGCAACACTAAGAACGCCTTATTTTCAAGTTTATAGAGCCTGCTTACTGACCAAGGGTTGGTCCGGCGCCGGGACGCTCAACGGAGCTTACCGGCTTAGCCCTCGGTACTGCTTTGGGAATAACCTCAGCAGTGCCGGATTGAGAAGAGGGAGAGAAGAAAGGGATATATAAAGGCCCTTGGGAGACGGATTCTTGCTTCGTCTTTTCTCTTCTTCTCCATGCTTCTGATTCTTCGTGCTCGAGCACCTCTTATACGTATAATTCGTTAGATCAATACACAAGATTGGCCCTTGTCACAATAGGGGCATGTACGCTGACGCTTATATACAAGCTTGATTCTACGTTCGTCAACTAGTATATACATACCTACATACATGCGTGAATACCTAGGTATGGATTCGTATAGAGGTCAACTGGTACACACACTAACACTTACATACAGGCTTGATTCTACGTTGCTAACTACCATTTAAGTATATAATCCCGGTATAGATCTGTATAGGGATGTATAACGGCTTAATTCCATGCATATATAGCGTACGCTCGCTAACAGCCTTATACGTAGGCTGGAGATGGAAGTATAGAGGCTCGAGTTTAATCATACATGGGCCAGCATTTATAAGCAGGATATATGCTCAGTATGCTCAGTGCGTTCAGATAGATTAGGGCTTGGACCATGTTGCCCTACCGGCATATCCAACCATACCTCGTCCTCTCTATATTTAACGCTTCTGTGCTCAGGCACGCTAGTTGGCCCATTAGAACTGAGCATTATTTCACAGAAAAACCATCATTAGTTCCCCCTTTCTCTCTCTATGGTTATCACATACGTACTAAGCACCAAACTAAGTACCAATACATCCTCGAGCCAGCTATTGCACTACCAGATTACTCAAACTGAGTAAAGCAACGACGTCAAAAGGCCTAGCAAATCATCATATCCCTTATTCAAGCTCCAAGTTGGCGTTTGTCAAATGAGACCCTGAGTCATTCGTGCAAGCGTGGCAAATTCTTTCAAGGCTGAAGTAGCTGCTGAAGATGTCTTTGCTGCTCATAACTAATTGTTAATATTTTTTAATCGACCTGCCGATGTGGTTGCACGTGTTTCTAGATGAAGAGGGAACAAAAACCTCATAATGCTTGTCTAAACCTGAAGCCCTGACTTCCTAGTATAGACCATACTCAGAATTTCAATGTGTATCCGATATTGATGTATATAGTCACATCCTCCCTTGTATTAATTGAACAAAGACTACCTCGGTAAGTGAAACTTATCACCAATCGTGTGCCATACCTGAGCCATAGCAATCTTAGACACAATCTTAGACACGATCCCAAACGATCTTAGGTCTGTCCCCTCACTCTCAAACATTGGAAGCCAAATGCTCCTCGAAGCTAATCGTCCCTTTGTCCAGGCGGTATCTCTGGTATCATTCCTAAATAGGAAACACCCCTTCATCGAGCGTTTGGCTTTCCTTGCTATTTCCATGAGATAGCCACAGTCTCTACGTTTTTTTTCTCCCCCGACCCGCATATCCGAGTCAAACTGAGATCTTTGAAACTATCTAGTTCATTAAGCTCAGTCAACAGTCTATCTCAGCAAATTCTCTAAACAACCGCGTCTGCAAATTCATCTTGCCTTGGCCCTGCGATACTCCAAGATGGCCATCGAGCCTCCACCAGACTCTGGTAAGTTCCGAAGTTGGCGATCTTGAGCGAGCCTTGACAAATTTATAGCTAACCAGGTCTCCCAGTCATTGACGCAAGTGCAAATCTCAGACTCGTATTGTCAAACAGCAACTAACATCTTGGCCGTGACCGCTCCAGATTGTGAAATGCGATTATTGTCAAGAAGATGGCCATGAACAGTATGACTGTGTTCTGAAATTTGTAAGGACTTACCCCATTTCCTAACATTCGAGGAGTCTAATTATGATTTTGTCTAGCTAACGATTTTGCTTGATGAGTGTAGGAGCAAGTGCGAGTTTTGGTAAGCACCAAGGACCTATATCGCTATCGACTTCACACCTGCCTCGATCCATTATACGCTCCGTCGTGCCTCTGATCCATGGCTGACTTCTCTCCTCGCTTCTTCGATTGATCAGACCACACTCGACAACTACGCAAAAGCAGGGAAACCAGCTCCATCTGCTCCTGACGGTATCGATCCGCAACTACTCGAAGAGATGGCCTCGATTCGCAGAAAACTAGAGTGCTTGAGAACTCAAAAGAGATACATAGAAGCATATGAGAAAAGTCTGCTGGCCAAGCTAGCGGACCTGGCGAACGGGGGTTCAGTGAAGATTGGACACTGAAAGACGTGTATCTCATGATGACTTCGCGCTTGGGTCAAAAATTTCTATGATACACATGCTGTTATCATCACTTCGAAATCGCTCATAAATTGGGTCTTTTACGATACGAATCGAAGAAGAATTTATGAATTTTCTATCCCGGAGCGATTTCAATTCGACAATAGCAAGTTAAAACGCTATTAGCCACCATACGCACTCCCCAATAATCCCGAAAAGTCGATGGCTACTTAACTCCATCAGCTACTATGCCCCAGTACTCAAACAAGTTTCGGTTCCTGTCGAGAAGTCACCCAACATGTCATTCCTAGTCCTAGGTCGATGCCTCTTCTACCGGGCTACTCAGTAGCAAAGAAGCCAAAAAATCCAATAAATCATCATTTCGCATTTTCAAGGTCCAAGTTGGCGTCTGTCGAATGAGGAGTTCTGAGCCGTTCATGCAAGCGTGGTAAACTGTTACATGGCGGGGAGCGATTGCAGAGACCATTAGAACCTAGGGAGTACAATCATTAGCAGCAATGTCTATTCTAGGTTAGGAGATCGATACGTACTGAGAATCGTTGTTCATGGTTCTCCCTTTCCTGTTCCCCGGGTTTTATAGTAATTGGGAATGTCGTCTAAAGGATCACCTTTTGGCTGGATTACGCGGTTCCTCATTGCTTGAAGGAGGATGAGAAGTTGACTGCGCAGTATCGAGCCCTCATCGCACCTACTCGACTGATTGTCCAGTATAATAACGTGCAGGTACATTTTACCGTAAAACTTTGGGAGGAAGTCGTAAATGAAGTACATGCCTCCATCATGGGACAGGGGCATCTCAAAGTCATCATCATGTGTGTACAAATGATTTGGCTCACTAGAAAACTATAGTTAGATCACCCGATTGTTGAAGACGTTGAGAAGAGTGCTGTACGGTTCTTACACGATTTGACCTATTCCACGAACATCAAACATAGTCTTTTTTGGAATAGTCCGCGGCATTCTTCTTGGGGTCTGACTCCCTTCAGTCCATCTAGCAATATAGCACGCGACCTCCCGGGTTCGGCTCCTTGGGTTCACTGATTCCCCCCGGCTCATACTGACGAAATGCAAGTCGGTCTTCTAAATCCTTGGGGTTCTCAATGCCATGATCATCAACAGGGTGGTCATTGAACTGAGCGAAACGTTTGAAGAGCATTGGGGGTTGTTGGTTGATCCAATTTTCGTAGATTGTCAGGTCATGACTGACGAGGCGTATGTTGTTTTCTCGTAGGAATTGTTGTGGAACAGCGGGTTCATTCTTAAGAGTTTCGCTTGTGGTGATCATTCCAACGGCAGCGAATAGTGACTTGGTCCTTTCGCGCACTTCAGAAGCCATGATTGCGGTTGACGGGTAAGGTGTAGATGGGAAAAAGATAAGAAGTTTATAGGTTCAAAATATTTTCGAGAACTAAAGCATAGATCGAGAACTGATATACGTAGATGGATTCCTGTCTAGGCAGTGGAGTGGTCGCAGTTGCCTGGCTAGGCAAACTCGACATGACAAATTAGGAAATCATTGCCTAAGTAGGAAACCGCCGATGACAACCAGACCTGAGCAAAGAAAGGAAACAACATTTATACAGAATTTGACAGAACATTTTATATCCAAAATCATTAATAATACTAAATATAGAAAGATAGATAATACGTATTCAGACCAAATAAAATAATCTCATGCATCCATCACATTTAGCAGCTAGCGCCGATTGCAGCGTGAACGATGAATGTATCATCCGCCGAATTATACGGAACTGTGAAGCTGTACGACGTTTGACCACCCGAGAGAGTGTGAACGTAGGGGAACTGTCCTGGAGCGATATGGTTGGGGTATGTATGACCGTAATAGAACTGAACTTCCTGGAGAGTGTAGCCTGGGTTGTTGAGCGTGTAGGTGACGGTAAACTTGGTTCCTGTGTGGGCGATCGAGAATGTTCCAACCAATGTGGCCTTGGAGATGTCGTTGTTTCCGGCACCCAAGTAGAGGTTGCCGCTGATGGGAAGTGGTCCGGTGATAACCCAGCCCCAGTTATTGGCTATTTCCAGAGATGTGAAGGTAGTATCAGTGCTGCCGGGGCTTGTTGCGTATCCGTAGGCGGTACCGCCGGCGCAAGATGAGGGGGTTGGGGTAGCGGATGTCGTAGAAGATGTGGAAGATGGGGTTGTTGTGGACACACTGCTCGAGGAGCTGGGCGTGGGCGTGGGTGTGGGAGTTGTCACGCTGGAGCTAGGGACAACACTCGAGCTGGGCACAACGCTGGAACTGGGCACAACACTAGAACTGGGGACAACGCTGGAACTGGGGACAACGCTGGAGCTTGGAATCACACTCGAGCTCGGCACGGCGCTGGAGCTGGGGACGACACTAGAACTGGGGACAACGCTGGAGCTTGGAATCACACTCGAGCTCGGCACGGCGCTGGAGCTGGGGACGACACTAGAACTGGGGACAACGCTGGAGCTTGGAATCACACTCGAGCTCGGCACGGCGCTGGAGCTGGGCACAACGCTGGAGCTGGGCACAACACTAGAACTGGGCACAACACTAGAACTGGGCACAACACTAGAACTGGGCACAACACTGGAACTGGGCACAACACTGGAGCTTGGGATGACGCTCGAGCTGGGAATAACGCCAGAGCTTGGGACCACGCTGGAGCTGGGGATCACACTAGAGCTTTGGATGGCACTGGTGCTTGGGATCACGCTGGAGCTGGGGGTCGAAACTCTAACACTAGAGCTTGGGGTAGCAGACTTCGAATGCGAGCGGGTGCATGACTTGGTTCTTCTGGAGGAAGTCACAGGCGTAGAGGATGGCTTGTGTGAAGAAGAGCTGCTTGTTACGGACGAGCTAGACAGTGCGGATGTGGACGACGAGCTCTGAGAGCTGGAGCTAGTGCTGGAGGTAGAGCTGGAGCTGGAGCTGGAGCTGGAGCTGGATGTTGTAGACTGAGCGATCGAAGTAGAGCTTATAGAAGTTGATGAGGCACTTGACGTGGTTGTTGTCGCTGTTGCCGACACAGACGAAGTTGTCGAGGTAGAATAGGGGCAGACGTAGACATCAGAAGTCTTCGTAATTGTGACGGTCTCCTCTGGGTGTGTGTAGGTGCCTGGGTAGTAGCAGGTCGACGTTGGGTAAACGTAGACGGTTGTCTCGGGCACAGTGACGGTTGTTGCACCAATGGTGTAGGTGCCAGCTGCCGGGCAGGTGTAGACAGTAGAAACGATCGTGGTGGTCACAGTGCCTTCAGTGGTTACGACGCTGGCATAGGGGACAGTGATTGTGGTAGGCCCGGTCACGACAGTCGTGGCTCCGCCGACTGTGTTAGGGCCGGGAGCCAAAGAGGTGGTTTGAGCAGCACAGACGGTCGTCGGTGCTGTCACGGTCACAGTGGAAGCCGGGATGGTGTATGTTCCTGGGGATGGGAATACCGTGACAATGGGAGTAGGGGCTCCCTGAGAAGTTGTCGCTGGTATAACATGTCAGTCCATTTGCATGTCAAAAGACCCGGAAAGCTATCGTTGATCCTTACCCGACGCCAAACCCGTGATGGTAGACGTATAGGTAGTGCACACCCAGTTTGTTACTGTTTGCACAACGACATACGGAGTGCCTGCGACACCTCTTGCTGCCAGATCATTGGAATCATCTCGGACAAGCTGATGAAAGCCGGCAGAGCCTCCGAGAAGGCGTGCTGTAAGCTGTGAGAACTTCATAACGAATGTCGGTTGGGTTGAAATCCAAGTGAATATCAGAGAAAGGGTTCTTGAGACCCTTTGCCTTTAAAAAAGAGTGCCCGCTGAAAGAGTGAAGCGGTCTTGATGATACCTGGATCAGAGCCGGAAGTTCAGGATACCTGACCACGTAGGGCCACGGGGAACGAGGGTGGTTAACTTATATTTCTACCATGGTCACCACCATGCCAAGCAAAACGAACAGGCAATTACGGAGTCCAAGATATGGACACACGCTCGTCTAAGCGATCGACTTATTGGATCGGGATTCGACAATTCATCGTGGGCGCCCACCGGCTGGGACCGGAAGACAAGACTAGCGAAAGTTAAACATCGATCGAGCCAGTCATCTGGCGGATGGAGGCTATCTGAGTTCCACTGTCCGAGCACGCTCAGGAACGCTGCAAAACTACGTACAAGCTAGAATAGGGCTCGTGGCGTTGGCTATGTCAGGAACGTGGCTTTTAAACGAGGCTCTTGCAAACTTCCGCTGCGCTGCTCGGCTTAAATTGCCCCGATTGCCCCTCGATACTTTTGACCCCACTTGGACGTATTTAAAAAAAGAAAACTTTCGATAGAGTCAGAGACTCATAGACTGGTTGAATTTAGCGTTTTTAGGGCTGTCACCGTTCATATTCGGCGCGAGTGCCCTTATTCTAGGCTACGGAGTAGAATTAGTGAGGTTTTGCAATAAGTAACGTCGATTTTGAATGAGTTCATGTAAATTTTCTAGTCTGCCAATACCCGTGTCTTAGGGCTTAAGGATCTCATTATAGATTATACCAAGTGTTCTATGAGATTCTAGTGTATATAATTTCATATACTTTAATAAATCATTACCATACCCGGGTATCAAATAAAGTTCTAGGCCCAGAAATAGCAGATAGGGCTAGGTGAACTCATAGGATCATTAACTCTGCCATTTTCGCGCGACGCGCAGACCGACGCTGGCAGACGTATTGACCTTCAGCCGCACCGTTTGCTCGACAATGGAATAGGAGACAAGACGTTCGTACTTATCGAGGTGGTTGATAGACTTTTCTTTGTACAATTTGGAAAGGGGGCTTGATATATGACCAGTTGATTAACTTGCTGCTTCTGTCCCCCGCTAGGCTAAGCCACTCTGTGGAATGCGAGCAGGGGGGAACAAGAAAGTCCGACGCTTGTAGATTGGTCAATTTAATTGAGAAAAAAAAAAAAAAAAAAAAAAAACAACAGAAACGAACTTTGGAAAATTCGTATACGTAGTAGATAGCCATAGCCTCCAATTCTTGTCCACGATACCTAAGTATGAGTTCCATGTTGTCAAGGTGGCCTTCTTTTATTGTGATAAAACCTCGGGAAGGTCCATGGATATATCAATCGCGGCCGGAACGAAGTTCCACTTTATTGACCTTGATGATGATAGCAATGATTGCATTCACAGGACTATGAATTCTCAATTTAGTGAAAATAGGTTTTGATATTGCGTGATGAGTCTATCTTTTGAGAGGGTGAATAGGAGCGGGCATTGTTGCATTCTCGGAAACGGCGTATGGGGTTTTTTTTTAGCGGCAAGCATTCAAATACACCTCGCTGTGGCCACGGGCCGAGCTTTAATTAGGAAGCCCTTAAAGAGTATGTTCTCGATGATAACTAGATATCTAGGTCTTTTTTTTCTTTCTTTTTCTTGGATCCTACGGCATGATTCAAGGTTCACCTTCGATGCCATTATTGACTACTTAGGCAGCGATAAATGATATCTTAAGGCCTTGAATCCATATTCCAATTTGTAGAAGGTCTTAAATATGTACTTTTTCCCGAGCCCGGATTGCCCAATTACCAACCTACCTAGGTACGATTTCTGCCTAGGTATCTATCAGTATCAAAATTTCAGTCATGAGTTCCGTACCTAGCACAGGTATTCTCCCCAGTATAATTCTTAGCCATGAGTACTGGAGAACTCCGTGCGAGGCTTGAGTCTCTTTTCGATACTGTTCGTAGTAGCCAGCTACTATCGAATGAATATGTTGCCCCAGGAGAATTCTTGTTGGATAATAACATATGCCCTGTCCACCATGATTTTCGTAACTCTTTCCAGGATCAACAGCCCCCGATACTATTTGAACCTTTGACAGACTTGGCCTGGAAGTAGCCTATAAATCTTGATCCCTACAACGGCGATCCCATGTGGAAACGGGTGCACTACGACTTCGATCCATATGATCGTTCCAATGTATACCACAATTCGGTGACTCGAGCTACTCAACTTGCTTTTTGCATTCAAAGATGGACTGATGGTTCCGATATTCCAAGGGATATACCATTGACTGCACTCAATTTGCTTGATTTTTGTGGTATACGCCATGTCTTGTATTTATTTGCTCTTTCTGATTCTTTGTGTCTCGCCCGGTTCTAACTAGGATTGCAGTCTTCCTCACCCACTTCTTACTGAATATGAAAGGTTCGACGTACAGCTTCGCTATGGATGGGGCACTTCATTGTATAAGTTTGAGCCGCGAGCGAACGGGGAACAATACCCTCATGTAATGTTATTGTCCGAGAAGTACGACACTTGCGATTCGCAATCGATACTCCATGGTGAGCTCGAGGCTATTATCACAGCCATGCGGAACCGAGCGAATCAGCTTGTAGAGGAGGAGGAAGACGAAGATGAGTACTATGAAGAGGAGGATGAGGGTATTGTTGTTGATGACTACGCTATTACATCCAAGAAGCCAGAACTTCAGTTCCCAGATGAACGACGCTTTCCGGTACGCTTAACATTCTACAATCGTGTCAAAGTCTCTTAGCTACGCGAGAGACTAGCATTACTGATTTGATCAGGTCCTGATGGTTCCAACATTGCCACCCTCACACAAGAGTACACTACGCTTGTACGGATGGTTCGCAGCACCTGGATACCGTCCCATTGTTTCCAAGAGAGGCATCGGCTGCCTAGTGAGGTACTTATACAAACTCTCCCCTGCGATTTGTCTTCTCTCTCTTCTCCCCTAAAGAAAATTCTCGCTTATTCAAAAAACTGACATTCTCAACTCAATCAACAATCATCTTCACCTCAATCGCAACCATGAGTGCTGAGGAGGTGCGAGCAAGGATTAGGTTCCCGTACAGTGACCTCCGCATGTTATACTGTTGTCTGACCAGCATCATGTATGTGAAGAGTGCGAGATACTTTGAGGGGAACTCGAAGTTATTCTAACGGCTACGCGGAACCGGGCAATTCAGACCAAATTGGACGAAGAGGATTACGACTCGGGCGACACTCTTGTTAAGACTGAGAAGGGAGGAGAGCTTCAGTTTCTAGGAGAGAGACGATTTCCGGTATGCATCATGTTCTCCCTGTTACACTCTTCAAAAGTTGACATTATTAACCCAATTGAATGCTGAGAGGTCTTGATGATATCGGCCCTCCATCACTCTGATGTCAGGATACTATATGCCGGTATGGATAGCACGGAACTACTCATTCGATACTCGCGAATATGGAGGTTAAAGGAGTAGTCTACGGAGGTATTAGATGCGTGTGCATCTGTTCTCTTGAGTAGCCCGTTGGGCGAAAGATGAATAAAATACATGTAGGAGTCTTGCACGGCCATTATGAAAATGCCTATTTAAAAATATACATTGAAAATTCTAGTTGAAATAGATTCCTGCGTAGGTGTATTGATATCATAGTTTCTGATTGCGTTTTTCATTTACTTTTCAAATACGCATTTAGTAAGGATAACCAAAAGACTCGCTCAAGATATCTACATCTCAAGCTTGATATAAGTCCAAGCACTCAACTACTCGACCCCCTCGACTCATAAAGCTCCCTAAAAGCACTATCCCTCGCCAACAACGCCTGCGGCGAATCCAACTCCACAAGCTCCCCTTCCTGCATAAGAGCAACACGATCAAAATCCATAATCGTTTCCAATCGATGCGCAACTGCCAGGATGGTGCAATCACTAAACTTTTCGCGAATGACGCGCTGCATCAAGGCGTCTGAGACGACGTCGACGTTGCTAGTGACTTCGTCCAGGACGATGATTTTGCTGCCGCGGAGTAAGGCGCGGGCAAGAGAGAAGAGTTGGCGTTGGCCGTGGGAGAAGAAGTTGGCGTCTAGGTCGGCGTCGATGCCGCCTTTTTCTTGGACCAGGTCCCAGAGTTCGACGCTGCGGAGGGCGTCCACGATTTCTTGCGTGGTATGAGTGTCCAGTGGATCTGCGTTTATTCGTAGAGTGCCGCGTGTAAGGAATGGTTCTTGTGGGATTGCGTTCAGAGCTGCACGTAGTTTCTGACGAGGTACACGCGTGATATCAACGCCGTCAATGGTGATGCAACTTCCTGGTTCGATCTCGAGCATGCGAAACAATGTCGCCAATAAGGAACTTTTTCCGCTGCCGCTTCGTCCGCATATTCCAATCTTTTCGCCGGCACGAATGGAAAGAGACAGATTTCGGATTACCAGCTTTTTATTTCCGCCTTTGTTGTATGCGGCCGAAACGTTGCGGAAATCAATTGCTCCCCTCGGAGGCCACGATTGAAAAGTACCGTCAGTACCACCATCAGGCAGCGGCAAAACCTCGTCCGGACGATTCTCATTCTCCGTTGTCGCAACAAACTCACGTATCCGAGCAATCGCCCCTATAGAAGTCTCCAGTCCCGTCCAGTTGCGAATGATGAATGACAGAGACTGGCTAAAAGTAATAACGTTCAGAATGGCCAAGCCGACATAGCCAGCACCAACTTCACTGCGCAGCTTAACAATCATGACCATAAGAATCACTCCCAGACAGGTGACAGTAAGATCAAGCGTCAGCCCAAGCCAGCGTTGAATACAATAAAGCAAATAAAATGGTTTTTGAGATGCATCCAGTAACACCAGGTTCTGCTCTTCGAATCTAGAAGACCAGCCAAACGCCCGGATTGTCACTAGGCCGGAAAGACTCTCAAGGAATTGAGAGAAGAGAGGTGATTTGGCCTCGAGGTCGAGTAGACGCATTTGGCGAGATGTTCGAAGGTAGAACTTCTGCAGCACCCACATCAAAAGAAAGACGGGTGGCATCGTAGCAGCAAAATAGCGAGCAGAAATGCACATTAGAATGGCAGACATGACACCCATTGAAAGCGATAGGATAAAATCAATCATGGCATACGGAAGATCGTTATCTATCAACGTCATATCCTGACTGAATCTGTACCGTTGGCCAGGTTAATACATGGAACGAATAATTCACCGAATACAGCTTGCTTACCTATTCGTTGTTGTGCCTATATCCACTGATGTAAAAAATGAGAGAGGCGCATTCATGACTGTAGCCAAAAGCCGTGCATGTAAAGTTTTGGCACTTTTTGGGGCAAAATATATGATATAATGATACCCGCCGCCGAGAAGACAAACGATGGTGATTATTGTCAGCGTCCCATAAATTCCCAAGTAAAGCCCGTTGGCGCCGTTTCCTTCTTCCTCAGTTGCTTCTGACCAGAGGTTAACGACATACTCGCCGAGCTTAATTGCTACTCCATATGAGATAAAGCAGGCGGCCCACAGCGCTGACGAGGCCCAGTGAACAGATCGCAAGTAGTACCAGTAAAGAGATAAATCACCAGTTTGGCGAGTGAGATCATCTTGAGCGATATTCAATTCGGTGTTCTCTTCCTGAATCAGTTGTTCCTCTTCTTCTTCGATGAGGGCCACATGCACTGAATTTGTTGGTTTTTCTTGCTCGATGTCGTCTTTCTTTGATTTTTCGGCTTTATATTCCGCTTCTAACATTGCAACGTAGCCTTCAGATGCTTTGAGTTGTTCAAAAGTGCCTTGTTCCGCAATCGAGCCGTCAGCAGTCATGGCCACAACATGATCAGCATATGATAGCCTGTGTACAGCATGTGTGACCAGTACGACAGTGGTGCCCAATTTCCGAAACAGTCCCTGCTGAGAGAACAGGTGCCTGAATATGCGCTCTTCTGTATCGGCATCAAGCCCAGAGAAGATATCGTCGAGAAGAACAACATTTTTGCGCGCATATACGGCACGGGCAAGAGCCAAGCGCTGTTTCTGGCCACCCGAGAGGGATATACCGGAAGTTCCAACTTTGGTGACTGTAACAGCTGATTAGCACTGCGCTTCAAAGTTCCAACTAAGGGGTTTTGACTTACAATGACCATTTGGCAATATAGCAACATCCTGATCCAAGGCGCATCCCTTGACCACAGTTTTATACCACTCTTCGTCAAAGTCAGAAAGCCCAATAATATTATCTCGCAAAGCTGCATTGCGAATCCATGGAGTTTGATCAACGAATGCACATTCCTCGAAGTTAGTATAAAAAAAGCCCTTTGTGGATAGTGTCTCCCCAAGGATACCCTTCAAAAGCGTACTCTTGCCACACCCAACAGGACCAATTACCATACACAACTGACCGGTAAAGACACTGAAATTGACATCTCGTACAGCAGGCTTCTCGTCATCCGTCCATGAGAAACTAACATCTCGTGCGACTATCAACCGAGAATGCTGCTTGTGAGCAGTTTTTGCGCGACTTTGCAACTGTATGCCTTCTTGCTCCAACGACGGATCAACCGAAGTGAAGGTGGACGCTTCCTGGAGATACAATCGGTTATCCCTTCGCTCATCAGATCGTAGGTAAACTTGAATACGGTTGAGGGAAGCCATCGCCGCATTCATCGCAGGAATGGTACGAATCATGTCGTTCATGGGCGAACTGAGGAGAGAAATCAATGTCAAAACCGTATACGCAGTCTCTGCATCAAGAACGCGACCTTTAGAAACTAGTACAATCGTATAGAAAGCGAGGGTAGCGAATGGAGCAAGGACTTCTAGCAGATTAGCTAGAAAGACTCGTACCATAAGCAGCTTGCGAAATAAACTTGCCACCAGAAGCTCAGTAACCCTGAGTCCTTGGACCATTTCGCCTAGCCAGTCAGAGAACCCCAGCATTTTGACCGACTTCATTGATCCCAGCATGGTAGCTGTTACATCAACGCGCGTCTGTATACTTTTCATCCATTTCTTTTGTGCCTCGCCCATTAGATTGGCAATAGCTAGAATGCCGACAGCGGAGATAAGAGCAAGGATCGCTGGAGCAAGGCATGCAACTCCGAGCTGGCGAGAAAGGAGGTAAATAGCAACTATCAATTCCATCGGCACGGCCCAGAACTCGTGGATGAGCTGAAAGCCATTGCAGATTGCCTGTGCGTCATTGGACATGAGAGTGACGGCGACCGAGTCATCAAGCGCCGTAATATTGAGATCGACCGTTTTGGCATATATGATGCTAATCAAGCTGCCACGGATGCTGGTTATCAAACGATAGGTCATATGATAGTACCACCCATTCGATAATGCTAATCCAAGCAAAACGAAAAAGAAGGCACCTGTCAGGCCCCAGCCTATTTCTTCGGGTTGTGACAGATCGTTGGCAAAAGATATTGTTCGGGACAACAAGAATGGTTGTGCGTAACGGAAGGCGCTTTGTGATAGTCGCGGGATAATACAAACAACGAATGGTTTGATATTGGCTCTTAATACAGCCCAAAAAAGAGCTCTCGAGCCCTCTTTAGGTGAAACGTTCCACGCTTGCTGCATTTGTTCCCGAAGAACTGCGGACGACATCTCACGATCAATGGGGTACAGGTCATTGTTTTGCAAAATACGACTGTGGCCAGTCGCCATAAGCCAGTTCAGCCAGAAGAAAAATGACCTGCTGTAGATTCCACTTGTCTCTTCAGGCGACAGGTTTTGATATGTTTCAAGCAATATGCCTCGTTTTTCCGTCGCCTCTGTGAGCAATACAATGATCTTGACGCCAACCATGCTTGCAAAGCAACCAGCGATAGATCGATTGGCATGGGAGATGAAGAGTGTGCGCAAGCGTGCAATATCAAAAATGAGAGTCAATAACAGATATCCATTTAGTATTGCAGACGGCCGAATGGACCGAATGTGTTCCAAATGCGACAGCACACAAAGGCCCAAGGTGCAGATAAATGTCAGTGTTGCGGCAGCGATAGTGACTTTGGTGCGTTCCGATGAACTGAGCGCGTGCATTGCAAGCAACGCTAGGTTCATTGCAGCAAAGACCACCATGAAGAGCAGCTTGCTATCATATAAGATGCCCCCTCGGACAACTTTTGGTCGTTGGCCACGCAAGGTAAGGATACGATACGGCATGGCAAGGAGAAGCAATATCGATGGGACCATGCTGAACATGGTGTCTTCGAAGAGAGGTGTGAAATCAAAGGCAGCGTCGGCCGTCGGGCCAAAAGAATTGATGTCTCCATATTTGGAAAGGACCGAGCTGTTCTGCTCTGCTGTGAATAGAAGGGCTTCCATCTCGGAGAATTTGTCTTTCCTTGAGACGGGAAGGAAATCCCAAGAAGATAAATGTTACTCTTTTGCAGTTTCCTTCTCTCCCTACTTATACTTTTCAAAGTTTAGACTCATGAGTCCGGACTGCGGGGCAGCTCTTGAATTGACCTCGAGTATATAATGCACCAGTGAAACTAGATCGGAATGATGTGATATGAGTGGATCGTCAATGGCTGGCGGGAAGGATGTAGGCAGAACAATAAACAAGCAATTGAGTGGTGATTCCATGCAATGTTTGCAGTCGATAAATGAATCAACATGGCCTACTGCTGGTAGTTGCATATGCGCAATACGTGAAAAAGCAGGCAGCAGGAATAACAAGAAGTTCAGAAGCAGCTGGCGGTGATGATAAGAACCTTGACGCAATCCTTGGAAGGGGCGGCTCACAAGGATCACCAATAACAGTCTGCCTCGAACCTCCAGGAAAACCTTAGCCAGAGCACCCATCATTGATATGTAGAGGAGATCATGAATGATATTGAGGCTCAATTGCGAGAGATAAGATGGATTGGCTGGTGGTACCTTGTTGCCTTGGTGCCTCAGGCACCCAAGGTTCTTATCGATAAGCAGGTCCCTCTTTTGCTTAGATGATCGACCTCATTGTTTCTTTCTCTCTCTCTACTCAGACAGACAAGAGCAACAAACTAAACATGTCGATTCCAGAGGTGCTAATTCCATTTTCCGCACTTGTGTAATGATCCTTGAGAGATGTACAAGAACTAACCGGACTAAAACAACAGGCGCCACTTTGGCACTTGACGAACCAGTGGCTGGAATGGGACCAGGTCAGACATCCATATGCATTGGTCGAGATATTTGCTCACTGATATAACAGGATGATAAAACTCGGAATGAAATCAGAAACTTCAAGGAAACCAACAATGAAGCAGAATTGGAGAAATGCCTTAGAAACCGTTAGTACAAGTAGCACTCCACGCGCATTCCATATCCTAACGACGCACAGGAATCCAATTCGGCACCGCCGGTCTGCGCGGCGAAATGCGCGCTGGATTTGCCTTCATGAACTCTCTCACCGTCATCCAGGCTTCGCAGGGATTAGCAAAATTCCTCAAGGCGACTAATGAAAAGCGTGCCATTCAAAATGGGGTTGTGATTGGTGCCGATGCACGACACAATTCGCACAGATTTGCTGTCCTCGTTGCCAATGCCATGCTTGCCTTGGGGTTCAAAGTTCAATGGCTTGGATCGGTCATACATACGCCGTTAGTGGCATGGGCTACGGGCCATACGGGGGCAGCTGCTGGTGTTATGATTACTGCTAGTCATGTAAGCACAGATCCCGTTGGATTCAAGTAGCATGCTAATTTTTTTGTTCAGAATCCAGCCAAGGACAATGGCTACAAAGTGTTAGCAACCTCGTCACTCCACTTATACTGATCATATACTAAGTTGAGGTTAGTTACCTCCAAGGAGGTGTCCAAGTGAATACACCCTGGGACGCAGAAATCTCGCAGCACATCAAGGAGAATCTAGTACCATGGAAAGGTGCCTGGAGGACAGGAACTGAAAGTGAATTTAACAGATCAATCTATATTGACAATGTCTCGAAGTGGGTTGATGCCGTTGTCAACTACGCCGTAAGCTAGTGACCTATCCCCCTTCATGTTAATTTGAGTGGACCACATACTGACACACATTATAGAAATCCACTGTGCCGAAAGTTCTCCTTCCAACACAATTCTGTTATACACCTCTACACGGCGTGGGAGGTAACTTTCTACCGCACCTCCTGCACCAAATTGGTATCGGCACTCGAATGATTTCTGTCGACAAACAATTTGAACCAGACCCGAACTTTCCTACAGTCTCATTTCCCAATCCGGAAGAGGACCATGCTCTCGATCTTGCTATGATGGCTGCCGAGGCGAACTTTCGCGATCTGTTGATTGCCAATGATCCTGACGCTGATCGGTTTGCGGCTGCGCAGATTATTCCTGAGTTAGTTTCCCGCAGCTCTTTTGTTTTCCACACTATGCATATTTCTTAAGAACTAACAATCATTACTTTTGCCGGAAAAAGACGCGGATCCTGGTACACCTTCACAGGCAACCAAATCGGTGTTTTATTAGCAGCCCACGTAATCGAAAACCTCAAATTTCCCTGCCCCAAACGGGGATACTACATGCTCAACACTACCGTGTCCACAATCATGCTCTCCAAAATGTGTGCCGCACACGGCATCCAATACCGCGAAACCCTAACGGGATTCAAGTGGATGGGCAGTATCGCGCGAGATCTCGAAGAGAAAGAAGGCTATATTGTTCCCTTTGCCTTTGAGGAAGCAATCGGATACATGTTCCCCGGCACAAAATGCTACGACAAGGACGGTTTGACTGCTGCAGCAGTCTTTTTGCTCGCCGAAGCCCATTGGCGGAAACAAGGTCTGACGCCTTTCGATAAGTTGCATGACCTATTCAAAAAGTACGGCCACCACGAAACGTTGAATAATTACTTCCGCTCTCCGAATCCGCAAACCACGGCCGATTTGTTCTCCAAGATTCGTGCTGGGAACAATAAGTGGAAAAAGGGTGCGAAATTCGGCCACAAGACGAAATTCACAATTACGCGCTGGCGTGATATGACGCTGGGGTATGATTCGGATACATCCGATAATGTGCCCGAGTTACCTGTGGACAAGGGAAGCCATATGTTGACTCTTTGGCTGGACGATGATATCAAGTTCACATTGAGAGGGTCAGGAACGGAGCCTAAAGTCAAATGTACATCTTTCCCCCCTTCCCCGTCTTCTATCTCGATGATGTGCTGATTTTAGCTGATCGATAGTTTACATCGAATCCTGGAGCGACGACCAAGACAAAGCCGTCGGCCGGGTCTGCGACGTCTTCGACGCAATCCTGTCGGAATGGATAAAGCCTCTCGCGCCGAGCATGACCTGGGCAGAGGAACTGTTTACGTCTTCTTCGCATCCCTATGGGCGGAGTTTGATTGACTAACCAACCACCCCCACACGTGTGCATCATTTTTATTTCTACATATATTCCGCAACATGCTTCGTTTCCGTTCAAAAGTAAAGTAAGGGTGGTTCTGTCTCTGTTGTATGAAGTGTCTATATGTATTACGTACATTTTATCCGAAATACTGTCTGTCTATCAATTAAACAAAAGTTGCAACAACGAAAGTCCATACAATTCTACACGGAAATGTGAAAAAACATAAACAAAACGAACAAAAGGGAAAGCACATTGATCTCCCTTCGCTAGTTGCTAGCAGAGTAATACATAGTATAATTTGTCACAAAAATATTTCGACCCCATCATGGACGCGACAAGACCTGTCGGCGGTTATCAAGGAAAAGAGATAAAATGGAGTGGATATAGGAGGGTTAGGAGAAGAATGAATACAGGTGATTATCTATCTTTTTTCCCATGAAATCAGCCTAGGCTTTTCCGTGGAAGGGTAGGGGTTCTGGTTTAGAAGTGGATGGCCTTGGAGTAGGTGGCCATGGCGGCCTCCTTGAAGGCTTCGGCGAGGGTAGGGTGGGCGTGGCATGTGCGGGCGACGTCTTCGCTGGAGGCGCCATATCTGTGGGACCGATATTAGCGTCTTCATGTGTAGAAGGTTAAGGGAGGCACTTACTCAACGGCCAAGGTGGCTTCGGCAATCATCTCACCGGCGTTGGGGCCAAGGATGTGGACACCGAGGATGCGATCGGTCTCGGCGTCAGAAAGGAATTTGACCTTTAGAGTGTTAGCTTCTGTTACTACCCTGGAAGATAGAATTTTAATGGAGACTGCGATACATACCAAACCTTCGGTTTCCAAGTTGGTCTTGGCACGGCTGTTGGCGGAGAAGGGGAAGGTTCCTATCGACGATTAGAATAACTCATAGACGACAGAACTTCCGACATACCCTTGTTGTACTTGACACCGGCCTTCTTCAATTCCTCCTCGCTCTGACCGACCCAGGCGACTTCGGGGTGGGTGTACATAACGCTGGGAATGGCAGCATAGTTGACGTGACCGTGACCTTTGGTGATGTATTCAATAGCAGCTACAGCCTCTTCCTCAGCCTTGTGGGCGAGCATAGGACCGAATGTGACGTCTAATCATTCTGTCAGCGTATCTAACCACTTATCCTTAAATCAGTTGAACATACCACCAATAACACGGATGTGAGGGAGCTTGGTGCGGTATTCCTGGTCAATAACCAATCGTCCCTTCTCATCGGCCTCAATTCCAACGTTCTCGAGTCCAAGACCCTCGGTGTATGGTCGTCGACCGATGGCGACGAGGACAACGTCGGCGTCCAAGGTCTGTTCCTTGCCTCCCTTTGCGGCTTCGGTGCTGATGGAGATGGTGGATCCGCTGGTGTCGCCCTTGGTGACCTTGGTGTTGGTCAAGAACTTGATTCCCTGTGTATCATAATCGTATTAGCGGTGTCACCACCAAGAGAAACGGAATGAGTCGGTATACCTGCTTAGCAAGGATCTTCTGGGCAGCCTTGGAGATCTCAGAGTCCATTCCGGGACCACCGATCTGACCCAAGAATTCGACGACTGTGACTTCGGAACCCAATCGGCTCCAGACAGAGGCCTACATTGTTAGTTTAGACTTACGCAGCAAGGGAGGGTCATTTACCATTTCCAAACCAATGATACCACCACCGATAACGACCATCTTCTTGGGGACCTCCTTGAGCGACCTTAATTGACACTACCATTAGCCACCGCATAGAAAACTGATTACACAGTTCACTTACAAAGCGCCAGTGCTTGTGATAATTCTCTCCTCATCGACCTCAAGACCGGGGAATGGCGTAGATTCAGATCCAGTAGCAATGATAATGTTCTTACCGCGCAGAGTGCGCTCGCCACCATCAACCAAGTTAACCTTGACCTCATTCTCGTTCACAAAGCTACCGGTACCCTTGACGTAGTCGACACCGTTTTTCCTATTCGATTTAACTGTCAGACATATATTCTGCGGGAGACCGATAACCGGAAAATGACGCACTTCAACAAAAACTCGACACCCTTTGTAAGGCCCTCAACGGAAGTATCTTTGGCCTTCAACATCTGTTGCAGGTTGAGTTTGACTTCTCCGACCTCGATACCGCGCTTTTTCGTGTCGTGGAGGATCTGGTGATATAGATGGGAGTTGTTGAGAAGGGATTTTGAGGGAATACATCCGACGTTCAAGCAGGTACCGCCGAGGGTTCCACGTTTCTCGATACAAGCCGTCTAAATCATTTCGCATTGAATATCAGTCTCTATTCGTTGAAAGCGTCACGGCTTTCCGATGATCGCTGCGGAATGAAAATCTCACCTTCAATCCCTCTTGTCCGGCCTTAATAGCAGCAACGTATCCGGCAACACCACCGCCGATAATAACGAGATCATGCTCCTCCGCCTCAGAAGCATATCCGCGGCGGCCAAACAGGCTCAAGGAGGGAGCAGCAATAACGGACGAAGGAACGGCGGCCTGAGGTCGCACCGTGCGGAGAGCGCTCCGCGCAGGAAGCATTGAGCGGAACATGGCGGTGGAATGTGTAGGGAAAAACCAAAGTATCAAACAGGAAGAAGAAACGAACAGAACCCCAGATGCAATTGATTGGGGGTGGAGTGTGAGGATATAGAATGGGGATGTGTTTTTGTCTTTTGGAGGTGCAACGTCAGTCGGCCAGTTCGAAAGTTGCCAGAGCAAAAGCTATGCGTATTGTCACGTATGGTCATTTGTGTATTTTGTGCAGCCATCAACCAATGAGCGGGTAGTTTTATTGACTGACCGGTTACAATAACGTACACGGGCTAAATACCGCATATAATCGGGCCGATGTTACGGAATCCACCGGGAGAGCGGCTACTCTTTCCACTCACCACTCTACACATACAAAGCATCGACTCTCTCCATTGTTGAGTAATCTTTCATTGACACCGACACTCTCTCTAGGCTATCATCGCGGCAGTACTCGTCTAATCATGGAGTATTATCCAATCATGACCATTCCAGCATCACTTTCGTCCAGTCGTTAACGAGCCCCATGACGCGAACTCATCGATATGATTATTGATAGGATAATCATCAAGTGGCAATCATAACTCCGCTGTAGAAACCTCTTCATGCGCCGTCTTTGCCGCCTCCGGATCCATCAAACTCGCCTTGCGACCAGGTACCTGTGTGAAGTCCCCGTTCTCCTCCTTGAGGCGAGCAAAAGTCTCTTCAGCGTCCCAGTTCCATGGCGTATCAGCCGCAAAAAGAAGATCCATGTCTTCGAGTGTGCGTTGGTTACTTTCGGGGTATAAGGCCCAGATCATGGGGATAGTTAATATATTGCAGGCAGCAAATATATAGAGCGTCTTTTCGCCGATTGAGTTGAACATGACGGGGCAGACGAGCATCTATGAGGGGTCAGTATATATTTTATGGAAACTGACAAGAGGAGTAGAAAAGAGTACTCACCAACCATCCATTACCGATACTCCATCCGACTACACCCCAAGCATTACCACGAGCACGCACTGCCAGCGGGAAGATCTCAGCGGGATAGAGCCAAGGCACTGTCAACCAAGTAGCACCAAAAGCGGCAGTGTAGATGAAGATCATGGATGCTGCCCCGGCTCCGTATGAGGAGGCTTTTGACGCGTCTCCTACGTTTGAAGCGTTGATGGCAAGTCTTGAAAGCCCACCAGCGAGAAACATGGCAATGGCTTGTGCAATGGAGCCCCAGTACAGCGTCCATCTTCGGCCGATACGATCCAACGTAAACACGCAAATCAAGGTACTGAACTGTTGAACGATTAGTAAACGATGCAAGTTTCCGGGGCAAAGATTTCGCATACCATATAGAAAATGTTATTAAGACCGCTGATCCATTGACTCTTCTCTGCGTTGTACCCAGCAATCGAAAAGATAGTCGGGGCATCTATGAGGAACATTAACAACGAACCCAATGTCCCAAGAGAATGTAGATGGAAGAACATACAAACCGTGACACCCGCAATACCAGTCCATTCCTGCATAATCTGCAACCAAATAACCAACTGCACCCTTCTCCCCAGATGCAATTTCCCAGACCTGTAACCAAACAACATCGCCAAATACGAATGATCATGCGTCATCGACTTTTCCAGTTCGGCAATATGTGAGATCTCGCGAAACTCCAGGTCCGCTCTGGCGCGTTCCTCTGGTGTAGTACTACCACGCAAACGACCGAGGATGTAGCGAGCTTCCTCTTCCCGGCCGACTTTGACTAGCCATCTTGGTGATTCGGGGAAGAACCAGATCATCCCGAGGAGCATGAGGAGGAAGATGATTTGGAAAGCTACAGGGAAGCGCCATCGGAACGCTGATTTTCCGCCGTCGATGAATGAGAGGCCACTATTATTGTCAGTGAATATGTACATCCCGACTAGGGGAAGGGAGAGACGTACAACTCCATCCAGTAAGCGACGACCACGCCGAAGATGTTCAAGGTGAACTCAATGGCGATAAATTGTCCGCGAGAAGTGTGCTCCTATATTCCAAATTAGCGAATCACCGTCATCAGCGCCAGTCGGAAGTGCGTACACTTGTTTCTGTTGCCCACACAGGAATGATAGCATTGAGAATACCCGTACCAATTCCATTGACCGCTCGAGCTGCGATGTATCAGCCATTATCCCCCAAACAGACCCTCAAAACATTATCAATACTAACCGCAAATCATCCAATTATGATTCTGCGCAGAAGTCTGCAAACAAGCCCCCACAATTCCCCAAATCGTCCCCAGCGCAATTGATCTAATCCGTCCAATACGATCACCAACCCACCCCCCCAAAAACGCACCAAACAGTGTTCCCAGATAATACACAGAGACGATACCTCCTTGAAGAAGACTGTTGGTAATTACCGGGGTCGGCGAACCATCGACATCCTTTGTGTAACCGAACTTCATAAGATCAATGTAGTTTTTGGAGTTGTTGACGCCGCCCATTAGGCCCTGGTCGTAACCGAACATGAGGATTGACAGGGCCGCGGCGCAATTGATGGCGATGAGAAGCTGGCGCTTCTCGAAGCGGTGTACGACGTTCCATGAGCTTATTTTGTCGCTCATGATGGCGTTGTTTTCTTTTCTATGCTGTAACTACTTTCAAAGAAGCCTTCACGAAGCAGTAAACCTCGAGTCTCGGAAACACTTTTCCATGTCTTAGAGATCGGGGACATCCGACTATTTAAACTCGAGTAAATGCTCAAGTAGCCTTTGTCTGACAAGTCCACATGCGTGCCTGTGGTCTGGTTTGCATGTGGAGTGGGACTGCTGCCAGTCTCAACTGGGAAAGTGGTCAAATTCCCCAGGCGATCCTCCACTTGCGTCAGTCGATGCATTGGACTTGTAGTTACTCACCGTTTTAGAGCCTGCTCTAAGTCTTCTAGGGTCTGAGTACTAGACCATGGCCGAATATAGTGGGATCAGTCAACCCCGCAAATGCTAAGTCTCTACGTACATATAATACAGACTTGGAGGTTGTACAAACAGCATGAAAACGAGCGTTGACACTCATGCTACAACATGTATCACGAGTTTGACTGAAGTAACTAGCCAAGAGCATGCAACCGGCCGAGAAAGATTTTCGGGTAACATCTATCTACACTGGTGTTTCTCGAATCGGTAAAAAAGTGATGTGCAGATACTGCCCGGGGTTCCCCCCGGGGGTACAGAACCAACAATGAAGCATGATTCAAGCATCGGTTAAATTCAGATCGCTAGTCTAGAACTAGAAGTTCCGATCAACCAAAAGATGTGTTTAATCGGAGCGCTTTAAGTAGGCCGTAGTCCCCGACTTATGTACAGAACGGAATTCTTGACTCGCGGAAAGAGACTTACTTGCTCGCCAAGTGGGGGTGATCAACAAGGACCCTGTTCCTATACAGCAACTCGAGCGAGTCGAGCCACTGGCTGGGTATGAAATTATCCGTACATCTCCTCTAGAACAGTCGAATGGCTGGTGTGCTTCAATCTAGAAACAGAAGAAATATAAATGCTGTTGGTCTTGTGACTTCGACACTCGGAGTTGCGCCGAAAGCGTCAATCATTGCCGGAAGGGGTAGTTCCATGTAGAAGAGCACAAATGCATGGGAAATGTACTTGCGATGTAGTCATTTCGAATATGTACTTATGTGTATTCTCTATTTTCTCGCAATGTCTTGCCTCATGATTCATAGCCGTATTTAGCTAGCAGTGTCAACACCCTTAATGCCCGATGTTGAATTTGAGTTCGGTTTTAGGGCTAGGGCTTCATGCTCCAAGGCTCGGAAACTATCAGGCTATACAGTCTTGTGTTTCGAATATTGGTCAATCTATTATCTCTACTTCTAGAGATAACAAACGGTAGAACTTTTGATAAAGTTCAGCATAGGATCTTATCTCTCTGATATGTCTTTGGTTTGTATGGATGTACTATCTGATCAGGTCCTCGGAATGCCGGAAGTCGATCCTGGTGATTCGCCAGAGCTATCAGGCTCGGAATCTCGGAAACTTCCGATGTCACCTTATCTGTGCTACATGCTTGTCCATGAGGTTCATTAGAGAACATATATATACTCTCAGAAACTAATTAAGTTCGATTTTGATCTTCTACTACACCACAACTCGCTTTTAAGGATATCGTAGGCTGAATTCCATCATGCACACCCACCCCCTGTCGCAGCTCTCCGAGCTCGAAACCACAATCGCCAGAGACGTCATCCTCAACTCCCACCCCGAGAAAGCCATCTTCTTTCGAGAAATCTACCTTCAAGAACCGGCAAAGGCAGAACTCATCCCTTACCTAGAGCTAGAACACTCCGGAAAACTGAGTCCGACATCACCTCGCCCACAAAGGTTGGCGAAATGTCAGTATGATGTTGTTGGCGGTGATCGCGTGCCGGAGTATCATGAATCTGTTGTGGATGTTGAACAAAAGAAGAGGATAAACCATGTTGTAATTGGGAAAGAGCATCAGGCTTCTTTGACGCTGTACGTTTGATTTCCGTCAATTGACCTGCGATAAGATACTGATATGGATATAGTGATGAATTCGACATCTTCATCAAAACCTGCCAAGAATCTCCATTATTCAAAGACGCAATATCCAAATACAAACTCCCAGAAGGGTTCGACTATGTCATCGAACCCTGGCCCTACGGTGGCCGCGACCGCGTCACAGACGACAGCCGCTACTTCCAAGGCCTAATCTTCGCGCAGGACAAGCGCTCCAACAACCCAGACTCCAACTTTTATGCATACCCCATCCCCATCATCCCAGTCATGGATTACCACAAACGCGAAATCGTCCGCATCGACAAGTTAGCCACGGGCGGAAAAGGGGATTCCCTGACTGCGTCAGATGCCGATTTTAGGGAAGATGTCATTGGACATTGTACGACGGCAGAGTATGTACCGGAGTTGTTGCCAAAGGGCACACGGAAAGATTTGAAGGAGTTGAATGTACTGCAGCCGAATGGTCCTTCGTTCAGAGTGTCGCAGGGTGACTCGTTGGTTGAGTGGCAGAAGTGGAGGTTCCGTGTGGGCTTTAATCCGCGTGAAGGTGCGACGATACATGATGTTTGGTATGATGGGAGGAGTGTTCTTTATCGATTGAGTATGAGTGAAATGGTTTGTACATCTTCTCATAGGTATGTGAAGATAACTAATCAATTTGCCAGACTGTGCCATATGCGGATCCTCGATATCCGTTCCATCGAAAGCAGGCATTTGATTTCGGAGACGGAGGTGCTGGAAATTGTGCAAATAATCTGTCGCTCGGATGCGATTGCTTGGGTGTTATTAAAGTAAGTCCGAATATAGCCTTCGTCATAAGGTAAAAATTAACGGAGAGGTCTTTAGTACTTTGATGCCGTGATGACAGACGGCGAAGGCAACGCCAAACCCGCTCCAAACGTCATCTGTCTCCATGAACAAGACAACGGCATCGGCTGGAAACACACCAACTGGCGCACCGGACGCGCAGTGGTCACCCGATCCCGCGAATTGGTCGTCCAATTCATCATCACTCTAGCCAACTACGAGTACATCTTCGCATACAAATTCGATCTCGCCGGCGGCATATCAGTCGAGTCTCGCGCAACAGGAATTGTCAGCGTCGTGAACATTGATCCCGGCAAAGTGTCCGAATATGGAAACGTGGTTGGTAACGGTGTCCTTGCACAAAACCATCAACACGTGTTTTGCATCCGTATCGACCCTGCTATTGAGGGACACAAGAACACGGTCTTTGTGGAAGAGTCACATGCAGTGGAAATGAACGATATCACGAATCCAGAAGGAAACTTCTACCAGATTCAGAAGACACCCGTTGAGAGACCCGGATGGTTCGATGCGGCACCCGAGCATAACCGGATTATCAAGATGGTCAATGCCGACAAACTCAATCCGATCAGCCAGAGACCAATGGGATACAAATTCACACCCATGGCAACGCAGCTTTTACTTGCTGACAAGCGATCGATTCAGGCTAGACGGGCTCAGTTCGCGCAGCACCATGTGTGGGTGACGAAATACCGGGATGGTGAGCTCTATGCTGGCGGTCGATATACACTACAAAGCCAAGACGAGATTGGCGGTGTTTCTGATGCCGTAAAACGGAGTGAAAGTGTGGCGAATGAGGACGTTGTGGTATGGAGTGTTTTTGGTATCACTCACAACCCAAGAGTTGAGGATTGGCCGGTCATGTAAGATTGCCTGTTCCAGCCAGAAATTTGATTCATTGCTAACGCTTCCGTGCGCACAGGCCTGTGGAATGCTATCAACTCAACATCCGCCCGGCAGACTTCTTTACAGAGAACCCGGCCATTGATGTTCCCTCAAACAAGAATCTAGCTTCTCAGCTGGTCACTTCCAGTTGTTGTTCAAAGCCTAGCTTGTAGGCTACACATGTAGCTTCTATGTATATACACTTATTATCCTAAGCATTGGTCGTCATCTGACCCTGTCTTTGTTTCGTTGATATCCGTTTGCTGCGGCGTCTATACTCTGTGAACCGCTGACAGGCTACACATTGCCCGTCTTGATTGAAATAATGATCATCCCTAGAATGGAAACATCAGTTATGAGCCAGTGGATATTTCTCATCAATTTCCATGCATCAATCGTTCGTAGACGAGGAACCTACAATTCAAACTCGCAAAGTTCATGGGGCTCCTCGTTGTCACATGAATCACAGACCGGTATGCGATAAGTACAATCCCACAGCGCACCCGTCCAGTCTGACCATGTATGGAATAAATGGCCTCTAATCTCCTCTGGGCTCTGTAGCTCCCTGTTGTATATCCGAAGCGCCAATTCATTGGCATCATCGCCCACAGAAAGGCGTTTAATTTGAACCGGTGGCCCATGATCAATCTTCTCGACATATGCCCAACCAGATGGATCATTCTGAAGAAGAGATTCCTGTTTTTCCTCCTCGTCATAAAGTTCATCTATGTATGTTTCCATGGCAGGTGACACGTCTTGGTCAAACATGACATGGATAATCCCCTTTTGCAAGACATCACCCCACGAGTAACAATCCGCAGGGACCACTAGGATCCAGCTTTGATATCGATTATCAAAAACTCCACGATCAACCCACACTCTCGAGGATCGGCACCATGTGGGAACAATATGTGGGTATACTTCCAGACCTCTAAGTGCCAGTACTGCTTCCTGTGCCGCTTCTTCGCGATCCTCGTCATCCATCTCGGGCCCACACTCATCTCTTGCATCGGCCGCGACAGTAGCATGCATCTCCTCAACAACCTTGCGTCGATAAATCTTTTCGCGTCGGTGATGCTCAATGCATTCTTCAATACTTCCCAAGGGCACATACACATCTACCCTCGGCCAGTAATTTCTAGCATTGCCCCATCCTGCAATAGCGTCGGACTGGAGAAGACTGTTCCCGATTTCTGCTCGTTGTTCTGCATCCACATCACTGAGGAAATACAGATGTAAACTCATTTTGCGAATGATGTCCGTGTTCATTGAATACATTGGCCCTCCCACGACTGTATATGGCCTTTGAGCATGATCCTGGAATGAGTCCGTGAAGTAGGCTTTTCCGGATAGCTGTTTTCTGGGCGCTCGTCCACCGGTGGACTTTCGAGCGGTTTGTTTCGTTCGGGCCATTTTTCTTCAAGTGTCAAAAGCAAAATCTGATAGCTAACATTTGTATATATGTGACTTTTGTGAGAATTGAGGAGGAGAAAAGATCAATCTAGATGGTATGGTCGAAACAAAAGCAGGCAACAGCCGCACTAAGCCCACAACAGCATAGACGATAATCTTATTTCCACACAAGTCTCATCAAAACCCTAACCCTAACCCCTGAATCTGTCCTTTTCTTACGTTCTCGAACCATGTGCAATGATCTATTGATTAGTTATCGACTAGTGTTGTCTATAGATTTTAACAAGCGTTATTAAGCCTTCCATGTGGTAGTACAAGCTTGGTATACCGTTCCGTTTCCAATCGCATAGAAGACAGTGAAGAATAGATGCCTTTCGATGTTATGATCATGAGTAAGATATTATCTTCCATAAATAGACTTCCTGAGAAAAATGCACAACAGGAGACAGTTTAAATCAAAGAATCGAAAGTTGAAACGTACAACAGTTTTAAATTAGGGCTTTTGTTGTCGTTGTCTGGCTGCTTAAAGCGGCCCGAGAAAGCACGGGATCGACCTAGATAAGCCCACCGCTTAAGGTGCCCGTACCGTAAACTCCCCGACGTCAACAAGAAATGCGCTCCAAAAGCCTCTACGAGTCACGCTGGGCGCCTTCCCAGACCACAACATCTCCAACAACCACTCCGTCGCCTTCGTCCGCGCAAGAGCTCACGCGTTTTTTAAAGATTGTTTCGCGATTGCGATGGAAACTACCTTTTTTATCGGAAGGCTACCGCCTAGCCACTGCCCGCCACGATATGTCCCCCGCTGACGCTCGTTACGCCGAGATGATGTTTAAGATTGATTTTCATGAATATTACGCCCTCCTCGAACGCGCAATCGTCCATTTGCTTGCGGTTTGGAATATAACGGTTTCGCGATACAAGACGACTGAGAACCCAACCACCTCCGGGGATCGTTGGTCGTCAAATCATCGATTTCACGCCAATGTCCTAGAGGCATTGGAACGAGAATCGTGTCCTTTATACACTGCGCTAGGAACTGGATCGGTTCGTGACCAACTACGACGAGCCAAACAGCTTCGCAATCAATGGAAGACGGCAGACTCGCCAGAAGATGACGAGCAATACAGATCGGCTACTTCTAGAAACGAGACGGCATCGTTGGAAAGTTATGATCTGGAGGGGATATTGACCAGTATATTCAACGGCTTAGAACAGGGGCATGCGCTTGCGCAGCAGCATGTTTCCCGTGAGAATCCGGAGATGGAAGTTGAGGCTGCTGTCGGCGGCGATACCGAAGATGATTGGGACTTCATTGTCGATGCAATGGATTGGGAAGCTGTGTAGACTTCCTTCAGTGTTGCGAGTATGGCGTTTATATGTTTGAGTGATACCCCAAGAGTTCCGTTCAAATGTTAAATATCTGAGTCATTTATCATGGATATATGTTGATGAATACAATAAAGCATGCATGTGGCAGCAGTGAAGTATATCTCAGAACGTGGTATAATCACTTTGATACAGGACTCTGTACCCTCCTATCCTCTGCCCAGAGACAGCAGGCTGTGCCTTGATTTTCTCTTCATCCAAAGTCCTGTCCTCAGGTGACTCAAAAGGCCCAAATAATGCTTCTGGCTCACAGACATCTAACAAGGTGCTATTCTTGACTTCTTCAATAACAAATCATACAGTACTTCAGAACGCACATCAAAGGTACCTTCAAGACAATGCCCAAATCAGCATATCCCCATGCCTGGAAACCAGGAAACCATCCAGTGGTGTAGTTCTTCAGCGGCAAGGACCTCCTCTTTTCAATCCCCTCACTGCAACGGCACACAAGTTGCAGCAGTTGATGATTGCCGGAGCCCTGAGGAGCACCCATTTGGTTGAAGAGTATGTTCGACGGGCTGAGAAGCACAACAGCTACCTTCGTGCAGTCTCCGTACATGCGCCGAATGCCTTGGAACGAAGGCAGGAAATGGATGCTAAGCGGCAATCGGGAGAATTCCTAGGCCCACTTCCTGCATTCCCATTTTAATCAAGGTAGAGTCTTTATTTCAATCAAAACAGGGAGATTCATTACTCAAATGACATGACCAGGATACATTCGAAACGGAGCCAAATATGGAGATGCGGACATTGGCAGGCATAGTGGCACTGTTGGAAACCAAGCCTACTAGAAATGCACGAGTTGTCGATAAGGTAACGTCTTATGTACCATATTTTAACTGCTTCGTGCTTAAAAGTCTGATTAGTTGTAGCTGCTTTCTGTTGGAGCGGTTATTCTCAGGAAGACAACCATTTCAGTAAGTTTTTTTGGGAATTCAATGGGCGATCGTGGGCGAAATGTCTAATCTCATACACATTCAGGAGTTAAGCTTCCGACAGTGAGGCTCTGAGTCCATATAAACAAACATCCTACCTCTGTCTGACGCTGGTGTTAGAGGAAACGGACTTCCCTGCGGCCGGTCTGCTGTCGACGGTCAAGGAAAATCTCCATATATTCCCGGAGGATTCGACCCAAATGACTCGATTGGTGGACTTACTATATATCAACGTGACCCACCATTAGAAAAGATAAAGTCTCTAATATCTCGCACATAGGCACCTGGCGGCTCATCCTCACAAGTTTCTATTGCCATCAGTGCTGGTCTAGCTGCGATTGGTATTGGAGCAGATACCGAAGCCCCCCTTACCGCGCCAGCAATCCGTCTCTTTATTCCATCAGCCCAACTACCGGAATCGTCTCAGTAGAAGGTACAGTTCCGTGCTCAACCCTTTGACACAATTGGGCTTATAGGTACAAGTGTCAAGGATGTAGCAGACCTCTTGTCGGCTCTTGTCGAGTCGGGTAAGACCACTGCTCCGGAAGGTGGTTATGCGACTGCTACTGCTGAGCATCAAAGTAAGAGCTTCAAAGCTGGTACGGTTGATCCCCAAACTTGGAATTACCCAGATTTCCCAGTCAAGCCCGTTCCTGGAGCTACAAAGCAAATGGTAGGAAATCGACCAAGTAGCTATTATTTATACATCTAACAAGCGCGTATAGAATGGAATTGTTCTGGACGCATATTCCAGGGTATGTGAAGAGTTGGCTAGTGTCTTTCATGATATCGACATTATTGTCGCTCCAGGGATTGTTTTTTGACTAAATATGCCTCGGCCAAAGGCACGACGATCATCCCTTCCCTGTGGGTTTTTTGATTGAGCCCCTGACTGACCGACCACCATTGTAGGCTATCCTATCGCTGCAATTCCTGTATCGTACCTTGATTACAAGAATTGGGCTGTTGGGCTGCAGGCGATTGCTTCTGCTCATCGTGAGCATGTTCTTGTTGCCTTTATGAGCGCCTTTGAAAATTCCATCTCGAAGAGAAAGCCGCCGGCTGCATTTCTTGAATCCTCTAGAACATGTAACGACAAAGCTCCAATCAAGTACATAAAAAAGCTAGTTCATTTCCGCGTGCCTACATAGATCGTGGATTCATGGAGGCGGACATACACAATTAAGCTTAGCAACTTCTAATGATACCTTATGAACATGCTTCTCACTAATAATTTTACTAAACAGCCAAGCACGAAACAGTAATTAACGAAATGACACAAAATGAAGCTGATACTATCCAAGGATGTGATTGGTCCGACCTCGGGAATATTCCGAGCAGCTTATCTTATCTCGACTTCCCAGGTTGCCAGTTGTTCGCTCTTCCTTTCTTTCTGTTTACAACTCAACTTTTCTTTTCTCCTCTTCTCGGCGAACAGACGAATTATTTAAATGGACTCATTGGTGGATTAATGATAGGTCATCCAGCAGATGGCATCAAACGACAAGAGAAGCGCGGCCAACTATGAGGCACACGACTTTGAACCACGGAAACGGGGGAAATACACCCAAGTTGCCTGGTAAATCTCCTTCTCTCAAAGAAATATCGACATCGCCAATCTAACGACAGATAGTAATGAATGCAAGCGCCGAAAGCTAAAATGCAGTGGGGAGGATGTATGCAAGCGATGCGCTTCAAACCGCGTTTCTTGCGTCTATGCCGTCCCTCGGCCAACTGCAAGCGAGGAAAGTCATCCTGAGAATCATCAACGAAATTAGTATGAAAATATCCAGGCCTTTGCTTGGTCTTATTATTGCTGTTCAGAGCAACTAACCGGTACTCCAGTTCCCCATCGAGGCTGGTATCATTGGAAAGTCGCATGTCCGCTATGCAAAGGCAGCTGGATCTCATGTCCAATGAAATCCGGATACTACGACGAGGATCGAAGGTACCTCAGCAACATGTCCAAACAACGAAAAGAGGCAACAAGCCTACTGATTCCCGTTGGGCGAACCGAGCTCCAGTTTCACCTAGTTATGTTGGGCCGACGAGCAGTGAATTCGGTCTAAATGTCTCCAATGATGACGTACCGGACATGGACGAAACAGAGAATTCAGAACTAGTCCAACCGTCTTCATCAAACAGTCCATATCCATATCCACCACCGGTAGCACCTGAAGAGCAAAGCAAGAGAACTCAAATTTCGCGAAGCAATCCTCTGCTATCGCTCGACGAGACTGATGCTCTTAGACTTGTCGACGTTTACGAGGAGGCTGTTGGAATGATGTATCCTGTCGTGGACATTAAAAGTATACGAGAGTACATTGTTGACTACTATAGCCAACACTCGAATGATGTCGCTGGTCACATGTCCCCGCCACAAAGCGGGAATGAGGACTGGTGGTTTTCGGCGCGTGATACCGAAGTCTTGAAACTTGTGCTTGCTCTAGGTCTGATATCAGAATCTTCTGGTCAGAGCGAGTTGGGAAATATACTTGCTGCGAGCGCTGAAGATACTTTTGCCACGACTCGGACGCAAGTTCCTGAGGTCGATATGAAGGAGTTGATTATTTTGACATTGGTGGTGAGTTATTTCCTTCAGAAATGTGATGGATTTCATTGTTAATTATAGTAAAGTCTTTGTATCACTCTTGTCGGGATGATGATATATTAGCATGGCGTACCATCGGTTTAGCATCACGAGGCGCCATGCAAATGGGGTTGCACAGATGCGATACGTGGTTACGAACTGGGGGCATTTTTCCCGGTGACCTGGAGCGCTCTTGGGCCATAAATCTTTTCTGGTGCATATATGTTTTCGACAAGGAATATTCATTCGAGACAGGCTTGCCATTTGGCATGCGGGACTCTGACATGGATTCGACTCTACCTCGACCGGTATGTTCATTCTGGGGTAAATATCGACGGCTGCGTTTTAACCATGAATTTTGACTAGTCCGAACAGCATACGTACCTAGAGTGTATGATATCATATTGTCGTGTTGGAGGCAACATATGGGATCTAATGATCGGCTGGGGTAGCACAGCCAAAGCGGTTGGATCTGACAATGAGTCTTTCTTGAACTTTCAGATACATCAATGGCAAGAATCCATACCTTCCGAATTCCGCTTGGATGATCTGCAGGGCGACTGGACTCCTACGATGAGAGATGCCCGTCTGGCTACACCACGGATCCTCCTACATCTACGTGCAAATCATATGAGAATACTTATTTACAAACAGAACCTTCTGAGCGCCCAGTCAATCAGAAAAAATTTTGCAGGCGCAAACGTTGCTGTAGCGAATGCCAAAAACACGATACAAGCACTGAGCAACCCCAGCTATGTCTCAGCGATCTATTTTCAACGACCCCAGCCATTCGATCGATTCCTCTTCTCGGCTCTTGCAACACTTTTCTTAGCAATGTTTCATTACCCGGATTACTTTGTGAATGTCTGCCGCGACAGTTTCTCTGAGGCATTGAATGCGTTGAAACGATCCTCAACCCGTGGGAGACATTCTCGACGACTGCGCAAGGTCATGAAAAACGTCAAACGACTCGGCACCAACCGACCTTCTGCTCGATCTAATCTCCTTGCAACGACAAATGATGCTAGTCGCGCAGGCATCGTCGAGCCTAGCACGACGTCAAATGCACAAATCGCTGACATAGACCATTCTATTTATTCACTCCCTCCGTCACTAATCAATGAAACCACACCAGACGACTACAGTGACCTGACCAACTTTTTTGAGTTTGCTGGTGACTTTTTCATGGACCCTCCACTCGGCATTCGTGGTGAGGTTGATCAAACAAATGCTATGCCGAGTGACCAATTACAGAATTCGCTGGATGTGTTCCATGTTGAAGATGAGGCTTTGACTAGGTTGATGATGGGACTCTTGTGATGAGGCGTCGTCGGCAGCATCCAGTTCGGTACGAAGTGAGGTGATAGGATTCAGGAACTTCCTTGAGGATCCAAAGCGTTTTGCGAGGTGAAGAAAGCAGACCTCTGAGACTGACTTGGCACTGGGCAGGGTCCGGATCCTTTGGTGATAAACTCATGAATGAAATTCAAGAATACAGATTGGTTGTCATCCTATCAGATAGGTGCATAGTAAAAGATATTCAGACGGCTGAGCATCAACATGAGCTGCCTCTTGTAGTGGAGTTAATTGAAACGGAGACAGATATTTATTCCACTACTGTGCCTTCTACTTGACGGTACTTCGTCTTGTCGTGGATTTGAACTTCACCACGCGCTAAATGATTAGATCCTGACATACTGATGAATGGATATGAACAGCTCCATACACTCTTTCAAAATTGCATATACAAGACCCGAGCTATTATTTTCTCTGCTTGCTCTCGTAGTCAGCGCGTAAGCTGATCGCCAAAAGAATAGGCCCCAGTTCTCTCATGTGCGCAGCATTGAGAGTATTCCATGGACCAAATTGATGCATCGTCAGAAAAGACGGGTTAGTTTCCTTAGTCGAAGACTGCGTGTTGTTCAGGTAATTGAGATAACCTTCATCGTATCTAGCAACGTTCACGAATATTTGGCCTCGGTCTTGAGATATGTGAATACGCCTACCAGTGGTTTGAAGTTAGCAAATCAGTACATCACAGGATATGGTCGTAAAGTTCCGAAATTACATACGTCAGGCAGTTTCGCTGCGTCTCACAGTCATCGTTTTTTATCCAAGCTACCATCTGCGCGCTCTACTGCATCCTGATCGGCGATAGCTTTGTGGACCTCATCACAGGTTTGACCTCAACTATGACGCTAGGTTTGCCTCGATGGTCATTCAAATAGCCATCGGTTCTCGCTTCAAACTCGGCATCCCCAAAGGTCGCGATGAAGGCTATTCGATGTGGAGTCCATTTGGATGAGAAGGAGTTGAGGTGGATTGTAAGAGCGTTCAGGAGTACAATGAGTGCCGTGTTCACAATTTGTTCGTCTTTGGTTGGAGTGTACATAACATTCACCAATTCTTGTGGAGCTGGGGTTTCTACCCTATCATAAGGAGTGGGTAGATCTTCGTCGTCGCTCTCTGAAGCAGACCAGTTTTCCGGGAAATTTGTGCTCTTTGGAGTTGGCGTGCTCAAATGCGTATCTCTCATTTTCGATCGTACTTGTTGAAGCAGTTGTCCACGAGTTCGCCTAGCAATAGGCGTATCAAACATTGTAGGAGTTGGTGTTCCGTCCGTTTTTGCAGCGTCAAGCTGATAGTGGCGGACGATAGCAAAAGTTCCCTCCGGAATGCGTTTATCGATGCGAAAGCTGCTACAATATGTAGACTACGATTGGAGGCTAAGAAGCTCTTTTTGCGCCTTTTTCACCCAGTCCTGCAATCCCAAAATTTTGATCACATCTTTTGCCTTTTCGTGCTTCTTCCACAACACTCGGAGCAGGAGAAACTGATCGAGGCCGATCTTAGAAGCCAATGCAAGATCAACAGTATGAATTGTGCTTATTTCCAGACCACGTTTTGCTAGTAACCTATGCCATTGATGAGGAGTGTCGGGCAATTTGATTCTGGCATCCGCCATTGCGGCAATAGTTTGTAGGTATAAGTAGGAGAAATGGAAACCGAAGTGCTCTCGAAAATAGAATCCCCGGCAAATCTTGAGCGTTTCATAATTATGCTATACCAGTTGACTGCACACGCGGTGCTATATAACTTCTATCTTGAATTGTATGAAGCGGTCCCCCAGCCCTGATCGTAATTTTCTCTTGGAGGCTTTACGCCTTCTGAAAGTGAATCTCATAAAGAAAAGTTACAAATCCCAACTAATTCTATCAATTTGGACGATGGCCTAATGGTAAGATATGTCATGTAGATCAGAAAAATTCTGCTAGGACTTTAAGGTCAGCTTTTTGATGAGATCTTCATTGTCTCTAAAGACATCAGAATACACAAACCCCGGAGCGGCGCTATGAACTCTACTGGGCTGGGTTTCAGTCTGCCTATATTGTCAATTTTCTGTGCTCTCAGAAATACATATGTAAGTTTTTATAGGTTGAAAGAGCTCTAATGCATATTCCAGAAGCAACGAGCTACCTAGGTATTCGGAACAATCCATGGATCCAATAGTACTAACACAGAGAGCTAATTTTCATGGCATCGCTTTCAACTCCAAAGACAAAACAAATGTCAGACAAAAAGGTATATTACAGCTCATCTTATCTGTTAAGCCATCGTTTTTCCGGTCAACTTTTCTTCTCTTCTACCTCAATCTTTATTAAAAGAACATTAACCAAAAGGATTAAAGACTGCGTCTGGATAAGGGACACAAGGGAGAATTCCACAAGAATAGATCATTCATATTATTAACACACTAGCTCTTCAATGGCAAAAGCATTCAGTAACAGGCTAGAAGTTAGGGCTTGGAAATGAGGTTCCCACTAGCCGCCGCAGCTCCCCGCCGGAAACGCGCAGTTTGTGGGACATAGAAGTCACTAATGGGGCGTAGCCCGAGCAACAACCCCCGGCTGATATCGATTGAACTTCGCCTTCTTCTACCCACTACAGAATAGTCAGTCTCTTGACATTTATATGCCTGACTTAGTTTATCATATTTATCGACCGTTTCGCTCAAGTCTCGTACCCCTATTTCTCTGCACCAACATGTCTGTCGGACCAGCCAAGCGCTCCGATATGCGCGTGACTGTTCCAACTGGAAGCCATCATCGAGAGGATGCATGCTAATGAATACACTATCAGAGAGGGCAACAATATCGATCTGCAACAAATGGTCCTTGATATGACTTCAGAGCATAAGCCTCACTTTTTTGAGGCATACCCCAGCCTCCCAGAGCTCAGTGCGGAGAAACGCGATGAGCTCCACGAAACCTTGGACGACGAAGCTACCTGCCAGACGAGACCCATCGACCGCGCGTATCAGCTCGAGACAAATTTGGATAGCTACACTTTGATACGTTATGGGACAAGTTTGATGAGCAGTTGTGGACTCTGAAAGAGTGAGTTTCTCGTGGCCTGACTTGATGAAAGTCAATTCCTCTGACATTTGGTCTGCAGTGTTGACGATTATAAAGTTTACAAGAGTGTATACCAATTGCCTACAGGAGACCAACCCTCCCCAAAGGAATTCGGTGTCTTCAGAATGACAGACGTGGAATTAAGAAAGCTTCCACATACCAAGGCAGTTGCTTACCACGACCATATCCCGTCTAATGAGAATCATTTCCTCCGCGGAGAGTTGTTGATTAGCCTTCGCATGATGCTGGGTCAATTGAAGAAGAAACGCTACATACAACATATGATCGCACCGGTACATAGTCTATTTCGTTCTTTTCTTTTCACTATGATTCGACGGGTCACTGATGTCACGTCGATCTAGGTTCTACTTTTCTCGCTTTTTGGAAAACAAGGACGCGTACTCGAGTCATATTACGATGGCCAGAAACTTGTAATACGCCGTACAAAGATCTACGATTTCCGTAATGAGTCTTCCAACGCTTTCCGGGATTTCGCCGAATGGTACCTCGGCGATCCAACTGGTGACACAACATCCTTCAAAAAAAATACGTGCTACGACTTCACGCATGAGGTTATGAGACATCCATAGGTTTTGACCTTGTTCCGGTTCTGGAGTATATCGTCTTTGGGGTTGCACTTGTTTCGGATTTTGGTTCAGCGATTGTTCGGCGTTCATGCATGGGATTTTTCATTACACTGATACCCATATGTATTACCAAATTTGCATAACGTCGAGATTGGCAGTGGCTTGTTTCGCTTTTATTGTCAATACGCTTTACGGCTAAATTGAGGAAAGTTGTTCTACACTCCAATTCCATTTCAGTCTTCCATCATGTTACAGTATTCAATGTCTCGATTACTATTGCCGCCAATATTTGGACAATCTTGTGATCAATCTAATCAAGTGAGGGCCTGAAAAGTAGCCATACTCATGCTGAGGCTATAGTCATCCCTCGCTTCTGCGGACTAACAGAATGATTAGGTAGCGTTCTTCGAGACAAGCAGCCACAATCAGCGAAACGATAGATAAACTCTTTTCGAGTTCAACAATTCTGCCCTTCTTTCTGCCAGCAAATTATGCATAGGAGAGGTAGGATGAATTTTGTTGTACCGCAGATAGCCATCTACTGGATACAAACAATCTGGTGACGTGGCGGTTCCATTCTTAACTCTGTTAAATGTTAGTGAATGTTTGCTATCAGTATAAATTTTGAAGTGCCACAAGCCATTGAAAAGGCCTACTTACCTGGTATAATCTGCCTAAAACCCGGTGGTGTCCTGATACGAAGCAGTCTGCGGAAACCGCGCGGGATCATCAATCACGGCACTGAAAGGCGCATGAGCGTCAAAATATGATACTGTCGCGTCATGATACGCCTTTTCGAAATCCTCCTGGGGCTCCGTAATCTCTCATTTCAATCTTCCACTGCCGCGGCACGTAGGGGGATCCGGGTAGCTGCTGTAGCAGAACCCATCGCCATCGGTAATCATTCGAGTGGTGGAATAGCAACAAGCATAGAATTCCGTGTATCTGGAGCCTACATAGTATCTATCAGGACTCAATACCGTTCAGATATTGTCACATATGTAGTATTGGTGGCATGAGCCCCCATATAAGACCCTAGTCTAGTTGAACATTAAAATCAGAGGGTACAAAACCTGCTCAAGACTCCATCGCGGTTCCAAAAGCAAAAATTCTGTTATCGATAGAGGTGCATATACGCCCAAGGAGTACTATATTACGTTCAATCAGAATTACAGCCATCGAATTGCTACCTACTATAAAAGCTAAATGTACAGATTACGGTATCTATAAGACAGATTAACCCTCAGCGACTTTATTTCACAATTCCTGCGCTATCTCCTGTTCCAAAAGTGTCTTTCTTTCTTGTGCAATCTCATACATATCCTTATACTTCCATTTCCCTGCCCAGACAACTAGTTCAGCCCACAGCATCTTGGCCCGTATTTTGCACTCTGTATCTCCTTCTTGCAAATGAACTGCAGCAACCCTCAAATATTCCAAGGAACGAAATTGGTCTGTGCCTCTGAAATACTTTGCCAGTGTTCTCCCCGCAAATGCGAGGTATTGGGCATGGCTGCCCCATTCATATCTTCCCTTGACAATTGGAAGCCCACCAGCAGCATCTATGTACAAATTCGAAGCACATTCATACACCTGGTGCGTATTGTCTTTGCAGCAGTATACAGAGTAATACAGAAAGTCGTGGAGAATTGAAACAGCCTCTGTCGAGGTGTTTCCGAACCTCGCCTGCGCCTTCCTCCAAGCTTGCTCATAGTGAGCCAACAAAAAGACTTTGTAGCGGTCATTCAGTCCCCATTGTTTGACATAATAGCTCCACATGCAGAGGACAGTAGGATGGTCCAAGCCAATCATTGTTTGAAGGCTTTGAATGGCTCTTAACTGCCCAATTCGCAATGCCCACGACATATCCTCCACATTCATGTTTGTAAAGGCATCAAAAATCTGGGCAATTGGGCTCGTTTGGCCATGTACACGTCTTGATATATTAGCCAAGTGTGCAAACAGACTTTGCAAGTGCTCCGAGCTCTTTATATCGGCTCCGATTCCATAAATATACCGACATATTCGCCAAATTCTCACAAGCAAATGCGGGTCTTTAAAGCGAAGGGCGATTTCGATGTCGTCAAAAATTGACTGTAGCTTTCTTTCCCCTTCCATAGCTTTTCCTTTTCGAAAGAAGTCCCCAGCACTCCAGCATTTGTCGCTAATGTCTTTCCAATTCTTCTCAAGACTCCTTACGCCTTGTGGCGGAATAAGAGTGAAATCGTCATAGCTCCAACTCCTGCGTCGGAAGAGCTCAAGAACAAAGACATCAACAAAATGAAGCATTTTTTCCGAAAATATAAAAGTATCAGAACATCGCATTACCGGTATTGAACCAGTGTACGCCACATCCCCGAACGTCTGATCGCCAAGCAGTTTTTTTAACAGCGTTAGCTCGTCATTTCTTCGACGCTTGAGACTTCTCCCTTTTCGTTGGGGAGTCGATGCAGGAGATGGAGTGTCGGATACAGTATCAGACACTTTACTAGCCCCTTTTTCGGAATTGGCTGCGGCTTGTCCTTGAACGAGATTGTCCTTTTTGGGGAATTTTTTCTTAATTTGTTGACGTCTGAAGCCTGTTACTGGACGTTCACTAAGAAGTCACGCTTTGGAATCACTCACGGTATCTTCATACCATATACCAGCTCAAGAACTCTTCTAATATTACTTTTCCGTTGGCTTGGATAGCTCCAAAGTCTCTCAAGTATAGGCTTCAATCTCTCCACCGGTATGCTCAAGGAACTAATATTAGCTGGAGCATTAGCCCAGTCGCTTGTCTTATCTATTTCTTTTGGTGGCAGCGAATCATAACGGACGAAACGTGGTGAAATTCCTGCGCTGCCTAATGGTTGAGACTCGGCGTACCAGTACTCCTTGGAGCCATCACGGATTCTCCTGAGTTCCATGACGCAGCTAGGAGCATTCATAGAGTAACCCAATTTTGAACATTTCCTGGGAGAAGCGAGAACACCTGGGCTCAAGGCTAGCCAACTTTTCTCTTTGGTAATGTTGAGAGGCTCTGCGAAATATTTAGTCTCCGATTTTCTTTCAACACTCGTTTGTACGACTTACGTTTCCAAGTATCTGCCGATTGTCGGCCATTTCCTAAGGAGGCTGAAGGCCGCCTGACCACTGTGTAAACCCTGGTGCATATCCACTAGTCTTTGATTCGCGAAGTTAAGAGATTCGTGCATCGGAGACAGGGGTGTGCAGCTTTCTTCCAATCAGGTTCCAACTTGACCGAAATTCTGATTGGTCAGGGCTGCAATCCGTATATACTTCTCCAAGTGTTTTCAACAAAAGGAAAACAGGAATTGCATCAGCTTTTTGAGAGAATGATGTTATGAGCAGAAGGGTTTGGATTTCAGATTGCAGTTCAGCCATCTATAAGTACATGTCTCGCCCCGCGAGGAAAAGTCTGAAAGTTGCAAGCTTTCATTAAATCCTTGTCAACACTGTTCACTCAACGGTTTCAGGTTTGTTTCTTCTCAGATACTTCAATCACTTGTCTTCAGAGCAACTCTAAATTGTCCCCCATGTCGTCGAATACACCCAATACTACAAATCAGGGAAATATCTCACCCAACGAAGTCCTCCAAATGTGCAAGGCTCTTGAAGAGGAGAAGAGTGACAAAAGTCTGATCATCATCCCCGTTTGTCAGGCTCGACTTAGCGTGGAATACCTGGAGGATAATTACAAAAGCACATTCTTCAAACGATGTGAGTATCATAGCATCATAGCTTGTGGTGCTAGAGATCTGATAGACACCCTTGCTGAAATATGATAGCCAACAAGAGGATCATTCCGACTACCGTTGGAAACATCGGCAGAGCCATAAGTCGCGCTCGCAAGCAAGCACAACGAAAGCAAAAGCTTATGCTTCTTGTCAGTCCATATGTCATTAGTATCTCCTTCCATATACCCTTCGAATTCCAAAAGGTCACAGTATACCGCTGTGGAAAACTACCTAAGGGAAAGAGAGGAGTAAATGGAGAGGATTATCTTCTTATGGACGAATCATCCACCTTTTGCAACGTCAATCTCAGACAGTGGGAAGACAGACCAGCGAAACTCAGAAGTCGCGGCTTTTTTTTCCAAGGAAACGTATATCTTCGTCTCAACCTTGATGATCCAGACATTAACCTCAACATGTCAGGCCTTTCAGAGAAGCAGAGACGGGCCTTTGTTCATGCCATGAGCGGATTTGATCCATCTGACTCTGGCGAATCTTCTTTCTGGGACAAATGGAAAGGAGTCATTGCCGCCTTGCTTGGTGCCATCGCGGGTGTGATGAAATTCAGTGCTGGGATTGAAGTCAGTGGCGCGGGATTTTATTGCAGTCACTGGCTCGGTGCAAAACTCTTTGGGGGATATATCAGCACATCAGCTTGCGTTTCTGCTTCAGTCCCGGCTGTCGGGCTAGCATTCGGCGTCGCAGCTGCCATTTACTTCATCCCTTGGGAAAGTCTTTGGGCTTGGTTCAAGCGTCTTGTTGGAGCGATGTGGGATGCCCTTAGTGGAATCTGGGATTGGATCAAGGAAAAACTTTCAAGCCTGTCACGGGTTGCAGAGGACCTTCCTGCTCCCCCTCCTTACTCTATGAATTTCCACGCTTCTTGATCCATGTCAACTGCTATGACTAAGAAGATATTCTACTTTATGCCCGCTTATTTTGCTCAAATCATTTGCTGGGGCATCGATGAGAGCATCTCCTTCTAGCTTAACGCGCTGGATTTAATTTCGGGATTTGTTCTTCCCTCTACTGCCTTGCTCTTTGTTCTGGTCTCTGGCCGTGCTTATTCTTGTTCTTTCTTCCTGCTTTTCTCCCTCTCGCTACCATAGGAACGAGTTATTGCAAATTATCTCGAAGCTGAAAATCAAGTTTGAGACATCTCTATGTGCGGAATTTTTCTTTCTTCGTTCTTGTTTCGATTATATCTCAGAAAAGAAGAGCTAATTCCATCCATCGCATACCAGAATTCGTACCACTGTTCGGAAGATGATTGTCACCAGGTAGTTCTCTTATTGATTAACTATGTAGAGATACATGCGTTAGGGCTTGGTCGATTAGGGTTCAAAACTTGCCCAGACAGTCGTACGTAATGTGGGGGGTAATCGCACACAGTACGTACCACGAACTGCTATATGTATATCGAGATTAGAGTAGTTAAGGGCAGCCCCATATACAACTTATTCGGCTTTCGAATAAGATCCGAGATCTGGAAATGCGGGAGATGAAACCTGGAGCAACCCTACATGCATCTCACAAGTTCTCGGAAATACGTAGCATCGTCGGCATGATGACTGTAGCGGCATGTGATGCAAAAACCAATAATAGCTCCGATTCAATCGAAGCGCCTATCTTGGGACCTGAGACTCGAAATCTTGTGGCCTCTGGCAAAAAAGAAGTATTGCACATGAACCGGGGTAGGCAACAATATTAGCAGCACCCACATCATCGCGGACTAAAGGTCAAGCAATAAGCACGTTAAATTGGTTGGGGCACATCCCCGCCGCGAAGTGCCCTAACTCGAAGCTGCGAACCCCCAGATAAGCCGAGGCACAATATCCCAAACCAGCAAAGTGTGCAACAGCGGACATACGCTATCTCTTTCACGGCATGGATTGCGAGATTAGCGGTAAAAGATCAACAGTCTAGCGCCTTCCAATCCGCGTCAGCGCACATTCCCATTTGTCTGTACGGAGCACAAGACTTTGGGAAGGAACTGGTTGCGATTTAAACATTGGTCTGTCCGCCACCGCAGAAAATCAAGATCAAGTACGTACTGGTGTTGCGCAGGTGGTAAAATGTTGAACTGATTTTCGCGTCCTGCTGCCGAGGTGCACATGTGATTTGACTGTATTCATTGATCTTATCGTGAAGCATGATGCGATAAATATTGACGTCGCCCTTGCTTTCTTTCTGAACAATTCTCAAATCCCGATACCATCTTTACGAACGTCCGCCAACCTCCCAACCCTCAATATAATTGGCATCGAGGAAAGAGAAGAACACAAAATGAACGGCCACGCAAACGGCCATACCAATGGCTTCGCAAATGGCACCTCCGAAACAATCGACGTCGCCATCATCGGCGCAGGCATCTCCGGCCTCAACGCCGGCTACCGCGTCCAAACAAAACTCCCCGATGCCACATACCGAATCTTCGAAGGCCGCGGCGACATTGGAGGCACATGGGATCTTTTCAAGTATCCCGGCATTCGTTCCGATTCGGATTTCTACACTTTTGGGTTTGAGTGGAATACATGGGCCAAGGATAACCCGATCGTACCGGGAAGCGATATAAAGCAATATTTGCAGGAGTCGATAAAAAAGACTGGGATTGATCGGCATATTCGGTTTCATCATCGGTTGGAGGCGATGGAGTGGTCGTCTGAGGATCAATTTTGGACTTTGACCATTGATGTTCAGGGACAGACCAAACACGTCCGGGCGCGAAATATCATCGTTGGAACGGGGTACTATGATTACAATCAACCTCTGAGCGCCGATATACCAGGTCTCCAGAATTTCAAGGGACAAGTGATCCATCCACAATTCTGGCCCGAGAGTCTCGACTACGCCAACAAAAAAGTGGCTATCATCGGCAGTGGTGCTACGGCAGTCACTCTTGTACCCAATCTATCACCAACAGCAGCGCATGTTACCATGATCCAGCGCAGCCCGACATATGTTTACCCGCTCCCAAATAACACGCGCGGATGGTTCAGTTTTTTGCTACCCAGTTTCATTCGTCATAAACTGAGTCGCATGTACTTCATTTTCCTACAGAGATTCAGTTACGAGCTGTGTCGCGCATACCCACGACAGGCCCGATATCTAATTCTACGACGCATGCAATCACTTCTGCGTGGAGCTTTGCCTATCGACCCTCATTTCACCCCACGATACAACCCCTGGGATCAACGACTCTGTCTAGCGCCTGATGGCGATTTCTTTACAGCCCTGCGCTCCGGTAAAGCCGACGTTAAAACAGGCAAAGTCAAGACTATGACAGAGAACACTATCGTCCTCGATAATGGCGAAGTGATAGAAGCAGATATCCTCATTACTGCCACCGGATTACGAATCTCCGTCGCAGGCGATGTCCCCATCAAAGTCGATGGTGAGAAGATTGACGTTTCCCAGAAATTCCTCTGGAACGGGTGCATGCTACAAGACGTTCCGAACCTGTGCTATGTGATTGGATACATCAACGCCTCCTGGACTCTGGGCGCTGATGCGACTGCACTGCTGTTTGTGCGTATATTGCAATACATGAAACGTCGCAACGCGGTTGTCGCCGTCCCAAGAGTTGAGGATCCGTCCGCCTTGACGCCCAAGCAACTTATCAATATGAACTCGACGTACTTTGAGAGAGCGCAGAAGATTATGCCCAAGACGGCGGAGGAGTATCCGTGGCGACCCAAGGGGAGCTATTATGTGGACATTTGGCAGGCGATGTTTGGGCGGGTTGATAAGGGGATTGAGTATATTTCGGCCAAGTAATTGCAGTATTGTTTCGACTTTACGAGAAGTAGTTTTAAAGAATTGCTACCGAAGCTTTCGATGATGTGTGCAGTAGCCTTTTGTCTTGAAACGGAGTTAGGGTTCGATCCAAATTATAGCGACCATGTATCTAGTAGAATCAGCAAGACTCTTAGCATATTAATATTATACCATGAAAACAAAAAATTAACATTTTTGGATTGAATCATATGAGTATCAAGTCGGCAAGGTGTTTAGATACATCACTGTAACAAGAATTCCGCTAAAATACGCGTCATATGCACTGTGATGGACCATCAATACCAGATTAATACGCACAGTGTCCTTCACAAGTACCGAGGCACATTGCTTCTCAACATTTTTGGTCTTACGGATTCGAGTGACGATCTTCCCCTCTCTTTATATCGACGATAACCTTAACAATTGGCCTTAAATTAGCGGATATACCCCTTGAAAGTTCGATTAAGGAACATTGATACTTAATCCATGGAATAAACGTCAACAAAGTTTCGAACTGTATACTTCAACGTCAGCGGGATCTCTGGGAAAACAAAAAAAGCCAAAATGGCCTCAACCAAACAAACAGAAAAACCAACTCACGACGAACTGAATAGCCTCAATCATCAAAATGGGACCGCAGAAAAAAATAAACTCGTCTATAGGCAAAGATCAAGGATGACATTATCCGAACGACTCGATCTACCCCTTGCCCTACTTTCGGTTCCCTTCGTAGCAATCTTCGCTATTCTGACGGGCCCGTTTCGAGCTCGAAAGCAGAAACTGAATCCCAAGCAGACGGTTGCGAGATCTATGTTGCTGCATGTTGGGTATTCGATTTTTAGGAGGGTTGTGGCGCGGCTTTCGCCTTTGCAGATTCAGTGTGTTTCCTTCCTACCTCGCTTTTCTGGGATGGTGACACTGACCGGAGTAGAGCTATTGTACCGTCTACTACGACGGTATATAAAATTTATACCTGGAAGAAAGGGATCAAAGAGCAGATCATTGATCTCGGTGATGGTGCTAGGGGACACTGGGTAGGAAGTCCCAATGCGAAGAATGTTCTTATCTGGATACATGGTAAATCAACACCACCCTACTTTTGGAAAATAGAAAACAACTGACCTGAAGAAAAAGGTGGCGGCTTCGCCGTCCCCGCAAACAGAGGCTACTTCGCCTTCTTCGACAAATTCCTCAAAGAAATGCGCGCAGCAAACAAGGACATCTCAGTCTTCGTGGTAGCATACACCCTCGTCCCCAAAGCAGTTTATCCCATGCAACTGCGCCAATGCACAACTGCGTTACGCTACATTCTCGAAAAGACAGATCGCGAAGCGGGCAATGTCTATTTTGGCGGTGACTCCGCGGGTGGGAACCTTGTCCTTGCTGTTTTGAGTCATATTGCGCATCCCCATCCGGAAGTTGAGCCTTTGAGACTTTCGGCCGGGGAGGAGTTTGGCGGTGCAACGCTTTTATCACCCTGGACTTCGCTGGAGACTACTTTCCCGCCGCAGGATACGGAGCCATTGGGTGATTTGATTCATCCGGATTGCGCGAAGCCATGGGCTGGAAGTTATCTGGCTGGAAGGGAGAGGGATAATTATACAGATGCGCGGTTGGCGCCGATTGAGTGGTGGCACAATCTTCCTATTAGGCATGTACTTATCACGGCTGGTGGGTACGAATTGTTGTTGCCTTTCATTGAGGATTTTGCGAGTCGGTTCAAGGAAGGTCTTGATGGTGATGAAGGCCAGGGAGGTAAAGTTGAGTTCTTTGTGGGCGAAAAGGAAGCGCATGTTGCGCCTATGTTTAATTTGATGTTGGGTGATACGGTGGAGACGGAGCAGGGGAAGAAGGTAAAAGCTTTTTATAGGGAGGTGGTAGATAGTAAGTAGTTGAAGATATTGAAATGATAGGATATCATGATTTTTCCGCCTAATGCTATGACAAAAATAAGGTCTAAATTCAGTGCACAACAGCGTGTTCCTTCAAGTTTCCAGTTCTCCATATATCACTTACTTTCTTCCTTGCTTCTTTTCAGTCTCTTTGTTCTCTTTTCTACTTCTTTCCCCTCCCCTCCCCCTTTTCACGCATGTATATCTATAGTACAATTTTTTGTTCTTCTTCTTTCTAATCTCATCATACTTTATTCTTGATTTTCTCGAAATCTTTTCAGTTAGGGTTTGTCGCTTCATGTGACCTCTACAATCCTTGAACTCTAATACACCCTTATTTGATCTTGCAAATATAAGGACCCTTAATTGACCTGGTCTTATTATGCATAGGCTTTTTGTTGTAGACTATTTTACATCTATGCTACACATACCGTAATACAAGCCGAAGTCTTGATCTAAATGGGTACTGATTCCCCGACCCCCTGAGACCTCGACTTCGAAAGAGATTCAAACATCCCTCAATCAGTCAGCCCAATAACACTGCTTTTGCTCAAACCAATCAAGCCGTTGCCTCAGTATGCTCAACCTCCATAACACCCTTCTTCGAATCCTGCATGCCCTGAACTAGATTATCAAAATGATCAGACTCAAAATGGCCCTTCTTCGACCACTCCGTGAAAGCCACAATTGGAGAGGTCTTGTAGAAGATTGCATCAATCTCTTCGAGACGACGACCTGTGGTCTCAGGGTAAAAGAAGTATATGACAGGCACAAACACGGCGTTGAAGACGGTAAAAATCAAATACCCTTTCCATCCCAAGTCGCCCATCACTGAAGGAGTCATCATGACAGTAGCAAAGTTCCAGATCCAATTTGATGAGGTCGTGATCGCTGCGCCACGGGCACGCAAGTGCAGAGGCAAGATTTCAGCGCTGTACAGCCACGGAATAGCGAGGAATCCAATGGCGAAGAAAGTGTAGTACAAGAAGAATGCGATTACGCAGACGATGGATGCGCCGTAGGTGCCGGAACGGATGGTAAGGGCCATGGTCAAGAAGCAGCCAAACATACCGAAGGCGCCGATCATGAGCATGTTTCGCTTTCCGAGTTTGCGGATAATGAAGAAGGGCAGGAATGAGGATACCAAGTACCAGAGACCGTTGAAACCGGACAGCAAAAGGGAGAGGTTGTGGCTGAGGCCGACGGATGTTTCGAAGAGGTAGGAGATGTAGTAGCCGATACTGCAAACACCGGACCACATCACCATAAACATGAGCCTGTCATTCGATTAGTTTGATAAGTTTGGGAAGTACGTTCGCTCAGTAAGTAATGTTTTGACTTACCACCAACCGAGCATAAGACGACGGAAGTTCTGTGTCTCGGACTTATTCTTCAACAAGTCGAGCCATCGGCTAGCGTTGTTCATTTCCTCGAGTTCAATCGCCTGGTTGATCAACTTCAATTCCTTCTGGACTTCCTCGTTCTGGACGTCGGGGGTGCCATGCATCTTTATCAGAATCTTGACGGCCGAATCAGTGTTGTTGTGGAGGAAAAGCCATCGAGGTGATTCCGGCATTAGAGGCACTATGATTTAGTTAGACTCTGCCCCGATTCGACTCTTCGGGAGAATGAAGACAGCGATTATATTTGTTCTACATACCAAAGCAGAGAAGAATGATCGCAAAAACCAACTGCGCAGCAACACCAAATCGCCACTGGAAGGAGGTGTTTGTTGAATACGACAGCCCGTAGGATAACCAGTACGAGACGGAGGCACCGCCGCAAACCAAACTATACTGCAACGATCCAAAGGCCTCACGCTTCTTAGCTGGTAGAGTCTCGGCTTGCCAAACGGGGATGATAGAAGTGTTTAATCCGGTTCCACATCCAGCCACAAGTCTTCCCACAATGAACTGAGCTCGAGAGTAGGAAGCAGTCTGGATAACGGCACCGATGATGATGATTACCGTTCCGATCAAGATTGGCTTTTTGCGGCCTAGCCTTTCGCTGAACGTGAAGCTGGCGATACAACCGAAGAAGCAACCGAGGGTGTAGAGGCTGGATAGGAGACCTTGCATGGAAGTTGATGGATTGCCCATGGTCTCGATGAAGTTTTCAGCGAGTCTGTGTTTCCCATCAGTGTCCTTTTCTCTTCATAGCCATGGAAGAGTTAAGACGAAGGCAAATATCATTGGACTTACAAGACACCAGACATGAAACCCTGGTCATAACCATACAGAAGATATGATATACCACAGGTAATGGTCATCATGATACAGGCAAACTGCCCTTCCATTTTGATCGCCATCTTGTCAATATTGTTTTCGAGGTTGTCAATCTGCTAACCTCAATGTTCCAAGATTGGTCCTTGGCAATCAACCTTTTTAGAGCGTCAGCCCAATGGCCTTTTTATATAACTCCGCAAATTAAGCCAGAGTCTGGGAGACGACTTAGAAAAGAAGAGGGAAAAATGGGTATTTTCTCGTCTCTTTAGCCACTCCATATCCCAAGAGGTACCTAAAAAATGGAGAAAAATGTGCGTGTCCAGTTTTCCCACGGGGATTTAGCCACAGGCATCGCTATTTAACTGGATTCGGAAATTGGCTAGTACCAAGTACCAGTAACTCGTCGCGTCGACTCCCCCCACCCTCCCAACCGCAAGGTAAGCGTATTTCACGACTATCTTGGTTCTCCAATCGCGAGATGGCAACAGTTGAACCAGAATGGAAATGAACGATCCGTATTCATGTATTTGGATAACTTAACTTTCCAAGCATCGTAAATTATCGACCGAATGCAGGAAACTGTCCCCATGGGGGACTTGAGCCTCTCTGTGCCAAAATCTGGAGCCAAAGAGCGTACCACACCCCCGAGTCTACATTGCCGCTTTAGGAAACTAGCCGAGCGACTCGTCGTCCCATTGGGCTGTGGGACGGCCGTCTGCTTCGTAAACTATCACGAGCCAGGGTGATCGGTTATCTTTTTTCTCTACAATGCTTGCCCGATTTCGTGTCCAGAAAGAAGTTATCACCGTGCGCAAGGACAAGGCTTTGCTCACCGGCATGATACCGAGCCTATTTCGCGAGAAGCTCACCCAACATTGTCCATATTTGTTGGTTGTCGAAACATAATTGAAAATTCTAATCATCTTTCTCAAGCATTGCTATTTACATGCCATTATGCAATTTACAAGAAGTAGTTTTGCTCGAGATCAGCAACCAATCCAATCTGAGTCGGAGTCCATCCAAGCTCCTTTCGTGTCTTCTCATTTAATACAGGTTTGTGGCGGCCGAGTAGATGGCCAAAGAAGCCCAGGGCTTGATCCACCTCTGCCTGTGGCTTGCCTTCAACGGGGAGGTTGAGCTTCTTTCCAATCGCGGTCATGAAGTCCTTTGAGGGCACATTCTCAGCAGCACCAATGTAGGTGACTCCCCCGGGGGCAGCTTTCTCGACTGCAAGGCGCAAGAGAACTGCTGCGTCTAGTCGGTGCACAGCGGGCCACTCGTTGGAACCATCGTCGACATAGTAGCTACCACCAGCTTTCTTCGAGAGACCTCCCATCATGGTCATGAATCCCTGGTCCTCTTTGCCGTGCACAGTTGGCGCGAGTCGAACAACAGCACCATGAACGCCGAGCTCCTTCGACAGTTTGAAGAGCAGAGCCGAAGAATGGTTTCGTGCACCAAGATGGCCGTCTATTTCAGGCTCGGTGTCTTCGGTCGAGAGCGAGCCTGACGGGAGTCCCATTGTGCCACCGGCGATTATGAAGGGCTTGCCGGCGAGTTCCTCGCCCATGGCTTGAATGCCTGCTCGGTCGACGGCGAGGCTGTGGTCAAATTTCGTGAAGTCGTGGATAAACGCCAGATGGATGACAGCATCAGCTGCCTTTGCACCGCTTCGGAGACTCTCAATATCCTCTAGATCACCCTGGTGTGGTTCCGCGCCGAGACCGCGGAGGATCTCCGCATTCTTTTCGTTGCGTGCTAATCCGAGGACTGTGTGGCCGTTCTGGACGAGTTCTTGAGTGACTGCGCGGCCAATAAAGCCAGCTGCTCCGGTGACGAAAATATGCATTTTGTTCGGTGGAAGTCGATTTAAAGTGGTGGATTAATGTTGATTTATCAGTTATTGACTACAGACTGTCCGGTGGTTTTTGTGTAGGTATTCTTTGTTCGGAATAATGCGTGTTTGATGATGGAATAGAGAAACTTCTTCTCAGGACTGCTTCCAACAGCGCCCTTTCATAGTCGACCCCGATTGCATTGACGTGCATACTAGCGTTAATTCCATCCCAGAAAATGTGTTAATCCTGGTTGTTGATAGGTGATGCTCAGTGTGAATCTCTCGATAGTTAACCTCGGACGGACTTTAAGGTGGGCTCGGGGAATAATCACCATCCCGACCCTCCGCCATACGTACAGTATTTACGTATTACTCCTCGGTTTTAGTGCGGGCAATGTGTTATACCGGTATTATATGATATCATGTATATGATGTATGTGATGTATCGTAGCATATCGAATCATCCCTATCATATTGCTTGTCATATTATTATTACCCCGCGTTCTCATATTTGAGTGCTTACGGTCTACGATGAAGGATAGTCCGCCATACACTAAATCCGAGTACCGATCTACAAAGATTCAATCAGGCACAAGTTTAAAATCTCATCAAAGAAAATATAGCCAGGCAACTCTGTTTAGCGCAAGATCGGCTTCTTCATTCACTAGGCGAGTCAAGGTCCCAGAGGGTCAAGAGACGTTGCTAACTCCGTGCATGACCCAGTCCAGGCCAAGCTGATAAGATTCCAACACCTGTGAATAGCCTCTAATTCACCTATAATAAGCAGCATTCTAATTGGAAAAGGTCAAGTATCCACGGGGCCAATATGTAACGTTCCGCATTGCTAATCTTGGATCAAAAAAAGGCCGCCGGTAAGTCCCAAGTTTATTGAACGTAGCAAATACTACCAGTGCACGGTCTCAAAGGTAGCAACAGTTGTCTATGATAGTTTCGTTAGAATCATTTTCTTCAAACTCAACATGTGCATCATGAGATTCAATGTCGACGTATAGTTGGGCCCCAAACACTCTCCGGCTTTCTCTTTTCCATGACTGACGTCCGTCCGAACTTTGAAAAGGTCACTCGACGTTTGGTTTGTTTACAAACACTGGGATACGATAGTATCAAAACATTGTGAGAACTTCTTATCGAAATTTGAAATAAGTGAAAGAGGTAGGCCAACGTTGTATTGTGGACTTGCCGTCTCCATATTCGTACTAATTATGGATGCACTCGGTTATATGTACTTGTTGCTACACAAATCAAATTCTGCGGTTGGAATTGAGTGATTTTTAAGCTGAAACGCCTCTCCTATCTTGCAGGAGTTTATGAAAACTGCTATCTGTCACAGAGTCTACCATCTGCAATCCAAAAAGGGAACTGGAATCCAGGGCTCGGAAGATCACATGATGTCATGATTCCTATTTTGGGTGATAATAACGCTGGTCTTTCTGAATTGTTTGGATTGTATTTAGGGAACAAGAGACTAAACTAGTGCAAATCATCGATACCAACCTTGAGCTTCAATTTTGCTCCAAAATTCATCACGATCATCCCAACTTCCAATTTCGTAGTCTTTATTGAGCCATATCCTTCAACTCGTTGCTATTTAGCACTCGTCATGATCAACTTTAATGCATGATTAAAGCTAGCTCGTCTTCTTCGTCATCATCATCTCCTTCAGTAATCAATTCGTGCTTGATCTCTTTCTCGATATCATAGAGTTCTCCCGTACATGAATTGTCGACTTGATTCGACTTCTTTGTCCAGACGGCCTCGGACCCAATGAGGAGCTCTTCGTTGTCGAAAGACAATTTGTGAAGTGAAGGCCAAACACTCATTTCGACTATGCTGCCATCTTCTTCCATGAAGTTCAAACTGTTCATCTGTCCTGCGGAATAGACCGCTCCGCAGGGGCTTTGTCGAATAACATAGTCGCACTCCTGCCGCTCGAGTTTCTTTTTGAAAGTGAGGCAGTCCCGAAACAACTGGTGTAGGGCTCTGTGGACATTTTCTTTCGTGATATTCGGGCTGTAATAGTTGCCGAATAGAGTCTCGACCTTCATCAAGAGTTCAGTGCAAGCTTGCTCCAGGCGGTGATCCTCAAACTTAGCATTATCCAGAGCTTTGCTGGTAGTTGAGCGCCAAGTTTCCCATGTATAGCTGCTATCTGGAGTCCATGTCAGCATCGACGTGTGTTCGAACATAGTCCGCACTTCAAAACGACTAACTACCTGATTCTTTCACGATTCTGCCCATCACTGTCAACAATTTGTCGGATCGTTTATTAGGAGTACAGGCAAAGAGGTGGTCGAAAGCAGCAACAAAGATATTTTGAGCGACGAATCCCTGAATGTATGCACGCTTTCCCTGTATGTTCTGAAACATATCCTCAGCTGAGCTCAACGAAGGCGCTGCCCAATGCACGTCTTGGGCCGTCATACGACTCAAAGCTGATTTATCCATGAAGGTGCGCCTTGTCCAGACATCAAGGGCTTGCTGAAGCTTTCGCCATCCAGAAGTACACTGATCATCGTATAAAGGCTCGCTGCGTGTCTGTAAAGAGTTGAGCTTCGTCATCATATCTGAGGTTACCTTTTGATAGTTCGCGGCAGCAATAGAAGCCTCCTCTTCAATTTTTTCACGTAGCTCCTTCTCTCGTCGGAATTTCTCCCTCAGTCGCATCCTATCATGCGACAAGCTTTCGAGATAAGCGATGATTTCATGGTGGACTGATCCTTGTACGTGTCGCCGAACGTTTCCGTTGATTGAACTGACAGTCTGGCGCAATTGACCTGTTTTGGATTGTATCTCGTCGAACTTGAATTTCATATAGTCTTCTTCCTGGTCAAGGAAATCGACTCGGCGTTTCAGCTGGTTATTTTCATTCAATAGCATTCCACAACTCTCTCTCATTGTTTGAAGCTCATGCTGAACTATTTCAAGTTCGTGCTGAGTTATTTCAAGTTCCTGCTGAGATGTTGCAAGTTCCTGCCGAGTTGCTGCAAGTTCCTGGTGAACTGTTAGATTCTCTATTATTCAACTGCTCATCAAATCGACAGACCTGTCGCACGGCCTCGAAACGTTGATTTGCCAGATTATGCCCTATAGAAATTAGCGAGCATCATTCGAGTTGGTATTGGTGTATATATCCTACACGAATACATCTTGTCGATTTCTGAGTTGAAGGGGAGGAGCTTTTCGGCCGATGTAAAGCAGAGGTTTGATATTGGCGTACGAGCACAGCCAATAACTTTCAGTAGCGCTTATCTGGTTTGACTTCTGTTGTGTCCTTTAAGCAGGTTTGATGCGTCAAATTAAATCTAATTGTCCTACTTTTGAAAGTCATCGCCCAAGTCAGGCGATTTCCTCGATGCGTTTGTCTGTCTAGGCAACCCACTAGCTTCACCTTCCTTTTTTCTGCCTTCACTTCAAACTTACCTCACTTTTCTCCTTACCACCCTTCTCTTTTCATTCTGAGCCTTCAATCTACTCGAATTCACGTCTTCCATATCCAGACACTTCGCGTTTCTTATTCTTCCTACAGAGTACCGTGTCTACCCTCTTTTGAGATATTGTCTTGGGCTTCTTAGCTAAAATGGCCCCAACAGCCACAGATCAAACGATCATCATAGGCATTGACTTTGGCACGACTTTCAGTGGGTGAATATGCTGCCAGTGGCTCGTGTGCTTGTTACAAATAACTAACAATTAGTTTCTAGTGTTGCTTGGGCAATCGTGGACAAGGAAAAGAATGTGCAAGTCGTTTCCACATGGCCGGGCGCCGGCAACAGTGAGTCTGCTCAGTCATATTAGGTCGATAGTGCTATCGCAACTAAAACCGTTTCTAGGGTCCAGTGTGAAGGTACCCACCGTCATGGCTTTCCTGGAAAGGCGCTTCCTTTGGGGATGGCAAGCCCTGGCGTTGTCGTCAGAGCCAATACGCGGCTTGAAGCTACTTCTTGATGATTCGCAAAGCGCTCGATATGACCCATCTCTCAAAGCAAAGAAGAGACTTGATATGATGGATAAAACCCCGGTTGATGTCGCATCGGAGTATCTGCAGAAAGTTCTCAGTCATACCAAAGACATTCTAGAGCGTCGCTTCGGCTCTCAATCTATTGACATGAAGAAAGAATTCGTTCTGACTGTACCAGCCGTATGGTCGGACAAAGCAAAAGATAATACTCTCAAAGCTGCCACAAAAGCTGGTATATCGGAGAGTCAGCTATCTTTACTTTCCGAGCCAGAAGCTGCTGCTCTCTACACGCTGCGAGCGATCCAGCCGAACACAATCAAGGTTAATATATTCGTCTTGCCTGGCATACATCTTCAGTCACTAATTCTGCCTGCGGTATACAGAAAAATGACACATTCATCGTCTGTGACGCCGGTGGAGGCACCGTGGTACGGTTTCCCTGTCTTCACGAATGCCGACTTTTTTCACTTATTGCATTTTTCACACAGGACTTAATATCATACCGCGTCCGACACCTTTCTCCTCTAAGTTTAGAAGAAGTTGTGGAAGGCACTGGTGAGTTTGATATCTCAACTTTGCCCCAAATCCTCTTTTCAAGCCTTTGATAACAAAACAGGCGGTGTATGCGGGTCGATGATTCTCGATGAGCGATTCGAACGTTTCCTTGAAAATTTGATCGGGTTTGAAGCTTTCGAACTCCTTCCAGACCGTACCCGGGACGGGGCTCTCCGGTACTGGCAAGACACAATCAAAGTTCAGTTCACAGGAACAGACTGTGAGGATGAATTTGATGATGTTGGCTGGGAACTACCTCTTCCCGGAGCTACGGATAACAGCGAAATTGGTCTGGAAGGAAACTATCTACAGCTGAATAAGTGAGCTACCGAGTCATCAAACTGAAAGCGATATTATAACCATTCTAACTAAAGCGGCCGTTCTTAGATCACAAATCCAAGGAATTTTCGACCCCATTGTGCAGGATGTACTCAATCTTGTGCAAGGTCAGGTCAGAAAGATCAAGGTAGCTGGATTACCTTTGCAGGCAATACTCCTTGTGGGGGGCTTTGGAGATTGCGAATATCTCTTTCGACGCCTGCATCGGGCACACCCCAAAATCACTGTGATGCAACCTCCGGATGCGTGAGTCTTCAACATCGTGACTTTAATTCTACAATTTTCTAATCGCTAACATTACTTCTCAGCTGGCAAGCCATAGTATGGTTAGTATATATACACAATCATCGAGGAACCATTATACGTCTAACAGAGACACAGCGGAGCAGTTTTGCGAGGCCTCGAAGGCAACCAGATCAAGAACCGCCTTGCTCGCAGTCATTACGGTGTAGCCTGCAGTATTCTCTATGAGCCAGAAGTTCACGACCGCAGAGAGGCATATTTCGATCGTTTCGATGAAAAATGGAGAGTCGATAATATCATGAGCTGGTTCATTATTAAGGTAAACCCCAGCTTCCAGTTTTTGATTTCAACGCTAGTGAAATACTCATCAAAACAGGGAACTCGTATCTCGGAAAACGACCCCATTCGAAGAGCATTTTGCCGAAAAATAGCTTGCGACGACGAAAAGTCGTTGGCCTTCCAAACTAGGTTGTATTTCTCAGGCTCGGAGACTGCACCCTACAAGATGACCAACAGTAAGTCGAGCCGTAATTCTACATTACCTTCTTCTTTTGAGACGTCACTCACACCTTACGATACATCAGATGTCAAAAAGCTTTGCGAGTTGCATGTCGATCTCAGAGCAGTGCCCAAACATTTATTCCAGAGGCATACCAATAGCAAAGGGCTATCATATTATCGTATCGATTATGATCTCACAATCATCCCTACCTCCGGCTATATGTATTTCCAGCTCGAATTCAACGGAATGGCGTAAGGCAAAGTACAGGCGGAGTACTATTAGGCTCGATGTGACAAGGATTGGTAAAAGTTTTTGATTTACGGCACGGGGAAGGTCGTTGGGGATAACAGAAGATTGGACAATGAGATTGGGAGAGATAATTAAAACAAGGAGGAGCTTTCGAAATTGTCATCAGGTCTCCTGAATTTGATGGATTGGGATGCCGCCATGAAATGGAAAATGACATTCAGTTCTTCACCAAAATGCTGGATGCCATCCTCATGGCTCGCTTTACTGCTCGTTTAGTTATCATGCTTTTTGGTCCTTTCTACAAAATGCTTCACAGATTGGAACAAGAAGGAAGAAGGACAACAGGATAGAAGAAGTTATTATTAGAAGCAAATTCAAAAGCTATCGAGAGCCGTCTCAAGCATACCTCAATACCTAATGCTGCGAAGTAAGAATATAGATTCCATGACGAAGCATAGCTATCCATCTATACGTTTGCTTTTCTAGCCCCATGCTCTATAAACTGGTATCGTTGTCCTGATTCTTCTGGCTTCGTCACGACCACAGCTCCTGACATATCTAGCCATCGGGAAGCCTACCAATCCTGTCTACCTCTGCCGATATGTTAATAAGCCTGAACGAGCCTTGATCACAATTTTCCTGACCTTTGCTCCGAGAGAGTACAGTTACATACTGAAAACGAGAGACTTTGGACTATACCTATCTCTGTCCATCAAGTCCCAGGATGTCATGGTAATCTCCATTCGACAACACCAAGGCCACCTCAATTTCACTTTATTGATTCATCCTGAAAAGCTTGCCAAAGTATCGTACATTCCCCAATGTCTTTTGTTAGAACTTAGCTAGAAGACCTCGTATCTCCTCTTTCGCGCAGCCTCGTATCATTTCACGTGTCCTCACAACCCTATCTTTGATGCAGAGCGGACTATGCAACGAAGATCATGGTGTCAGTCCGGGGATATCGAAGTCGACAATGGCCGACTTCCAGTTGTGGAGGTTGTCACGCCTCGATCATTGCTGTGTGGTTCTGATGTTTGTACTTTCATCACAGCCATATTTTTGCTAGAGAATCGTTGCCCGTGAGTGAGATACATTGTCCTATCCCTTCTACTACCAAAATTCGATTGAGTTATCTCGTTCTACTTCTCAATAGCCACTTCGAGAATCAATGCCGAAAACCACACAAGCAGACACCATGCATTTCCGAAGGTCCAATCACATTCTACAGATGCCAATGACTGAACCAAACTCATCACGAGTCCCATCTTTCACTCCTTCTTCCGGCGGCAGAATCTCACCAATACGTACTCCGTCCCTGAAATCCTGCCACCATCGCGGAGTTAAGCAAACCCCTCCCACCATCTCACCAATCAAACTATCCACAGGCCGATTACCAGCACGAAATCCGACCCAAAAAGATCAATAATCCCGTCAAACCAATCAGACACTCCAGATAAGCGTACGTAAGAAGAACGGAAATCGGGCCGAGCGGAGGTCGGCAAGTTCGCGTAACCTTTATTACCGACAACCAAGTACCACTACAAAAAATGCCTCATTTAGACTATGCTTTTTACAGAATCGTCGTATCAGACCAGACCACACAGATCGCGAAACGAGACGCTGGAAACTTTCGAGGCAGCGAGAAAGAACAGGGATGCTGCGGATCATATGCGGAGAAAACAGTGAACGCTTTACTACGTCGAGGGTCTTGAGTTTAGAGTCTTTTGACAGGGTTGGTTGCGTTTAATCAGGCTCTCAGGTTGTTCAAGCTTTCCGCGTGCATGATGCATATGTAGCTAGGCATTTTCTTCGTCCTTTCTTTCTTTCTTTCTATCTTCGCCGGAAAATTTATCGTTCGTTGGTTGTGTCATGTATCTGAGGGATTTTTCGTTTAAACCGTATCTCAACCGTACTTGACGCGGTTACCCCGTACTCAGTACTCCGTATCGTATTATTTCATGGTGTTCATCATGTCTTGTCAAGGGGACACACGAACCAGTCCCCACAATAATAATTACCGTAATCGATTTTCCGACGCACTGCTCGGCTCTCGTAACTGTGTCTGATTCGATGATTCCAGGATCAGCCTCATTAACTACGTTCGTACCTATGGCTTTATCCGCTTCGGTCGCTTCGGTGCCGGATTTCCGTGTTTATATCGCGCTGGCCGCTTCGGAAATTTCGATTTTGGTTGCTTACCGGATTGGATCGTGTTCAGATGGGAAAGTTGATTCGATTCAAGCAGAAGGTAAAGTTTGTATGGGTCGAGGAAGACGGCGTTTGGGTTCGGGGTTTTTGGATGAGTGATCATGGATGCCGACGACGGGATGCCGAGGGTTGATATTCGATACGTAGTTGAAATATCTTCGTTTTGAGGGCGCTGACGTCAGTGGGACTTGGATTTGGCTAATTAAAGGGTAGGTTAAGAAGATCCGAGAGAACTTTTCGGTTCATTCGGATGTTGACCTGCGTGGCGAGAGAAGCGCGTCTGTGAATAGTATCATTGGATAGTTAGGTAGAGTACATATCGATGTATGACAGCATACGATACCATCCACGTAGATTCAATCAACAAGCTACCCTCAGGCCCTCACGTCGCCCATTCAGAAAACACAGTACTAGCTATGTCCTACATACCTTCCAACAAACATGTGCCCAACCACATGATCTAGAACTAACCTATCCTGCGATTCCAACCCCTTCCCATACCTATGAAATTTGGATGTCAACGCATCCAGATCTAATCCATCCAAAACCCCGCCAAGCAACAGCCACGATCTTAGCATTCCAGATGACCTGATGTGCTGCATTCCTCGGTGATTGGTCTGTATTGCCTGGATTTGCGTCAATTGACATCAATTGATTTGTGGAGATATCAAGCTCGCTGCAAACCGTGGTCCTAGAAGTAGGGGTGAGTTTGATTTGAGATGTGGAATGTAGGAACGTCGAGATATATCGATACGATTGTGATGGTTACAGCCTTACAATAGCACCCGTAGTTATGCTTAGATATCTGTAGATATTGATGAATTACATACCTACTTGACATACACTATGCTTACGAACGTTCAATTTGGCAAGCTAAACACCAAGGCGGTGTCTAGCTTCACGATAGTACTCCATAGCACAAGCTCTGAATATTGAAGCGGATATGTTCTGCCTTTGAAATGTATATGACCAGCTTCGGATGGCTCAACGATGTACAAGCAATTGAATTGTCTACCTAGGTAGCTCAAGTAGTAGTTTTGTACTATCTTTGAAGTAATTGAATTGATACGACGAAACATTAATGAATTCAGAGCTGGAATTATTGAGCCGCGTATATATCTGCTCACGATATATATCTATATTTGATTGTGCCAGCTCCGGGATCAATACATAAAATTCCTCAATTGGAAGCGCATCAATGGCAATAATTTAGAAATGAATGACAAAGAATGAAGTCTATTCCAAGTTTCATACCAACTCACCGAACACTTTGAAGTAATAAAATGGCTTTGGCCTTGGATACACGTGCAGCCGAAATGCAGGTTCTTCACCTGGTTTCCATTTTAGGAAATTTCCCTGCATGCATGTTGTTTAACCCTAACTCATGAACAGGAACCTCCGTTTGCCCGACATACAACAGGCAGAATCCGAACAAATAACAGGACGTGTGATTCGAAATGTCGCTGCAACTACAGTAGATACAAACATAATTGACAGGGCAGATCTGACCCTCGCTTCTTAATTTACAACCGAAGATGACTGACTCTAATATAGCGCACTCCGCGGAAATCAACACTCATACAGAAGCTCGACTTTTAGGATACGTAGTCACTATAGCAAGCACACACAAATAAACGTTTCGCATAAATTTCGCCTCATCAGATTGAACCACACTCAACTCTGGCTCAAACCGAAAAAAGTGGATGTCAAAAACCAAGAGTCTACGTAGTAAGAGAAAGAAAAAAACACGTTTCAGCCGAACCATGGTTCTCGTCAACAACTCATTGTTTCTAGAAGGATTCAAAACTGTGGTTCTGAGGTCAAATTAATTAATCGAACGGATTTTCTCCATGGCTTCTGTTACGGTACCAGCGGCTACTGTACACACATTGCGCTATGGTAAGAGGGAAATTTACGCAGTACGTCAGTATGCACTCTACTCTACCAGTATAGTAGATATGTCGTTGAGAGATTTTCTGTTTAGTGTAGTATTGCATCGCATTGCATCGAGTCTTATCAAGCCACAAAATCCTCGATCACGAAATCATCCGCACAAATCATACTCGAGTACGTACTCAGCAGGACAAGAATTCAGGGTTGGCGTTGACGTGTTCGCCCTCTCGTGTATGTACGGATGCACGGAGACTATGTAGCTCTGTAGCTATGCTAAGAAAAAACTTTTCTTTTGCATGTCATGTCCAAATCGAAAAAAGCCGCAGATGCAGGTATAGTACGATCGAGCATTTATGCATAATACTAACTTACTAAGGGTATGTAGTAAGGTTCGTTGGTCATGCGAGCATGTACGGACATATGGGAGGCAGATAATTGCCTCAAATGAGGGTTTTTGTGTGACGTGCACCGTATACACCGACTATTTCGACTGGCAAGAAGGTTTCGTTGATGACTACGCACATCTTCAATGTAACTAAGTTACATACTAACGTAGTCAAAAAAAAAAACATGCAAACTCGGCAATTGACCATACCATACTGTAGGTAACTGAAGCTGTGCATCCATCCGGATCAAGGCCAAAATGAGGCAACTAACCTCCAACCAATCAGACTCTCTTGCAACGGCCGAAGCGCCCAGCGGACAGAACAGGGAGACAACAAGCTGCAAAAAAATCCTCAAAGCTTGCCGATCTTTTTTCGCTTTCTCCGAACTGGCTCTAGTCTATTTTGGGGTTAGATGTATTTTACTAAGATTGGTGTATTGATGTGCATAGTCCAGCGCCAACCGCGGCAGAATGGGGAAACTCGATGATTCAGTGATACGGATGGTATTTTATCGGATTCAAAATTACGAGGCTCAAATACAGTACATCGTCAAGACATCAACACTGAACGCGTGTCTATGTTTACAGGTAGGCAAGATGGCGACGCTCATACAATTCCAAGCCTTGGCTTCAATAGAGATAGACCTCAGAAGGTACATACGATGTTTGTAGCAGCGTGATGTACAACGACTTTTCGGAGTTTGGCATCGTTCGTGTCGCCATTCAAATCTTGGCATGGAGTATCATTGTCCATCTGCCTGGAGTGCCGCGTGGAAGAGATCGAATACAATGCAAAGAAAGGAATACCAAGACTGGGGGTACGTAGACTAATTGCTGATCATGAGCAAAAATAGATCTGACCAACGTCCGTCCCAAGCCTTAGGTACGTATCGAGGCACTCAAATAGGAGTGAGCGATGTCAAAGGGCCAGAAGATCAAATGTATCCAATCAGATTGACGCAAATAGCGATTCAGCGCAAGCAACATCTTCAAAAGACTTGGCATCTCGAAATATCAGAGATTGAACTTTGAGTTTTCCTATCTCTCCCGTAGTTACTTCTCTCAGCAAACAGACAAGAAGCCAAGAAGAATTCCAATGATTGTCCTCCAAGCCACGATGCTACGTACCCCTTCTCCATTACTACCAGTCCAGCTGATTGATATTCACATATTTGGGAAGCATCCCAAAGCCTTGGTAGCGTACAATCACGGTCAGCCAAGAGTCCCCCTGCCAAGCTGCCCAGACAATAAATATGGTGATCATATCGAAGGCATCATACACATGATGAGCATTGCATGTCGTTGCGTCGGGAGGTGTAGTCCCGACGCGTAGGCTGCACAATTCATGGTAGTCTACCGAGTAGTAGGTACAATCCAAGCATATGATGAGGTTGAGGCTGTGAACACGAGTACATACCCAACTCATCACTGCCAAGTTGCCAATCCCTATGAATATGTACACGATGTTGGGGGTTGAATGGCGGTAGTGGAATGTCTATTTACTTGGCTTTGGCTCTATCGGTCCATCTATCTGGGCAGTGCAATGCTCACTGTTCAGTCTCGAGTTGTCGCGTTTGGCGTCTATTTCGCGATTCTTCTTTCACTGTACGTACTCCGTACATAGATAAAGCTTCATCGATGTATCGTATCGATGGCATGATCGTACAATGATACCATACAGCTAGTATGATTGGCGTCCCCACTAACCCTTTGACTAAGTGAAATTTTACCACAGTACGCGTAATACAGAAATACCATCCTAAGAAACATAGAACAGGTTTGAAACACCGTTACTATGGCGACCAAGAGCTTGCTTGGCTCCGTAACAGTAGTACCCATAATTAAGTGCACCCCATATTAAATTTACCCTTTTCTTTGATCTTGTCAAATTCCTACGTACAAAGCAAATCATCGAAACCAGGCGCGTACATGTACAATCTAACGACAGAAATTATTCGAGCGACGCATTGAAGGCAAAACGGTGATGATGATCATGACTCTGTCAGAAAGTTATGACGTAGTTTCAATCAAGCCCAGTTTCAGCGATTAGCTTGCGCACGGGGCTGCAAGCGGATTGAGCTTTTTCTTTTCTTTTTTTCTCGATTTTCGGATTTTTCGAGGTTGTGTTTTGCGCTATGATGGTCCATATACGGAGTACAATTCAGACAAGCGAATTGTATTGATCGATTGGATTTGTCCGTTAATTAATTGCAAGAATTTTAACACTGCAAAATTCAAATCAAGTTTCCATTTTCCAAACAAAGTTTTGACAAAATCTTACTCCCCACGAAAGGACGGGTAATTAATCTCCATACTCCATATCCACCATGATAGTCCATACATATCTCCGATTCTCCATCCCGACGGTAAATACGCATGGATACGCCCAGGTACGCCCAACCCAAAAAGGCAAGTCCGTCCATCGACGAACCATTGACCAATGAGATGGACACGATTAGCTACTGCGCTGTTAGTCATTGTAGCTACTAAAAACCGTAGCTTGCCTAGCTAAGCTAGGTAGGTGAGCTAGCGAAAAATGGCGCATACATGAGATTTGCCTACCAAGCTCGAAATGGAATGGACGTTCTTTCAAGACGCGTGGTAAATTGGTAATGACTCTGATGAGGTGATGAATCGGAGAATTCCGATGTGATCTGAGATTTTGACAGCTGTCACATCCCTGCTTTTTCGTCAACTTAATTGAATACCATTGAAGAAAAAAAAATTGTTCGTTGCATTAAACAATCTACGTACCTTTAATTGCAGACCAAAAACAAGTTGATTGTCGTGGGTACCTTCATCCCGGCTAATGAACGACTAGTTACATCTCCTTATTTACCTACCGGGTGGATTGGAGTCAATTGACCAATCAGAGCCTGCACGACTGGTCTGTTCCTGAATATCATCATCGTGTTAAGGAAATAAGTTCTGTTTAAGGAAAGTTATGGCCCATGGACTATCGACTCCACATGGTAACTTTGATGCAGTTATGGAGTCTGTAAATACGTGGTGTATTTGAATAGGAGAGCATGGACGATGTACGACATTATGGTGATCGCTATTTAGTACGGAGTGGGAGGAGCTTATTCGAGTCTTGAGCCTTGAGTCTTGACGTGTATGGACTACGTATGAGGCTAATTGATAATGCTGTGTATGGGCATACAGAGCATGATGTCTTTGCAGATGACAGACACATGGTTAATCACAACTGAATGAACGACTGTCTCGGCACAGGTTTTGATTAGCAGTGGATGGACCTAGGTACAACACCATGCTGTACGGAGTACTCTGATGCTGACGCGACGCGTCTAATACCTGCTCTTCACATGTAGATCATCATCGACGTCAAGCGGCTACGTAGTACAGAGTACTCAGGTCCTGAAGCTGTCCGTCCGTCATGGACAGCTCCGTTACTAGCTCCCAGCTCCTGACGAGATTCGCGACCCCTGACTATTTGACTTCTTATGAATCAATAGATTGTCTGGAGTTGAAACATCCACGTACACATTATCACATACCGTTCCTACTATTGACCTCCCGAGCTGTATGAGGATATCCTCCGTGACAACGGCACAGAAAGCGGTACGGAGAAAAACATGAAACAGGCATGGCTTGTATCTTACACCTCTTTGCTCCGGAGCTCTAACTTAACAGTTCGTTCGTACCGTCAATACCAATTCAGCTAGTACATGACTAATCCTCTTCTGTACTGATCAAACACGAAAACGCCAAAAGCTACGTTAGCAGGCTACATAGTCGCGTTTTGATTCATACCGTACGGAGGACAACAAGTATTCTCGGAACACGGCCGAACTTTGTCGTGTCGCGACTCGCAAGCTTTGATCTTTTGGCGTTATTTAGATTAATTGCGTACATGACAAGTGTCAGGTCAAATCGCAGATAGATGACAATTGTAATCACTCTCAACAGCATCTACCAGACAGAGTACATACGTATCTTCAGGGGATTTTCTGCGAGTGCTACGCTGACAGTGACTGCTCTACATACGTACCAACACACTATAGTAAGCCGGACAGGGATAGCTTTGAAGCTTTCCCCATAATGGAATACTCGTCTCGATCAATACAGACAGTCCGTTTGTACGTACTATTACGGAGTAAGTACGGATAAGTAACATCGACTAATCGTGCATGATGCATTGCTGATGCATGGCTGGTTTGTGGCGTGATTGGTCAATGGGTGCGACGTATTATCTTGATGAGATGATTGGTTGAAGCTTGCCGAGCTGGGGTGGAGGGTTGTGAGCCAATGGTTTCTGCGATCACTGTCCAGTGTCAAAGATTTAAAAGTGTTGATAAGATGCGATACGTTGTAGACTGTTGAATATTGAGGTGAAGGTAGTGACGCGGCGCTTCGCTCTAGGAATCGGACTGAGTGAACCTCATGAGGAGACGCGCTCATCAGTCATGTACTCGGGTCCAGGGTACATCACTTAGTCATCCTCTTAATCAGCCCAAGAATTTCGCCAGTGGTTGACCTCGCGCTGAGTCGCTGACTCAAGCCATCATACCTGCCAAGTCAGCGTTCGATGTACTATGACTACGAATGTCCAGCCAAGCGAATAGTTACATTTTTACTACATACGTACGTACGGAGGACATGCATAGAATCACGAGAGAAGACTGATAGAGGTCTTGGCGACGCAATCCGGATTAGCAGCATGCTTGGCGGGACCCGTTGTGAATCCTGGGCGTAGATCATTACTTGCGATGCAGTGCATACAGTGCCGTACACCTACAGACTTCGATTTGATCAATGCATTTGGCAAGATCAATAGAATTGACTGAGTTGTACATACAAGCTACGTAGCGATCTCAAAAATTTTAAATGTTGACTTCTGCTTGAAGAGTGTCGGACGACGGATCGAAGTTGTACATACGTACGTAGTACAATCGATCGCACCGACGGGATGGTGGCAGGCGATCATCGGCACCAACGGCGTTGACATCCAGATAATCCGAATGAAGATGCACAGTACGTACATACGTATATACGGATGACCCAAATTCAATGTCAGGTAGGCCGATTGATGGTCCTTTATCCTAGTCTTGCCGGTTATACCGACCGAAGCGCAGGCGAATACTAACTGTACGTATGTTTGGTTCGGATTTAGGATTTTTCAGTAGTATTCATTCTCGGCGATGATTACTGGACGGCCGAGGCCATGTCCTTGACTTGACTACGTAGTTACGAGATGGAAGATACAGGCGCATAAGAAGAGAGCCGACTTTGCCGTCGGGGAGATAGCAACCACTAGCGACGGCAGTCAAATTTTGAGCAGCATCGCAAGTAACAACCATAGCAAGTCTAGTCTGGTATAAACTGTACTGCAGAATCCGTAGTTAGGATACTCCGTACTGTCATATATGGAAAGCAAGAGAAGCGAAAGAAAAAGACAAAAATCGCGCATACAAATCTGTCCGACCGCCGCCCACGCCTTGAAAAGTTGACCGGCGCAGAGGACCCTCAGCCCACTAAACCCAAAGCGGAAGAATACTGAGAGAGAGAAAAACGTGCGTGTTCTTGCGCGCTAGGCCGAATACGGGAAGAAACTAAACAGTGACAGAAGAAAAAATTTACGGGATCGCCTCTAAGGCAACAAGGCAGCAAGGCGAAAGGCAGACGGCAAAAGAAAAGACGCATGTAAGACAATTTCTCGGCCAGTGAGATGATGGCATCCCACGTAGTTTAACTATGTACGCATTGTATGGAGTAGCGCGCGACTTGGCTATCCCCGTATGGAGAGAGCGAGGAAAAAGAAAAAAATTTGGAGCGCGCGAAAAAGGAAAGAAAAAAAAAATAAAAATGGAGAAGCTAAATTGCCAGCCAATTAGTGCCCGTGTAAATCTCTGCTTGCTTCCTGCGAGGGGCCAGTCGGCACGCCTGTCCCGGGATTTCATCGATCACCCACTCCACTTTTTCATCGAGTACGATACTGATACAGATACTGTACGGATTTACAGACTGCGAAGATAATGCATCTATATTTCTGGAGTCGCACTGTGTGAGATATGTTTGCAAAAATAACCTATGTTGAGCTTTGTTATTCAGTCAAAGAGTAGAGCCAGTAGAGCAAGAAAAACAAAGCAAAGACGGATAGACATATGACGTCGATCATGTCATGACGCAGCAATGTGCTACTATTTTTGATGTACTACGTAGTAAGAATTATCATTGACAGCAGCCCATGTGCTATCTTGATTGCATCTCTGCCTATCACGTACGCGATCAAGATGGACAAATGCCCTTCGGAAAAGATGGCAATATTCAAAGACTCATTGATCCAATGCCAGATGCGGAACAGAAGGGACTTTCCATGGATGGTGTCAGTGGCTGGCCCTGGGAGGCTCGCGGAAGACGATGCGTGTGAATAGCAATACGTGCTACTAGGACTAATACGGAGACTCTACACAGTAAGTTGGGTAATCTGCTGAGAAACTTACGTAGGGGTCAGTCCAAGAGCCGTATTACCGTTCGTATCCTTGGCCGGCACCATCTGCCGCCAGAGTCTGCCTAGGAAAAATTTTCGTTTCAGAAACAGAAAAATACGCCGTATTACTCCGTAACCAGGCCCATTCCATTCAGGAACTTCTTTTCTTGTGTGCACGGAAGGGCAAAAACGGGGCTAATCACCCAATGCGGTAAAGTAAAATTACCATCCCGTCATAGCCGAACTGTATGCGGACGGCGGCAAAACCGCTAGGGCCCGTTCGGGGCAAACGGCATTACTAGCGCGTACGCCCGCCTGCCAAGCAGACAACACAAAAGGTACGTGTACCCGTCATTACCGCCCGTAAATTAACCGTAAAACGGGCGGATTCTATGGAGCTGCTTAGTTGTTTCTGTTTGTTACGCTCGTCCACCCCCCTCTGCCTCTGCTCTTGCTCTTCCTGCCGAAGTGGTTCCGTCCTCGTTCGTTCTCTTCTTCGCTCTCACCGTTGCGCCGAACCAGCAAAGCTTCTTGGAATAAATAAGACGCCCCCATCCCTCCCTGCCTTTCGATTCTCTCTCTTTTTCCCTACTCTTCCCTTTCCCTTCTTCTCTCCATAGGAAATCCTCCCAATTCTTCCATTGTTGCTTAGTGTGTCCCTTCGTCTACCTGCTCAGTTCCCGGGCTATCGAGAGGCTGGTGAGCCCCAACACCAATAGCAAAAATGGCTGAACGGAGAATCTCCTATGCGGCCGACGTCGAAAACGGCCAGACCAACACTCGCAATTCTACTGATATCAACAACGATGGCGCCGCTCTCGATGAGTACACCGCGTTGAACCGCTACATCTCGACTGCTCGCGACCGCCGTCGCGGTTCCACCTCCAGCGCTGGTGGTCTCAATGACACCGACAAGCCCAAGAAGAGCTGGTGGAAGTTCGGTGGCTCTGGCGCTGCTGCCAGCAACGAGCCTTTCGTTGCCCCCGACGACTGGGTTGACACCGACATTCGCGCTGGTTTGAAGAGCTCCGACATTGAGCCCCGTCGTCGCAAGACTGGCTACAACGAGCTTGTCACGGAAAAGACGAATCTGTTCGTTCAGTTTATTGGTTACTTCCGTGGTCCCATTCTTTATGGTATGTTTACACTTCTGCCGAAGTCTGGGTGCCGCTTTTGGTCCTAGCAATTGGGCCAATTGCGCGCCCAGACAGTGATTTTACATGTTGGTCATTGGTTAACAACCATCACAGTTATGGAATTGGCTGTCCTCTTGGCTGCTGGTCTTCGTGACTGGATTGACTTGGGTGTCATTATCGGTATTTTGATGCTTAACGCTGTTGTCGGTTGGTACCAGGAGAAGCAGGCTGCCGATGTCGTCGCTTCTCTCAAGGGTGACATTGCCATGCGTGCCTGGGTTATTCGTGACGGTTCCGAGCAGGAGATTCTTGGTAAGTCATACTATTCGACTTTGATACGATTCATACTAATTCTTGACAGCCCGCGAGCTCGTCGTCGGTGATATCGTCATTCTCGAGGAAGGTCAGGTCGTCCCTGCCGATGTCCGCCTTATCTGCGACTTCGAACAACCCGGTGACTTCGAAAAGTACAAGGAGCACCTCGCCACCATGGCTGAGGACACTCTCAAGGAGAAGGGTGAAGATGATGACGAGGAGGAGCACCACACCGGTCACTCCATCGTTGCCGTTGACCAGTCTGCCATTACTGGTGAATCTCTCGCTGTCGACAAGTACATGGGTGACACTTGCTACTACACCACCGGTTGCAAGCGCGGCAAGGCTTTCGCTGTTGTCACTGCTACCGCTAAGCACTCCTTCGTCGGAAAGACAGCCTCTCTCGTCCAGGGTGCTCAAGATCAGGGTCATTTCAAGGCTATCATGAACTCCATCGGTACATCTCTCCTCGTCTTGGTCATGTTCTTCATTCTCGCTGCCTGGATTGGTGGTTTCTTCCGTCACCTTCGCATCGCTACCCCCGAATGGTCCGACAACACTCTTCTTCGTTACACTTTGATTCTCTTCATCATTGGTGTCCCCGTCGGTCTTCCTGTTGTTACCACCACCACTCTCGCTGTCGGTGCTGCCTACCTCGCTCAGCAGAAGGCTATCGTTCAGAAGTTGACCGCTATCGAGTCCCTCGCTGGTGTTGACGTTCTCTGCTCTGACAAGACCGGTACCTTGACTGCTAATCAGCTCTCCATCCGTGAGCCCTACGTTGCTGAGGGTGTCGATGTCAACTGGCTATTCGCTGTTGCCGCCATCGCCTCTTCCCACAACGTTAAGAACTTGGACCCCATTGACAAGGTTACCATCCTTACTCTCCGTCGTTACCCCAAGGCTCGTGAGATCCTTGCCCGCAACTGGGTTACCGAGAAGTACACTCCTTTCGACCCCGTCTCCAAGCGTATTACCACTGTTTGTACCTGCGATGGTGTCCGCTACACTTGCGCCAAGGGTGCTCCCAAGGCCATCCTCAACTTGTCCGAGTGCTCTGAGGAGGAGGCTCGTCTCTACCGCGACAAGGCTGCTGAATTTGCTCGTCGTGGTTTCCGTTCTCTCGGTGTCGCCGTCCAGAAGGAGGGTGAGCCCTGGCAATTGCTTGGAATGTACCCCATGTTTGACCCCCCTCGTGACGACACTGCCCACACCATCACTGAAGCCCAGAACCTCGGTCTTTCCGTTAAGATGTTGACTGGTGACGCTATCGCTATTGCCAAGGAAACTTGCAAGATGCTTGCTCTCGGTACCAAGGTCTACAACTCTGAGCGTCTTATCCACGGTGGTCTCACTGGTTCCCGCCAGCACGATCTTGTTGAGCGTGCCGATGGTTTCGCCGAAGTCTTCCCCGAGCACAAGTACCAGGTCGTCGAGATGTTACAACAGCGTGGTCACTTGACTGCCATGACTGGTGATGGTGTCAACGACGCTCCCTCCCTCAAGAAGTCTGACTGTGGTATTGCCGTCGAGGGTGCCACCGAGGCTGCTCAGGCTGCTGCCGATATTGTCTTCCTTGCCCCTGGTCTTTCCACCATTGTCGACTCCATCAAGGTTGCTCGTCAGATCTTCCAGCGTATGAAGGCCTATATCCAGTACCGTATCGCTCTCTGTCTCCACTTGGAAATCTACCTTGTCTCCACCATGATCATCATCGACGAGACCATTCCTGCTGACATGATTGTCTTCATCGCTCTCTTCGCTGATTTGGCCACCATTGCTGTCGCTTACGATAACGCTCACTACGAACAACGTCCCGTCGAATGGCAACTCCCCAAGATCTGGGTCATCTCCATCATCCTCGGAATCTTACTCGCTGCCGGTACCTGGATCGTCCGTGGTGCTATGTTCATGTCCAACGGTGGTATCATTGAGAACTTCGGTCACCCCCAAGGTATCATCTTCCTCGAAGTCGCTCTTACTGAGAACTGGTTGATCTTCGTTACCCGTGGTGGCAAGACCTATCCTTCCTGGCAACTCGTCGGCGCCATCTTCGGTGTCGATGTCTTGGCTACTCTATTCTGTGTCTTCGGCTGGTTGACGCAACCCGAGCATCAGGTCACCCACCCCTCTGACCCTGCCACCTTCTCCGCCGACGGCCACACCAGCATTGTCACTGTTGTCATCATCTGGGCCTACTCCATTGGTGTCACCATTGTTGTTGCCACCGTCTACGCTATCCTCACTGACATTCCCTGGTTGGACAACCTCGGTCGCCAGACTCGTTCCAAGGCCGACACTGCCATTGAGAACATGATTGGTCATCTCTCCAAGTTGGCCATTGAGCACGAGCAAGACCGTGTTACTGGCGCTTCCCGCTTCGTCATCGGCACTCGTGCCCCTGAGGAAGAGGATGATGAGTAAATGCATTAATACCCATTTTTCATTTGCCATACATCATGATTTTTGGTCTCGACTCTAGGGACTAAGGCATGAGGATACGGAGAACGAACTGAACGTGGTGGAGTCAATATTCTTTCATTCTTTCTTCACTTTTTTTTTCACTTCTACTACTCGCTTGTTCTTTCTCTTTTTTAATCTTTTTCTATGCTGGGATGATCTAGTCCCATGCTACCAGACCACCCAATCTTTTTCTGATCCAGTTGTCCACATGCACTTATTGCTTGGTTGTCGAGTGTGTCTTACTCATTCCAAAACTCAATGCACAAACAAAAGAAAGAAAAAGAGAAAAAACCACAAACTCATAGACTCTTTTCTTTTTCTTTTCTCGCTGAGAACAAAGTGTTGTACATCTTTTTTTTTTCTTTTATTTCCTGTCTCTGCTTTTTCTCATCGAGGTTTCATAGAGCTATTTTTTACAACTTGCTTTGTGTTACTTTTATGTGTATGTATGGTTAATACCAGTCAATTAGTTTAATATTTCTTCCTTGTAATTAGACTCCTGCTTGTACGGAGTAGTATCACAGCCATCGTAGCGACGAAGTCTAATATCGAGTGGTATTTTGACGACTTGGTACCATGGACATACGCATATGTAACGGAAACTACTCATCGCATTACAAGGATTCTTCTACGTAGTCAGCCCGTCAGCATCATGATCTTGAAGACTCCAATCTATCGGTAGGGAAAGCTAAGGATAGAGGCGGGTCACGTGCACCATCCCCCAGAAAACATGACCAGCCGTTCTCCGATTGGCCAGCATAGCCTCCGCCGAGCCGTATGAAGTTCAGGAGTTTGCCATGTGCTTTTTTTATTTATAACCTACTCCATACTATTCTTTGAAACCTGTCAATTACCTGCGCTACCAATGTGTCGAGCTGGTCATTTTTCCAAAATAATCGACGAACGGACCGACGAACGAGCGAACAGGCAAGCGAGCGGCGAACCCCTTCAGCCTTGAGCGTATCCCGCAAATGCGTCATTGAATTTCTCCAGACCTTCACAAAAACCAGAGAAGACAGATCATATCCTCAACGAAACCAATCGAACTTTACGATATCGCAACCTATCATACAAGCAAGCGCATGCTGCTGTCATGTTTCTGACCTTGCCCCGCGGGCTCACAAAACGAGTTATAATCACTCTGATCACCGTGCTATTACTTGGGATTGCCTATTTTCGGTTTTATATCGGCTATGAGCGTTGGTATTTGTCGTCGGGGGATAGGGTGTTGTCTAATATAAAATTCTGTACGCTCCTCCTGTTTCCTCCTTCGCAATCAATCGCTAATATTGGTTGTTGTTGTTGTTGTTGGTAGCGCAATCCCAACCCTCCACAGCACAAACGACATCCATCCGCCCCGACTCGGCGATTATATCACTCGTGCGCAATGAAGAATTAAACGGCATAATATCGTCCATGCGGCAGTTGGAGACCTCGTGGAACTCGAAATATAATTATCCGTGGATATTTTTTAATAATGTCCCGTTTTCGGAGGAGTTCAAGGCGCGCACGCAGGCGGAGACGGAGGCTGAGTGTCGCTATGGTACCTCTCTCTTCCCCCCTCCCCTCCTTCTCTTCTCTCGGATATCTCGTTAAATGTGGGAATGTGGCTGATTGTTGGTGTTGGTGTTGGTGGTAGAGTTGATACCGGAAGAACACTGGGCAGTCCCCGACTGGATTGATCCCGAGCTGCTGCGCGAAGCAACGCAAAAGATGAAGAAACAAGGCATCAAGTACGCCGGGTTATTGAGTTATCATCAAATGTGTCGCTGGAATTCGGGCTTCTTTTATAGACACCCGGCACTGGACGGGTATAAGTATTATTGGCGTGTTGAGCCTGATGTCAAGTGCGCCCTCTCTCCCTCTTTCCTTATCAAGCTCATCAAGAATGTTTGGGGAAGACTGATGTTTGGTAGATTCTTCTGCGACATAACCTACGACCCCTTCCAATTCATGGCCGACCACAACAAAACCTACGGCTTCACAATCAACATCTTCGACGACCCCAGCTCCGTCGCCTCGCTGTGGCCCGAGACACAATCCTTCCTCAAATCTCACCCGGACTATTTGGCGGCTGACAACTCGCTCATGTGGCTCACCGACCGCACTCTGAGGCCTGACCATACTGACGCCGCAAACGGGTACAGCACGTGCCATTTCTGGTCGAATTTCGAAATTGGAGATCTAGATTTTTGGCGCTCGGAGAAGTATCAGCAGTATTTTGAGCATTTGGATCAGTCCGGTGGATTCTTTTATGAGAGGTGGGGGGATGCCCCGGTTCATAGCGTTGCGTTGGGCTTGTTTGAGGATAATTCGAGGATTCATTGGTATCCCCTTCCCCCTCCCCCCCATCCCCATGCCTTCCTCGTCCGTCGGAGTTAGAATACTGATTTGTGGCTACAGGTTCAGAGATATAGGCTACCAACACCCGCCGTACATAAACTGCCCAGACACCTCCACCTCCTCCACCTCTTCATCCTCGTCATCTGCGGGCTCGGCGTCCGGGACATGTCAGAATTGTCAACCAAACGTCTTCACGCATAGCTGGGGCGTCATGAATGAGGACTGCCGCGTAAACTGGTTTCGGCAAATGTGTCAGTCGCGTACGAGGCATAGCAGTACGATGAGACCCGATGAGGATGAGATTTGTCGGCATGCGATGAATTTTGGGAGTTTCCTCTAGATAGATCCCTCTGGTGGAGTGGTGTATATAGGTATTTTTTTTTTCTTTTTTCTTTTCTTGTACAATGGGTTTTTGATAGCGAGGGCGCGTGTACAGATATAGAGCATTTACATATACATTTAGCTACCTTTTTGGGCATGATGGATGATCCCGCTAATGCTCAGTATCAAGTATATAACGACCGGTAACCTCAACTGGTCTAGAAACAATCCTTCAAGATATTAGCCAAGTCACTTCCATACCCAAACATGAGATCATCCGTCGTCGGCCACGAGGAGGTCGTATCAGTCCATATCCCATTCCATCCTGCACCATTCCCTCCACCACCGCCAAAACCGCCACCGCCAACAGCAGCTGGATCCATAATCATCATCCCATTCTCAGCAATGCCGTTGTTGCTGAAAAGGCTCATGTTGTTAGTGTTGAGGGTCTCGAATGTGCTATTGTTGGGTTCGCCCATGGCTTCGAACCAGTCCATTAGTTCGCGGCTGATTTGTGTGCCGTCCATGAGCAGAAAGTCCTCGGGGGAGGGTTGAAGGGTTGGCAGGGTTGGTGGCGTTGCTGTTGGGGGTGGGATTTGGAGGGATGATTGTTGTTGATGTTGATTTTGAATGGGGTCGGTTGGGGTTGGGATGTAGGTCGGAATGCCACTTGGTCCGCCTTCGGAGGGCATTGTGTTGATTGTTGTTGTACCGGGGTAGTCTTCTTTGGGTTGTGGTGGTGGTGGTTGCTGTTGCTGTTGTTGCGATGCTGTTTTTTGATGCGATTTCCGTCGCGGTCTCACAACAGTCTGATTCTGATCCGACGGCTTCGCAGCAAGGCCAATCTTCGGTCCCAACTTCCTCAACCCCTTGATGGACTTCCACAATCTCTGCGAAATATACGAATGCATCGAGAAACCTTCAATCAATCCCAGCGCCATATAAAACTCATCTTTACACACACTCGTAAACTGAGCTGGTGCATGCGCCACAGCCAGAAACAGCACGGCCAGCGCCGAGATCAGGAACCAGTTGAATGTGATTTGTTGTAGCTGATAAATATCGGTAGAATTGTTAAGGTGCGTGATGAAGCAGATTGTGTTTTTGGCGATTTCGACGACCGTTGAGGCTTCGACGGGGGATTGAGCGATTTGTGAGGGTGTGTAGAGGATGGGCCGGTAGATGAGGATTTTCATCAGGTTGGCGCGAAGATACAACAGCGCTTTGAGGCGGCGGGTACTCCGGCGCCCGTCTTTATTTAGTTGGTCGAGTAGGATAGCCGTGGAGGTGATGGGAGGATTGGTTATTTTCAGGAATTCGGGAACGGAGCTGTACCACTGCGTGACTTGCCAGTCTAGATAGGCCATTTCTTCCTTGTGAGAGTTTTGGTTTCGGTTTGGTGATGTGATGAAGCGCCAGACTCGTTCGGCGATGCGGTTGTAGCTGATCATGGTGTTTAGGTATGGTACGTTAGACTTCGCTCGTTAGTTTATCTATCATAGAGAATAGTACGAGGAAAGCTCACCGGCCGTGGAAGTGACGGATCTATGTCACTAGAGTCTAGGTGATATGGCATCCCGGTACCCATACTATACCTGATATCCAAGGTGTACACAGACCAGAAAAGGTTCAACACTCCTTCCTTTCCATGCGACACAATCGCAGGCTGAGGATACGTTTCTGATCGATGGAGACCCATTTCCAAGCATAGCCGTTGCGCTGTTCCAATGGTCCGCCAGGCCGTTGCCTCTTCGTCTATTTGGAACAAATATATTGACTGCGGATGTCAGTATACAAGAAAGTACGAAGATGATAGGATAGAGTATCGAACGCACCACCAGAGTGATAAAAACCACTCTCTTGATATTCGGCGGTTGCCATATCACGTCTGACGCAATGTCTCGAACACCTCGGAAGATCCTCATTGCTAGATCACTATTCCCATTCGCTTCGGCAGTCAGGGCGCACGCAAACACCAGCTTCAAGATATTGATATCTTCATCCGAAAGCGGTTCTTCCTTTGTAACTTGTTCCGCCGATGCCAGCGGACTTAGATGATTGTACAGGGCATTAACCTGATTGATAACAGTCGCAAAATCCAGTACAGGGTACATAATACCCATTTCCTCTTCGTAGACATGACATAACCGAATCGCCTCTCCCCGGTTGATACCCCATAATGGATCAATAGTGGAAGAAGATCGTTGATGGTGATGATCGTCGCGATGCGGAGTGATTGATGGTGAAGGTATAGGAGAGGCATCTCGTGTTGAGACGGCATTTTGGTCTCGATCGCCTTCTTGGTTTAGACTGTTGTCGTCAACGTCGTCGCTGCCACTTACGCCTTCGCCGACTTCCGTGATCCCTCTACTCCGCAGCGTTTGCCGTGCAATTCCGAAATTGAATGAAGAGGTCGTTAAACCATGGAAGGAGATTCTCTCCGTCGTGGATGATGATTGAGGCCTTTCAGATTTGAGATTGTTGTTGCTGGATTTTGCAGCAGCGGTAACTTCAGCACGTGACAGTTTTCGCTTCTTTGGAGATCGCGGAGCTGCCGAATTGAATGATTCCACCGTTCCAGTCAGACTGTCAATCTGCGTTTGCATTTTTGAAATTTGATCCAGCAATTTCTCAATGTTTCTAGCACAAGGATTAGCATTACGCATCGTTCATAGAACAATCGTCTATCTCACCGGTTATCCACAGTAGCATTATCCGCCGCAAAGACACATTCCATCATGCGCCGGCGACAACGCTGGCATGGCTGCTCACCACAGCATTTGACCTTTCGCCGTTTACATTCGACACTAAACCTCCGGATGAGCATGTTTATCGCGACACCACGAAATGAAACGAACTCACCACGCCTTTGCCGCATATTTGGTACGTTTCCGCTTCTCGGGCGCGGTGGTACCGGCAGCAGCGGCATTTGCTGGCTGAGATATTTGTGCTGTTGGGGAAGATGACATTGTTCATATCGCTATATATTTTGATGTATTATATAGCAATGAGTATGTATGTTCGTACATGTCCGTCCGGGTGTTGAGAGCCACCAAATGGAGAGGTTGGAGGAAGAAGGTGCTGATCATCCGGGGTACTTCCGACTAAGACTCTCCGGGAAAAAGAAATAATGCCTTGCTCGTTGACCATCCAATCATGTTCGCTTAGTCATGGCTTCACAGCACAGAGACATTCCCAATGTTATACAGTGTATTTCTACCTAAGTAATACAGAAATATTGATTTTTAAGGGTCTTGATGGGAGAAATGATGCGTTGGTCTCATACTAGTTGGCTTGGTTTTGTGGAGGAGTGGGTACGCGATATGGCCAGAGCCCGGAATAATAACCCTAATCCCACATCTCCTTTTAGCTAGGTAATGTTGAGATGATAATTTGAGGGAATTGACTACGAAATATCATATGCTGTCGTCAATCACCGCTGAAAAAATAAATATGCTATGCCGAACTCTTCATGTCAAACTCGTACATATGCCTCATGCAATCATCAGGTCGAGAATCGCACCGTCTAAAATTCAATCAAAGATCCTTAGTCCGCCCCTGACTCTCTGCAATCCACTTCTCCAACAACACCGGATCACGCGCCTTGAGTCCAACCTTGAACGGCTTCGGCTCCGTGGTAAGTGCCGTAGGTATAGCATTGCATTCCATCGCATCCAAGATGGGGTAGTCAGCCCGATTCTTAGGAGGATGAACAGTGAAAGCCGTGATAATGCGGATAAATGCTGTGTATAGTTCTCGATTAGCGAGATGAGAACCGGCGCACATGCGGGATCCGGCGCCGTAGCCGTAGTGTGGAGTGCCTTGACTGCCCTCGGAGGTGTCGAGGTAGCGTTCCGGGATGAATTTTTCGGGGTCTTTGAAGTAGGTTGCGTCGTAGTCCGCTGCCCAGGCATTCTGTGGCACTCATTGGCTAAGTAGATTAGATCGGAAGAAAGAGAATAACTCACCATGAAGAATGTCGTGTTGGCTGGAATGGTAACACCGTTCCATGTGACATCCTTGATACTCTTTCGTGGGAGACAGATAGGAATTACAGACCAGAAGCGGACAATCTCTTTAACCAGAGCAGTGATATAGGGCACTTTCTCTTCGACAAGACATTTCTCCCATGCGTCATTCTCGGGGTAGACTTTCATAATCTCGTCGTATGCTTTCTGCTGAATGCGCATTCCATCTTCGGATGCAAGGTAAGCAAGACCCATGACCAAGTTCCCAGGTACAGTGTCGAGACCTGCGGAGACCATGGTGAGGCAGAGAGATTTGATTTCAGCTGTTCTAGTTAGCTCATATGCTTGTGCTCGCAGGAAGAAAGCAGAAAAACCTTCATTGAATTCAGCCTCCGGATCCTTCAAAATATTCCCCGTAATACAAGGTTTGTCCGTCCCATTCGCAATACTCTCCTTTAACAAGTTCAGCAAATGAGTCAAATACTTGTCCCGTCTGACCCGAAACTGTTCAGCCTCGGAATTCTTCTTGGGCAACAAGCGCAACAGCGGCACATAATCCTGCCAGTTATTACTCGTACTGCGAAAATTCGACACGCCGCGCTCGACGGCAACAATCTCCTGCAAGAGGCTATCTTCCACATTGCCGTCAATGCGAATACCATAGTTGAGCGTCAAGCTGGTGTTAAGCGCATATCGCTGGAAGTACGGAATAGGGTTGATATCGGTTTGCCCTTTTTGACTGTCACGGTACATTTCGTGAATGCTGGTAGTTGCTTCCAGGTCAATAATGGGCATGTAGCTCTGCACGGCTGGCTTGTTGAGCGCGGTGGCAGCAGCTTTGCGGCGTCGTTTGCAGGATTCATCCCATGGTGAAGTGCCGATTGTGAAGCCCTGGCTGCTGGAGACGACGCTGTGGAAGGTGTGGAAGGTTGGGCGCGAGATGAGGGCTGATTGTTCTTTGAGCCAGAGTTGTTTGACGGATTCGAAGCTATTTGCGAAGACGATTCTCTATTTGCGCCCATCAGTTACTCAGTTACTTATCTTTGAAGGGGGGGAAGCAGGTAGAAATTACCTTATTGCCCATTCGCACTTGAAACACAGGACCATATTGTTTCGCCCATTCTGCAGCTACTTTTGCATGATTCTCGCCGAGTTGAATCAAATTACCGAATATGGGCACACCGGGAATCTCGGGCAACCCTTTGATCTTGGGGGTATCTGTCTGGTTGAGGTAGCGATATAGAATGACAAGGATGGAGATGACGGCAACTGCCACGGCTTCGTGTGCCATTTTGCGTTCCTGTGTGAGCTTTTTAGGTTATACGAATACAATCTTCCAAACGGGACGAGCTTGCTTATTTATCACAGAGTTGAAAGAAGATAAGAATTGCTCATTCGATCAGCCAGAACGTGGATTAAATAAGTAGTACATGCGACACGATGCAATGCAATGCAATGCAACAACAGCAGGAGCTACCGTACACGGCAATCCGCGTATGGCTAATTTATGCAGACACCCTGGATTAGTTCCAACAGTGCTATCATTGCGGTAGGCGTTCCGTCACGCAAACCCCCTGTTCGGCCCTGTTGGAGCAGCTAATAGGCCGGATATTTCGATTTCTCTGGTGGAGGAGATGAATGAGAGCGTCTCGGAAAGGGTTCCGCGCATAGCCGGTGGAGAGCTACAAGCAAAACCGGTTTAACGAAACACCAAAAACACCTATTTTATTATGGAGAAATAGATTTCGTTAAGTTGTATGGGACTCGTTGTGACCAAATTCGGTATAACCCGGTTTTATTGTATTAGTGAAGGGATTCTAGTGGACCCTGTCTATGAACAATGCTACTATTTCCGTACTGGAGACGAGAGAATATCCCTTGGCCAATGAGTCAGCGCCTAATTCATGATGGTCATACGCAACTGGTGTACCCTGACAGAGAACACTGACGAAAAAGAGCAATAAACCCGTATAAAGAGAACGCGGGGTAAGGAGTGCTTCCGCTGTCTCCATATTCTCCTCGAAATCAACCCTAACTTCTGTGCTTCTCCAACTTCTGGGCTCTCTCTGTGGTTAGTTCTCTATGAGTGACCGTTCTGATCGACAGATTCTCTCCCATGATATGTAATAACCAACTTCAAAATGTGTTTGCAAAATAAATAAATGTAATTTGTTTAGTGATCAATTGTTGAGTAATCTGAAATATGGCTTCCTCGGTTACTCAAACTTTACACTACAGATATATTAGGTTGAAATCGCAAACTAAGCCCTGGAGACCAATCCCAGTCATCCGCCAGAACATAACCCTTCGATACCTAAGTAGTCTCAAGTGCTCAATCTAGCATATTCAGATGCCAGACTAATTCTTCATACCAATTGCCTCTGTCCTGGCGATATGCATAGCAGTAACCTCATTCTCATCCTTCAAAACTCCAACGTCACTCAAATACCGCCTCAACCCTTTCTCGCCCTCGGCATGCTTCACGCCGCCTTTGTGAATCATCTGAATCGAGTCACGCAAAAACAGCTCATAGAATCCAGTCGCGAACAGTGTGGCGGGGATGTTGACCAGGATACTGATCCAGCAGTACGATTTGTAGGAAAAGGCTTCGCCGCCGTAGAAGATGGCAGCTACGAATCGGGCGCCGAGGTCACGAGCCATGTTGGTGGAGATGGTCAAGTCGGCGAAACCCCAGACCATGACGCCGTAGCCCACGCCGATAACGACGGGAACGGTGGCAGGGGTGACGAAGGGGTTGGCAGGGTCGATGCAGGACCAGATTACGAGGCCCTATACTTGTCAGTTCTTATTCAGAAGAAGGGATGCTGCTCTTGACATACAATGAAGGAATCGACGAAGAACTCGATCCTAGATACGACATTGGCATTAGCTCATCGCCCAAGTATCCGACAATTCATCCGAGCCAGGGGGACAACTCACAAGAAGAGATAACCCATACTCTGTCCCTTCGCGGGGAAAGCGCAAAAGATTCCGGCAGGACCCGTGGCAGACACCAATGGCATACCCAAAGCTGTCAATGCCTCTTCATACTTCACAATCTGCTGTCGGTACATTCCCATGACCAAAAGAGAGGCCATGAAAGCGCCGAAAATCTGTGAGAGGATATCTAAAACAGCATATGTCAGCAATGGACCTCTTGGGGATGACTGAACATCAATCGTTCATACAATGGGGAACTTTTTTCAACGGGAATCCTTGCCTATAGCAATTCAGTTAGCGAAGGAGTCTTTAGTGAATAGGCCGGGACATACCAAACGGCCAAAGCAACAGTCACAGCCGGATTGAAATGACCACCAGACGTCGGTCCAGCAATGATGATAGCAAACATGATCCCGAGAGCAAAGGCAAGACCAATCTGGAAGAAACTACTAAATGCAGTGACGGGAGGCTCTGTTGAGGCGCCATTGGTGATGAAAGCAGCGACAGAGGCAAGACCGGAGAACCTTTGCACAAGCTACTGTCAGCATTGGGATGTCACTGTGTTCCTTGATACGGGTGAGTGACGATACTTACACGTAAAGGAATACGCCTGTCGCCTCGCCAATACACTCGCGCAACCATCTTGGGCGTCGTCGCTCATAGTCTAGCACACGTTGCGAGACTGGTTTGTGTTGAGCGACGTGGCGGCTGGCATGGCGTTGGAGGGCATCGGTGACTCCAATCTCGATGTCGTGAGTCTGCAGGCGACTAATGTCACTGGATTGAGACATTGTCTCTTCTTATATCTCAAAGTATGAAGAACAAAAAGAGATGAGTGTTGTGCTGAGTTTTCAGGCGAGTAAAGGACTTTTGGCAATGATGAGCGGCACAGATCTGAAGAGACATGGTCTAGCATAGGGCCAGACACATCTATATATACCCCTCAAGATATATCATCAGACAACGAAAACACCAATCCCCGATGAAACCCCATGGCTGAAGGATCCATGCATCATCATTAGAAGATATCGGAACAGACCGCACTTGCACCCAAGCAAATTGATACAAAGCAAGCGACAGGATCACGACTCGCTTGCTCAGACAGCTTCCGGCAGTGCCATCTCACCTTCCCCTTTTCGAACTAGAGTTTTGAGCTAACCATCAATCTAGACACAAACCACCTGGAGCAGACTACCCATTGGGGAAAGTACTGTCCGGGGTAAACAATAGAATGTTGGGAAAGAATAAAAGGCGGGGTTTGTTCTGACCTCCATTTCGTGGGTTTATTTTTTCTACTTATGTGCGAATAGAGAAAAAATGGAATGGGGTGGTTGTTCTAGCGCTAATGGGCTGATGGCTGATGGCAAATCCAGGGCTAGTTACATCTAGCTACCTATCTTAGTGTGCGCCAATGTGTTTGATGGCATCCTATCCTAGCGTCGAGGACTCGGTGTTAACGGATACACGCAGAAATATGTGTTGGACGGCATGATGAGCAGTCCCCGAAACACATGGGCATCACACCGGGGACGTGTTTCAGATTTCAACCTTGGAAACTCTTCTGGAGTTCTGGCCATCGATTTACGACTCGACAATATGCATGCTCATGGAGAGATAGTCCGTGATTGACAAACACAAAGAACATACTGAGTACATCTTTGCATTTCAACCCTAGCCAGTTTGGTCAAGCGTTATATCTACACCAGGCTAAGCCACGGACCAAAACACAAAGTCCTTCCGGCCATTCCATAAGGATGCACTTAAATCCGTCCTAGTGCGGATGATACGACAGCAGACAATTACAAACAAGAAAGATCAGCATAGCCGGACGAACCATACAGAAGCTTCAAAATTGGCCAAAAGCCTCGGCATCCGGTTAATACAGTCCTGATGGCGTTAAAGTTCTAGACTGACCGCCAACAAACTAATCTATCTGTAGTCTATCTGGCAGGGAAAACTCAAATCAAGTCCTTTGATCATGCAATGAGGCTCCGTGCCCGACAGACGGGATTCGGAGTACTTTTTCTCTCCTCTTGATCAGACTGTCAAGAAACAAGGGATTTGGACACATGGTGGACGGCAGAGAGTGCCAGTTCAGGATGTTGCGCCGTGAACAACGTGTTTGTCTCATTGTTTTTACCCCACAACCAAACTCCGCAATCCGCTTCCATAAATCCGGGGATCATTTTCTGGAGAAAGACCCAGATTTCTTACTTGAATCCACAACAACGATAGCATGACTCGACTAATTCTGCGGAGATAGCATTGTAGTTTAATCGTGAATATTCCAAAACTCAATCAGTTTTATATCATCATGACCGCTGCTCATTTTAGAATCAGATATTCGTATCCCAACATAACGGAATTTGGTACCGCTCCAGCCTGCCTAGATCAGTCTAGTCAAGTACGCATAATCCAAGCCCAAACACTTGGCTAGAGTTAATCACATATGACATGCCAGGGTTCAGCTACGACAAGGATTTTGCTTTGATCTCGTGGCTGAGTTGGGCTGATCGAATACGTGGAGGCTATTCCGTTTTTTGACCAGGACCAGGACCAAGGTTTGGCCGCAAAGTCTCTTGTGACTGCACAGTCGGCACGGTGGCCGTTATGCTGACATGGTTGATTGAATATGTCCACGGGTGCGTATAGGAAAAATGCGGGATGATGCTCATAAGGTTATGTTGCTGTCAACGCTCAGGCGGTATATGGCATTTCTATTTCAAATCGGGACAAAGGAGTTGAAGGGACAGCTGGGTCATTACCGAAAGTACCTAGGCTCAGTTTAGATAGCCGAGCAGGATTCTTAGGTTCTCATGTTGTTCGGGATTATATATCTGTTGTACATACAGTCTTCATTGATTATTCGTCCTCCACACCACCCACTGTCACATCAACAATATACTCGACTCGAAGGACCTTCAGACCGGTTTTTAGAGTAGAAGTCTTTTTCTTCCCTTGAAGCCTTGACATATGTGGATTATTGCTACTTGAAAGGGCAGGTATATCATCCAACTTAGTGGATTGAGTCATATGCAGGTTCTGGAAGACTTGGAAATGTCTTGCCTTGAAGAGACCGGATCAGCCTATCTGAATTATCAACGGCACGAGTACACAGATTCACGGTTTACATTCGTGAAGATAAATCAATCAGGTGAGTTAAATTTCGCTCGAAATATCGACACATTACACGTTGGCGTCTCCCAGTCCGCGTATACGTTCGTGGATCGGCCCAGCCCTCATTACGATAGCTATGAGATCATATCATATAGACTCATTCATGCACCCCATAATTCCATCCCAACATTTCATCCCAACAAGAAGGGATCCTCTTTACTCAAGATGCTCGCTCTGATTCTTAGCAGTCGTGATAGCTTCTTCAGTAGCAATGTCAACATCCTCCACTTCAACGACACGATCACCGAAAGCGGCCGCAATTTCTTCCAAAGTTCTCTGTTTTGTCTCGCTAGATGAGAACACCAAGTTAGACATATCCTCATCTGAAGCAAAAAAGGGGGCATCCAATGCTTACGGAAAGTAGAAATATGCAACAGTCAGGAAGAATGCCGTACACGCCACAAAGACGTAGTAATAGTTCTCGTGAATATTTGCAAAGGCACTTGGACCGGCTTCGGTGACTATTTCAGGGGTATTAGATATCTAATTGAATTCCGTGGAAAAAGAAAGATAAACTTACTGCCGACGTTGACAACGAAGTGGGAAGCAGCGGCTAAGCCCATGACTTTGCTTCGCATATTTATGGGCAGGACCTCGGCGCCGTAGAGCCATGTCGTACTGTTGAGCATACCATCTATAATTATGATCAGTACATGCTGTTCCATTCCAATGACATGAATGAATTGGGAAGAGAACGTACAGTAGCAGACGACGAAAAGATAGATACCCAAAATGGCAAATCCTTTACCAACACGGTTATGCGTATTTTGGAACTCGCGTTGCATGACGGCGGCGTAGATTTCGATGAGAATGATACCTCCAAGACCGGTGAGGATCATCCTATATCCAAGATTAGTTGACGTGGTTAGAGAGTGGGAAAACGGTGACTCACTTTCGTCGACCCCATTGATCAGTGAGGAACTTGGTAGTCAAGCAATTGGCTAGGAAGGCAACTGTGCCGTAGACACCGGAGAGAGCGAGGATAAGTTTGGCGTTGATACCGAGAGATTTGTAGAGAGTGGCTGTTTACTATATGTTAGTTGTGTTTCAGATGATCTTGAGCTAGGGGTCTCACTTTGGTAGTACTAAAGGCCTGTCAGTAACCCAACTCAAGAAATATTTGTAAGACAAAATGGACATACCTGAATAACATTCACACCAGTCAAAGAAGTCATAGTCTGCACAGCAATAGAAACCAGCACACGATGACGATACAACTTGAAAATCTCCTTGTACGACTTGAGTTCTCGCTGCATCTCATACTCAATCTGAGCCTTCATCAATGTAAATTCTTCATGCACTTCATGTGAGTGCAGGTCTCGTCGGATCTTGATAAACTCCCTTCTAGCCTGCTCAATCTTTCCCTGTCGGATAAGTTGACGCGGCGAGTTGGGCATGAAAGTAGCCAGACCAATAAACATGATTATGCCCCAGGGTAGTTGAATACCGAGCGGCAAACGCCATTGGACTGTGCCGTTGGATGCGTAGGAGCATGCGAAGCCGACCCAGTTGGATGCCATGGTGCCGAATGCGATGCCGACACCGGAAATACCGCCGATGAGACCGCGGGATTTTGGTGAGGAGATTTCAGAGAGGTAGACCGGGACTGTAGCCACCATACCACTTTGCGAGTCGTTAGTTTCCTTCAATTTCTTTTGACGAAATGGATACATACCCAACAGCATAGCCAGCCAAAGCACGTCCAGCCAGAAACATACCAATGTTAACGGATGCGGTTTGAATGGTGCAGCCAATCGTCACGATGATACATTCGAGTTGCATGAATCGGATACGACCGAGCCGGTCGCCGATGAATGTCTGAGTGAGAGCACCGAGGGCTTCACCAGCGATATAGACTGAAACCACTGCACCAGTCAGACCATTAGAAGGATGGCCCATGTAGTCAATCCAACTTTGATGCGCGATTGCTAGGAAAATCAGTCAGTGCTCAGTCATCATATCGGTTGCTGCTATGAATGAGGCTCACTTGTGGTGGCAATGCCGGTATCGAAGCCCTAAAAACAATGTTAGTTGTTGACACCATGATACTCGATTATGAACCTTGGAAAGACGAGGAGTTGATCGGATACACGTACAAAAAGAAATGTTCCAATGGCAGCGAACAAGGCGACGCCAAATGTATACCAATTATTACCCGCCATCTTGTGTCCTGATCCCAATACCGGGATTAATTGTATATTCCAAGATTGTATAACAGGCCCGAATGAAACCTTTAGAGGAAGCAGAACAGGTAAGAAGCAAGCTTCTTATACATAAAAGCACTAGACGCGCTGATCTATCATAGTAGTAACTAAAAGATGACAGACGACTAGATGTCAAAGGTGCCCAGCCTCAGACTCGAGACTAGTCTCTACTATAGCGTCAAAAACAGACAATTCGGCGCAAATCCGAATGTCAAAACGTTTCAATCTGGATGTATCGCATGTATTACCTAGGTTAAGTTTAAAGTGGCTTCTTGGGAGGCCTCTTGGCTAAAAGTCTGGGGCGCGGGGGCGTTGTGTGGGGGTGCCGGGGTACATGGGGAAGGCTTCTGGGTAGGGCTCAAGGAATAGGTCTCATATCTCGAGTTTCTGGATATGCCACATAAATGATCCTTGTCTACGTACGCTTCTGCACTAACAGCCATCTAGGTTACTTAGTAATACACAGTGAGAATTAAGTGCCTCCATTTCAAGAAATTTTATATGGCGATTATCCATGAATTCAGAACCCCGCATATTGCATGAGTATTATGGAGTAAAGGGAGTACTAATGCAGGGATATACTGCTCTACGCAATCATGGCATCTCATTCGGCGAGAAGAAACGAAATACGGAGTATTCGAACTCCGTGAATGGGACGGAGTTTTATGATTCTGTGTTGATTTGGCTTTTCTCCGAGTCAGTTACAAACCTACTGGAGTCACGCAAATATGGAAGGTGTCGCTAAATGCGCCCAACCACTTTGCATAATTGCTTAGACAAGCCCTTGGATATAGACTGACCAGACTTAAGATTGCCAATTTGCCATAGACATTCTTCAAGATGCGTCATATTTCGGTCTGTTCGAGCCGGGACATCACATACTTGCCTGACCTTCCAGCTTGTCTTCAGGAACCACAATGAATGTATGGAGTATACTCGCATCACCATCAAACTCGACCTTCGCATGAATTGAGCCCGCGACACTACTAGATAGAGTCATAACTTGACTCATACTCCGTACAAAGAAAAGAGTGATCAGATCATGTGCTCTCCACAGTAAGGGTGGAATCTCGGAGTTGTTCCGTGGGTACATAGCCGAAGCAGTGAAGCACGTCCATTTCTCTCGGCGATTTTTCCGTGTTCCGTCGGAAACCCAAAACAGGAATTCCGTCCATCTTCAGGGCGGCTTGAAGCGACAAGAGATTACACTCAGACTCATGGAAGGCTTGTACATATCTGCTGTTCTGAAACTTTACATTGATGATTCGAGAGCTCCATAAACTCTTTGTTCTTGAATGGAAGGGAAGTCGTTCTGATTGACTCGCTGAGGGTTAGGGCTAATAAATGCACGTGATCAAGACGGGTCACATAACCAGAATATGTCATGTGACTCTATCGGCATCTTGGCCTGTGATTGGTCATTGACGTTAGCTTTATTGATGCCTCATTCTTCAGGCAACAAGCAATATCTCATGTTGACTCTGTTAGCCTTCGTTCCTGAAATACTTCCTAGTATCATTCTCCATATCTTTCCCGACTTTGACTATGGCGTGCTATCGGTATTGAAAGCATTGAAAAGCTCTTTGAGGCACTGCGGGATGTCCATGATGCTGCGGCTCAGGACTTCAAACCGCTGCAAATGATATCCGCTCACTAAGAAATATCACCTCCTCTTACTATAGATAGTCCTGTGAAACGTTAACATCTATATTATACACCGTCGGGATACGGTCTGTGTTAACCTGATCTCAAATAAGACCAGGATGATACCGTTTTACCGACACACAACAATTCGGCATTTCCGATATGGAGTCCCTTTTTCTCCAGATTCATCTCGGGAAAACCTGGGGTAAGCTTGGACACAGTTCGCGGGGTTGAGGTCTGAAATATCATTTAAGAATGCCTGTCTTTCTTCATTTTTGGTTTGGAAATCGACCATCATTATCAATAATTTAGTCGACTCGAACGCTAGTCATCATGGTGGAAGAAAAGTCCGAGATAAGGCACCAGGAGCAGGTTCCTGATACGGAAGCCGAGGTTTTGGCAGCGGAAGATAACCCAGCTTCCATCTATCAGATTGGCTGGAGGACGATGATGGCCATCGTTGCACTTTCAATGTCAAACAACTGTGCTGCTATTGCTAATACAGTAAGTATTGATCACTTCAAAGAAGCTCAGGGCAACTTTTCCAACGCCTATTTAGACAAACACCATCATCAGCTTCCAGATTCACGCCCTCGGAGGCGCCTCTCTTGCATCCTGGATTGCCAATTCCAACCTCTTGGTGACCTTGGCATTCGGACCTATGTTTGCAAGTTTGACGGTCCCATTTGTGATTTCTTAGAAACTAATATTCTCCGCTATGAAGGGCTCTCTTAGCGACCGTCTTGGAAAGAAATGGTTTATTGTCATTTGCAGCATTCTCGGCGTCGTCGGCTCCATCATCTCAGGCTCGGCACATCGCACAGAAGTGATTGTTGCAGGAAACACATTGACTGGATTGGCAAATGCCGGATGTGTAAGTCCAAACTCGAGAATACTTTTAGACTTTATAACGTGCTGAGCACATACATTGGACGATAGATTATGGGCATCCCGGCTGCTCAAGAAGTCACCCCGAACAAACTACGACCTTGGACGATGGGATTTTCCCAAGCATTTGCTAGCTGCTGCGTTATTGCTGGTACCCTTGGGGCCGGTGCGTTTGTGAAATACCAATCATGGCGCTGGTCATACTATCTCAACGCCTTTGTCTATGGTGCATCTGCCACTCTCGTGTTTATCTTCTATCATCCACCTCCAACTGGTCTGCGAAGACAGCACGGTCATCTGCGTGAAATTCTGTTCAAGGTTGATTACTTTGGCATTTTCCTTTTTGCTAGCTCTATTGCTTCGCTTCTCATCGCCTTGACTTGGGGTGGAGGTACTTACCCCTGGTCATCCGGCAAGGTGATTGCTAGCTTGGTAGTCGGCTGTGCCGGTCTTGTGGGCTTTGGCCTATACGAATGGCTCTTCACAACCGAGGGAATCTTTGACCACCGTCTATTTGAGACTAGAAATTTCCCAATTCTCCTGTTTGTGTGCACCGTAGATGGCATGCTTCTTCTCGGCGTGAATGTGCTCTTTGCCCAACAGATTGCAGACATGTTTACCACCGATGCTGTCAAGATTGTCACCATCCTCACGCCATACTTGGTCACATCGGCATTCGGATGTTTACCCGCTGGGTTTGTCATGGCTAAGACCAAGTCTTATCGGGTCATGCTGGTGTGTGCGTTGTTGTGGTGCAGTTTGTTCACGGGTCTTATGGCTATGATCACTGAGCAGAGATTGAGCTGGGCATATGCGTTCTCCTCGTTATTTGGTATTGGAACTGCCGTAACTACTGTTATTCCTGGTTCGTATTCTCTCTATTTGTTCGAATTAATGCTAAATGATACAGTCGTCGCCATGGGTCTCTCCGTCCCATCATTCCTCCTCGGCACAGCAGGCACAATCGGCATCGCCTGTAGAGCGTTCGGCGGCATAATCGGCATCACAATCTTCACCGCCATCTACAACAACAAGATCGGCGCCGCACTCGCCCAGGACGTCGGAGGTGTACTCGGCGCCGCTGGAGAAGGCAATCTGACATCCTCCGTTGTCGCGGCGCTCCTAAGCTCCAACCCTATGGCCCTAAACATGGTTGATGATCTGCCGCAGGCATTGATTCCTGCTATTCGTGGTGCTCAAGCGGTTGCTGTCACTTATTCGTGGAGATATGTTTGGATTGCCATTTGCGTTGTGGTTGCTGCGAATGCTTTGGTGGCTGGTTCGTTGAAGTCTGTGGCGAAGAGGATGAATGATCATGTTGAGTCGGCTTTGGAGAGGTCGGAGATTCGTGATAAGCAGATGACTATTTCTCATTAATCTTGATAGACTGTTTGGTCCAGTATGACCAAGTTGATAGGCTGTTTTAGGTGTTCTCGGTTGACTTGAGAGTCAAGCTATAATTGCAGGGCCTAGCGCGATATTCTATCAAGCAAATTGATCTACTTCTTCCCAACAGCAGCAGCCTGCTCTTCTACATCCCTCGTACAATCTACATACGCCCCTTTCAACTTCTCTCCCTTGCCCGCACAAAGCCAAACACAAATCCAAGCCGGCAACGCCCCCTGAAAATGCGGCCGCTTCTTCCCAATCGCTTCCATATGCTCAATCACATACGGTGCTTCCGTCTTCGTCTTTTCCGGAAAAGCCGTCTGATGTAAATTCGTCTCAATCTCACCGGGGTGAATACTGAAGACTTGTATTTCGTTGCGGTCGAACTTATGTTCGATTTTCTGCACTTGGTCCAGTTCAGCCTGTAACGTGCCTGCAAAGCGCGTGATGGCAGTTTTGGCACAGTTATAGCTCGTCGTCCATGGCAGATTTGCTGTCGCAGCACGCGAAGATGTATAGATGATTGTGCCTGAATTCCTCTGCATCATCTCCGGGACTACAAACCGGGTTAATTCAACGGGTGCCCGGACATTGAGTTCCATTACATCCCACCAACCATCTGCCTCGGTGAGATGGAAGGGCAAGAACACATTACTACCCGCATTCAGAATCAGGATATCAATTTGGCCGAGCTGAGTATGGAATTCCCGAATGAGGCGTTCTTGATCTTTGCGGTTAAGTAAGTCGGCGGTAATTCCGACTACTTTTATTCGTTGTTGTTGTTGTTTCCCCGCGTCTCCTTCTTTTCCGTCCGCATGCTCAGCGGCGATGAGCTCTGAGATTTCGCGAGTTGTAGACTCGACTTCCCGGGTTGTGCGGCCCGTGATAGTAACGCTGGCACCGGCTTTGGCGAGGGCGATTGATATTTCGCGGCCGATGCCTCTGCCTGAGCCTGTCACAAGAGCATTCTTGCCGGTTAGGGTTCCTGTGAGAATGGCGGGTGAAATGGCCGGATAGACGTCAGTCCGAAGGGTGAATGGTGATTGCATCGCTTTGTTTACTGGAAACAGTTTCTAAACTCTGTAAAATTTCAGGAAAGAACATCAAAAAAGTATGTGGCATGGATTTATCGATCAATCAATGAATCATCAGGGATAGGTATGCGGAGGGAATTGATATATCGGAATGCCCCCAGATTTCGATACTCGGGTAACCCGAGATTCGACTCCACAACCCGATTCAATCCCATAATCCAAGTAAATAGAATCGAGTTTGGAGATATTTGAATGTATCTAGATAACTCTCAAAATATTTCCAAACTTCAAAGAGGAATCTCGAAATATTTGAAACCAAGACTTTATCATCATCATGCCGGACTTTGAGATCTATATACCCAACAATTTATCCTTTCAAGACTACATCGCCATAATTCAGACAGCCCGTGTCTGGGCAGATGGATATGACAGGAAGGTGCATCTTGATTAGTATGAACAACTATCATATAACCCGCTGATATGAAGAAACAGGACTTCGCCCGTCTCTCAGCAATCCTCGCCCCCGAAGTAATCGTAGACTACACCTCCGTCGTCCCTTCCTGGGGCGAGAAAAGATATACATCCCACGAATTCGCAACCGAATGGCTCTCTCCCGAACACTTAGGAAACAAGGCTCTCGCAACACAACACCTCCTCGCTCAACCATACCTCAAGAGCGTGACCGAGGACGAGATTGTGGTTCAGTGGCAGCAGCTTGCTAGTCATGGACGGTGGGAGGACGAGAGCTCCCCCGTTTCCGGAGAAAGCGGAAAGAAGAAGAGGACGATTGTTGAGACGAGTGATGGAAGGAGTTGGATGGAGCACAAGTTTGTGAGGATTGAGGGTAGGTGGAAGATTGAGAGGATAACGCCGGAGTTGAGGTATGATACGGGTGATTTCATGAGGGTTAGGAGGCCGGAGGGGGCTGCTTGAAGGCTAGGTCTACTACTAATATACGTAGATATATTGATTGCCACAAAGGGTTATATTTTGACAGTGAATGACATATTCTAGTGAAGCAATCGAGACTATACCCTCGAAAGTCACTTAATTTGAGAAGTAGAGGCGTCACGAGACATGACTTTAGGCTAGCATAAGACATGGGGGGAGGTATTTGATTCTAAAATGAGTTACATTTCAACAAGTCTATAGAAACCTCTATATTTAACGTGTAGTATCTATTGAGGTAACATGTTTCGTGCTAAAGAAATGTTCTTAACTGAAAAGACATTGGCTTAAATAGGATAGCGGAAGTCCGGATGGAAATCGCCATTCTTGCCTGCTCAATGGCCTGAATGAGTTGTTCTTCACTCAGGCTCTCTCGCTTTTTATTTTGCCGATTCAGTAAAAAGAGCTAGAACAAAGTGTCCTAGGCCAGCCAGGCAAATAGCTCCCAGAGAAAAGCTCAGACCCATCTGACACTTACCGTTGACTTTGGACTTGACAACTTGTCCGACCTAGTGAAATGTAAAACTTAGCATATGACCCTCCATTAAATGACATAAAAATTCTACTAACCACAAGCCCAGCACAATTGCCAAGAGACTGATTCATTCCGATGGCTGTTGCACGCTTATAGTAACCGGCGTGACAGTTTAGAACCCAAGTGGAGTTTATACCTGCAATGATATAGATTCCTGGACCGATGAGAAAGGCAGCGAAATACAAGGAACCTCTTGAGTTGCTTCCCAAGTTGCTTGCGTAACCAACTGCTGTCAGAAGCGCAGCCGGAATCATAAAAGAGCTCTTCTCCGGTACGTATCAGAAAGCTATGGGATACAGATGTAGATGCTGGCAGCCCAGGAATAGACAGGGATGAGGAGTAGTCGTGTTGTCACGGTATCAAATCCGAAGGATTTGATGATCAGCGGTAGGAAGGTAGAAAAACCGAAAGAGCAAATGTCGCCCATGAACTGGCTCCAGCAGCTGATCCATGTCTTGAGATCCAGAACCGCTTTTTTAATTTCCGACCATTCCATTACGGATTTCCCATTGTATCTTGTCATGAGTGCAGCCCGAGTGCGCATCAATTGCCTTTCATCTTCGGTCAAGAATTGAGCCGTTTCAAGAGTGTCCGGCAGAAAAGTATATACGACGATAGAAACCACAACACTGGCGCAGCATTCAATAATGTATAGCCAACGCCAACCCGCATTACCAGCGACACCATCCATTTTGAGGAGCGCGTAGGCAAAAAGGCCACCAAACGCACCGGATAAAGCTGACGATACGAACATGTATGACACTCGCAGTGCTTGTTCGGTCGGCCTTCAGCTACCGGTGACAAAACAGCATGGAAATGAAGATAGGAAACGTGTGGATAGACGATAAAGCGCACGACGAGGCTCAAGTCGCTATGGAACGCCCTGAAAAAAATCCTACTCCGAGCGTCTTCTATATTCACCAGCAAAAGCTTTCTAAAATCTTGGGTCTGATCCAGGAAGAATGCTTCTTACTCACTCCCCTCACAACCTAGTACACCTCTTATGCAAAGGTTTTTAATCTGGATGAGATGCTGATTGCATGGGCTGCATCGCTGCCTGAGTACTTTCAAGTCGAGAACCCGCTTACCACGATGGACAATAGTAGCCCGTATCTGTATTGGCAGAGGCTGTACCTTCACTTTGCCTTTCACTTTGCACGTGATACACTCCACGAGACATATGTCCTCCTCGATTCGATCGCGGATCGATTCGAGTATAGTCGCGACGTATGTATAAATTCTGCTTCCGCGAATCTGAAGCTCAAGTTGAGTATTAGCAACATCACCATGGCTGACGGGTTGAGAGCTGGCGCCACCATGCACAGTCTGTTAAGTAGCGGTCTGGTGCTCGGGGTTCTTGTTGTTCGCGATCCATTATCAGCCCGAGCAGCCCTCATTTTGGAAGACTTGACAGCATATTTTGAAAAGCAAAACTCTGACCCTTGGGCAAATGAGTTTCGCCTGCAGAAGTCCGAGTTATTGAACTCTGTATATCAAGCGCGAGAAGATCGAGGCAGGAAACAGGAATAATAATGGGGAACCTGGAACAATTTCCACGCCCTCCCAGGATGTCAACCCGGATGTCGAGGAGACAAATCATCATCATCGAAACCGTCTTCCGGCTTTGTATGAATCTCCTATGATTACAACGAATCTAGCAGCATCTGGACCCGTGACCAACGCAGAGAACGACCCCATTGACAATGATACTTGGCTTGAAAATTGGTTTGCTCCGACTCGTAGTCTCCCCGAGCCCGGCAATTATCAGTCTTGGGAAAGACTTGTTGGTTCTCCAGCTCCTCCGCAGTAGTCAATAATGATAGGACAGAGTATTGGGATTCTAACAAATGCAACGAAGGACCTCGAATTTGAAGCTTCAAGAGAAACCAGCTTCAAGAGAAACCACAACTCAAATAGGCCTAGAACCTTTCATTATCTTGCCGAGCTCGATCCTTCACTGTCATACAAGTATGAAACCAAATAGGGATCAGTATTAAACGGTACAAAGGCCAGCAATCATGTACGTATTCTCTCGTATATAGGGCTCGAGGTATGTACCACCGGAGAACCCCACTGAGCTGGGTCCATACTACCTGGATATCCGTATATGGAAATCCGCATACATACCACGAATCTCACGCAGATTCTCCGTCGGGCTTCCGGTCAACCCCATATTCTTGAAAGGTCAATCAAGAACGCAGTTGTCAATTTCGCCCCAATCATGTCCATATGCGCCTTCCCTCCAGAATAATGATCTGATCACATGAACCGTTAAATTGGAGAAATGTTGTGCATGTCGCGCTAGTCCCGTTTCGGAGAATAATGGTCGGAGAAGCTCCGTCGGAGGAGAATAATCCCGCATCGGCTAATGAATTTATCCAGTGATTATGTAGAGGACATAGTACATCGCACTCATATGTGCTCTCAATTGACACATTATCAGATTGGAATTGGTATTTTTAAGACAAACAGTATATGATCTCGCATATACGGATATGTCGGACATGTCATGGTGAAGTCCGGAAAATAAATTCCGAGATGCATAACTTCTACTACTACTCCGTACCTCAAGGAAAGATGCCGCCTCGAGTGATGCCTTAATGCCTCACCTATTTCCAAGCACGCAGACCTAATCTGGTACGCTTTGACGCTAGTCCCATTGCATGCAAGCGTGGGGTTATCCCGAAGTTTGTTGAAACCTTGTCAAGCCGTGACCGGTGTGGGCAGTGGGGGTGCTTCCACGTGATGGCAAATCCACTTACTGAGTGGGATGCTGGTTCATGACTTCAGTTACTACGTGATTGTCACCGTGTAGTTAGTTACTAGTAATTTATGCACAGGGATGCACCTGTAGTTTTTGTGTGGGTGTAAAATTAAAAGTATGCCTATGCCCTCGATGCGAGGGCATGCTTCGTACGTACCGTAGTTTGTAGCTCCCTGCACCCCCACGTCATCTGTCTCCCCGCACGTACATTTGTCCTGTCAATGTGAGCACTTGCTCAGCAGCCCAGGATGAAACGAATTAGACTAATTGCACTAAGGATTGACCGTGGATGTACCATTCCATACGACCTTCTGGAAGAGGCGAAAGAATAGAATCCTTGCCACAGGAATTCTGCCCCTGGCTCGCCTATCGATTTAACCAGACCGACGCCATGACCCAGGAAATCGAAAACCAACATCGGTCGGGAAACCTTGTTCGAGAAATTAGACGAGCCAATACCTCATCAATCGGCCCGAGTCATGCTTTGTACCAGCTGCGGGTTATTCGTTTGGTCTGTGTTCAGGCGACCAGCAAAAGAAAAGCATGGCATATGGAGTATTATGGGCTCGTAACTTTCTACCAGATCCGCAAACGGGTTCCAAGCGACGTCAAATCACCAATCAAAGGACCGGCTTGAGTTGCCTGGAACGGACACTGCTCCACCTTGAAGTCGGTAACCAACACTGATTTCCGAATTAGGCAATTTTGGCAGCTCTCTTAGAGGTTGAAGGTCAAATCCCCGCAGTGGAGAGTGTCCATGCTACAGGGTAAATTCACGGAATAATGCCGATCGTAGGGAAGGTTGGGCGACCCCTAGACCTTTGGGCTGGCCATTCATATCATTGGTAAATGCATTGCTATTGTAATCATGTTCATGGCTAACTATCTGAGTCATTTTAATCCCACGTAGCTAGAACTATGTGTGGCTGTTAGCAGCTCGCGTCCAAACCCAATTGTCTGACAGTACCAATTACTGATGAGATTGCTTTGGATTTTGGGGAAGTGGTGTGTGCTTGTGAGGGGTTCCGACCTTTTCTTTTGTTCGTAATTCTTGACTTACCTTCCCCCAGCTTTCATTTTTTCTCCAGAATTGTTTCTTCATACATACAAACGGAGTACAGACTATACAAAGATCCTTACGATTGTACAGAATCGAATTGAAAACGAAGATCATTGATGCATTGAATTGAGCCACACGTAATACCCTATTTCAGAACATCTCTTGCACCGTGCATCACCATGCCGAAACGTTCCTGGAACCAAGTTGAAGGAGCAGCGACACAGCCAATCCGTCGTGGCGCAAACAAAGCCTCAACAACAAGCATTCATATCAAGTCTGGAAGTCCAAGTAGCCCGGACGACGTCAAGGTCAACTTTTCGCATCCTCCCACCCCGACGTTGACGGATGCCGGATCGGAAACTCGATCAGCAAAATCCGGATCGCGCCAGAGGGCTGCTAGCACTCATTCGGATGACAATGAGCATATTGCATGGCCGTCTATTACGCGCAAGGTGAAGGCTTGTGCGGCTTGTCGTAAGCAGAAGGTGAGACTGTAATCTTCGGATAAGAGATTCGAGAACGGAAAACTAATCCGAAATTCGACGGTAGATCAAATGTGACATGGATGATGATCACCCTCCTTGCAAAAGATGCAAGGAAAGAGGTTTATCGTGTAAGCTCAACAAGAGCTTGCAAACACTCATCGACGAAGAGTCAAGGTAATACCCGCTTAGTCATGGTAGAAGGAGTAGTCACTGACAGATATCACAGATGGCGCAAAACAGTTAGCCATGACTTGACCATCATGCACTCCGCACTCGAACAGACATTGCGCGCATTATCCCTCCCAACGCTTCCTTCTCTACACACCCCGCTACCGGAGCTCGGAAGTCTTCAAGAACCAGAAGCCCCCATCAATCACACAACCGAGTCGATTACCGCAAGAGATCCTGAAACCTCTTCTCAACTACAGCCCGCCCAGGAAACTTCGTCACATATCCCAATTGAGTCGCTATACGAACTCACTCGCCTGCGCTCCTTGCGCGGAGAAACTGTAGAAGAACAGCCCTCTAATCACGACGACTTCATCTCCCGCGGACTGGTCCCTGTCGACGAAGCCGAGAAACTATTTCACTTCTACCAAACCCAGCTAGACCCCTACATCTATGGTCTAGCCAGCAAGTATAAGACATTGGAAAGCTTACGACGAAGTTCATCTTTACTCACAGCCTGCATCTGCACCGTGGCAGCATCACATCAAGCCGGTAATGGTCAAATATACGAAACCTGCAATCAAGAATTCCGCCGATTAGTCTCCGGCTCAATGTTCGAGCGCCGCATTAGTTTGGATTATTTGCGTGCGTTGGTGATTGGATCGTATTGGCTGAGCGATGTTTCATGGACACTAGCTGGTCTCGCTGTCCGACGAGCAAGCGATATCAATCTTCACAAATTTTATTACCGGATTATTGATTCGACGAATGGGTTTGCGCAAACTCCCGATAGCTGGAATCCGTCAGACCCGGAAGCTTCGATTGATCCTGTTCGGTTGTGGTATTTGCTGTACATCTGTGACCAGCATTTGTCGATTTTGTATACACGAGCACCCATGATTCGTGAAGACGATACGATCCGTGGGTGGCGTGCATATCTCGAGTCTCCGCATGCTTCTCAATCGGATATCCGAATCTCGTCGCAGGTAGCACTTATGACTTTACTCAGTCAGATCCGCGAGTTTTTCGGCGTGGATGCTTCCAAGTCTATTCCTCGCGGCGCAATGCCTCACATCAACACATTCAGCCATCAACTCGATAAATGGCTGGCACATTGGTCCTCCGAACTTCGTAAGGTTTCCGCCAGATCCTTGATTAAGGAAAATGCTAATGACTGCACCAGGTCCCAACGAACACATCGGCAATTTCCCCTCCAAAGGAGTGCTTCTACACTACCACTTCGGCAAACTCCATCTCTATTCTCACGTCTTCCGCGGCCTCAAATCCGGCGACCACATCGAACACATCCCCTCCTACTTCAAAGACGCCGCCTCCACAGCCGTATCCCACGCCACCACCATTTTGGAGCTGTTGCTCGGCGACGCCGACATTCGTCGTAGCATAATCGGTGTACCGCACTACTTCCACACAATGGTCGCATTCGCATGCGTCGTGTTGCTCAAAGTCGCGGATCGGTATCGCGACGATCTCGGTATGGATGTTGCGGCCACCCATGCACTTATTCAGCGCGTAATCGATTTCTTTGGACACGTGAAGTGTGGCCAGTTTCATCTCGTGCATTGGATGGCCGATGGGCTTGCGAAGATGCTTGCTCAATCATCATCTGCGCAAGGTTCGAGGGGAAGTATGAGCAGCGGCAGCATCAATGGCAGTATCAACGGTAGCGTTAATAGTAGCTCACACTCAAACGTGCCCTTATCATGGGACAACACACAAAGCCACATCAATAACCAAAACGGTGGGAGCAGAGGCATCAATACAATGAGCCCCTCACTCGTGCACCACGACTCCGTCGACAATACCCTTTTCAATAGCGTCAGCGAAATCCCCGAACAACCATCATTCTTGTCTCTAGATCCGAGATTCGGTAATCTCAACGCCGAGGATGACGATCATGGTATGATGGTCGGTGGTTCTGGTGGTGGTGCTGGTATGGGCGGTGGTGCTGCAGCATTTCTGCCGATGCTGGACGGGATTGAGGGGAGTGGTGATTATGGATTGACTGATCTGAGTTTTAATTTCGTATAATCTTCTGCGTCATGTTGCAATGATAGATTTCGAGTTACGATTTCTGAAATTCCTGCGCATTGGGTGGTATATGTCGTTTCTCATACCCCTCCTTCACCTTTTTTTTTTTTTTTTTTTTTTTTTTGAACGGCGTTTAACGGATGATGGACATTTCGGATCCGCAATGTTTTCACGAAGTACATAGAATAATCCTGGAATCAAAGAATATAAATACATTCTCGAACCATCGAACTAGTCTATATACTAAAGCTCCAGGAACTAACTCCGAGAAACGGCATTCTCTCCGCATTTTCTGGGTCAACATCGTCTCGCGTTTGGGAATGCATGTGCGTATTATCTACCTACCTAGGAATACTTGGCTGATATCATTGGACAGATAGATCTATTTCTTTAGAGCGAATATGGCCGTATACGCATGAATCACACATAGTTGGGAACGTAGCTTCGGCAGGTGTTTTCGAATGTATATAGATGGTTCTATAATAGGTACTTGCTTGCTCACTTGCTTACTTGAGGTGTTCGTGGACATCATACGTACTATCAAAAACAAATGTGCAACCGGACCACAGCAATCTTGCTTTCGTTCCAGCAGTCCGATCATATGAGGAATTCTACTATGATTCCACAATCTCGTAGTTAAAATTCTGGGTTGGAGCAACGTATCCACCATGGACACAACTAGCTAGCCCTTCTACGAAGATCGGAGTAAACGCCGTATACTCTGTGTGTATCCGAGAGGGCGAATCGGACAGGCATTGGCTTCCTGTTCGTTGATCAAGGTCAGAAATTTAGGTCATTCCTAACCCTAGCCCTAGCCCTACGCCTATTGCGATCTAACTCATCTCAACAAGAAAGAAACATGCGTATTACACATAAATGACCTGTCCTGTTATCTAGAGCATGATTGCCCAAATAGGTAACTTTTGAGTCTTATGGACGGGGTCAATAGCCGATCGGCAAAAGACGATTGGCAGCCAATAGGTAACCATTTCTTCGTTGGTCTACTGTTATGGACATAGAGGGGCCGAACATTAACTATAGAGATTACTGCGGTGCCTTAAGTAGACTGGTCTCAACGATTGTCTAGTGTCTATACCAATGCAGCACTCATTTCAGTGTGTCTTTGGAAGGTGGTTATCCTGTCGTCATCTGGGAACAGTATCTGACAGTTTTCTGCGAGCTCCTTAAATCCTGAAGGCGGTGATGTGACGTATCATGTATCGTTGATGAAACTCGTGTATGGGAGGTGACGAGGGCTCTTTCGTTGTTAAACTGGAGAAGAATTATTGTCCCGCTCGTGTTAGACGAATATCGGTAACCGCTAGCTATCCCGATGTTAATGCGCATTGCTTCAACATTACGAAGTCTTGTATCAGGTAGATATATCAACTGACTTCTGGTTCTCCGGAATAATTCATAATCGAGCCATTGAGCGTTGCCAGCGTCTGATGTCCCAGACATATTCCCATTAGGTACCTTCTGCTTCGTATAGATACTGTTCAGCTTGTGCTCAAAGTTCATCAAATTCTGCATCTAGGCAACACCTGGTTTGGGTATATAAGTTCCTCCACCAAGTATAACCAAGTCATATGTCAATTCTTCGGTGAGCACTGGCAACTCTGATGATAGTAACATATTGAAGAAATCTAGCTTAGACCTAGGGGCAAGGCTCTCAAAAATACCCTCATAGCTTTCTCGCATCCTTAGGTGTATGGGATCATCCGTATGAATAAGAACTTATTATGAACAGTGCTCAAGCGTCAATATTAGGAACGGTTAATTAGTCAAGCAGGTGTGATAGCTTTTACGACAATCTATGAAGCGTTCAAACACGTGGTAAATCTAAAACAACGGTGGTCCAAATAATCATCATCAAATTATATTAGAAACGACAGACAAAAGTTTATCCTCCTCTGTGATGGGTATCATATATATAGTTAGGGTTTACAGGGCCTGAGATGCGGCCTGTGGGTTGCCGATATTTCGGCGACGCTACGGCATGTCTACTGTATCTATCAATTCTATTAACCTAAGCCTAGAACTAGGTAACTTAAGCTCTCTCGCCGAAATGATTCTGATTAAGGCATAATCTTCCCCACCTGGGCTGTTCGATCAAATCTCCTGTCGGCGCAAGTCCGAGAGGGCATTTTACACGGCTTGACGATATTTTAGGAACAAGCCTTGTCATCAGGAGAGTGTTAACGCTCAGAACCTTGCTAGTTTCTCCTTGATATAGTCTATGTCCAAATTAAAAATCACTGCACTCTCAAAGCGGGAGGTCGTCACAAAATCGCTTGTGATGCTATGATGTGCTGTTCCTAAATTTGATTTCCTGCATGACTGCATAGAGTATGAGAATACAGTCGGAGAGGAACTGACACAAGAGCGCGTCAAGGAGGCCACCATAGTTGTAAATACGCGCGCAGGTCTGATCGCGGAGACATTGAAACATTGAAACATTGTCCCAAGCTCGACTTCATTGCGGTCATGAGTGCAGGAATCGATTTCCTTGCCGTCGCAACCTGTCGACAGCGCAGTATTCCGGTATGCAGTTTCAGCGTCGGCAGAGGCGGTAGCAGAGCATGCTTTTGCTTTGTATTTTGCTGTAAAGAAAGGAATCCTTGATCTACACAACACTCTTATTGACGGGAAGCTATGGCCAGAATTGGTTGGCGGATTCAAATTCTACTCGACTCCGCCTCGAGTAGCAAGGCACGATATCATGGGAATTATTGGATACGGCGGCTTGAGTATGTGCTCCATTCGATGCATTTGATTTCAATTAAGGCTGACACGAGCAATTTCCTTGTAGGCAAAAAAAAAAATCGAAACCATTGCAAAAGCATTGGGCATGAAGGTCATAATAGCTGAGCGGAGGTCTGTACCAAACACAAAAATTAGACGTCGAAGAGGCTCTTTCAGGAATGTCATTCAAAAAGCTACAGTTGTGGTAGTTTGCTCTCCTTTGACCGAAGAGACAAAGGATGTGATTGATGCGGATTAACTGCAGCAGATGCGTAAAGCTAGTATCCTAATCAACGTAGCTCGAGGTGGTGTAATGAATGAAGGTGCACACTCATAAAGGCACTTCGAGAACACTGCATTGGAGCTGCCGCAACCGATATCCTCAGCATTGAACCGGTAACTGCTGTAAACAATAGCTTGGCTCGCGGATTGTCTCCAAATTTTACGTTCTCACCACACACGGCTTGGTATGCAGATGCTAGCATTGAAATGTTGCAAACTATGATTGAGTCTATGGTTGATGGTTATGTAGCTGGGCATTTACAGAATATGGTCAATTAGCTACTACGCATAGTAGTATCCAGCTCATTGAAAGAGAGTATGCCCATGTCCCACCTCAGCCGGCTTTTTTCGATTCAAAGCAATTGATAGCAGTTAGAAGCTAGGTTAGTTTTCAGGTACCGTATAACTAAATCATTACTACTTGTTGTACGTGGAAAGATCGTACAAAGTAAGTTGAATTGTAAAGTTCGAACAATCACAAAAGGCTCAAATACAATTGATCAAAAAACATCGTCACCAAATCACGTGTACGAAGCAGCCTAATCATCGTAATCATGTCATAATCATCAGATCATTAGTATATACAGACCTCTTCCTGTTCATCTTATTCAAATAACCAGCCGGTAGAAATCAACCCATTGGACCACGGCCCTGGCGTTGATATGTTATTATTACCCGCCATCTCAATCCCAATCGGAACACCATGATGGATATCCACCTGAGTCAAAAAGTCCTCAATAGAAGGATTATTCAATCGACTCTGAGTCAAGAATGCACTGTTGTTATTATTATTGTCCACCAGATGATTCTGCTGTCCATCGGAATCATCATGCAACCCAACGTTTGCACTATCCCCGGGCATGACTAGTAATTCTGCGATATGATCGATTGGCTGCGCCGAACCATTGCCATTGCCATTAGTACTGCGATCTGCGAATTCCAACATCACTTTTCGGATTTCCAGGAAATGCTCATAGAACCCGGCTGCGGGTAGATTGCCGTCTTTGACAATCGACTCCATGATATCGGATGCAGTGTCGACAGCTTCGCGGTCGGCGTCGCTGTTGTTTGTGCCGAGGATGCTGGACATCATTAGGATGATGGTGGAAGAGAATAGGTAATGGGCATCAAAGTAGCCGTAGATTGCCATGCCGGCATCGATCCAGAGTTGGGTGAGGAGCCCGTTGGAGCTGCGTGCGGCGTGGATGCAGGCGTCTGCTAGGGCCATGGTGGTTGGTGATGGGGCTGTGGCACCCTGGCCTTGGAAGCAGGATTTGAAGACGTGAAACAGAATTGGGCGGGTGGTGAGTATGACGCACTTTTTCAAATGTTCGTCCATTAGTATGTTTTCATACAGGCAAGTTGAGTGAACGAAGGCTTACCTGATTGAAGCACAAATGTAACGAGGCAACATTCCTCGACGAGTATTTCAAGGGCTTGGTTTGTGATATCTGCACACTTGCCGGTAATGTTTCTGCCCACGTTCTGAGGCTGCGAAGAATCTTCTGCACACTCTGCACAAATGCCTTAGTTTGACTAGATCGACCATATATGTCCGAGATGATATCACCCGAAATTCTCGCCAGCTTGACATGCGCAATAAGATGAGAAGGATCAGAGAATTCTTCTTGTTCACTAGGCGTGAGTTTATCCATTGATGGTAAGTCGACGTCAATATCACTGTCCTGGACAGTGACTGGGTGGCCTAGTTTTGAACTGGTCATACGATCGATAATGTATACGCTCCACCAGACCCGTATGCGGTGTTCTCTCTCGACGGCAGAAATTGTGTAGCCCTCTGGGACGTTATGATGTAGACCTAGAGTAAGACAGAGACGGAGTGCCATTCCGGCGTAGGTATATGCAGACTTTGTTCGGTTGAGTGCCAGCGAATACAAAGACTGTACATGGTCAGAATGAGACGCATTTCTCGATAAGCAACCAACTCACGATAATTAAAAGTGCCTCCACGTACACAACCGAAGCCTCCTCATGCATGTCTTGAGTCAGACTCATTGCCTGCACAAAGTAGCCAGTACCGGGTACATCAGGTCCCTTAGTCGATCCCAGTCGTCGGTTGGAATACATCTCCCCCATGGAGAAGAGCGCAAACAATTTGCACACAAAAACTGGATCATCAAGTTTCTGTGTATCATAGATTGCTTGCATTCTCTCTATAGTCGACTTGCGCAGCATCAAATGATAATCATTACCCAAGAACCGCAATGCCACTTTAAGCAGTAAATGTGCATAAGCCCGATTAGGCCACTCAAATCTGGGGGCTGGAGCTGCCATGCGTAAGAAGGCCTTGTGTTTGGAGTACTTGGATCGTGATAATGGCGCGACAGGCTCATTGCCATTCAGGAATTGGCGTAATCGTGTACCAAAGGCTGTACATGCCGCTTCACCGATGTAGATAGGCTGCCATGATGCGCTGTCTGTCACAAACCAGGCTTTGTCTTCAATGAGGGGATTTTTGAGGTCGACATCGACATTGCCAATTCTTTCCGGGGAATCGTCGTCTTCCTCGAGAGTTTCGGGCGTGTATTGCCTTTGTGACGATTGTCCGACTATATCTTCTTCCGAGACTTCTTTACCTTTGAGAACTGCGACCTCTTTCTTTAACCAGTTCAAATAACTTGATACATCAAATATATTAGAGATACAGAGCCAAACCCTCGAAGATCAACAGACTCACCTCTCCTGGACCTGGACCTTCCTATCTCTATAAGGGTAAACACACTCAGTGCCTTCGGGTTTTCGAGCACAGCTGCGACATGGATTGCCTCCTGAACATTTTACTTTGCTATCGTGGCAATTCAAACATCTACAGAGCATATCAACACGATTCTGGCTCAATGGATACTGATGAGATTGTGGGACATACGCTAATGAATTCCGTTGGCGTTTCGAAGGTCGGTCATCCAACTCTTCGACAGAAACTGGAGAACCGTCTTTCGACTCCCGACGAATGGGCTTAGGCATATTGATTGCTTTGATCAGTATCTGCACCTTAATGTGGATCTGTATCCATGGAAATGAAGACGAGAAATGATGTGAGGCTCTTGGGTGGGTTACATACCAGACAGGATCCGAGTCAAAAGATAGGAGCCAGCCGGCAATATCTTATCAGAGCCGAAATGCTCGGCTCGGCGGTTGTCTTGCCGTTGCCTTGAACAACACACCCACCAACAACCTCGTATCCCATGCAGACTCACGCGCATCGGCTACAAATTGCTATCGACCGGAGTCTGTGGTTTATCGAACCGAGTATATGCTTTGACAAATCGTGCGTCATCACACGACAACCAAAATGAATGGTATAAAGGCTCATTGCAGCCACGTCTTTTGGTGGCTTACCTCCATCAACACCAACCAGACAGGAACAACATAATCGATTATAATTTTGACCACGAAAAATAATCGGGATAATGGCTATAGAAAGCGAAACCAAAGGTATCAGAATCGCTATTGATAGGGGCGGCACATTTTGCGATTTGTACGTTTTCCATGTCTATTCTCGCTCAGATCCTGTACTGGAGTTGCTAATGTATATCGGAATAGCTGGGCAAGCATCCCTGGCCGGGAAAATGACTTGATCTTTAAGTTATTATCAAGAAATCCCGGAGAATATGATGATGCGCCTATCGAAGGCATTCGGCAAATCCTTGAACAGGCCACTGGGCAGACTATTCCCAGAGGTACACCTTTGGATATTACACCAGTCGAGTCGATCCGTATGGGCACAACTGTTGCTACAAAGTGAGCATCCTAAATACTCTTATGTCGCATAAACTTAACTAATATTGATTGATTAGTGCTCTATTAGAAAGAAAGGGAGAGCGAGTGGCCCTTCTAATCACAAAAGGTTTCAAAGACCTTCTCGTAATCGGCAACCAAGCCCGACCTAGCATCTTTGATTTATCCGTTTCCAAACTCGACCGTCTATATGAGAAAGTCATCGAAGTAGATGAAAGAGTCACTATAGAAGGCTTCGCCGAAGACCCTGAACCTGAACCCATCGATATAAAATCCGACCCAGCCTTAGTCGAAGGCCTCACCGGAGAAGCAATCCGCATTTTACGAAAGCCAGATATTACGCAAGTCCGCCAAAATCTTCAATCATTATGGGATGAAGGATATCGCACATTGGCTATTGCGTTTATGCATTCATTTGCATTTCCGGATCATGAAGCTGCCGTAGCAGCGATTGCACGAGAGATAGGTTTCAGAACATCGGTGTCTTCAGAATTACAGCCTATGATTCGAATTGTTCCTCGAGCTCAATCGGCAACAGCAGATGCTTATTTGTCTCCGGTTATTGCACAGTATATCGAAGGTTTCCGATCGGGCTTCAAGGGTCGATTGGAAGATCATAACGCCAAGAAATTACTTTTGTGTCAGTCAGATGGTGGTCTTACCTCATTCAGTAGATTCACAGGTCTACGAGCAATTCTCTCTGGACCCGCTGCTGGCGTTATTGGATGTGCTCGCACTTGCTACGATGAGGAAGACGGGACGCCCGTGCTCGGTTTCGATATGGGAGGAACGAGTACAGATGTGTCCCGTTATAGCGGTTCGTTCGAGCACGTCTTTGAAACCACCGTCTCGCAGGTTGCTCTTCAGAGCCCTCAGCTAGATGTTCATACTGTAGCAGCCGGTGGAGGCTCGATGTTGTTTTGGCGAAATGGCCTGTTCGTTGCAGGTCCCGAATCTGCGGGAGCATACCCCGGCCCAGCATGTTATGGCAAGGGAGGACCTCTTACAATCACGGACGCTAATTTCTTTCTCGGTCGTATCCTACCAGACTACTTTGCTCGCCCTCTAGACTTCGATGTCGTCAAGAAGAAGTTCTTGGACCTTACCGAAGTCGTCAATGCAGAAAAGAAAGGCGCAGAAACACTGACGCCGGAAGAGATTGCAATGGGCTTTCTTCTCGTTGCGAATGCATCTATGACACGACCCATTCGTGCTCTGAGCGAAGGACGTGGTTATGAAACTGCTGCTCATAACCTCGTCTGTTTTGGCGGTGCTGGCGGACAACACGCAACTGCAATTGCGCGAGATCTCGGTATCAAACGAGTGCTGATTCACCGTTTCTCTAGTATCTTGTCAGCCTATGGAATGGCTCTGGCGGATGTTGTCGTCGAGCTTCAAGAGCCAGAGTCTGGTGTTTATAACAAGGATTCCGCTCCTCGTATCGAGAAGCGAGCTGATGCTCTCCGTCAGCGAAGTACCAAGCAACTTATTGAAGAGGGCTTTGCTGAAGATCAGATCTCGCACGAAGTTTTCCTTAATATGCGTTATCGTGGTAGTGATACTTCGCTTATGATCTCTGAGTCTGACGCCGCCACCTTTTCCGAGGGTTTCATCGCTCGTCACAAACGGGAATTTGGCTTTACCCAACCACGCGAGATTCTAGTTGATGACGTGCGCCTTCGATCGGTTGGTAAGGCCGTAGATGTCAAAATCAAAGGCCCGTTTAAACAATTGAAAGAAATCAATCGCTCAACTCAGCAAGACCTGAAACCTGCTCTCGTTCGAAAAGTATACTTCGAAAAAGAGGGATGGACAGACTCGCGCATCTTCCATTTACAAGACGTACCCAAAGGCAGCGTCATACTGGGACCAGCTATGATTATCGATGCAACTCAGACCATCGTTGTCGATCCTGCTAGCGAGGCAACTGTTTTGGATGAGCATGTTGTTATTGACCTACTCGATGCCGAGACCAAGAAGATATCTGCAGATGAGGTTGACCCTATTCAGCTCTCCGTCTTCGGTCATCGCTTCATGAGCGTTGCTGAGCAGACGGGTGAGACCCTCCGAAAGACTTCAATATCGACAAACATCAAGGAACGACTTGATTACAGTTGTGCGGTCTTCTCAGCAGATGGCCAACTAGTCGCCAATGCACCTCATATACCCGCTCACTTGGGATCAATGTCCTACGCTATCGCCTACCAGGCGAAACGGTACGCAAAAGGGGAATTGAAACCAGGCGACGTCATTTTATCCAATCATCCTATCGCCGGTGGTACCCATCTTCCGGACTTAACTGTGACGACACCTGTCTTTGACGAGAACGATCCTACAAAGATTCTCTTCTTTGTCGCAAACCGTGGCCACCATGCTGATATTGGCGGTATTGCTGCGGGAAGTATGCCACCCAATTCGACTGAATTGTGGCAGGAAGGTGCCGCTATTGAATCGTTCAAGATGGTGAAAGAGGGTGTCTTTGATGAAGAAGGTGTTACTCATCTGCTATACGAGGTTCCAGCTCAATATCCTGGCTGCAGTGGCACACGAACCTTGAATGACAACATCTCCGATCTCAAAGCAGGTATTGCGGCAAACAACAAAGGTATTCATCTGATCCAGGGCCTGGTCCGTGAATATAGTTGGCCCGTCGTCGAGCTGTACATGCGTGCAGTCCAGAAGAATGCCGAAGATACCGTTCGTGGACTACTCAAAGACTTCAGTCGCCGCTTCCACGGCCAACCCCTCGAGGCAGTTGATTACATGGATGATGGAACCCCATTAGCACTAAAAATCATCATCGACCCAACGGACGGATCTGCCAAATTCGACTTTACCGGTACAGGGCCTGAAGCGCTGAACAATCTCAACAGCCCACCCGCAGTCATGTACAGCGGTATCATGTACTGCCTCCGATCCATGATCTCCTCCGACATCCCCCTGAACCAAGGCTGTCTGGCACCCATCAACGTCGTCTGTCCACCCAACACAATCCTTTCACCAAGCATGAAAGCTGCGACAGTAGGATCAAACGTTGAGACAGCACAACGCATCATCGATGTCATCCTCAAGGCATTCCGGGTTATGGGTGCTAGTCAGGGGACGTGCAACAACCTCACGTTCGGCTACGGTGGCAAAGATCCCGTTACTGGTGCCGTTATCAAGGGATTCGGATACTACGAGACTATTGCTGGTGGTGCAGGTGCGGGCGCAAACTGGGAGGGTCAATCCGGTGTTCATACCGGTAGCACAAATACACGCATGACTGATCCGGAGACATTCGAAAAGCGTTACCCCGTTCTTCTCCGCGAATTCAGTATTCGCAAGGGCAGTGGCGGCGCTGGCCGAAACCGGGGTGGTGATGGCTGCATTCGCGATATTGAACTACGGCGTCCATTGCAAGTAAGCATTTTGTCCGAGAGGCGAGTTGTTGCGCCTTACGGTATGGCTGGTGGCGAGGATGGGAAGAGAGGCGTGAACCTGTGGATTCGCAAGGATCCTATCGATGGATCCGTGCGGACTATATCTGTTGGAGCCAAGGCATCAATGGCAATGAACACGGGTGACAGGTTTATTGTACAGACACCTGGTGGTGGTGGCTACGGTGTTCCTGTGGATAAGAAGCAGGCTGTTGAGGTTTTACATGAGTTTGTTGTTAAGCGTGCTGTTATGTAGATTGCCCTGATTATGATATAACTCGCCAATCACTCTCCAAAATTTTCATATAGATACGCCATATAACAGGTGGACACAATTTCTCCGTCTCCTAACCCTAAGCGGAGATTCAACTGCCACGCGTAAGCTGCAAGACCCAAGCTATACACGAATCAGAACGTTTGTTTTCAAAAAGAAGCTTTCTCAAGAAACACTTCCTAGTTGAATTAGAAGCTTGCTTAATGTGGACACTGGACAGTACGTTTTATTTCTCCAGTCAATTGGGGGAGATAATCCGGAGAAGCTCTGGTTTCCCCGCATATTCCCCGGATAAATCCAGGGGATGTAGAATTATTTACATGTGGTGAATCTATATAAGGAGATCAATTGCTGCTCAGACTTCCCCCGGTAGATGACTCGGCGAGGCATAAGCTAGGACATCCTGCTGTAATTTCTCAATTGAAAAGTTGAGCTTCGAACAAGCAGCGTTTCACCATGAAATTTCTAAATAATAACAAAGTCTGGAAGACTTTGGCTACTTTGTCTGCTCTTCTTCCTACAGCTCTAGGAACGCCAGCAAGCAGAATCAATTCTCGCTTTCCCTGCCAGGCCGGCGTACTCTCAGCTTGTCCAGAGCACACCGTCATCGTTTCCAAAGACAACTCTTCCTCTTCTTCCAAGCACGCATATTTCACCTCCATCCAATCTGCCATTCTCTCCCTCCCTCACGACAACTCATCAGCAACAATCTTCATCCGGGCCGGCAGCTACACTGAACAATTGAACATCACCCGCCCAGGTCCTGTGACTCTCCTCGGCGAAACAAACCATCCTTTAAATGCCAGTGAGAATCAGGTCACTGTCTATTGGAGTGCAGCAAACAGTGCTACATATCTCGATAATGCGTTTACTAGTGTGTTGACCGTGGCACCGACACAGAATGCTTCTCTCACGGGAGCTGGTCCCACGGGTTGGCCTGTTCCGGTCGATACGCCGTACGGCAGTACGGATTTCAGGGTTTACAATATCGATTTCCGGAATGTGTTTTCCGAGTACTCTGCTGGACCGTCGCTGGCAGTTAGTGTGAGCTATGCCAATGCTGGGTTTTATTACTCTGGTTTCTATTCTTATCAGGATACGGTATGTCATACCCCCTACCCACCTAGGTACTTGAGTCAGTGTCATCGTACTAATCTAGACGAAACGATAGGTATACATCGGCAAACTCGGCAACGCCTACTTCTACGACTCCATCATCGCGGGTCAGACCGATTTCCTCTACGGTTTCGGCACCGCCTGGTTCCAATCCTGCGCTTTACAGCTCCGTTCTTGCGGCGGCGGTATAACAGCTTGGAAAGGCACAAATACTACATATGCCAACAAATTCGGAGTCTATATTGTCGATTCCACGATCAAAGCCACCAATGCCTCAATCGCAGCTACCATTCAAGGTAAATGTGCGCTCGGTAGACCGTGGAACGCCCTGCATAAATCAATATTTGCGCGTACATATGAAGATGGAAGTATCAGGAGTAGTGGATATACGGATTGGGTGAATAAAGGTGTGGAGAATTATACGCCGGGGGTGACCTTGCAGGCGGAGTTTGAGACGTATGGACCTGGATGGAATGAGACGGGACGTGTTGCGGGTGGTTGGGATACGATTCTGAATGAAACTGTGTGGAAAGAGTATGATGAGCCTGCGAAGGTGTTTCAGTTTGGGTATGTCGGTGGTGGATTTGGATATGTTGACTGGATTGATTGTACGCCTTGGGCTTAGGACGCAGCGCCGGTAGATCAAGGCAAAATTGTCGGATACTAGATTTAATTATCAAATAACAAGAATTCAGCTCATTTGTGAAATGAGAGACCAGTTTGGATAAAATCAGGCAAGCTTGGATACCGAAGCCCTAATCATTTGCCCTACTTTCTGAATCGGGACCCTGCCCTACAATTACGATGGTCAACATCGCATTTTCTATACCTTGAAATCTAACGTATCATATGAGTTCAACGATTATATGGCATATTATTACGAATTGCCTTGCCAATATATGTACATGTATTAACACCTCCTCGCCAGCATAACAGACTTTGATAGATGTTTCCTTTTTGGGGCAGCTCCAGATGACATCATACTTCTGTCAAAAGTATCACAACACCTCAACATCGCCTATGACAATGTTTGCACATTATTGTCTAAAGAAGAAGACACCAACATACCAAAACCAAAGATATAAGAACGGAGACGTCAAAGAAATGCCCACTCCACGCCCAGCAATCCTCTCCTCCATCCGCTCCCTCGTCTCAGCATTCACCTCCAACGCCTCCACGCCCGCCATCCTAGCGCACTTCACCTCCTCCCCAACCCCTCTTGTCCACGAGCACGGCTCTTCACTCTTCCAGCCCTTCTTGCCTTTCATCGGCCGCGACTTCATCGGCCTCGCAGCTGTCGGCGAATACTTCGATTTACTAGCTCAACACCTCTCCATCAGCGACGCCTCCTTCGACGATGAGGATGACTGGGTCATTGATCCACAGATTCTGACTGTATGTCTCCGCGGAAGGGCGCGGTTTACGTCCACAGAGACGAAGGAGAGTTGGCTTGAGACGTTTATGTGGCGTGTTACACTGTCCGAGGATCTGACGGGGGAAAGTGAACCTGATGCAGGCCAGGGGCTAAAAGTGCAGGAGTATAGGGTTTGGGCTGATACGGGCGCTGCGTTTTTGGCTTCGAGGGGAGAGTTGAAGGACCTTGAATCTGCAAATCGGGGAAATGTGAGGAGATCTGTTGCGGAAGCTCATAAGGTGGATGATGTTTTGGGAGGGGAGGATTATCCGATTAAAGATAAGCTGGGGAGTGGATTGTCGTTTGGCGGGAGTTCGGGGTGAAACGGATTTCTGGAATCAGATTGATTGTTATTACTATTTCAAGACTGACTGTTAGATCAAATAGCAAAAAAGATTTTGTGCTAAAGTTACAATTTTGAAAATTGAAACAAAAAGCAAAGGCAGTACAAAGCACCGCAACTCCTGTTCCCCTCGAGATGAACGGTAGTCTCGACCTGGGACCATACCTGCGCATCAACGATTCTAAAAGTTGACCACAAGAACGAAATGAAACACAAAAAAGAAAAGAAGAAGAAAAGATTACTGCTTCCATGACTTTCCGCAATTCAAACAAGTACAAAACAATGTCATCGGTTCATCAGCACTGCGCGTCTGGGCCTCGGTATAAGTAACCTTGCGCTGACCACATTTACCGCATTGCAGACTCGAGCTGATACTCCGTTCGGCCTGTGCTACCATTGCCTTGTCCATATTCTCCTTTTGAATCTTCTGATCCAGCGCCCTCCGCTCGTCAGACTTCAATTCGTCGTGGGTCATTTTGACAAACTTGTCTGGCGTCACATCACCCGAAAGCACGCGCTGTCGAAGTTGTGGATTTGACTTGTTTTTCAAGTTCTGGAACAGACTTCGAATCTTCGTCTTGTATTGTTCTTTGGTCTCCGGTCCGAATGACGTGAATGCTGCATTCTCTACAGCTATTGCCTTTGCTAACACGACCTTGGGAGGATCGGTAGACATAAACGATAATCCGTCGTACATTAGACCGAGACAGCTATCGCGGGTCTTATTATTCGTAACGTTCGTATCGACACCATCTGCCTTCCATGACCGTTTCTCGGGCGGAACAGTCGACTTGGGAGCCTTATCACCAGGTGTGCTTGCTGGCGCAGGCGACGCCGTACCGGTCCGCGGTGTAGTAGAACGTTGCGGCGACCCATTCGATTTTTGCTTATTCACTTCACTCCTCCATTTAGAGACAATCTCGGACGACAGGCGCGCAACATCAGGTGCTTTGTGTTGTTTGAGTTTATTCACCACGATACCGATGCGGGTTGAGCGGAGGAGGTCTTCTGTAGGTCGGACGCCTTTTTGGAGTTCCTTCAAGATGGTAATCAGGTTGGCTGGTGGCTCGCTGGATGTCGCGGCTTTTGTGAGAGCCTTGGCTTTGAATTCGATTTCTTTGGAGTCCATTTTGGAGGATCTGATAGAGGCTGAGTTAGCGCGATCAATCATTTCCATGAAGTAGAGTCGTGTGCAATGGTAGCTGCGATCGTCATCAGTCAACGCAAGTGTATGTATCACTGATGCGATGCGCCGGATCCCAGACGAAAATTAACCATGACTCAATATGTACATACCACTGATAGCCTACCAACAATGACGATATTCGATGGCAACGAAGCCTGGCAGACAGGTACGCAAAGCGCAATAAATCAAAAGTGACAAGTGAGTAAACACCTTCTAGACGACGAGTCCTGATGCTGGAAGATCCAAAATTCCAGGTTTGCGACAAACTGTCAATCAAACAGGAAATAAGACAGAAGAAAAAGGCAAGAATAAAGGGACAAAAATGAAAGAAAATGGCACAGCGATTACAAAGTGAAGGGAGAAAGAGAGAGAAGCTGCTTTTTTGCGACAAAAACACTGGGGGAAGTTGTCCGCTTGACCGCTCGGCAATTGATTTGATTGGTTACTGCTCTTCGAAGTACTATCTACACCTTATACACACACCTGGATTTTTGAAGTAATCTCGTTTTATAAAATGTGAAGTTTCTTCCTTTTTGAATTCGTGGTATCTTGATTAAATGCTAGGTAAAAGAAGAAGCATGAGGGGCATCATGGGCTGAGGGGGTGGGGATGAAGAGCAACGCAACGATGGCCGAGATCAAGTCGGCATGATCTATCCTGTTTATTTACATCGAACACAAAATGCAGGATAAAACAGCAATGCCTTTATCAGGTCTTTCATCTTTTCGGGGAGGGGGTTGCAGCGAGATTTCTGTTGGTGATCCAAACGAGTTGGAAGCGTGGAAGGAGATGTCTATCAACCGTGCTCTTTCTCCGTAGCTGATGCCTCTCGACGTTGGGTGCGGACATTTACTGCAATAATCAGAACTTAAATGCCAGTCTTGCCAAGAGCTTCGGCCAAAGCATCCACATCATCATCCTTCTTCTGGCTGACGGGCTCGTCCTCGGCGCGAACAGTCTCCTTCAGTGTCTTATCGGCCAAATGTGTCTTCAATTCCTCCTCTTCCTCCTCCTCGGTTTGTTCATCTTCATCCTCCTCCTCATCTTCTTCAAGCTCGTCAAGCTCATCGAGACCCCAGGCGTCTTCCGCATCGTCATCTGTGCCATGCTCTTCCTGTCTCTTCTCGAGTAGCACACGAAGTTCCTCAATATTGGCATCATCCTCCATAAACTTATTTCCATTCAACTCAACTCGCTTCAAAGCCGGGAGAGCATTCTTGGCCGCAAACAAAAAGTGCTTAACACCCTCTGCATTAATATCGTTGTATTGCAGGCGCAAAATCTCAACCTTTTCGTTCTTTCCAGCCGCAAGAGCCTGTGCAACCTTGACACCACCACGGGCCGAAAGCAGACAATCACCAACACCCAACTCGCGCAACGAAGCCCACCCTTGCACAACCTTGGCCAATGCACTGGATCCGAGTAATGTGAACGTGTTATCCTGCAAATCCAGAACCTCCAACTCCGAAGCATGGCTTAGTCCATCCTTCAAAAGTAACGAAATACCTTCCTGACGAATACCGTTCTGCGTCATCTTGACAGAGCGCATACCTTTCGCATGCGCCTTGTATGCCGAAGCCCAAGCTTCCATACTTCCATTTTCAAGACGGTTGCGTCCACAGACGATTGACTCTAGAAGGGGGACTTCCTTACCCTCGCTGCGCGCTTTCTCCTTTTGTGCCGCTAACTCCGTAAGTGCATCAGCGACAAGAACACCAGCCTTGGGTCCCAACCCGTTATTATTCAAAATCAAATGACGAAGCGGCACAGCCCGCGACAGATAATCCACAAGCGGCGCTTGCGTATTAAGTCCAAACGCATTATCGGATAAGTTGATAGTATGCAGATTGGGGACCTCCAACAGCGCATTCAATAACGCAGACAATGCGGGGGGGATCTCGGAAAGGAGGCGCGAAGTGAAAATATCGTCGAGATTGGCGACTTGTAGATTCTTTTGAGTTGCGAGAGCGCTTGCGAGACGTTCGGAGGCTTCGACACCGAGGGTGTTGCCGCCCAGGTGCACTTCTGTGAAAGTGGTGTCCTCGAGGAGAGGTTTCGCATGGGTTTCGATGTCCGCCGCGGTATCGAGTTTGAGGCCTTTGCCGTTGATGGAGAATATTTTTGCCATTTTGACGGTACTCCTAATCAGAATGATGTTCTATAAGAGATTTGCAAAATAATCAAAATAAAGGAAGGAAAATAAGCACGTCGAGACGAAGAAGAGGGAGGAGGGGCTGTATTGTTTTTTAAATTTTTCCCCTTTTGTATTGTCATTCGCCTCCAATGCTTTAAACCCCGCCAGTCGCCAGGGTAAAATTAAGCTATGAGCAGTCTAACCCGTTTTGGTGCTAGCGGGATTGAGTTATTGACACCGACTCACCGCCTGCCAGACCCATACCCCATTCTGCCATCGTCGGAATCATTCGATTTCGAGATCGGGATTACTAATTGCGAATCTTTCACCATCTCACATTCAGGATTTATCCCTGAATCTTGACACTTCCGTTTCAATTGCAGCGACAGGAGAGAAAAGAAAACAAAAAACTGCATATCTTCCCTCAACTGTGAAAAATGTCTTGGTTCTCAGGCTGGTTCGGTAAGTCTCTTTGGTAAACAGTTCGCGGAGGCACATCTCATAGCTCACTTCCAACCTCAATTCACCCCCGAGCTCTCCTCTCTCATTATTCAAACAAAAGATAGCTGACCAGTGTCTCTCTCCCAGGCTCCTCGAGCACCTCCGCACCCGCCACCAAACCAGTCGAAAAACCCAAGGTCCGTCCATCTCCGCCCACCAACACAAACACCCACCAACAAGACAAGTAAACTAACGATTGTGAATACGAACAGCCATGCTGCGTCTGCAAAGAAGAAAAAACCGCCCGCGACGACTGCATGCTCTTCTCCAAAGCCGATGATCCCGCGAAGACGGACTGCAAGCCGTTGGTAGAGCAGTACAAGGCTTGTATGGCTGGGTATGGGTTTAAGATCTAGTCCTGCCCGCCAAATACAAAAAATGATTGAGGGGGATAGATAGACCTCTGTCTGGAGGGGACGGGATGGATACTGCATATATATATTGCATTTGGTTTCTTGCGGATACTCCTCTCATTTGAGATATTGAGCTATTGATTTGGGCGTTTTTGTTTGGGATTTACGTTTGTATATATATGTTCTATATGTTAGAAATATTGGACTTGACTGGATTGTATGGTATGGTATCAAAGTAAAACATCAATCAAGAAGTAAGGTGAGTATACAGATAGAAGGATTATTGAGTCTTCTTCTTCACATCTCCAGCCGGTTTCCCGCTCAATCTATAAGCCTGCACGATTAGATTGCTCGTCGTCCACAGGTACGCCAGACCAAATCCGCTTGCACCAATGAGCACATTCAGAACAACCCACAGATCCGGTTTGTCGGCTGGCGGTTGCACGAATGCCTCAAGGATATGCCAGCCAATCATACTGAGATAGAAGATTGAATGAATTGACACCGTAAGGCTACTCACGGAGGCTTCCTTGGTTGTAGTTGTAATGTTTCTTGCCCTGAAAATCTCAATTGAGGTAGGGAACAGTCCCAACAGGTAAGCCCAGAGGAGAGTAAGGATGAAATACGGGATGCAGAGATCTTCGCGTTTGAGTAAGGGGTAGATTGTCCATGCGCCGAGGATATTGGCCCAGCCGATCCAGGCGCGATTGACCTTGTTGAAACCCCCGTCACCGGCGAAGAGGAGCGTCATAGGGAGTAGAGGTAGTAAGACGCTCTTCTCGTGGACTTGGAAAGAAAATAGAAAAAAGCCCCATGCGGAGCTGCTCAAGGCAAGTAAGAGGAATTGTGGGCGAGGATAGCGGAAGATTATGAGACAAGGGATTGAGATTGATGCTAGAGTCGCGACTAGGGATGCACGTTGCAATAAGGACGATTGGAATCGGTGCAGTTTGTAGAATGTGTGGATGGCGCACCAGGCGTTCGCAACCTTGTCCTCAAACAATCCTCGCGCAAAGGGGAATATGCGGTGGATAAGCTGGCCGAGCTGAAGGAGTGGTGGGTAGTACCAAGCTTTTCCATCTAGTTCAACAGGCAAATCTGCGATAAGGGTCGGTAACGGACCGGGTAACGCGGTTCCATGAGCCCAGTCATTCAGTGATACGGCGATGAATGGTGCAAGTATAATAGCAAAAGCCGCTACTGTCGACAAAGCAATAGCCAAGAACCGACCAATCCGTATGCGCGGGAAGATACAACTTCCCAGGAGGAAAGAAAACATAATGGGTGCGTAGTAAAGAGCCATCTGTTTAAAGGACAATGCCGCAACAAAAAATGCACATGCCAATGGTAGTCGACCTGTCAATATACTCTCGACGCTAGCCACCATGAGTCCCAACATGACGGTGTTGTACTGAAAATGGCCGTGGTCGACGAGAATATTTCCGGGCTGCATCAAGATCGCGACCAGTGCTATTGAGGTTGACCACATCGGTACCCCGAGGAGACGACCGTAGCGACGAGCAAACAGTACGACTGCCGGTATATATACAAGGTATTCGGATACGATGACCGTGGCGCGCATGTAGAGCTTAAGGAGGGGATCCTCGGTACCCCGCGATGCGTCGAGAGCGAAGAAAGCCGGATCGACCAGTGAGCCACTACTAAATATTAGCTATACAGTTCTTCGCATGAAGGTCTAAAAGACAAGATTCGTACATCTTCCCCAACAACCAGCTATGGTATGCCGTCAATGGCGGGTAATCAAGCCCCCAGTATCGCAAGTCATAAAAGTACCATTTCGTAAGCGGCAGATGAATAGTCAACTCCATCCAATGCCTCTGAGCTTCAAAGTCGCCGTGTAACGGAGGAACGTTGAACCCTACATCCCAATGAGTCAGCGACAATCCCTTTCTCAAACATTATGCAGCAGTACACACCAGAATACCCCCACAAACTCACAGCCCACCGAAACAATCCCACCACCATAAGTATTAACGGAAGGATAATCCATTGCGAAGTTGCGCCGCGCGCAAACCACATGAACGAAACCAGCGGGAAAGCAGGAGCTGCATGCGCGCTCCCCGCGTCGAGGATCAGGTCATTATTGTTGGTGCCGGAGAAGGTTGTTGGGAGCTTCTTTTTTTGTCGGGGACGGTAGGAAGTGGGTGAGGAAGCCATTATGGCAGGTGTATGGAAACGTGTTAGTTGTTAGATTCCATGAGCTGACTCAGGTTTGTTGCATGTAACAATTGCAAGTCAAGTGCTCACAATGATTAGAGAATTGAAAGATGTCGGATCTGGAGACACGGTAGCTTGAGCTCGGGGATATCGCTGAGCTTCCGAGGGTACGGTCCGCACTATACCGGATTGGGCTCTGCTCAACATCAAGCACCTCACTAGAGTCACTGCACATGTACAACACTATTGGTCGTCGAGTGAGTTGTTCTTGAATAATGATCATTAGGCTGAAGTGGGTGCCTCAATATATTGCCCCCTATTAAATACGAATATTTCAGGCTAGATAGTCTTCGTACCCTACCTCTTTTTATGACATGGCACGATAAAGCACTGATATTGCTCAAATGCCTAGAGCGGGCACTGGCATCTACCATTCTCCTGCCTGCCTAGGTAGGTATACTTGTGTCTCCGTAACGAAAGCTCACCAGATTCCCTCTTTACCATTGAAAGCATGAACAATCAATTCATATTAGCCATTCTTCTCAATCTCATTATCGCCTCGAACGCATCAGCAGTCGTAAAATGCAATCAGCCAACCTCAGTCTCCTTCTGTACCCAGGCTTGCGGCTGTATCTGTCAGCCAAATGAAAGCACCAGCACCAGCATCTCTTGCTCAATAAACGCAATTACATGCCCGCAATCAATGGCAGAAACCTGTCTTGAGACTTGTTCTTGCTCTACGGATACTACGCCTGAGCCTACTACTATCCTCTGCGAAGAGCCTGTTGAGGCATCTTTCTGTGAGGAGGTGTGTGATTGTGGCTGTGATGATGCGGGTTCTATCAGTTGTCTGGCTGAAGAAGGCAGTTGCACTCATGATGCGGCCCAACTCTGTGAAGCAGCTTGTTCATGTAAAGTAGACCAGACACGCCACGGAATGAAGAAGGGTCGAGCAAACAGGTAATGTTGGAGCGTGTCAACTATCATTAATTTCCGAGTGTTGAGCTACTTGCTCTGAATATCAAGTGAATGATACTACATTAGCAGTACATGCTTATTATTTCTTGAGCAATGCTTGAACGGTGTAAAAATGTCTATTATCAAACGCTCATTGATGCAACATTTGTATTGACTCATCGCTGAAATCTGATGACTCGGCCATCCGGCCCTACACTAACGCCGAGATGTTCTCGTAAAAACGTCGTAGTCTCTTGAGAAGGTGTAAACGCAGTACGCGGCCTATTCCCCGTATTGTGTTTCCACTGATCACGTATCGTCTCGAATAAGCCCATGTCCAAGATCAAGGCTTCCCCGGATGCGAACGTGTCAAGAGGGTGAGTATGTCTGGACGCCGGACTTGAGCCATCTTCAGCCGGTTCGGCTAACAAGGCCGTTCGCTCAAGAGTCGAATCCTGCGATTCTTCAGCAGATTCATCGTTGTTGTTGTTCGTTTCATTTCGTAAGACACCCCGTTCTTCGGCATCATGATCTTGTTCGGGGCTCGTACCATCCTCCGCCTCTGTTGTTGAAGTTGCCTGAGCCTCGCCGTCCTCTGCAGATTCGCGTTTTACATCCGTCCGCACTCGTTCTAATATCAAGCCCAACATGACCAGATGTATCAACATGATGAGAAAGTCGAACATCACGAGCCGGACTCGCGACACTGGAGCTTTCTGCCCCACGAAATCAATAAAGAGACCGCCATGGAGATACCCTCGTGTTTCCTCGCCGGCACTCGGATGGATGGCGACTATATGTAGGAACGCACACAGCAAATTACTGCCGAAAATGGCACCGATATATGGCTGGCTTCTCGTGGGCTCGAAGGGCGGGGCTTTCGGCGTGAAGAATATAAGCTGTACAATAACACGTAACGCAAATAAGAAAAAGGTACAACTACGTACGACGGTTAGCACTGGGTCAATCACGCTCGGGAGCATCAGTGAGTACACACTCCATATAATACAAAGCAGCAAGCTCGCAGTATACGATGACGTCGAGCTCGCGCAGTAACCGATCAACCAAGGCAATCTTCGTCTTCCGTTGCACCTTTTGCCTCAGATCCTGCTGGGCGGGCGTGAGGGGTTGCTCGACATCATCGAAATCAGCCACATCCGGGATGCCAGAGACATCAGCGAAGTGCTCGGCATCCCTGAAGGCATCCGGCGTGGTCATAGGGGGGTCATGAGGCAGTGAAGCGAGATGTCACAGCTTCGGCGGATGACCTGACAAGGAGGAGAGGGTACACAAATGCGGTTGGCGTGGGGGTGAGAAGTCGGTAAGCGTATAAGACTAAAAAGAGGTACAAAAGCTAATGCGCAGTCAATTGCAAGTCGTGTGAGCATGCACCAGATGTCGTCGTTGAGGCTCTCCTGGTCCGTCGTAATTCCCACTTCGCACTGCGGCTCGGCGGGATAAACTGCCAATCCCCACGGACTATCGTCGGTCCGGCCTATCTCCAGCCAATCTCGGCCTATGCCAGTCGCCAACTAATGTAACGTGGCTGTCAGCGCTCTACGTTTTCAACGCACCGAAGTAACCGTATTTTGACCTGATGGAGATGTCCAGTGCGGTCGCACGGAATACCAGACGTGTATGTTTCTTGGGATATACTCGCTCCATTCCTGGTATACAACTCTCCGTATTCTGTATTCCGGTGGAGTAATCAACCCCAGGCTAAACCGCTAGTCTCTTGGAAGGCGTATCAACGGCGAACGCTGCGACTCGTGCATCGGGATCTGCCAAGGACCCAGGATCCGTCCCCTCTTCCCTTTTTCGATGGCCAGCTCATCCGTGATTCCGTGTAACCAACTGATTAACCACCCCGATCGGTTTGCAATCTCTTTCTTCTCGCATTGTTCAGGCTGCAGGGTTCCCTATACTTTTACGCTCCTCTAGGAGCATTTACAAGTGTACGGTTACTGACGGAACGATTACCATGCTCACATCCGCAAGTCGCCAATTTGAAAGACGCCGCCGTATGTGTCCCGGAATTGAAACACCAGCAAGCGTGTCCAGCACCCGGTGATAGAGGCGGGAGGAGCGATAGAGGGGGGGGGAAGAAAAAAATCAAAAACAGAAGGAAAAGACAGCGATGAAGTCGATCTCTATGAATGTTCTGAAGGCAGCGCTCGCCTTCTCACTCTCGATTTTGCCGGCCACCGCCGATTACTGCACCTTCGACAATTGCACTTGCATTGATGGTCTAGCCCAGGGTTCCGTTTCGTTCCAATTTGACGCTATTTCACCCGCACCACTACTTTTCTATTATGCATTCGATGCCGGATGGGGATCTCCCTCCAACGAAAACTCGTGTGCAGTGAAAGTGGGATATTGGCTTCAGTATGATAGGGGATTAGTCACGGACTTCAACTCGAATATGCGCGATGTCAACTGGACAACAGAGGTGGCATTACGTATCGGAAACCTAGGCGGTTGGGTCGGCGGTGCCAATAACGGCTGTGATGGCGTTTGGGGTAATGCGTGTTCGGAGAATTTGAAAACTTTCTTGCGGTCCTCGTTATTTAATCTGAGTACTTCGGGACAACCTTACGATTTACCGCTGGATACGGTATTACGGCCTTTGACGACCGGCAGCCCGAGACCTTTTATCGACGGATGCCCGTCTACAATGTTTGACTTGGATCTAATTCCCACCTATGGTAAGGTCTCGCCCCTCCCTTTTTGATTAATGCACGAGCAATGGCTTATTTTCGGTTTAGCTGTTGTCAATGCCACAGCATCTGGCAGCAACAACGCCTCGGAAGCCATAAGTGTTGCCGAGCCAGGCAACCCCGGCGCCCCATGGCGGGCGTGGTACATTCCTGGTGCAACTCCTATGGGACAGGCCCAGGAGGTTGCCGTTGGCATCATCGCTCGCGGACCCAATCACGGCTCAAACCCACTGAATAGCCCGGACGACATCAAACTTGAATTGGTTTGTGCGCGGGCACCAAGACAACCACATCGTCCGCCTCATGGCGGCGATAATGACGGTAATAATAATAATAAGGCCCCTCAGGGATACGCCCGGGGAATCATCAAGACATATGCTTTTGACGAGAAAGACTTTGTGTATGAAGTCGAAGACGATGTAGAAGAAGTGGCCGAAGAGGAGGGATACTATGATGACGAAGACTCGGTGACAGGGACCGATGTTGATTGCCCTGAGAGCAGTGCTACAGTTCTTTAGGTGAGAACTATATCATCTTTTACCTGTCTAGTACATGTTTTTTCACGCCTTTTGAAAATACTCCAAGGTCGTCTGTGTACATAATACATTTCAAGGCGCACCGGGCATTTGGACAAATATCACTTCGATTCTCTGCCTTCTGCTTAGTAACATTGAATACAACAACGTCGAGAGGGCAAGACGGGCGTAATTGCCTACCTTCCCAAATAGGAAGGTGACAAACGAACAAGGCCTTCGTGGCACGTGGTTGCCTCCTTCCTTCTTCCTGCCTGCCACCTTCCTCTTCTTATCTTCTTCTCTCCTCCTCTCCCCTCCCTTCTTCTTTCTCTTTCTCTTCCTCTTCTTCAGGGACGAACCATCACCACCAACGTCACCAAGTTGGGGTGATGCCTCTTCCATGGGATATAAGCCCGACACCTAGGACACGAGTCTTTCATCTTCTTTAGAAATAATTTTGAGTCAATCAGATACATTACTACGATCATCACCACCACCACCATCATCATGGCCGTCGCCAACACCACACCACAGCCACCGATGGCAACAACAGCAACAGCAACAGCAACAGCAACAGCAACAGCAACAGCAACAGCAACAGCAACAGGGGCGACGACAAAAGGGACGGCAGCAACAGCAGCAACAACAAGTGCTACAGCAGTAGCAGCAACAGCAACAGGAACGACGACACTGCTTCCTCCACATGCAACTTGTCGATGTGTCGGTCCTAGTGCCAGAAGCACAAACATCGGTCTTCCACGCTAGACCAAACTCACGGGAATATACATACCACAACATGGCAGGACTGCCTGCTATATTGATGTACAAAACACACGGCACGATATTATTTGAGAACCATGGCAAAGGAGCCACCCCTGTGGTGATTCGGAGACAGGTGGCGCCTCGGCCCACGCTTATCCCACCACCTCCTTCTGGCCCGTTTCGACAGCGACTATTGCGTCCCGCCTCTCGACTGACTGTCCCAGTCAGTCGAGAGGTCCAACCAACACGCATCGTCGCTCCTCCGCAGCCTGCATTGGTGTCGCAATCACGCAATGGGAATCACTGATTCCAACTAGAGACAGGCAGGCGCCATTGTCGTAATGATACAGGAGGCCGCAGCAGCGGCCACTTTGAGCAAAAGGCACAAAATGAGCTTCTTGGGGTATGTCAGCTACCTGCATGAATTATCGATATACACTAACAAAGTTTCATCTATCTAGGTAGTGAATCACCATTCTACACTATGAGCCTGAGTCAATAGCGACAGCAATAGCTGAATCGCCCCAGGCATTGTGCCAGCAACATGCATCAGGAACATTACATTTACCTCTACCACTATGGGCGTATTCAACTTGTCAGCCGTCGTTTCGAATGTCATGAGAGTGACCAGGATTGGCAATTGGAGTATGGGGGGTCCGTGATATGATATGGGTATATTTCGGTCAACTTCTTGTCACGGCGCGTTTTTGTTTGTGTTTTGACGACACAGAATTGTCTATATATGGAAATGTCACACTGCAGAAGCAGCGACGCTCGGACAGTATAGACAAGACCAAAATGGTGTTCTCACGAGCCATAGACGAATTGAAGCTATTCCGACCAAATGTGCGTACACAACGACATAAGTTGACTGCAATCAATCTCTTTCCCCGGACAACCCGGAGCGTCGGTCGTGTCATTGTCACCCTGGACCCTGTGCAAGAGCCAGAGGCCGACGCAATCCAGTGTCGGCGCACCTACTACCTCCCAATCATCTCCTCTTCAGCTGTTCAGTCAGCACGCCGCCTAGATCTTCTCAACAAAGCTCATAACTTCAGCTACGCGGGCGCCCGGTTGGGCTACGCGTTCCACGAAGATGGATTTAGCGCTGGACTCGCAATCGCGAAAAAAGATCCGTACGGGCAAGTACGAAAACCCGGCACGTTTTCGGTCGGGATATATTGGAATCGATCGTCGAATTCACGACCATTGGCACATTTTACCGTGGCTTCTCGAGTGAGTCTATCATCAGAGCGAGCAGTATTTTCTTTTCTCGGGACTCTTTAATGGATGATTTATTGTGCGCCTTGGACATGTCTTAGTGTAAGTAAGGGGTAAGCCGCCGCATCAGTTATGTACACTTCTCGGCTCTACACACTACAAACGTGGTCTTGGTGTTTTAGCATTATCAAGTAAAATGCTACATCAGCTTTTGTTTCACAAATATCATAATTCATGACCTGAACAATGAATGCTAATTATATGGCTGAAGCACGAGGTAAATGATTGTCAATCGGACTTATTCTACTTGTATAGTCTCCTGTCTAGGGAGGGTATGACACGGTATATCGTCAGGAGGGACCTTTCTGGTATCTAGGGATATACGGAGGTTATATGCGTATCATAGACCTTGTACGTACTACTTAGGTATGATCAACATTGAAAGATATTGCCCATCTTTGCCGTGGTATCTTTCATACTCTACATGTTATTCAAATCTGACCGTTCATATTTGAATCTGAAATGATGAAGCCAGCCCAAGAAAGCGATGATGGCAAGGTTTATGCCCTACTGCCAGACAACGGCGACGATGATATCGAAGAGCCTTTCTTACATGATACAAACACCGGCAGACGAGTCAAGCATGGCAGGATCATCCGATCACCAGTATGGGCGGTGATGACGTTCGTCCTAGCTGTGATCTTACTAGTTGAGAATATCTATCTGCTTAGAATGATCAGATCAGAAAAGAGGAATACCGGTACATATGAGACGGGATTTGACACGGAGCTCGGTGGGTTTTCCTAACAAGCATCTATACTAATTAAACATCAAACACTTCTGTTCATATTTGCTAATCCCAACATGCTTCTTCAGAAGAGATGAAATCATCCATCAAACTACACCAAAAGCGCTACACCAGCGCCATCCGCGACCACCCCAACGGCACTCTATACATGGCCTTCAACACCTCCGAACCCCAATACGTCGGTCCCCCATCCCCCGAAATCGACGCTGCCTGGAACACCCTGCTGAAAGGACGCTACATCCACTTCACCACCAACGAAACTGATTGGCTCAACTCCGACCTTCATCTCGCCAAGCTCGAACAACTCCCCTCCCACGGCTCCTCAATCCCCACGACAGGATACTACGGCGGGCCCGACATGCTACACAGCCTCCACTGCATAAACGCTCTGCGCCAACAAATCGATATGGATTATTACCATAATGAGCATGTAGCCTGGTTACCGGAGGAGTATAGGAGGATGCATATTGACCATTGTCTGGAGCAGTTGAGGCAGGCGACGTTGTGTCATGGCGATATGACCCCCGTTACGCTCAAGGCGATTTGGATGGATACGCCGCGGTGGGCGGCGTTGGGGCAGACGGAGAGAGTGCATACGTGCAGGGATGGGATGGCATTGAGGGAGAGAACGTGGGAGAGGGGAGAGGATGTGGGGAGGATTTCGTTTGGAGAAGCATGATATCGCAAGGCTGATATAGGTAGACTGATTTGATGGTTTCTTTGTCTCCCTCGCAGATGGGTTTGATGGAACAATTACTAGCCATGCTAGCCCTATTCTTTACGGATGCAGGTACATATGATACGTATTAGTCGTCTGATTCAATCTAAGTACTATGTTGAGGAGCATAAGTTCGCGGTCCTTCGTTGTCTCCTTAGCCCTAAGGAAGCTGGATTGTATCCACCCAACTCTTTACAACCATTACTCAAGCAGCGGACCAGTGTCATGATAATATTTCGTTCTTTTATGGCTCTTTAATCTAAATCACTTGATATTAGACTTCAATAGTGAGAGTTAGTAAGGCATTCTAACTTATATAGGCACTAAACTATACGGGAGATCTCTTCTTAGTTACGTTAAGACCTCCCATGACATTGACCGATCTATTATTGCTTTGTTTACTCAAGTCATCCTTATCAACAAACCTGGGAGCCTTTGTGTAGTTCAACCAAGCCTAAACGTATCTCGACACAACGCTGTTTAACCAAGGTGGATCCAGGGCCGTGACATGAAAGTGGTTTCGAATCTGTCTGTACCTGCAACATCCCTAAGTTAATAGCGAGCCTCAACACCGGAAAACAACTCCAGCAGACTTTTATAAGATCAAACCAGATATAATTATTCCGGATCTAATATCCGACGGATTAGCGACTCGGTTTGGGGCTAATTCTGAAGGGCTGGAAACTGGTATACATGTACTCACTAATCTATTGCACTTAAAGTGCGCCAAAGAGTGGATCTGGTTGGTTTAATGTAGATCTTCCGCGGAATATCTACAAAGTTTCCACATTAGAAGCGAATTTTAACAACATCTCTCCGTATAGTAGAGTGCGTAGTAAATTAGGCTTTTAAAAAGAGGTTAGGATCTCCCGCTCATACGGGATCATGCATAAAATAGGAGAAAAGGACTTGCAAGACTTTATGTCTGATTTGATAGGGAAGCCCTAGAAACATGGACAGAAATATACCATGCAGGTCAATATAGGGGTATTTAATTGATAGTATTATTGTAAACGTACTTCATCTAGTTCACGAGACACCATGCAAGTTATCCACTTGGGATCGAGGTAGTTCTACCGCGATCGGTAACCTACCTACAGTGCAGTTCTTGCCATAGACTGATATCGTCTTTGAGATACATACAATACGGACTATAACGTGTTATTGGCCCGCTGCTGCTCTGTAGACATATATACCCTGTACCAACTCGGAATTTTTGAATGCAACTTTTACCATTTCTCAAGATAATATGATTCAAGACGGGACTATTGCTAGAGAATCATCCATCGTTGAATGGATGGATGTATGTAAAATCTCTTCAATGAATATTAAAATAGGTCTTCGTAATACCCAGCATATATTAAAGTACATGAGTTCTTCCGGGCAGCATAGGTACATCGAAAACGCAATGTTGTTGTAATCGAACTTTCGTAGAGTCCAATGTCAATACCTAGTGCAACACCAATTTTAGCCTAGGAATTAGGCAAACAAAAGCTAGCAGACTCCAAATGTATCTAGCTACTTAGGAAATGACAAGAGAGTGACAAGAATTGAACAAAAGAATATCGGGCCATAGAAGCATGTAAGTGTTTGAAAAAGGGGGGGAACACAAGGAAATAACTCCGGATCGCAATCACGGTGGTAAGGATCTTGAAGTTCAATAATACCCTGCCAATTAAGAATATCGTTTGCAAGAACACGATATCGAAAATTAACAGTAACCGAGATAACTGCAGACAGCGCTAGGCTGAACGTTCTCCTCAATCAAGTCGATCCCTTTGACTAAAATCGTCTCGACAAGCTTTTCACACTCGGACGTGGCGTTGGAGGCGACCTGTGAACAGGCTGAGTCAACTTTTTCAGATACAGCAGCCGCAGTGCTGTTATCCTTGAGAGCAGTGAGGCCTAGGTCCACAGCTACTTCACAGATTTCACATTCCCAGGCGCTCGAGTCAGCAGCTAAGCGGTAATATTCAACATTAGCTCAAAGATTTGGATAATGAGAGAGCGAAAAGCATATCAATACATAAAGGGGGGATATGGAAGTGATGGCCAAAACTACATACCCACAAGAATAGTCTGCGTGAGACCGAGGAGAACGAAGAACGAGGGAATAATCATATTGAGCGAGAATATGGTAATTTGGTTTTATATTTGCTTTGCGTTGCTTTGATGAATCAAGTAGAGAAGTTATTTTGTATTTTACACTGGTAGGGTTTCATACGCACCTTTATATATGCTCATCCTTGAAAGGTTTTGCATCCTGTGGCCCTTTTAGATCTACCACAGTAGTGCAAGGCACAAACCTTCAGGCTCACAATAACGAACGCAAAATGAAACCCATGTTATCGATCGATTGGTCAGAATGATAAGTCTTATCATGGAGCAACTCGTGAATTGATATTGGCTAACATATTGATCTTTCCGCAAACGGGTACCTTCCTGAAGGCTGGAGCCATCGATACCAGATGACGCGTCTGGAAAATCTCCCCTTAGTACTTACGAGGGAGAAAGATCCAGTATTGGACGGCTCGGTTGCCATCGCTCCCTAGGATTGGAGGGCATGGATAGAACAGTCAACTCTGATTACTATAGTTATTCCTTGGCGTCTTGTGCATTGACTCTGGCAGTTATTATGGTCGTATATCACAGCTCTACTAATTGTTATTCAGCACAGGGTGGCACTGTCAGATGTCTTCAAGGCTATCAGCTGGATTGTTCCGCGGAAGGATTAAAGCTCAACATGTTGGATCAGGAACCACGAAAGGTCAACGGTATAACTTGATGGTGGGCCCTCCCCTCGCAAGCTAATGGTCTGTAACAATAGATGATGAACACAGGGAGTAAGCTCAAATGAATCGCTCTACGGAGAAAGCGAGATTCTACACTCGAGAGAGGATTGACCAGTATGGAGAGAAATCCATTCTAAGCACATCGACGCTACTACTACTGCCGATGCTACGGTATGAGGATAGGTTCGGCCGTTAGATTTTAGCAGGTTATCGATCAGAGAAGTGAAAAAATAGAAAAGAGAAAAGGGAAGATAGAAAGAGTAGAGAATGTCGCCTGTATTCATGCTTGTTCTCTGAAATTCTTCTATTTCCTTTTGGATTCGTCATTATTGCAATTTTGCATGATTCTTACAATCGAGAAACAAGTAATGTTGGTTCCAGGTGTTGAATCGTAGGCTTTTCATAGACAGATTCCGCTATTCTAGATAGTTTTAGCTTCATATGCCATCCTACGAGCCTTTGAGAAAGCTGTAGGAAAATCAAATTTATCAATATGATTAAATCCAGGTCATACACGTTGCTCAACAAGGTTTCCATATTCTCCTTTTAGAACAGAGAAATAGCCCACGTCAAGAAGCCGTAAGAGATTCGAGGAATGAGGTGGCATACATAAAAAATAGTATTGGATATTTGATCAATCGCAAACCGAAGTATTTAAATGACTTCCCATGATCATCAGGAATTAGTATTCGATATGCATTTGTTGTACGGCTTGTTATGAGAGGATCCTATACAGTGCTTTTGAAGCCAGTCAATACCATTCTCATCTATCGTTCAGCCACAACACTCGAAAAGGATCGAAATGAAGAGGCTTCGCACAATAGGTTACATAGAAAGATGTACAAAGTCAACTTATCAACGTCTTAGGATGCGTTATACTAAAGTAACAGACCTGACCCAATACCTTGGCTGCTTTTAGTCATATTCTTGACTAATACTCGACCTAATGCAACATCGCAGACATAACATGGATTGACGAATGAAGCATACTACAACATCGATGCGCACAGCAAAGAAACTAATCCAGCAATGCCTGCGGAACTCAGTATCTGGGAAACAGTGTCCATAGAATGGGAGGTTGCGGAGGATGGAGAATGGGAGCCCGAGGACGCTGTTCCCTAAATTAATCTCTTTTCAATCAAAACAGATAAGAGATGCAACGGCATTCCAACTTACAACTAGCACTCGAAGTAGTTGGCTTCGTAGTCCTTGCTGTCGTACTGGATGATTCAGGATATGTCGTAGTGGTGGTAGCACTTGTACTTGTCCCAGATGTTATAGTAGAGGTGTCATCTCCCTTAGCAACCAATACTGAAAGTGTCCGACTTGGAAAGCAAATCATTGTTGGAAAACATCAAGTAGTAAGGCTTCTGTGTTATTCAAAAACTTCTGATTGGTCTCTTGAAATTCAGAATGCCACGCAAATGCTCTTATCGTGACCAAGCAATGCAAGGCATCAAGGAAATGAGAGTAGAGAGGCTATTTGGCCACCAGGTCGAGAAACCTCATTTGTCGGGATGTGGATAAGTAGGACTTTTGAAGGACGTAGAGAATTAAGATCAGAACAGTGAATGACAGGGCAGTCCAGTATGAAGACACGGCGATCAAGACTGCAGCTACGATACACCCAAATACCCCATCCACCGCCTACAAAAAGCCGAATGAAGCTGCATGTCGATAAGAGACATGTCCTGCCTAAATCGATTCAGCGTGATACCTGTGTCTGTGGAGATAAAAAAGGAAAAGGGAGCTGATAGCACGTTATCCAAGAGCATCTTATGAAGCTTGATAAATGAACGAGGCACCATCTCAACAATCAAAACCCATACAGAAGCAGACATCAGGATAATAGCGAGTATATCAAGCACGGCATAAACTACCAGATACATAATCTGATGCTCTCAGGATGAGAACTCTCAGCTTCAGACCACCATTGAAGCCAAATCGTGGGGAAGTTGTAGCAGAACGTGAAGGCGATAGAGACCAGTATGAAAATGGGTGTAAGAGGCCAGCCCATCGTATTGAAATAATATAAATACAACCTCCAATCCCCCGACTTTGCGCGCGAGATCTGCTAGTGCAGCGTCCTTCTCTGTATTGGAACTTGGTTCTGGTTCACTTGTCTTGTGCAAGCTATCATCCTCAGATTGGGGGGTAGGGGAGCAGATCTCATCGCCAGAGTTCACTATCGAAAGGGAACCCCGAGGGATCACTTTCCCTTCAGGACTAAGTTTCATGATACTGTCCATAAAATACATGAGGCGTACTGAGTTTATCTGCGGTTAATAATATAGGGGCAGCCGAACAAGATGGAGAGACATACCATATGAGTCGCAAGCAAAACAGATATATGATGCCTGCGGCAGAGAACATCAGGGCCAAATACTCTCTGGGTAAGATCTGTACAGTGGTAGCATCTAGACTACTGGTGATGTCGTCAAGGAGGGGCAGCTGTTTCTTCGCATATAAGGCTCGTGCTAAGCTCAGTCGCTGTTTCTGGCCTCCGCTCAGACTGGTTCCTCTTCTGCCTATTACTGTTTGGTCACCTTCAGGCAAAAGTGCCAAATCGGGCTCCAACACACAAGCATTCAGTACAATCGCATACCAATCCTTGTCGAAAGGGGACGCTCCTTGAATGATTTGGCGGACAGAGAGATTACGTAGCCACGGGGTTCGTCCACAGTACCTGATTCTGAGGATATGGTGTCTTCGGAGCCTTCCACCGACTTGGAAGCATTCTCCTAGAATTGCGAGGAGGAGTGTACTATTACCGTTGCCCACGGCCCCCGTGAGCATATGAGATTCCCCTTATGGATTGAAAAGGAAATGTCGTGCAAGACTGCCCAGGTGCAGGGCCTTGATTCTCAAAGGAAAAGCTGGCACGGTCTAATATGATTAGATCATTCCCTTTGTCCTGCACATTATGTTTCGTCTTCGGCTCCATCACGTTTGACTCTGTATCTGGGTAATTTGTAGATGGTGCCCTATCGGGCTTTTTAATATCGCCAAGAGACGACCCATTTGTTTCGTCGTCAACAGATAAAAGGCATTTCTGAATGCGATCGTAGCAGGCGATCGAAGCTGTGAAGGGTGGCAAAGCAAACATGAAGAGAAATATAGGCGAGCTTAAGAGAGTGATAAGTGACAACGAGGTAAAGGCCGTCGCAGGATCCAATCTCGAGTTACTATTCTGCCGCACAAGAACATATAAAGGCAGTAACTGAACCTATAACCTGTGGCAGACTTCCGATTGTGTTCTTGAGAACAGTCGAGTGACGGTATGATTTTGATGCTGCCAACTCCTTCACTCTCAGGTCCTGAATAATTGTTGTGAATCTGCAGGACAGACCTGACATTCGGATTCCTTTTATGTTATTTAGCATTGAAAACTGTGGCCGTAGTTCGCAGCTGAACTGCGTCCACCCAGACTCCTTGGGCTTTTCTCGACAATTTCCCTAGTAAAAAGGCCGCCAGCGTACAGCCTACGGCAATCCCAACCGGCGCCAGACATGCCAACCCAATTTCCCGTCATAAGATGTAGATGGCGAGGCCGACTTCAATCGGCGCAGCCCACAGTACGTCGAAATTTGTCATGCCTTGGGTGATCTGGTCAATATCGGTATTCATATGTGTGACTGCAGCGGCATCGGTCGCTTTGGAACTGTGCAACTTCAGGGCGACATCGTATACCAAGGTGACTAGACCGCCTCGAATCATGGTGATGCAGCGTTAAATTTGATGCTGGTAGAACGCAGTGCTGATGGCGATCCCTAAATAGATCAGTGCAGTGGCTCCAATCAACACTCTTCCTACATTGGTCTTGTCTACACTATCCGGCTGGGATAGAAGTGAAATGGCTCGGTTGATTAAAAGCGGCTATGCGATGGTAATGAGCAAAAGAGGTTTACAGAAGGTATCGAAGATCGCTAGAACTAGAGCATACTCGTTCGTCTTGTCGCATGTAGACCATGTCTTTCGAAAGCGATCTATAAAAGAGCTCGCGGAAAGTTCAGGATCTAGAGGAAAGAGATCCTCCTGACGAAGTATCTTGGATGATCCGTTGAATAAAAGGGAGTTTAACCACCAAAAGACGCTGCGGTTGCTAATTCCTCCTAGGGCATTGGGTGAATAATATTAATACGGGGTCCGCAGTAGAACTCTTTTTTCTATAGTCTCGAGGGAAAGAATCGCCGCTTTCAACGCCAGACCTGTTGTGAAAATTCCTGGAAGCAGAGAGTCGATCCTCCGTAGCCAGAGTGTACGTGCCTGACACACATCGAAAAGAGTCGTGAAAAGGATACAAATGGTGAGGGTGAACGAAGGGCGTTCCGATCATGACCCAGGTAGAAGAGGACTGCTATGGCCAATGTAGCACATAGGGAGCAGCATGATGCTGCAATAGATACATGAGCCGGATCACTTGAGGAAGAAGCATAGATGATGATTAATGCGATTTGTGTCGCACCGTAACAGCAAATCGCAGTCTATAGAAATGGAGAAGATCAGTACAACTGGTGCCTGTCAGGGAAAACGGATTGTACAAGCTTAGCGAGGATCAGCCAGTCTGTTGGTCCGCTATGTATCTTGTTTGCCTCCTTCAAGAGGCAAAGCAACTCTGGCACTGCTACAACAAGCAGGATAAGCGATGGCAGCATAGACAGAACTTACTGCTCGAAAAGAAGAGTTACATCGAAACTGTCCCGACAGCCATATATCCGGGGGCCGAAGACATCATCAGCTGCCTCGCAGTAATTTGATCCTCTCTCCATTGCTCCGGCAGCATAATGAAAAGGAAAGTCTTATCACAGGAGGGCTCAAAGCACGATTTTGCTGGCTTTGGGTCCGATGTTGATGGTAACTGCGGAGATAAAGAAAGCGACGTTACTGTGCCTCCAGCAGGCCAGCCAACCAACATCCCTGTCCACTCTAGATACCATCAATGCAATGTTGTTGCCTGCATCAGGCCTTGGTAGACTAATGGACAAATCTCCGGATGGTCAGGCTTGCAAGTCAGGGATTTGGTCTTAGATAAGCAATCCATGTCCTTATGAACAGCCCTCTTTGTCCGCTGCACTTTATTCTTTTAATGTAGCAGCATCCCTGATATACATCGGTTACCAACGACCTTGAAAATGGCTGAGACTGGAGAGACAGAACCCCTCTTGCAGCGCGAAAACAGTCCCGAGTCCGCAGGCTATTCCGAATCTTTTAGGCAGCCCGAGTTGTCTTCATCGAAACACGCTCTGCGCGTAATCGTGCTGGCTGCAACTGTGACTCTGATTTCGGATCTCGCTGGCTATGCAGCTGTTGCTCCTCAACTGCAGCTTTTTGAGGAAATTATTTGCCGACAATATTATACAACAATAGGCGCTTTGTCTGCTCGCGATCAAGTCGACCGAGAGCTATGTAAAATTGAGCCGGTACAAAGCGAGTTGGCTTTGATCAACGGCTGGGCTGATACATTTCAAACCATTCCAGGTAAGGCTCCGGTAGAAAGCCTGCGCATATTAACCCGGATAACTCATCGATTTCCTATAGGGCTTCTTTTAGCACTGCCTCATGGCGCTCTGGCGGATAGAATTGGTCGTAAGCCTATATTGCTACTAGGAATGACTGGTTGCATTCTTGGGGAGTGTTGGACCAGAATTGTTTGTGAGTCTGTTGCAAAAACATCGCTTCGGAAAGATACTCATACTTACTGGTCAAGGCTGGTTCGCTCCAAGAATTCCTCTGAGAGCAGTCTGGTTCTCAGCCCTGTCACAATTGATCGGTGGTGGTCCTCAGACTGCGACATCAATGATGTGGGTAATGATTGCAGACAGCTGTTCAGTGGAAAGAAGGTAGACCCGTTTCAGATATCAGGTATGACCGAGTTCTGATGCACAAGTATCTAGGACCACGGCTTTTTCGCAACTTTCTGCGGCAGTTTTGATATCGGAGATCGTGGCAACTCCTGCGAGTGCTATGCTCATGTCGTTCAGCCCATGGCTGCCATACCTCATCAGCTTTGGCATGTACTTTGTCGGCTATTTCATTGCCTTCTGGGTACCAGAGACACTTCAAATGGATAAAGTTGATGACCAAGCCAGACCTTCGTCAGATAACGGGGATGAATCAGGTTATAAGTATGTCCTTGGGAAAGCTCTCTCGGAATTCAAAAAGTTTCAAGAGTCGCTACGACTGGTTCGACAGAACAGCAACGTCATTCTTATTCTGGTCTGCTTCTTTGGTTCCTATCTTGGGAAGCAAGCTATTCCGCTGATTTTACAATATGGACCCAAGAAGTTTCACTGGACTATTGGTCAGGTAAGTTAAGAGTAACCAGACTAATCCATTCTTCTGAGAAATTTTCGCTGATTCCATAACAGACATCTTATCTTTTATCTCTGCGCGGCAGTGTTAATCTGTTTCTGCTTCTTGTTCTATTGCCTACAATTTCCGAGTTCCTTGGATTGAGATTGAAACTGAATCCAGCAGTAAGGGATAAACTCCTAACTCAGGCTAGCACTGCATTTCTGTTTATCGGGTCAACGCTTATGTTCTTCGGCTGGTCACCTCTGATATTCACTATGGGTTTAGTCATTTGTGCACTCGGATTTTCGTTCCAAATCACTGCACGGAGTCTCGTTACCTCCCTAGTAGACAAGAACCTATTGGGAACTGTCTATACCGCCATTGCTACTGTGACATCGGGAGGAATGGTCTTCGCCGGGCCATTACTGGCATATACATTCAAATGGGGTATGCTGCTCGGTAATTCTTGGTTGGGATTGCCTTTTCTCACTGCGGCTGGTCTCTACGCGATTAGTTTTCTCTCAATTTCCTTTACAAAAGTTACTAGACCGAGTCACTAATGTATCGCCTCCATCGGCCTTATTGCAATATAATGTTTGATGGATCTCTTTTGCATTGTAATGTCGAAATTATGAGGTCTTTGTTACATTGATAACTGTCAGGAGCATGCATTTCCATGTATGTATCTAGAGTATCCTAAGACATATTTTAGCATCTTTCTGCCTCTTCTTCTTTATTTTTTCTACAATGGGCTGGACTAAAGTACTTACACGTTTCACACATCGATAAAGAACTTCATATCCACTAAATATTGCTTTGGCGACGCCGTTTCCTGTAGGATACTCAATTGTCATATCTATCCATATGACAGAGAATCGCATGTCGCAATGTGCCATGAGTGGGAAGACTTACAAGTTAGGTATGGCATATTTGCCGGTGGTCTTCAGTACTCCTCGACACTATTCGTATCCATAATTTACGACTGCTATCGGATGAGGACAAGTAGATAGATAGGACGTTGCGAGACAAAGTATGTGTATCCATAATTGTATACGGAGTATAACTAACTGTAGAGGCGAAAGTGGTCAGTGAGCAAATCAGTGCTTATCTAAGGCTCACTGATTTGATCACGTGCTCAGCTCTACTCCGAGTAAAAGCGGCGACGGGGGAGCACTAAAACGGAACGGGAAAGCCGAGAAATCAAGTACGTAGGTGATAGTAATCAGAGTCCTGCCTGAGGCCGCCTCCGCTTTGTTCGTTCAACAACCTCCTGCCATCATTCATCTAAAAACCTCACTCAAACACAGCCAAGTACATTCGTGTCACTGCTTAGCCGGCTTAATTCTCACATCCTCGCAACAGCCAGCCCGCCGGTCTCGCCCTCCTGGTGTGTACTGGAGTAAGCTCAACAACCCCACCACGGTGGCTCTCTACGCTGTGGGGGAAACAAGCTCGGCTCGTCCAATACGTATTCGACATCCCCAACCTCGTTAACGTTAACCTGGCTTTCTGGCACTGGCTTGGGTTCTGGACAGATAGAAGAACCACCGTCTAGTTGTTATCGTTACTGAACCAGATTAAGCGACAGACCACGGAACTTACAGGAAAATTCGATACTGGGTTCGCTCACGTCACGTCACACTTCCCTACCAAGCTAACGTCCTGGCAACAAGAAAAGAAGGTTTTTAGACTTTCCGGCTGTGCCTCTCGCCTCAAAAATGGCCGCCGCCTTTGACGATGAAGATCTCTCCGTCTCGCTTGCGTCAATCCCTCCCAATCCGAATAGTAGACAACAACGCGATCAATCTACGGCCGATGCAATGTCCAACTCGAATCCCGCAGCGATGGCAATGCCGCCTCCGCCGCGGCCGAACAATAACGGTCACAACGGACACCACAACGGTGGTAACCGGAGCGGCTCGTCAGCGTCCGTACAGTCACCCGCAACACGGCGAGATATGCAACGGTTAGATCAATATAAGACGGTGAAAGTGTTGGGAGAAGGGTCGTTCGGCAAAGTCAAATTGGCGATTCATCAGCCTAGTGGACGGCAGGTTGCGTTGAAGATTATTCCTCGGCGGAAGTTGTTGTCGAGGGATATGGTGGGACGGGTTGAGCGTGAGATACAGTATTTGCAGTTGCTTCGGCATCCGCATATCATCAAGCTGTACGTCTGTTCTCACTCTTCCGGCTGATTCTGGCTAACTGAGTTACTTGCTAGATACACCGTCATTCCGACAAAATCGGATATCGTTATGGTCTTGGAATACGCCGAGCGAGAACTGTTCGACTACCTGGTAAAACGAGGAAAGTGCAACGACGACGAAGCGCGCAAGTTTTTCCAGCAAATCATTTGTGCTGTCGAGTATTGCCATCGCCATAAAATCGTACATCGAGACTTGAAACCCGAGAATTTATTGATTGATAGCGAGAAAAACGTGAAGATTGCAGATTTCGGTCTCAGCAACATTATGACGGACGGAAATTTCCTCAAAACCAGCTGTGGAAGTCCTAATTACGCCGCACCGGAGGTTATTTCAGGAAAGTTATACGCCGGTCCCGAAGTCGACGTGTGGAGTTGCGGAGTCATATTATACGTCCTCCTTGTCGGCCGTTTACCATTCGACGATGACTATATTCCTGCTCTGTTTAAAAAGATCGCCGCAGGAAATTTCCATATGCCTTCTTATATTTCACCGGGGGCTGCCAGGCTCATTCGAGCCATGCTGCAGGTTCATCCGGTCCACCGAATCAGTATTGCTGAGATCCGACAAGACCCGTGGTTTCTCGACGGTCTCCCTAAATATCTTCAACTACCTCAAGAAGAGTTTGTCACGACCGGCGCCGATCCAAACAAGGCAGTCGACCGCCGTAAATTTGCACCGGGCAAGTCTACTAGTGTACAGCAAAAGATTCACGATTTTGCCATCAACAAACTGGAGCACAGCATGGGTTACAAGAAGGAAGAAATCGAGGATGCTCTGCGGAAGGCTGAGCCTAGTGCTGTCAAAGATGCATTCTTCATCATTGCGGAGAATGAACTGATGCAGACAAACTGTATGTCCCCTCTGGCTAAGATTTTGGACAGTACTAATACAGAATAGCTCCCCAAGAAGACTCTCTCGACATGTCATCTCCTCCGGCACCTTCATCCCCCATGACGAACGATAGCAGTGGTTATAGTTCTCCACGAGCTCCAAAAACAGCTGCGGCAGCCCTTCGTCAAGAAAACGCACTTACACCACTGACACCTCACGCACGCGAAGCAACGCCGCCACCAGCTCCTCCAACTTGGGGGGCTATGCCAGTGGAAGAAGAGCCTCGCGTAAGCCATGTGCGTATTCTTCCTACGAGTCTTCCGTACGTTCACGATCAGATCATGGAGCAACGGGACGGTATTCGGGAACGTGCTAGAAGACAGAGGGCGGATGCCGAACAAAAGGCTGGTGTTTCCGAAGACCGTACCCTGGAACAGCAGGCCGCAACGTTCAGGGCTCTCAAGCCTCATGCTCGTAGCGTTGTTGATCTGGATAAGCTTCGTTTAGAACCGCCGGAGAAGTTCCATGCGGCACCTATGCCATCGAAGAGGTCCAGGAAGTGGCAGTTTGGCATTCGGTCACGCAATCAGCCTTATGAAGCCATGCTCTGTTTATATAAAGCCATCGAGGCTATAGGTGGTGTTTGGGAGATTATACCAGCCGAGCCAGGTATGTACACTCATATAACACGAATGGCATAAACTAACAGCAAACAGAGGGCGACGCACCATTAGAGGAACCTGATCCAAACAAACCCATGCCACTACAACGCAAATACCCAGACTTACCGTCGGACTACTACATCCCCAAAGATCCCTGGTTCATTCGCGCACGCTTATTAAAAGAAGGTGTAACAGCCCCCGGAGTATCACTCAGTGCCCACAGCAGCCGCAGCGATCTAGGCGATCTCCGCCGCAAAGTCAACCTAATGAACGCCTCCATCAGCGCCGAAGACAAAGCCGCCATCGCGGCCGCCGTCCAAGCCAACGCCGACAGCAGCGGTGGTGCGGGCAGCAGCAGCACCACCAGCGCGCCCTCCTCACTGGAACAAGTGCAATCAATGCGAATCTCGTATGGAGTATGGTGCTTCATCGATATCCAATTGTATCAACTCGAAGCTACGAACTACATGGTCGATTTCAAATGCGACGGATACCAGAACGTGATTCGTGCAGACATAGATGGTGAATGGCGACCGGTCAGCAAACGTATTCGAAATAAGGAGAAGGAAGTCACGAGTCCATATCCTTATTTGGATGTTGCGTCGGACCTGGTTGCTCAGTTGGCGATTGCCAGTTAGGCAAGTATTTATATTGAACATTTTCTCTTGAGGGGTTTTTGGTATACTTACGTGAACGAATAAATGGGTGGACATGGTCGATTTTCTTAGCGGGGCGTTCTTTTTTTATTTTCCCGGTATGGACAGCGACGGTGTTTTGTTTGGTTTTCTTCATGTTTATTTATTGTTGTCCGTCGATGATCTCCATTGAAGATCCTCGGAGAGGGCTACGTACAAAGTCTCATCTGTTGATTTATTTGTTATATTTTGTCACTCCAATGTGTGAGTGGGTGTTATATTTCCTGTGCCGTGGACGCTGGATAGTAGTTAGTCAGTTGAATAGTTATAGGGTATAGCCATGAGTGACGAGTTTCATTTTCTTCTATATCAATCTCCTTCGAGATATATTTCTTGAGGTCAGCTAGTAGATGAGTTGAAGGTAGAGTACGTATGGGCTGATTACATCTAGACATACATCGAGAGCAGGTAACTTAGGTTAGATGTTACATGTTACACAGAGCGAGCGACCTAATCGGCCATGTCCTTCAATGTTGAAGAGAGGAAGCTCTGACTAGTACGTCTATAGTACTATATTCAGGATCTGCGTTTCACTACATATGGAGGACTGAAACGTGACACCGATTGTCGACTGCCTCGGTTGAGCCGGAATAACGATTGAAAACAGGATAAGAGACAGCTGTTACTTTTCTGTTGGCTTGATGATATTACAGAGGAATATCAGATGGGGCCAGACGTTGCTCTGACGTCACCTCCCCCTCCCCTCCCAGCCCTAATCAGACCACTTTATTCACAGCAAAACCGGGATTTGCACTTGTCTGTCGTTCGGAAGTTTTATCCATTCTGTCTGTAGTTGGCCAATTAGCCCCATGTGAGCCGACAATGGGTTGCGTAAGGGCAGGTAATCCCATCGTGATGGGTCTAGTATAAATTCTCCGTGGTTCCATCCCACATGTGCTTGCTGACGCGGGTTGATCGGATGTTTCCAAGGTTGGGAGGATCAGTGCTAGTAGGTGGATGTATATACTAGTTGCCTGCCCCTCTCTTTGGATCAATTCAGTCTCTTCTTTTGTGCTTGGTGTGGTTGGGAATTGCTTCACCTGATTGAGGGTATAATTGCACTTCAGCTACGATATCATAGTATTATCTTCGGCACAATCAGAGATAACAGAGCCACACTGCAAGTATATCGGGCTTCTCTCCCCCAATTGATATCATCTTATATAATCCCACAACCATGGTACGTCGTCATCCCCTGCCCAAACCACCATCTATCGGTACTATCCGTACCAGAACCAAACCACAAGCCAATTCTCCAGTGCTGAGTACTAACACTACAATCCAGGCACCCACACTCGTCGCCAGACAATCAACGACCTCCACCTCCGACACATGCCCCAGCACCCTCTCCGGCGGCGCAATCGCCGGCATCGTAATCGGCACAATCGCCGGTACATTGCTAATCATCTGGCTCATCAAATCCTGCTTCTTGCCTGGAGCACCAGGTAACCCGGATCCTGAAGGTAGCGCTGCGCCTGTGGTGTACTCCTCGACACGACCAAGACGTCAACGACGAACGAGAAACTACAGGGATGGACCGGATTATGTGGAGTATATTGAGAAGTCGCCGGTGCGGGTGAGTCGGAGTCGGACGAGGAGGGGGAGTGTGGCGAGTCAAGTGAGTCGGCCGGAGAGGGTTTATATTTCTTGATCTCTACCTACGTACCATGGCGGGGTTGGATTAATTGATGTATGGATTGATATGAGGGGACATCTGGAAGAGAAAGAGAGGCATGATGACGGCTGAACGTCCTGAGAGACTGCAATGATGTACGATGTTTTTCTTTCTTTTGTTTATGGCTGATGAGATGATGACTTTTGACTGTGTATATCTAATTGTTAATGCATTTACTACCGAGTTACTGATAGCAAGCACAGCAGAGTCAATACTGTACAGAGAACATGACGCAATGATAGGGTAGGGTTACTTAGGGTACGGATAGCACGTGTTATTGGTCAGGGCCGGAGGTTCGGCAATTCTCCTTTCCCAGTCGGGAGACTCGAGATCATCCCAATTTAGCAGGACGTATCGTATCAGCTATGTAACAGGGATATCCCAGACACTAGTTAGTCATTGACTGCCACCCATCTTATCTCTTCTTTCATACGGACACTCCGTCTCAACTTCATTTCTCCTCTTTACAGGCAGCAGCGCCACCGTCTGAGAATAACCATGGAATCAGACGGGTCACAACTCGCACACAATGGCCTGGCCATACACTGGCATACAGTTTGATACAGGGAAAATTACGGCGAAGATAAAATAGATTAAATCAGGGGCGCTTGGCCGAAGACGAGCCCAATCAGATGAGACAGCAGGGGAAATAGAATGGCCCGCTATGAGCCTCATTGGGCCAATGTGCGGCTGCCGTTGACTAGTACAGGAGAACCATAATGCACAATCTTCTCGGCAGTGTGTGCGGAGTAGGTGGTAATTTCAGTATGCGGTTTTCCTGTAGAGAGAGAGAGCAAGGACGGTCAATATTCATTTTACTAGAAATTAAATAGCAGAGTCCAACATGGGCGATGCGATGTGACAGACAACATAATGTTGCAGAACTACGGTAAAATAATCGTAAAGTAACGTAAAATACGTACAGATAATATCAAAAAAACCGCGGCGTGCAGCCCGCTCAGGTACCGGCCAATCACATGCCTTAGGCGCCCTTAGCGCCGCAGCCCCCTTCCTTTCCTTGCCCACCTTGACACCTTCTCCCTCTCACCCTCGCCCACAGACTTCCCTCTTTGCCAGAGAGTCTCACTAACGTCTCTTAGCCTGATGGACCGGGGCTCTTTTCCCTGGCCCTTTTCTCTTCTTCTCAGGCCAGTCCTGTTCGGGAGATAGCGTTATCTGTTGTGGCTGTAGAGGAGAACACCCCATTCTGATTCCTGCCGCCGCCTCGTTCAGTCATGCAGTAATTAATCTCTTTCCACTCTTCTCCTACACTAACTACTGTTTGACACTCTTTCCCCGGTCCTTCGATGTCGCTCTTTTCGATCGAGTAATTGTCATTCTTTATACCTTTTTCAACACATACACTCATTCATATACTCCGGGGCTCATTCCTTTGCACCCGTATATACGACACAGATTCCTACCACCAGCAGGCAACGTGTGGAGAATCTCCCACAACGCCTTTATTTGCCTTCTTTGCCTCCTTTGCCTTCGATTCGATTATATACACTCATGATGCGGTCTTCGGTATTGGCAGTCCTCGTGGCTGCTCTCGTCTCGACCGTCTCGGCACAGACAAGCACGACCTGCCAACCCCTAAACGAGACATGCCCGGCAGATTTGGCCTTTGGTACAACACATACCTGGAATATCAGCGCCAGTTCGCAACTAGACGACACTTGGAACATCACCAACGGTGTGCTGAACTACACTGACGACGCCGTCGGATTCACAATCAACAAGAAACTCGACTCGCCGACCATCAGATCGACATTCTACCTCTTTTTCGGCCGCTTGGAATACCACGTTCGGGCTGCTCCCGGCCATGGTGTTATTAGCAGTGTGGTGCTTCAATCCGACGATCTGGACGAGATCGATTGGGAGTGGGTGGGCTCAGAACCTAACCAGGTTCAAACAAACTTCTTCGGAAAGGGACAGACCATTGCTGGCACGGCCGAATACTTCAATATCAGCAGCAATACTCACGACCAATACCACAATTACACGACATGGTGGGACAAGGACAAACTCGAGTGGTGGGTCGATGGTCAATTGTTGCGCACTGTTACACCCGCAAACGCCTCAAACAGCACCTACGACTGGTACCCTCAGACTCCCATGAACATCCGTATCGGATCCTGGCCCGGTGGTGATCCTTCCGAGCCTCAGGGTACGAGAGAATGGGCTGGTGGTGAGATTGATTACAATGCTGGTCCGTATACCATGTTTGTGTCGATGGTTATGGCACAGGATTTCACTACGGGCAAGGAGTACAATTACACCGACCACTCGGGAACATGGGAGAGCATCAACGTTGTTGCGTAAGCATCCACCAAGCGGATAATAATCCACTATGAGATATGGAAACGAGCTAACGAATACAGTGGCAACTCAACCGTCGAACAAGAACTCAATGCCGTGCACCTGTCTCTCGCCCAGAGATGGAACAACCTGTCTTCCGGCGCCAGAATTGCTATTATCGCCTGTGCCAGCGCGGTCGTCGGCATCGCCGCCCTCGCCTTTTTGTTCTGCTGCGTCCGCCAGCGACGTCTCGGCAAGCGTGAATGGAACGCCCAAAACAACCAGTGGACGCAGGAGCGTACAGATATGATGAATATGCAGGCCGAGTGGAGGCAAAAAGGATATGTTGAGATGAAGTAGACATCCTATATTCCTTTCGATATAGGCCATGTCTCGATGATGCTTTTGCTTTTTCCAGTCTTTTCTCTTCTTTGATTTTGATATCAAAGGCGAAGGAGAAAAGCAACTTACGATCTTTACAACCCGCTTTCGCTTGCGTTTTCACTTCTCTGTCTATATTTTATTCTTTTCGTTTTGACGCATCGTCATCGTCTCGCCATCCGATACCACTATTCTTGTTGCCTCCGACTATCCTCATCTCTCTGTCCATCGCTTCCGCTCACAACCATTCACGTCCGTCCTCCGATCTCCCGATGGCCCAAAAACCATCTTTCGCTCCTGTTTCTCGTCTCTCGCCGTCTCCAACCAACCACCGTTTCCCTACAGGTGTTCTCTGATCTATTTCCCAATCTGGTGTTCGCTGTTTATCTACCGGTGTTTTTGTCCGATTTAAAGTACAATCTTGACCTGAAATTTCTTGACTATTTATTTGTATCTATTCTGATTGGATGCTGTGCCGTTGCTATTTCTTTGTCTATAGTAGATGTTCGGAGGGGGTGCTGTGGGTAAGAAAAGGGGAATCAGAATTGACTGATACATTCATTACTCGCGCATACCGTAGTCTGTAGCTACGTAGTATGCCATGCAGGTCTAGTTAAAGTATATAGCCTACGTACGTTGCAGAGGTTCCAATATCAAGGGCGGTGTGGGGGTGCATTGTTAAGGTGTAAATCTCACGTCGTCCAACGAGCTTCTGCTGGCCTGTGTTTCATTCCTAGGTAGTAGGATAAAGGACTTGGAGAACCCTTTTATGTCGATGATGTGTCTATAGAATCCCTGCTTTCAAATATCAATTTCGTTTTCGTGGGCGTGCGCTGCTGCTTTCCAAGGTTAGCTGGACAATGGATCCCCCCCCTCCACCCCTCCAGCCTAGAGTCTGTGTGCATAACATTTTGTTGAACCTAGTTTGGAGCAAACTTGGATGGATCCAATACAAAAATGGAAGGATCAATATCCTACATATGTAGGTGCCCTTTGGATGATCAATATCGTCCCAGAAGTACCTAAGTTTTGGGTTCTGCATTCATGGATATCTGGCTAGGAATTGAGACTGGTACTATATTCCGGTGAGCATGGTATCAGTGGCCATACCATACCACATATAACATCCAAAGGACACAGTAGATTTAGAAAAGCCATTACCTACCTACCTAGCTACATGTAAAGGAAAATCCGGAATCTCGTTTCTCGGTTCATGTGTATTAGTAAGTGGATATATACATGTATGAAAGGGAGGAAGGGAGGTAATTAGATTGTATCTGATCTAAAAACATAGAGATGAGATGGATGAGAACCAAGGAGTGATATGAGATTATGCAGCCAGTTATTAAGTAACCAATGCCTTTTATATCCCAAACCGAAACGCCGTGAATGATGATGACCAGAGAGAAAGTATGAACGGGGAATCAATATTGACACAGAAACAACAGTCTCCTTAACCTTCCTATCAAGTGGCAGCAGCAGCAGCAGCAGCGGCACTCTCAACATCCGCTTTGGGAGGAGCATCCTTCTTCCTAATATCCTTCCAGCCCATCCCCCACGAAACGCAAAACATCAACCCGGCCGCTCCAGCCGCAAACCAATACACCGCATCCACACTCTTCGAGTACGCAAATAACGTACCTGCCAGTCCTGCAGGATCATTGCCCACAGCAGCCCTAACAGCCGGCCCCGAACCACCCGCCGCAATCACAACAGCCGTATTAACGCTAGGCGCGTACTTGGGTATATTGACTCTCAACTGATTAGACAGGATGGTCTCGCCAATTGCCAAGAATACAGCTCCGCCAAAGGTCTGCCCGAATGTGACCAGCGCCATGGCGACGGGCACGAATTTGGGGTTAATGCTGTTTTGCACTGCGATAAGCGGCATTTGCATGCCCAAGCCACGGCTGAAACCGAGCAGGAATTGGTAGCCGATCCATTTGCCGGCTGAGGTTGTGGGGGTGAAAGTCGACATAAGCCCCAAGGCGACGGAGCTGAGGGAGGAGGACGCTACGATCCAGGGGAGGTAGTATCCTAGTCTGCCCACTATCAGGGGTGTTAGTGAGGGTGGATATAAGGAGAGAGGTAAAAGGGGCAGGGAGAGGGGGGGCTTACCGAGTGCGCCAGAACTAACGGTCGAGACGAGCTGGCTCAACACATTGGGCAACATGTCCACACCACTAACAATCGCGGTCTTGCCACGAACCGTCTGGAAATAAATCGGTAGATAATACGAGGCAATCTGCAGACAGCCAAAGAACAAGAACATGACAAAGCAGGATGTCCAGACATGTCTTATCTTGAGGATTGAAAACGGAGCCATGGCATTGTCGCCCTGATAGTATTCCCATACCCCAAAGAGGATGGTCGTTGCTCCCGAGCCACAGAACAGACCGATGATGGTAGCGCTGTTCCAGGCGTATTTACTTCCACCCCATTCTAGCGCCAAGAACACCTGGATGGCGGCAGGCGCAAAGAGGAAGAACCCCATAATATCGAGTTTCCGCATGACGATGGTCATGATCGAATCAGTACGCGGTTTTACGACTTCCGGTACATCAATGAAGAATAGCATAATGGCGCCCGCGACCCCTCCGACGGGGAGATTGATATAGAAACACCACCGCCAGTTCACATACGTCGTAAACGCGCCACCGATAATGGGGCCTAGAATCGTGCCCATTTGAGCGAATCCCATCATGATGCCGAAGTATTTGGGCCGTTTGTGTAGGGGCATTGAGGCTGAAAGGATGGTTAAACCGCCGTTCATCAACCCGGCAGAACCGATGCCTGCGATGGCGCGGCCGATGATGAGCATTGTGGAGGATTGCGCGACGCCGCAGATGAGGGAGCCGACTTCGAAGATGAAGAAGCAGGTTAGGTAGATGTTCTGTTCTCCGAGATTAGTTGGGATCATGAAGATGTGGTTAAGAAGGGAGAAGAAGGGATTACCTTTGCGCGGAAATTGGAGTAGATTTTGCCGGCGAGAGGTTGTAGAGAAGCGCTATGCTCATGTTAGAGAGGTATCAAGTCTGAGATGCAAACAAGAAAACATACCAAGCCAACTGATACGCAGTACCGTACCAACCCACATCCTCCAAGGAATTGAAATCACTCGTAATCTGGGGCACAGCCTGCTCTCTTTATCAGCCTTGTTGAAGTTCGATAATTCGGATAGATGAACTTACGGTAGAAACAATAGTGATATCAATCATAACCAAAAAGAATATCAGCGTCATGGACGCCATAAGAACGTACAGGTTCATTCCCTCCACATATTGCACGGTGGACGTTGTGCGCGTCAGATCTGCCTGGCCGGAGGTGGCATCGTTCACTTTTTGAGGATCTTCTTCTCCTTCGTCTTCCGTGTCGTGGTTGTTGACTGCGTGTCCTGTTTCTTTTTCATGCTCTTTTCCGATGTCGTGGTTCCTCTCCATGGTGGTCGTTGTATCAAGACTTGCAGACTCTGCATTCATGTTCTTTGATTCGTGTATTGCTGCTGTATTGTTGGTGTCTTCATTGTTCAATGTCGGAGTCGCAGAGACTGGTCTATGATCGTCTGCCATGATGTTTTGATATCTTTGACTTTTGTTTGGTCAATCAATCAAAGGAAACAGTTGCATATTTATTCCATTTTCTCTCTTGGAAGCTTGGAGGAGGTCATATTTAATTTGTATTGAAATGGAAGTAAGCCCACGGAGATAAGCGTCGAACATACTAAATATTACCATGTTAGTATGTGCGGGATCGATCGGCTTCCCGAATTCCGTCTGTCTCAACCCACTCTTTTTGCAGGCTAATTAATTCAGGAGAGTCGATTCTTTGAATTTTACGTACTTGTGTAAACGTGGAAGCCTAGAGAATACGATAACTTAGTTAGGACTGTTAGATTGACTGACTTGAAACCCTTCTTGATCAGACGTGGTGGTGATGTTGTTTTGAGACTCGTCTATGAAACCCGAAACCCGTTCGTCAGGGCATGAAGATTGATAATCAGATACGGTGTTGAGACTGTGTAACACTGCCATGATTCTTTACTCTTCAGCACTATGAAGGATCTATCACACTGATGCATATCAAGTATTGAGAATGCCGATGCAGGCAATTCCCTTCCAGGCTGGGTATTGTATGATCGATCTACTCGATCTTTGCTACCAGACGAGGGGTTACGTATGGACGGAGAAAATGATCACCGATTGATTTCTCTCATTGGATGACTTTTACAATTAATGTGTCTGGTGATAATTAGGATTTGTTCCTCAAGGTTCAACAACTTGATATACGTAGGCAACCACCCCACCGACTCAACGAGTCCAAAATCAGGCATACATTTTCACTCCCGGTTCCAACCCTTACGGCCGAACCAACATCGTATTCATCGATCAATGCATACGGAGTACGTACTTCGTATTCATAATGTCGTACCCATGTCTATAATCTACACCTTGGAAGGCTGAGAAACATGCGTCTAAAACTGTTGACTCACTGGCTTACTCCGGCTTCCTCCATCTTCTCAATTGAAGGCTTGAAGCTCATCGCTCACACGAACCCCTAATCATCAACTTTGAAATGTGAATCCCGTAGTAGGTATACGAAGTCCTCTCCTATTTAACCACATGCGGCATCTCTGGCCGGCGGTCATAGCTTCTCGGAGTATCGGCCGGCGGCTAGCCGAATGCTCTCCAAGGCCTACCATAGTAAGCACGGAGTTATGTACGTACTACGGGAGTAGTTAGCTGAAGCAAATACGGAATAGCCAACTAGAGTAAGCAATTCGGAGGTGTCAGCTAAGAGAGCTGGTTGGTGGTTACGTGTTGCAACGTGCGGCGTTGTTCGGTCGTCGGAAGTCGGGGATGTGAATCCCGCCTCTGGTGCTCCCGCTTGACACGAATTTGGATTGGATGAAGACTATTTTCCTATTTGGGTAATTTCAACGAGAACGAGAAGTTGAGCGCTAAGATCTCGAAACGGGTGAAAACAGCTAAATTGACAGTTGAGATTGGATTTGTATACTCTACTATTAAGATTATCAAGATTATCCGTATATCCTCCCCCCAGCATACAAATCCCAAAACCCGAAAACGTCCTCTGCCCAAGGCTCCTGATTGAAATATGGAAACATCTCTGGCGGCAAAGGGGGTTGCATTTGTTGCACCAACACCGCTGCCGTGGCTGCTGCTGCTGATGATTGGGTTTGTCCATTCATCATGAGCATGTGCGATGAATCGGGTTGTTGCGTAGTCTGCATCTGTTGTTGATGCTGTCGTTGTTGTTGTTGTTGTTGTTGTGGTTGTTGCACTGATTGCCCCCGTCGCTCATGTCGATGTGCCTCCTGCTGCTGCTGCTGCTGCTGTCCATCAGGCTTCAACCCCGGCCACGGATTCTCCACACTAGGCGGCTGGGTGGGCAGACCCGCAAGCACTGCATTGGTCCAATTCATCAACCCGATCATATGCTTTCTAGAGCGTCTATGAATGTCATCTTCTCCCACGTTCGATTTCCACGGTTCCAAAGTCGCAATGTAGTCTAGATGAGAGCACACCGCGTCAAATATGGCTGGAAGATTGATGGTTTGCTTGACATGCTCAACATCCCAGGAGGGATCTTCGAGGGTTGCGAGGCGCATGACGGTGTGGATGACGAGGCCCATTTGTTTCCACAGTGTGATGGGGACGCCGATGTAGTCTGTTGGTCCTAGTGTCAGGAATAGATCTTTCCAGGAGCGGAGGGCTTGAGTGCAGGCGACGAGGCATTGCATGGTCTCGAGTTCGCGGTCAGCTGCCAGAGGGACATATTGCACGCGAACGAGGGCTGTTTCGTAGATGGCTATTTCGACGTAGAAAGTAGAGAGCTGTACATTTTCTGCGATATAGTTAGTCGGTATCATATCAAAACGAGAAAGTTGTATCGACGTACTGTTCTCAGCAACGTAATCCGGCATCTGATTTTTCAAATTGCTCAATTGGCATTTTAGCGCCCGGATATACGGTACAATCATCTGTGTCGTTGCCTCGTTTTCGCAGCCACGCAATCGCGTATATAATTTGTTTATGTTGCTCAAAATATGCATGAACCGGACCTGAGTCACCTGGAAACCATCGGCGCGCGTCTCTTTGCCTTCGTCCAAGATTTTCAAAGTCTCTTCATGGTACGTTGACCATGGGACGGATTCTGTTTTATGGTGGAAGAACGCGCAACTACTCAGTATTAGTGAGTACTTATTGTTGAGTAGTTTAAGGTGGGCCATACCTCGCACTAAAACTATACGCAGCCATGGCGAGTCGGCGATGCTCCATGGTCCTCGATTCCGGAATACTGAATTTTGCAGACCACTTCGGCAACATTTGTTTGCCCGGATGTTTGTTGAATTCGTTCTGACAGGGCTTGTCCAGTTCTAGGTCAATCAGAATGGCGGCGGAGAGGTGAGTCAGAGTGGTGAGTATAGGGCCCAGTTGAAGGAAGTAGTATGCCCTAGACAATAAGTATAAGGAAACAATGAGGGCATAGAGAGACAAACCAATGACCAAATGTGAGCATAGCCAATAACAAATCCGTCGATCTGTCCCCATTGATAACCACTTCGCGAGCAATCAACTCTTTGAAAGCTCGTCCTAAACTCAATTGCCGGGCTACAAACGGACATGCAACAGCCATAACCGCTAACCACAAAGCAGGCTTGTCCTGCCGTAACTGCATAGATGACGCATTCTGGATGTATGGAATGGCAAAAGGGACATGTTCCAAGTACTTGGTCTCGAACGTATGGAACCAGAGCTCTGCTTCGTCGGGAGTAGGCTCAACATCACGTGGGAGGGGGTACGCAAAAGATGAAGAGGAGGTGGATGCCGGTGTGATGGGCGCTGATCTATTTTGAGTTCCTGGATTCTCCTGATAAGGAGCTTGGGGAGGAGGAATCAGACATGCCGCAGGGTGTTCGCACCCATGACCACCATATTTGGATGGAGACTGGGGTGAGGGATCAGGGGTGGCATCGTCAGTACCGCCAATGCTCGTACTTGGTAACGTATTTGGAGAGATGGTTGAAGCCGAAGCTTCGATAGCCTCAGTAGATAGACTACCTTGAGAATTGGCCTTAAGCAGAGACACAAGTCCATCCAGTTTCTGTTCCAGACGAGCAGTCTGCGATGGATGTCTCGGCGTGGCCCTCTTTTTTCGTACAGATGATGAAGGTCTGCACTCCTTCTTTAGGCGGAAGCATCTACAAGACTTCAGTATATACGCAAATAGGTAAACATAACGGGAAAATACCTTTCACAAATCTCTCCGCCATTCCGGAGAATACATTTACATTTTGCACGTACACAATTGACGCAAGCGCGGCCATATGGCGCCGGTCTGGAAGCCAGGGTCGGCGCCCCTTGCCCTAAGACGGCTGCACCTACAGCATCATTGGCAACGTTACGATCCATAGTCAATCAAATCAAACATCAAACGGGATAGGCATTCGATTCTGCCTAGAAGAAAAACTCCGAGTCTTGGTTGCGTCCACTTTCAACTCCGTTTCATGCAGCACTGGAATGTTGTTTGACTGCTGGATTCCGTCGGTATTAAGAATCCGGATATTGGAATTAGGAAATAAAAGGAGACCGATCAGCCCTGTCGATTGATTTGTAACCCGAGATTGTTAGTTAGTTATTTGTTTAAAAAGAGATTAATAATGTAGGAGTACATGTCAATATTGAAGAATAAATTGTCCATGTTGTGGGTCCTTTCAGCCTGACGAAAACGAAACCCGGCGGAAAGGAATTCGGAATTCAGAGTCCTCCTAAAGCCGACGAGACCCGCAGTTGACCCCCTCTATGAGTAAGCCTGCAGATGACCAATCATAATGTGTTTTGTGTCACGTGATGCGTCTCACCGCCTGGCCGCAACGGCCTGTAAACACGGGCCGCCGGAGCGGGCGATGAGCGACGTCTCTTGTGCGGCCGTCTTTTTGCAAGACTACATCCTCCCTTTCGCGCAGTATGCCTACAACGGGCACACGCATCGCCAGGCCGTGAAACTTGCTGAGACCCTCGCGCAGAGTATATCCAGCACTCCTCATCATTCGTCTGACAAGCAATGCACCTCTGCTTATCGAAAAGCTGCTCGCCTAATTCAGTCTCCATGATTCTTCCGATATGACCGTAATCACGTCTTTTATTTGGGGGTGCTGAGCTCAATTCTTCGCGGGTTTTGGACCACCATTTACCCTTGATTTGAGGAGTGTATTCTTCAGTTGTCTTGCCGTTGGCGCGCCAATTCCAGGGTAGGCGGACTTTTGAGGCTCTCTGTGAGTCTTCGAATTCTGCTTGAGTGAGACCGCTTGTACTACTATCCAACCATTAGTATCTTATTAACCTTCTCATATCTCACGAATCTAGGCTTTTGCTTACTTGGGAACTGGCGAAGGGGAGGCGACAACTTCCGCATGAGGAGACTGGGTCCTGGTTATAGCTTCCTTCCGAGGAGATGAGGATCTGACCACGGCCTCGTCTTGAGAAACATAAAAGTCCTCAGCCTCCTCTTGGGGAGATAGACTCCTGGCCACAGCTTCTTCCTCACTAGAGGACGATCTAGCAATAGCCTTCTCTTGACGGGACGGTGAATTGGCTATAGCCCCTTGAGGAGACCGGAGCTCAGTGACAGCCTCTTTTTGCGGAGACCTAGACCTGCCCACGGCTTCGTCTTGAGGAGGGGAACTAATTACAGGCTCCTCTCGAGGAACTGGACTGTTCACACCTTCGTTTTCAAGAGAATGGGATGAATCCATTACCGTCGAGTCCGGTGAATTGGACACAAAGAGACCGGATCCCACCCTCCGGAGGCCGGCAAGGATATAGCTTGCCATGGTTATCTTGGCATATATATAAATGGTTGATGCAAGGAAGCTGAATGGAAAAAGGACAATTCAATGCATTTGAAACAATTGATATAAGAAAGCAAATGTAGGTATGGGTTCGACCTGGTGATTTGGCTCGAGAACACGAAAAGATGTTTTTCGCATGGAAAAAATTGATTAGTCCAGTTGGTCACAGTTGTGGGGCCTTGTTTGGTGCCTGAGCATTTTGTAGAAGGCCTGAGGCATCTATATCTACCCCCTTATTCCAACTAAAGAAGTAACTATATCAACGACTGCTCACATCAACAACTAACGGCTCCTCCCCTCTCTTGACTCTCCACCGATTCGTCGACTCAATCAACTTTTCACAACCAACAAGCATACAAGCCCATTTCTTTACAAATCCTTCCATCAACTCCCACGAATACACATCCCACGGTTCTCCCCAAACAATCATTCCATCTCTCTCATCATGCCTGCTCACCTCCTCATCATACATCGTCCCTAGGATATCATCACATAGATCGCATTCATCGATCATGCCTCTGAGACGTATGAGGTTATCGCGTAGAGCTGGTAAAGGGAAAAGATCAATCCATGCTTCGTGCGGGATTGAGCGTTGTAGTGCAGTTGGGACCAGTGTCGGCGGGACTGTCTTTTCCGGAAGTATAGAGGTCGCTAGTAAGGGCGCGGATAAGGAAGCTATTGTCGTTTTGGGCTCCTCGCAGCTGAAGAAGCACGAGAGGGAGAGGATGGTCATGTTTGTGAGTAGCGCGCGGAAGACGTTGAAGTGGACTAGTGTAAGGAGGTAGTCCGTTGAGAGAGGGAAGTAGAATGGGCCATGCCTTGAAGTTGCTGAAGCTGAAAGCATGATCATCCGCGTCCTGTTATCCATTTCAGAGGATGTGGTGGTGGATCCTCGAGAGAGATTGACTTGCTCCTTGCGACGTCCTAATTGAACCCTGGTAAGAGTGCGCCTCGGTAATATAACGTTATTGGGCTACTTACGGCGTGCTCGTTGGTTAAGTCTATTCTGTCTTCTGCGTCGAGCTTGTGCGTCTGTAAGACCCGTCCAATTATCATCATTGACAATAGCCTTTAAGATGTAACGTTAGTATCAGTCTAGAATGTGAGGGGCAAGAAGAGACTGACTTCACCAAGTGGCCGCATAGGCCGCAGCATGATACGAGTATCCATTGCTTCCCGGAGATCGATACCAGAAAGTTCATCAAAAATCTCTACGTCGCGATAAAGAGATGCAACTTGCTGACATCCAGCGAAAAGATGTTTAAATAGATTAGAGTCGGCGCTAATCATGCAGCCTGCTGACAGAATGCGCTAAGCCCTAAACGTGTGATCGGGCTGATTTCCCCGAAAAGGTAATTATCTCTCATACCTGGTTGGTTTCAAGCATGCTGGAAGGTCAATCGATATGACATAGTGACTTTAATGAGTAGTAGAAGCCGCTAGAAATAATTGAGCAGGCAATTATAAAATCGAGGTGTTTCCCCCGACGGAAGGTCAGACGTACTTTTTTATCCGGCTTACTACTTTGTTGTGAAATTTAAATCTCTTTTCAAAACAAAAACAGAATGCCCAAAAAACCACTCGTCCTCGTCACCGGCGGAACTGGTTTCCTCGCCGGCTGGATCATAGTCCTCCTCTTCCGTCAAGGCTACCGCGTCCGCACAACAGTGCGGACACTCTCGCGGACCACCGAAATCAAATCCTCCCTCCGCGCCGCCGACGGCATTAGCGAATCACAAATCTCATCTTTGCAAGTCGTTCAAACCGACCTTCTCAAGGACGACGGATGGGCCGAAGCTGTCAAGGACGCTACATATGTACTACATGTTGCCTCCCCTTTCCCCGCTGCACTGCCAAAGCATGAAGATGATCTCATCATCCCTGCTCGTGAGGGTACGCTGCGTGTCCTCAGGGCAGCTTGTGATTCGGGAACTGTCACTCGTGTAGTGATGACTAGCAGCTTTGCAGCTGTTGGATACGGACATCCTAAGGAACGCAGTCAGAGTGGCGTCCCTTACACCGAGAAAGACTGGTCGAATCTTGGGTCTGGCAATACTGTGCCGCCATACAATAAATCAAAGACTCTCGCCGAACGTGCTGCATGGGATTTCATGAAGGCATTGGAGAGTCAGGGTAACAGCAACCTTGAGCTCGCCGTGATCAATCCAACCGCCATCCTGGGTCCCGCACTCGGTAAAGACGACGCATCCAGTCTACGAACCATCAGCGAGCTTCTGAACGGCGCCTTACCAGGCTGTCCCCAATTACAATTCGGCATCATCGACGTCCGCGACTGTGCGAATATGCACTTGCGAGCTATGACAAACCCCAAAGCCAAGGGAGAGCGATTCCTATGCGTTGGCGAAGGAAGTCTTTGGATGGAAGATATAGCCAAAATACTAAAGAAGAACCTGGGATCAAAAGCGAGAAAAGTGCCGACTATGGTGCTGCCGAATATAGTGATGCGAGGTGTGGCGCTTTTCGTGCCTGTTGCTAGGCTCGTTTTGGGGGAATTGGGTGTCGCGAAAGTGATAAGTAATGCTAAAGCGAGGGAAGTGTTGGGTTGGCAGTGGCAGCATTCAAGTGAGCAAGCGGTTATGGCGTCAGCTGAAAGCCTTGTTAAATTCGGTATGGTCAATGTGTAGAGTGTGGTGGATTGGATCCGGTAGGAACATGTTGTGCACGACAATTAGGTATTATTAGGCAGAGGACCATATCTTCAACTAATTACGGAAGCCTGCAATTATTTCCCCTGCTCTGTCTCCAGTATTTAATAAGTGGCAATACTAACTCATACCTACCAGCCGTGACCCATACATGCATTGTGGCCATTTTATTAAGACCCGACTTGTGTCGTTGTGTGTATGGCATAGATGTAAACTAGAAATTTAGCCTCAATGGTAGCATGCGTAGAAAAAGGTCAGGCTAATCAAAGATTATCCCGAGGTCACAACACAGCTTGTTCAAAATTGCAAGAATGTATGGTCATACGAAGCAATAAGCCCTAAGTGGAAAGTTTGAGGGGCTCAGAATCAGAGTAGAAAGAAGAAAAATGATCATTCTAGAATAAAGACGTCTACAAATAAATACATTTTCAAGAGTATAAAGTAGATGAGAAAGTAAGTAAGTAAGAAAGGGGTATATACAGGATGCAAAGATGAAGAAGAAAAAGGAAGAATGAGTGGAAAAGTGGATAGATGTGGTTTGGGGCTGTATTTGGAATAGGTCTAAAAGAATCTCAACAAAGCAGCAAAAACCTCAATCCTTCATGCCGAATTTGTCCCCCATCAGGAGAAATTAAAGTTATCCCAAGAGAGTTCGTCAGTACCACCGGGAGGACGATTCTCGAGCAGAAATCTTTGGAGCCCATTGATGTCTGCAGGAAAGTCATTATGAACATTTTCAGGCCCAGTAACTGAAGCATGAAGAAAGGTAAGTGTGAACACGATCCACTTCTTGATGACCTCAACCCCTGTCGTAGACCTTGGAGATCGAAACTCCATTGTATATGTTGGATTCAGACAAATATCCTTGTCTTCCGAGTTATTTGTAAAGTTCCAGGCGTATTTCCGTTCAGTGTACTTCTGGTTTGTTTTGACGGGAGCATTTATGATTTGGATTAGCTCGTCGACTGTTTTGGCATCCCAAATCATTCCAGTAATACTCCCCGAAGGCACCTGTTGGAGACATGGATTGTCCATAAGGTTGCATTTGGAGTAAGCTTTTGTATAGCGATGCTCGGGGAAAATCTCCCTCAGGGGTTTATGAAAGTACACAATCGAAGTAGCAATCCGCTGAAGCTCGTACAGTTTCCAACGACGGCCGTTGGGAGCAACATGGATATGCAACCCAGTGGTATCATTCATATCTGGTAAAGTGTACTTGAGGAGATAGTCGGACCACTTTTTGATTTCACTCTCCCATTCTTGGTATCTACCGTAATGAAAGATGGGCGAAACAAATTCCAAAGGAACTGGAATCAAGCGATTAGTAGGTAGTCGCCACGGATGCATTTCTCATGATCTCCACCCTTATAATGATACTTACATTGATTTAGTGGAAGCGGCTTATCCTGGGCACTTGGTTCTATTGCACCTTCGTCCACAACCCTCCAGACATTGTACGTTCTCCTTTTGTCGTATGGATAACTGGTCTCCATTTTAACATGTTTTATGTCTCCTTGGCCGGCCTGGTTCCAGATCTCGGCAAGGTATCGGCGTACACGGTCAGGAGAGGTACTCCATCTCCAGTCACTGGGATTTTCCAGCTTTAGGCGATATTCAAGCTCGATGCCAAACGTATAAGCCCGGGGAGGATCTTCCCTGAAAGCTTCCGCGTCTGAATGAGGAGCTGGCTCCATTCTGTAACTTTAGCAAGGATATCGTTGACGTCGACGTCAATGTTGGTTGCGGCTTAAGCTGCTTTGAGCACAGCTTTATGGGGTGATGTATGGATCTTTTTCCATTTATTGGTTGTCGTAGAAGGAAAATTGCTGCTTGCAGATTCTGGAGATTTTAAACTATCCAGGAGAGAAGTAATGGAGGCTTGATATACCAGTAATTGATCGCATTTTGTGCCAGGATGTGTGAATCACTATATGACTCCTTTGTGTTGTTTAGACTGTTCATGACAGTGAAAAGGACGCTGTTAGTCATTCTGCATTATAAATCACTTTTTCAAAGAGATGAGGTTGTCTTTATTGTTGACACAAGTGGCATGGTAGCACAAAAGACGTGACTTTTCCAGGTCTGTGCTATGAGTCTATGACTTAGCATTTTGTACAAGGTGATGTGTCAATCTAGATCAGATGAAAAGAACCGCACGGCGGGCTCCAGAAGATCTGAGTAATTTTCCTGTTTGGAAGTTGCAGTCACATTCCGAGGAAGTCGGTATTTGTCCTTACTCGAACTCATCTGAAGCCACGTAGAACCGGCAAATGATAACTATATGCCCTAATCCCTATCCGCCGTCATACCTTCTGCTTATTGAGATTCCGGACTATTGTTTATGGGTGCTAAATCAAGCCGTTGAAAACTTTCACACCAAAAATGTCGTAAAGAACTGGATACATAGCCGTGTAACGTCGTTCAGGCATTGCTGTCACCATGAAAGAACAAAAACGATAAGTAGGTCAGTTTCAGGGGAAAAGGTAACGCGTGATCAGGTATGATTTGAGAAATCTAGCTTTATTTCAAATAAATTGTACACCGATGATGTTCAGCTCCTCAGCCCGATCGAAGTCCCGATATTCGCATTATTGTTAAGGGCATTGCGAGGAGCCACATCTAGGTATCGTTTACTGTCTAGTTGACTGACTCCGTTATTAGTTCTAGGAACGGATCCCAATATTTAGGAGTATGGTAGTAAATCTAGAAGCCTATCAAATCATACCGATATCTGGAGAATAAGAACGTTCATTGGAATCCAGCCCAAATTTTATTGTCCGTGTTCCACAAGGAGGCCTCAAGTAGACCATACAGCGAACGCCTTGAGATCATGTTGGTTGTAATCACGTTACACTTGATTATTCCGAGGAATAAGGGGATGGCTATGACTGGACAGTAGGCGAATGACTGTAAGATATAAGAGAAGAGGATGAAAAGTCTGCTGTCGTCTGCTTTTGGCAGAGTGCTGAGACTCCTATTACTCTCTGTGAAGTAAAACCGGCTGCAAAATTGCTACTGTCATGCTCTATACAGCCATAAAAGAGTAATATCAGTATGACTCGAAAGACAATGACTGTATCCAGAAGAAAGGGATATAAAAACAGAGTCGAAGCCATGGTATCTTTGCAGCTCTACAAGCTCTCTATTCTCTTTCTCATCGATTCAATACTTCAAAATACAAGTATTCCACAAACGCGACAAGTTTGTACTATTCCTCTATCAAAGTCTACACATTCATCAACAGGAGAAGAAGCCATGGAAACACGAAAGTCCTCGAGCCCCGATTCAGTTAAATCCCGATTGAGCCCGGACGAGGTGAGGCAATTAGACCAAGCCAGAGATGAACTCTTTATTCAGATCTTTCAGAAGCGTAAAGTCTACTTCAGAAGATGGCGGAAGGTTACTCTAAAATACTTCGCAGCTATGGACAGAAGCATGGAGAGAGCCAAGAATTTCCATGAAGCCAACATCGCGGATGTCATCATAAGATACGCCAACAAAATCCGGGAAAGACGAGACGATTTTATAAAGACTTACTCTTATGAGATAGTCAATGACGATGGAACGTTACTATATCTGGATGGTCTGGACAAGTTGGTGAAGCCCGTGGACAGGGCTCACCGCCTAGATTTGATCAGGAAGCAGCGCGAGTATCGTGTGAAGAACCACAGGCTCAATCCTGATACAAAAATTCCACAAGAGAATCTTTCCTCGGATGATGGCACTCCTCCTGGCAATGCCACCCTGCAGGAAGAAGACAGCTCATACGAGGACGACCAAGTGCCTGCTGCCGCGGATTGGAAAAGTGACGCTGGCAGTGACACCGATTCGTAAGAACCCTGTTTTCCGATATTATGTTCTCCGTGTTTATAAATGACTAAAATCTCTTTAGAATCTTTCAGATGGAGAAATAACCATTTCCGGTGCCGGATTTCGGTATCTCCTGTACCTTTGGCTTCTGGCTGAATGTACCACATTTATATATGGCAGATGTTGAATTCCTAGATAGCTAAATACCAATACACACTGGCATATTTATTATACTTCCACTCTCCAGTATGTGCGTTGTAATGCATGGTTCACTTTCTGAAAGATGCAGTTAAGATTGTCAACAATGATTACCAGATTAGGAAGCCGTAACGCTCTAGTCAACTTAAGGTTAAGTGGAATCGGCAGTCATCCGCTAGACCATATCGGGAAAAAGATCGATGCCAAGAGATTAAAAGATTGACCAATCAAAATCGAACGTATCGATTACCTTTTCTGGAACATCTTTCTAGAACGTCTAGACGGCCTGGATCTATGGGAAGGCGAGAAGTTTAATACATGGAAGAGGCCGGATGTGCAGCCAACTAAGTGACTTGACATGCAGCGATCATATCATGCAGCTTGCATAGATCTATGGGTGCACAGTTTACGATCAACTTGGTATGTAAGCGAATGGCTTGATTCAAATTTCAGTTCGTAAAAGCTATATACAAAAGTGAAGTGAAGGTGCTGAGTTACAAAGTGCTCAGCGATTGGCACGGAGGAGCTTGAAGCTCGATTCCCAGTATAGTCTTTCAAAAAAAGACGACACATTTACTCATCAGAGTTGTAAGCAGAACCAATCGTGCTCAAAGAGTTACCGCTGGTCAAATAACCGTCGGCAACGAAAAAGTAGGAGTAACGCTCAACGTAGCTGGTCTCATCCAACCAAGGGATAGTATTGCCAATAAAAGTAGCCTGAGAAGCAGCATCGACACCCGTCTTTTGGAACTCGGTGATCCAGATCTTGTAGATACCGTGGCTGGCAGCGAGGTTGTACGCTTGGGTGATGTAGCTCTCAAAGTCGGTGTTGACAGCATCAGCGTACCAGTGGATGGCCATGGCGGTCTGACCGCATTGGCCGTTGCAGGCCTCGAGGTAGGACTCCATCCATGTAAGACCCATAGGGGCGCCACCGTTTGTGACGGCGGGGGTGACCAATTCAGCTTGGTCCTTGTAAGGGGTGATCCATTTCTTGTACAGAGCAGCAGCGGTGGCAGCGTCGATGTTGGATTGGGTGTTGAGATCGGGCTCGTTGAACCCGAGAATGTGCTTGCTGCCGCTGGCGAGGGCGGCTTCGACGTTGGCAGTCCATCCGGTGGTGTCGGATCCCCAGAGCATGGGCACGTATTCGACACCGGAGGGGAGGTTGCCGCCGGGAGAGCTGCCCCAGTTGTAGGCCCAGGAAGCATCAGTGACGAGGCTGACGAGACTGGCGTCGTTGTAAGCAGCACCCTTTTTGGCGTTGGTGCGCTTGGCGAGGGTCTTGGTGGGAGCTGCAAGAGCTGCTGTCACCATCGCAGAGGCGACGATAAGGCTGGAGAAAGAAACCATCTTGGCTGTCTTTATCTGAAAGGAGGGACTATTTGGAAAATGAATGAATAAAACAAAGTCAGTTTGGTGCTGAAAGGAATGTAAAGGAAGGAATGGAACTGAATGACCCCAACGAGCTGGTTGAAGATAGACAGAGAGAGAGAAGGGTTATAGGAAGAGTCTGTTGGAGGTTTATATAGAAGGGCGGCAACGCTGAAACAGGTAATAGCCCATGGTCATCAGGTGGATACTACCTAGATGGATGTAATTAGGGCACCCTAGCAGTCTAGCATAAAGAACGAATGCCCGAGCCGATGGCCCGAGGAGTGCAAGAACGAACAAGTTGATGTTGGACCCATACTTGTTAAAGTGCCATGTGCTTACGGAGTCCAGAGAGGGTCTGGAAACATCAATTACCGGGTGAACTTTTTAGACTAGGAACGTAGAATGTCTGTCAAACTCAATGGATGCATGTCCCAAGCCCCAGGTTACATGGGCCACTTTGTAGCTTATACACTAGCCCGACTTCGATTCCGCTGTATTCCAGACACATTTAGGTATGACATTGTTTTATGGCAATGATTGGTCGGGAGAAATAATACAAAGGAATCTAGACTGGAGTCGACTGATATAGCATTGATGCGGTTGGGTACTGTGGGCTTTCTACCGGTGAATTATCGACTCGCATCTTTATCATCTACAGCCCGTCCTTGGATGACAATGACGATGACTCGCGCTATGCTACTGCAGAAGATGTAGTCGACACCCCACGTGCTACAACAGCTGATCCGGCTGTGAAAGGCAGCATCTAATCTTGATCTAGAACTTGAACACGAACCTTCGCAGGGCGTAAGCACTGACCAGTAAGGCAACTAGCGCTCCCAGATTATCAAACATTTCAAAACAGTCAAATATAAAAACAAAGCAATCGTTACAGGGTACTCAATCTCAGGTACGGAGTAGGTAGAGAGAACCGTCGACCCCTCTCAGGAAGTAAGTTTATGGGGCACGAACATGAGCTGGAGGCATTGTGGCTTGTTTAGAAACTGTAACCTGAGGCTGACGTAAAGAATAGACGCCAAGTTGCCAACAAACTAGATACTGGAAGGGTCAGTATTAAAGTATAGCAGGTTAGGTAGAGTATGATTGCTTTGATCTTACAAGGTTGACAACGGACCATGAGACGCGCGAGAACTGTTGGACACGTTTGCGGCCAGGGGTGAGATTGGTTGTACAAATGAAATTAATCTTCAGTCAAAATCAATTTTGACAAAAGAGAGTTTCCTTCCATTGTCTAGACTTCCCTTGAAAACCGATCATTTGTCGCTATGCCTGCCATACCGGTCTCAAAAGCTTACAAGTTACACCTGCCAGGTACACAACCCAACTGATTGGTCTTCCCAACCTAAGCTTGAACTATACAAAATAGTACACATACGTGTGAACGAACAGATCTCCCAATGCTGATTAACGTCGCATTTATATTACCCTCGATTCTTGGGCTAGGACATAACCAGCATAACCCACCAACTCGTTACATAGGATCATGTAAACCCAACTTTTCTACTGTGTATTAGCCTATCAACTAGGAAGGCTTACTGCTATAAACACAACTTAGCCCTAGTGCTGACCTGACTCGAATGGACTATGTTTCGTTCGACATCACCCAGGGTACGTAAGCGAACTACTGTAAGGGACACTAGGGCAGAAAATTGTACACGCACCAGCGAATTTCACGTCTCAACCGGCTTGTGTAGCTGTCTGCAAAACACGGTTCGTTTCAAACTAAGCGATGGTTAAGTGTCAGATTCGATTCGAATACGTATGTACCAACATGGGGCTTAGGGCTTACTTAGGGTTGCAGCTGATTTTGGCCCCCGGATACCCTTTCTCGCCTCCTAAAAACAGTACAACCACGTTTGTATCTATTTAGTTTCTGTTTGTCGTCGAATCCGGGGGTTGGAAAGGAAGAGACCGGGGACAAGTATACTCAACTTGACTGCTTATCGATGCTGAGAATAAAAGGTAGGCCCTTCCTCCGAAGGAAAACATATCAATATACATGGAAAATGATAGATGGAATCCATTCGGCTTTCTCCGGCCCTATCCCACTCAATATTCAACTAAAATATAGACTAACCCTTTCCCGAATCCCGATGATGACCCTGCAGCTCCATTAGTTATCCAGTTATCAATACTTAGTCGGTGATTAGAAGATCACGAATGATCGCCCGTCCACAGGCTCAAAACCCAGCTAAGCTTCAGCAACTAATCCGTTCAAATAGCAGCTGTGGCGTATATTTGAATACACCTAGGTATGAAAACGTGCCCTTGAATCTGGTGAGTATACAGATTCAGACTAGAGAATCCTGCGACCTGACGGGATGCAGAAGTAACTAGGTAACTGACCGATAGCGATGGCGCTGACTGGCGCAAATATTCCCGAATGTTGGAAGTTGTATCCAGGCCTCCAAACTATCTATTGAACGCGTAATGTGGCGTGTTATTGTTGCATTCTTTCTCTCCCCCTCCTCCTTTTCAAATTCCATATTTTTTTTTTTTACATTACTGACAATATGGGAGTAAGTGTCACTTTACAAGAACGAATTACCTGCTTATTCAAGTCTAATCCAGGTATTTTCTCTTTCTGCACGCCGGCTCCTGACTCCTTCATGCTCTTATGGCACTTCATCGGACAGCAGAGACTCGATTCTTGTACTAGGATTTCTGTGATATGCGTCTTGTTCCTTCAGGAAGAGTCATGAGATGTATCCTACAAACAACTAAATATATGTTATTATGTAGAATGTTCTGGTCCAGGTATATCCGTACATCGTGCGTACCTATCGAGCATATGATGTTGTAAAAAACCGAAAGGGTTCCTTGAGAGTACGTCTCAATGAGGAACGAAACTTGCACAAGACTCTCTGAGGAGGTGGAGTGTTGCTATTGCATAGATATGATTTTTCTGATTCAATTGATCAGTCCTTTAACCAAGCAACGGCGAATCATAGATGATTCATGTGATACACTCTTCGTACATTGCACATTTTCGAGAGTGTTACCGAACTGCCGTCGAGAGCAGATAGAGAGCTCGACGCTTGATGCAAAGGAACCTTGCAAGGCAGAATCTGATTTCTTCGAACTCTCCGCGAGCCATTCTGAACAACGGAAGGAACCAATCTGTCCAGATCGGGTACATCCGACAAGTGAGTCGAGGCTCTTCGATCCAATGCAACAATGCGATTCCATCCACAGACCAGAAAAGAGTCCAGAGATGACTTAATAATATAGCCAAGATAAAGCCAAAGCCCAGTGATCATTTCTCCCACATTTTTTGATTCTATCCATTCGCCCGCCGAACATCCGCCATCGGACTCTCAATCCACTTCCTTAACCTCTCATCTAAGACAACCCACACCCTCCTAATAATCGAGTACGCACTCTTCTCCGACCACCATGTCGCGCACTCCTTGCCCAACAACGCCGCATAATGCGCAAGTATAATCAACGCAATCGGGTGTTGTCGTTCCAACAATTCAATGTATTCCAGCGGAACGCGGATAAGCCATACAAAGACTTCAGCGAGGACTCTGCTGTCAACACTGGGTTTTGATGTCGTAGTCCCACCTCGAATTTGACCTTGTGGTGTGCTTACTGGGGTCGAATCAGTTTGCAATGCATGCATATATTCCGTAGCTTTGGACCGCGTCGAAATCAACGCAACGTAGGCTTCATCAAACACCTCTCGATCTGCGGTTGAAATATCCTCCTCCAACCCCTCAATCCCCGTCAATGCTTCCTCACCATGCCACAATCGCTGCAAATGCCGTAGGTCATCCGCTAGATCTTTATCCTTCCATTTCCCATGTTCTAGCACAACATCGCTGCGCACCAGCAACCCGACAGGTCCGCGAGCCAAATCATCCAAATGTTCCTGATTAAGCACCAATATCCCTCGCGACAGACGAATCCATTTGAAATCCATAATCGCGGCGCCTGATGCTCGGGTGGTAATAATATCAATCTCCATCGCGTCCGAAATTTCGTCTCGCAGCGTCGCAATCGCAATCACGGATATGAGTACAGACAACACGAACAGCGCCTCCCTCTGCCCACCAGCCGTCGGACTCGCGAGTGCCCTTTGGAATAAACTCACTGCAACAGTCTGATGCTGCGCCGCATAGTCGACCAACTCTCTATACTCCTTCGTCGAACTGGGTCGCGTATACGCTACATGCAAAGCCGAGATAGCCAATACCCCATGAAGTAAGAATCGATGCTGAAGCGCGATTTGCACTACAGTCCGCGCCCAGACTTGTTGCACTTCTGGTGTCGATGAAAGAGTAAGACTGGTCTCAGTAGACCAATTGTGCATCATGGATAGATCCGCGAGATTGAATTCGGGTGTTGGGGTGCTGTTGTATTGACTAAAGAGTGTTGCATCGATGCCGATGGGTGGTGGGATTGGTTCTGTGGCTGCAGCTGCAGCTGTGTCTTTGGCTGCTAGAGTAATACATGATGGCGATGCTGCTGATGATACTGCTGATGCGGGGGTCGGTGGCCCGGATTTGGAGTATATGGCTGGTGATATGGAATTGTTTCTGCTACCACTGTAACTCCCACTACCAGGAATGCCAGTATTTGTAGCTAATGATGTTGGGATACTGGGAAGCATGCGCAGAAAACTGCATGCACGATTTGTTTGTGCGCAGTTGCCGCAGGACGGCTTGAGTTCGTCGCACTATTTCCCAGTCAGATTCATTCATACAATTTAATGGCGTCAATATAACCACGAAGCTGATGATGGATGATGCATCCTCGGATATAAGCTGTGGACGAAAACACACCTTGACATGTCGCTGCTTGCATTGCATACATCCATTACGCGATTTTCGATGAAATCTTCGCGTATCTCTATTCAATGTCCTGTCTGCCATTGCATTGACAGTGATTTTGAGTTTGATTGCACAAAACGCGATTTTTTTATCACATGGTTGCACCACTGGATGAAGCGATCCGAATGAATTCGCGGCCGCGTCGAGTCAATATTCTAGATGGGTGTTCTGAAATCTCGCCTGAACTGACAAAGTCGAATCAATAATCAGGTGTATTGATAAATTCTAACCGAAATCGATCGCTGGCGAGTGTTATATTGCGAGGCTAAAGATCGCAACCACAATCAAAATTGAGATAACGATGACAAACAGCCAACGAGATCACGTGCTTTGATACGATGTTAACCTTAAATCCGAGGCAGCAATCAATTGGGGTCGCGGGCTTGACGGCATGGGTCTATTAACTATATAATTTTAATCGAACCTTCAACGGTTTGAAAATGTGAAAGCTTTGCCAAGCTGCCCTAGACAACAGTAAAATAATCACGCCAACAATGCTAAAAGCGCGATGAATATGTTAATTACATTTCAGGCTTTAGTGTTTATTTTGATTGAGCAGGCTTTCCACGGCGCTCAGATCCAAATTTAGTTCGTTGGGTTGAGGATAGAGTGTAAATTTATTGGGTAGTTACCATTCAAGAGGGGATCCTGTCTGATATGTAGAGATTTCCTTCTGTAGTTATTGCTGTTAGTAGGTTTCTGGGTCCTACGTTATTAATGTCACTCCCCCGAGAACTACCAGGATGGACATATACATCCGGACCTTAACATACTCAAACTCGCATTGAAAGAGCAAACATGTACATAAGGGAGTGATTGATACATAAACATCGTCCTTGATGCCCAGGTACCGGAATTAGAAACAATTTGACAGAATCTCCAATCCAATCACTGATTTGCGGGATTGACCATGCAGTAGTCTGTGTTATGGAGCGACAAATCAGGATTCCCTGCCCAGGTAGGGAATGGGTGAGCGGTGCCACTGCCTCCTGCTACAGCAAATGTAAGAATAAATACCATGATTTGTGTGCCGCCGTCCAATGCCGCCGAGATGAGGTAGTTCCATTCGACAAAGAATCCGGGGTGGTATTTTCGAATATACCATTGGAAGACGAAAGCGACAATGAAGAAGGTCGTGAACCCACTGTTGATTCCAACAAAAAGATTCCCCATGAACCAGAGAATGATTGATGGGTTAAGATAGCTCCAAAGCCGGTTGCCAGTAATCTTGTACATGATGTATGCTGGAACAGGGACAAGGAATCCCAAAAGGAACACAATCGTAACCCACTCATAACGCGCACCGATGCTGAAAAGTTTGGGCGCTATGCTCCATGCTATAGCTAGAGAGTTGAACTGTTGAATGTTCTGTCCGGACCAAATGCTAGACCCCTGAATAGATACCAGGAGAGGCTCTTGTGCGGCCACAACAGTATCCATGATGACCCAATTCATCAGTCCTCCAACAATGCAGCCTGCTATTTGAACCACAAAGGTAATGCGTGGTGGTAAATGTGAATACTGAGCCAGTCTCAGATCTTTAGCTAGGAGCTGAGCCTGTTGAGTTGCATTGTACGTGAAGCAAGTGAAGTAAAAGTTGGCAAGGGGACGACCAGGGAACATATATCCGGCAAGCATCTGACAAATTGGTTGTTGATTGAATTGAAAACCTGTCATTCCCATTTGGGCGCCGAAAAAGAGGACGAAAATGAAAGTGAAAATCGTAGAAACCAGAAATCCCCACCAGGGTAAAGTAGACTATAAATTTGTTAGCATTTTATTATCATAGAAAAAAGGGATGAAATCCTGTGAGCAGTCATCGACATCTACATACCTTCATTGAGTAAAGACAACCAAGACCCACAGCCCAGCAGAGAACAAGGACGAGGGCCCACCACCACAAAGGCACTTCTACGTATTTATTCCTCAACATCAGCTTGTAATGGGGGTCCAGAGTCGAATCGTCCTGCTTTCTTTGCAGCCTCTCCTCGGGAGTCTCCTGATTACGCCAGAACTGAAGCCTTTGAAGACTAAAGTTTTTGCGAATTTGTGAGGGGGATGCCCAGCTCCACGCAGTCCTTAAATCATCTCTGTTCCACAAAAGCATGTATACGATTGTTGCGGTCATGCCCATGTTTGTGGTGAGAATATAGGCTAGGTAGGTTGCTGTCAAATATGGAATACCCTCGGCCTCGAGCTTTGCATTGTCAATTTCGAAGTTATCATTCAAGATGAGGGACTGGTTGTAAATATTGTAGGTCGTGGAATTTGCGTTCGTAAGATTGAATAGGTTTTGGGACATAAAAGGGAGACTCTTGGCTTCCCAAATGTTACCGTAGTATAGACCTAGAGGCCTCGCCAAATTAGCATAAAGTTGACAATTAGCAAGAAAGACAGATTCCCTGACCTATGAAAAGCGCGTAACAACCAATGATTCCAATCAAGGTATTCACAGTACTTTGAAGGGGATACCAAAGCGGGTTGAAAAAAGGGGCAATATAATTCCAGTCAAGTGAAATATTGAGCACCCCAAGGCCTTCATTTCCTGTAGCTCCGCCAAAGAAATTGGTGAAGAAAAGATTATGCTGATCTGCAAGACAGAAGACCGAAATGCCAATCAAGGTGGTGAAAATATACTCGGGAAAGAGTTCCCATATAAACACAGCCAGGAATACAGCATACCATATTCGCATCTTCCGCTTAGTCTCCTTTCGGTCACGGTGGATTGTCTCAAGCAAGCTGGAAACCGGTATTGTCATCGGCCAGATCATCTTCGTTGGAAATACTAGCACGTCGCGCAAAAGCCCAGTAATACCAAAGCCGAGGAGCTGAGATGTCAAAACAATAAAAATGCCGGCTCCTTTACTCGGATAGCCTCCGTAAAATAGGTATTGAGCAGCAAGCGCCTCGGTAGCCAATGCTGACTGCGCAGCCGCGGACGCCATGATTGTGATTGCCTATAAGAGAAACGTCAGCGAACTTTGATTGCGGATTGACTTTCATCTCATCCTCTCCGCAACATACAGCATGCTCCTTGGAGTTGAAGGGACCCGGGTTTAGATAACGTAGTAAGCCACCATCAGTGATATGGAGGCCACCAATCTTCCAATCGATCTCTGTCGGAATGAGCACAGCCATTAAATCACCGAGAATGTAGGCCCAAACAGTCAAGAAAACCAAAGAGACAAAGATAGTCTGCGGTTTGAAGTAAAAGATTTCCTGAAGGACGGAGCCGAAGACAGAAAGTCCGAGGCCTAAATGAAGGTTGGTCAAGACATCTCAAGCGGCTTACTTGTGGGATAACAAACCGAGGAAAATCACACGGAAGGTCACCACCGACATATTTGGGTCGTCCTGGACATGGATGACTTTTGTGACAAGATCATTGGCAGTTTCCACCACTGTAGTGACTCCTTCTTCCTCGGGCTCAAATTTCAAACCGTGCTCCACATCATTGTCGCTTGTGAAGGTATTATTCTTTGGATCAATTTCTTTGGTTGCCGGAGTTGGTGCAACATCGTGAGATTCTGTTGTTTGAACATCGAGATCATGGGATGCCATATTGGGCGGGAAATATGAAGAAGAGACAAGACGACCAAGGTGTCACGACGAGAGTGAAGACTCTTGAAGCTCTGCAAGCAATAATATCGACTCTCTAGTCTATGTGTGTGTGTTGTTGTGGGAGGAGGATATCCTCGCTAGCGAGCGAGATAATATCCTACTCCCAACGCGCTAACTACATGCGGAAGGCGGCGCTGGAGGACAAAGGTAGGAACTTCCATTCAACAAGAAGTACTAGATTATAAGTAACGAGGTGTGTAGTATTTGGCTCGAAATGGTCGTTATCACTGTAAGCACCTTCCCTTCTAAGACTAGTATATACTGCATATCCTATTACCAAAGGAAAGCTTGTCTACTCCACGTATAAGTGGAGTTATAAAGCTTGCTTAGGGTGACATCGCATTAGTGGTATGAATGTAGTATTACACTAAGACACATCTTCCATGGAACTAAATGAGTCTGCCATGCGCAGTTCCGCCATCTTCTCCGCCTTGAGTACTAGCTTTTCCCGTTCAGAAGCCCGTTGTAATGTGTTCTTCCTCGTCGATCCGTCTAATCGACTGTATTTATCGTCTCGAAACCTATTCGGCGCGTTATGGCTAGATGGCCGTTGAACACAGCCAAATGCAGGGCCTCCACTTTCAGGCCTTCATAATTTAGCGTTGCTACAGCGTTATTTAGGGTTAGGGCTAATACGGCTGTGTTCTCGAGAGGAGATAACCATACCCACTGTTTTTTTCTTTTTCAAAGAAGTTTAGTGAGAAGAAAGCAGGGTGGCAATGAAAGGGGTTGATTGGAAGATCAAACGAATCTGTAGGTAGGCGGGGTGTAACTGTCAATGCCATTCTGGTGATATCGGGTCGTAGGAAGTATGGAGTCGATTGCAACAAGACAAGCTGTCTTTGGGGAGAGGAAAGGGGAAAGGAGTTCATGGGGGAAGCCTTGTACCTGGGTATTTAGTAACAGTGTAATGCCCAAACCTTGTGTACTTGATGTACTTATACAACGACCTAAGAATGTATGGTGAGGTGGTGGGAGAGTATAAATTGTCATTCTCGAGTCGTCATTCTCATGTCTCATCGATTACTACCACTAATCACAAATTCATGCATCGTTAGTCGGGCTATTGGAGATGAAAGTGAAAAAAGCTACCATATCAACAATCTGAAATCCTGTCACGCCATGACCGAACGATTCAAGGAATTAGAAAAGAAAAAAAGAAAGAAAGAAAAAAGAAGTCTCCGGAAGCATCACCAAGCAGTAGAATAGTCTAGTCGAGAGAAATCTCCTCCTTGCGGCGGCGGACAAGAATCTTCGTCTGGGAATCAGCACTCATCATCCAGCCCATCTTGAAGATCTTGGGTGGAGGGCTGCTCTCGTCCAACTTGAAGTCATACTTGAGCAGGATATGCACGAGAGCTATCTTGACCTCGTTCGCAGCAAAGAAGCGTCCGGGACAGGCGTGTTTACCATGACCGAAAGCAATATGCTGAGGGCTAGTGGCGACCAGATGTGACATTTGTTCGGTCTCTGGATGCTGAGACATTTTGTAAAAGCGGTAGCCATCGAATTGATCGGGCTTCTCGTAGATCAAATCGTCCCAGCTCCAGTGTGCAGAAACCGCGACCATGCTGTCTTTAGGGATGCGGCGGCCGTCTTTGAGGATGATATCTTCAGTAGCAATTCGACGCATGGATACTATGTTAATGTTAGATAGTGAAGAGTAACACAGAACGAAAGATACTTGCCCATTCCAGCAGGCTTGATACGCTGGGTTTCCTTGATCACACTGTCCATAAGCTTCAAGTTGTAGAGCGAAGTCCGCTTCCATCCATCAGTTCCCAAAACGGCAATAGCCTCCTCGCGCAAAGGTTGAATTAGTTCTGGATGCTCACAAAGATCGTAGATGACCTGGGTGAGCAGATCTCCTGTGGTATGAATGGCTGCCATGGAAAGAGAGAGTTGGGCCAGGGCCTCGTCGTAATATCCTCCCTTAGATAGTTCATACATCCACTGAATGGCATCGGCGTATTTACGTGTTGGCTCGGTCGGTTTCTTATAGATAGGTTTCTTTTCGGCAGACATTTCTTTCTTGCGTTGATCTATGACAGGCTGAATGAGACGACGCGCTTCGGTCATCTGGGTGCGAACAATGTGAGCTTCAGGGACAATCCACTGAGCGATTCGATGCAGAAACTTGGGGTAGCGCTTCACCGCTGCAATTGCCATAAAAAGATTGACGGTGTAGTCGATTGTAATGCGCTGCCAATCCTTGTTGCGGCAGAGTCCCGGCCCAAGAAAGACGCGAGAGGATAGTTGAGCGATGACCTCAAGCATGGTGGCTTTGAGGTTAACTGCATGCCACTCGGCGGCTTCTGTCCATTGGTGATGAATGACATCAGCCATCTCCTCCGACACGGCTTTAGTGATAAGTCCTGCCGGTGAAGTTAGGAAAGCACTACAATTCAGATCTAGGGAGGCTTACCCAATGACTGCGTCAGCTTTGTTCGCACCATGATGTTAACCATCTCGCCGTGGCTTCGACGGTAGTCGAAGAGTTGGAAGGTGTAGAGATGGCCCAGGAGATCCTGCCGCCCTTAGTTAGTATGGGAAATTTTTTGTATACAGATAATAATCAACCCACCTTTGAATTGTGCTTTCTAAAGTCCAAACGTGGATCATTACGGACTTCGTTTGCGTACTCGGGGGAGAGAACAACAGTTCGATCAACGTCAGTATCTATGACATAGCCTTTGGGGGACTGCTTTTTGTCAGATAAAACGATTTATGAACTTGCTGCACGACCGACTAAGAAATGTACCTTTCGAAAGCCATCGACGAGCAACTTTTGAGAGTCCCAACGGAACTTGTCCTTTGCCTTGGAGGCATTCCACCAGCTGGCCTTGTTGACGGAGGGGTATTGCCAGAACTTGCGAGACTTGATGATCCATTGAGCGAAAACGGCGAGTAGCAAGATGGCGCCAATAAGACCGAAGGCAAGATCCTTGGAAGTTGACAGGGAGGCCAAGTCGATGTCCTGGGTGAGGTTGTGCGCGTATTGGTGAGTGTTGGCGACGAGACGAGTCGTGAACGCCATTTCGAGGTTGGAGACTTATCAAGTCTAGAGGATGAGGTTGTCGTGCTGATTGAGATGGACGAGAAGGAGATGTGATGATCTTCACACTCTAATTAGAGATAGAAAGAACTGAGTTTGGTGAGAGTAGAAAGAGAATAGAGAAGAAGAGAAAGAAGTTAGGCAGGGTTGCTTATATAGTCGCACACGCGGCAACTCCCTTCCTTCCTATTCAGGCAGGCGGCGGACAACGGGTTTACTTATGCACCAATGCAGCATCACAAGAAGGAGTTGCCCGGTGAAATAGCAAACGACATTCTGGCTGCCCGTCACATGGCAAACAATCTCTTATATAGCAGTACAACACTATGTCAGAGTACCTGAAAGTGGCTGCCATACTACACTGGTAGCCATGGCTGAAACAAGTTCAGGACACCTCGCTAAACTAAGCGATGCAATCGGAATTGACATGTACTCATGCATGCATCTCTTTCAATGTTATTGGGCCATCGCATTTCCGCTATTGGATTTTAGGTTGTAGATCCGAGATCGAAGAGTGTTTACTGTATAGCAGCTAGGAAAGTATAAATATCCTACGAGGACACTGATAAAGAGACCTCGGGAGTATGTTCTATGAAAGAGGTAAGAAATCAACATCTACCGCAATATTCATTGTCCTAAGGTTTTGTCGGTTGACTTGGATGTATCGACAAAGGCTTGAATTAGGGCTTGCTAGTCAGTGTTGGCGGGGAAGATCGCCGCCCTTGCTGCTGCGGCGTTAGGCTACACAATAGTAAACCACTCGCTTGGTCGTATGCTGCTGTCTGTCCATAATTCATTTTCTCGTTTGTACAACTGTGAATAATTTGACATGTTTGCATACAGTAAGGACTGTGTCTGACCTGTCGAGTAGTTACCATAATGTCTCGGGTATGTATAAGATGCCATGGATTCCTTGAAATTGGGCGCAGCATAGACGCATACTGTTTGATGTTATTTGACCCTGGTCTTGACCCATGCCGGTTGTTACGCTTGCATGCATACCTATACGACGCGTATATAGGTAATTATCATTGGCTCTTTCCGTTGCTGTTTCTTCAAAGTTTGAACACAACAAAGAAGGTGTCCCCGATGGATGTACGATTCCTATTCGAATGTTTTGACCCGTCTTTGTTCCGTGTCCCCCGTATATAACTCGGCGAGATATCATTCTGAGCATGTGTTTGATTAGAGGGAAGTCAGGTCAACGGGGCGGTGATCGTCAGTCTCTCACCGTATTGGATGCGTTCAAGGAGCCTCCTCGTCAATCTTAACAAGAAATCACCGTTCAATGAATTACTTGGTTAGCCATACATACCGACATCGCTCATAATCGAAGCTTTTCATATGACCTCACGATCGATTACGTTCCATCCCGTTCAAAGGCATCAGTTCTTTTGTAGTCATCCCAAGCGAAGTGCCCAGCGGTCTGTCGAGGTGGTCACGTATGCGCAAGGACCAACGGCATCCCCAGACCCGGAGGATATCTGTACGACCGTCTTCCGTTGCCACGGCTAGATCAATGAAGGTTCTGTGCATCGACCATGAACAATCAACTGTGAAGGGCATGACCAAACATGTTGTCTACCCGCTAAGTATTGCCTCCCTGAAACCATCCAAAATATGGCAAAAGTACGCATTCCTCGTCAGGAAAAGTACTAGTGGCAAAGTCCCGTCTGAAATGCAGCATAGTAATGAAATCCTTGTAAGAATTCAAGAGCAAATCGAAATTCGCAAACACAGCGGCACGGATTCCTCGGCATACCGTAATACATTTGTGCGGTGTAATGTAGATAGCCTTCAGATGGATAAGCACACTGATGGCCGCACTATATAATCTTGAGAAACTGGAATTCGAGTAATTAAGAAACAGTTCCAAATAGAAGAAGGAGAGCCCCTAACTTCATCTTATTGGGTCATTCAGCCCTACTTGATTTGACGGTTATGTGCATCGCAATGACCCGTTATCATAATTAGGGTAGCTGCCATCATCACTCGAGTCTAGGGTATCGTACCTACCAAATTCATCTGGAGGGTTTACATATGAAAACAGATCAGGCACGCCCCATTGTTGTTTCGAGTCATGCTTGAAAGAACACAAAAAGGGCATTATTCGTGCAGACAGAAGACCACAATGATCCCTAGAAATGAATGCATACCGCTTGTCGAATGGGAAAATTGCGACTGCGACCAAGGATAAGAACACAACAATTCAGGTAGAGATAAATAAAGGCTTGCTCCGTGGCAAGAGATAGTTTCGACGATCTTTTTCAGCGAATATACTTACATCGAGAAAATGACAAGTATCGGTGGAAAATAGCTCTATGTACATCGCGATTCTTCACAGCTATAGACAGGCCGTCTCCGATTTGTTTCCCCTGGTAGACCTTTCCGAGATTCCATTCCGAGTGTCAAAAGCGAATGTCGTAAATGGCACGTGTCCCCTTCTCTCGGACTTGTAGGCTACTTAATATGTCTCTAATAACGAGTCATAAATAGACCGGGCTGATGTACATCAAATCATTTTAGTATCCGAAACAAAGAAAAATTTATATTGAGCATATGGTAGAGTGTTGCTTCGCCGCAAAATGTGTTACCCGAGCTTGCGTGTGTCAATTTAATATCTAGGTAACCAACCCTGTTTGGTCTTGCTTTGTTTAGGCTATCTACGTACAATATATTTGACAATCACTAGTACGTTCGTGGCGTACTTTTGTATAAATATAAACCCGCCTGATACAATGCCCATTTTACCCTGTTGCATCGAACAGGGGAGGTGGGGTGTTTTCAGCTCTTAGCAAGGACGCATTTGCACGTAGTAATAAATGTAGTCAGTGCTTGAGCTGAGATGGAGTGCTAGTTTCAGCTGCCGTACCTATTTCAGTCAACCAACTGGTGGGTTCTCTGGCAGTTAGTATAAATAAGCTGTCCCATGCCCCGGAATCGACAGACAAATTAATTTCTCACGCACTAAAATCTTAGCCAACCTGGGAAGTTCTCCAAATAACAATGAGAGAAAATAACATTATGGCGAGAAATCCATACAGACTCATCCCAAATATCGTCGACCAACTCGCGCAGGATGAACCGGACAAGGTATACGCCGAACTCCCCATATCCTTTACTGATTTCACTTCTGGCTTCCGCTCTGTCACATATGCCGCGTTGGCAAATGCAGTCAACGGCGTGGCATGGTGGCTTATGGAGACATTGGGACCTGCTGGCTCCAATTTCCCTACCGTCGCGTACGTCGGACCAAATGATATGTGCCATAATCTTCTGATTATTGCCGCTGTCAAGGCGGGATACAAGATGTTATTTACGTCGCCGCGGTATAGTAGTGAAGCCCAAGTGAGGCTTATGAAGGCCGTTGAATGCAAAGCTATATTGACGTCGTCAATAATCACACCAATGTCACAGATTGTTGAGCAGGTTGCTGAGAAACATGGGGATATTCCAATATACCAGGTTCTGATGACTACACACTTCTTGGATGGTGAATACCGACACTTTCCATACACGAAATCCTTCGAAGTGGCGCATGATGAGCCATTGGTGGTGCTTCATACTTCTGGAACCACCGGATTCCCAAAACCGGTTATCTGGACGCATGACTGGGCTGCAAGCTTTGCGCTGCAAAGATATCTCGACCCTCCGGAGGGGTATGAGAGTTTCGATCGCCTGATACTTGGGACCCGTGTGTTCAGCCTGTTTCCTCAATTTCATGCTGGTCATTTATTCATGGGTATTCTGTTCGCGCTTTACAGTGGAACTACGGTGATTATGCCACCGGCTCTGGCCACACCCACAGCAGAACTTGCTGTCGCAGCGTCTGAGCATACTCAAATCGATGCTTACACTCTGGTCCCTCCTCATATAGAACAACTCGGCGCCAACCTGGAAATGGTCGATAATCTTGTCAAGAACGGAGTCAATGCCATATTCTGGGCGGGCGGGCCTGTCTCGCAGCATAACGCAGAGGCAGTAGCGTCCCTTATCACACTCTTCAACACAAGTGGCTCAACGGAGATGGGCATGTGGCCCGTCATTCGCAAATCCGGGCCATGGGATCCCACTACCTGTCGGGAAATGTGTTTCCACCCGCAAAACAACATCGACTTCCGAGAACAATCTGAAGGTATTTACAGTGCCATAGTCGTGAAAAACAACCCAGATGTTGGCGTGCAGCCTGTGTTTCACTACGCCAAGGAGGTTACTGAATATGATACCGGCGACCTATACACCCCTGTTTCTGAGCCCGGAAATGATCATCGACTGTGGAGGTATTATGGTCGTTCTGATGATATGCAAGTCTTTGCAAGTGGTTTAAAATGGCATCCGACAGTGGCAGAACGCAGGATCGTTTCAGAAAACTCCGGCATTGTGCAGGAGGCTCTTCTTGATGGGTTTAGGCGCACCGATATAGTATTGTTGCTTGAGCTTGTCCCTTCACTCGCCACGGAGTTATCGGTCATGTCTGGACGGGAGCAAGTGGACAAGAAGGAGAAAATTGTAGATGAGATTTGGCACACTATCGCGGATATCAATCGTTCTTCGCCGTCCTGGGTTAAAATTGACCGCAAAAGGGTTGTTTTCTGCGAAGCAGGAAACCCGCTGGCTAGGACGGCCAAAGGAACCGTTCAAAGGCGTCAAGCGGTTTCTATGTATGAAGCGCAAATTCAGGATATGTTTTAGCCAGATATTACAGTGGCCATGGTTCATAGTTTGAGTGACTCTCATGAAGACGGTTGTTAGCAAAGCCTGTTAGGATTAGATCAGTTGCCGTGTTGAATCGGATCGAGCTACAATTTTACGTAGTATAACGGACCAGAAGCGCGACTAATACTTGAAATACAATAGTAGAATAGCGGAAAGATTTATGAACAAAACCAAAAGATCTATCTCTCAGCCATTTCACCTGGCCCAATCTTACTAGAAGGGTGCTCGACTTTATGAAAACGATGGACGGCCAAAGGACTCAATGGCATGAATCATGCATGGAACCATGCCTTTGCAATCAAATCTTCCTTGTCTTCGGCCACAAAATGATTCGATGTTGTGAATTAACCCTGTCGACACATGACTCGTTACTTACGAGAAACCACATGCACTTCACCGATGTTAGTCACACTACTCATTATTTCTTGTTGTACTAGCATTTTCACCGAGTTCTGATTGCAGGAAAGATTTTGGTATTTATGTAGGCTATCCCGAGTACTGCTCCATCGTATCTTCCACCAGGTCCGTCACTCATCAGGAAACACGAGGGAGAATCAAAGGGACACCTCTGTCTGCACTTTACCGCACCATCCCAACCCCGAAACAAAGGCAACAACTGGAAAGCCCATCATGGGTAACAAGACGGAGACAGGTCTCACGGCCATCATTGATGACCGCCTTGATGCAGAGAATCCCGAACCAGAGCAACGTTCGAATGAAACTCGTCCCACCAAGAGTGATTCTATTCTTATTCAAGATCAAAGTTATCAAAATTATCCCGAGGGGTGGAGACTCTTCTTCATTACTGCCGGACTTCTCATCTTCTTGTTCCTGGTGAACATGGAAGTGTCAATCGTCAGTACTGCCCTCGTAAGCATAACGACGGATCTGGGCGGGTTTAGCGAGACGAGCTGGATCGTGACTGGGTTCTTGGCCTCCTATACGGGATTCTTCCCTATCTGGACCAAAATCAGTGACCTCGTTGGTCGCAAATATGCCAGTCTCGCATCGGCAAGTGTATTCGTTGCCTTCTCGGGAGCTTGTGGAGGCTCGTCCAGCATCACGCAATTGATCATTTTCCGTGTCTTTCAGGGCGTAGGCGCCTCGGGGATCTACGGGGTGTGCGTGCTGTGCATATATGAACTTGTGCCGCCGTACAAACTTCCCACGTACGGTGCTCTAGTCGCAGTGACAGTTGCCGGCGCAACTGCTGCCGGACCATTGTTGGGCGGTGCCATTACGGACGCAGGTCATTCGGTTTGGAGATGGATTTTCTATCTCAATCTACCTGCTGGTGCCGTTGCCGCTGCATTGATTGCTCTCGCTATGCCGGCTAGTTTTCCGAATAATAAGGATCACAACATTGCACGGAGGCGTCATCTCAAGCACTGGTTATCTGAACTGGATATTACTTGGGGCTCTTCTTCTCCTCTCCGGAACCTTTCTCCTTATCATCGCGCTCTTCGAGGCTAGCACGCGCTTCAGCTGGTCATCCAGTGTGACGATTGGTCTGCTGGTCGGATCTGGTGTCTCATGGATCTGCTTCTTTATTTGGGAGCGATACATTACACTGAGCAGTACTACCAAACAACAACCCGTGTTTCCGTGACGCTTCCTCTCCAACAGAAACTGGATGGGTATTTTGTGTGTCTCTTTCATCGTTGGATTCCCCTTCAACGTCATGGTAGTGAATCTGCCTCAGCGGTTTCAAACCATCCTGGGCGTCAGTCCACTTGAAGCTGGAGTGCGGCTCCTGCCATATGTTCTAGAATCATCCATCGGCGCTGTCATTGCCAATATAGTCTGCCCGAAATTCAACCTGGCGTTTATCACTATGCTCCTTGCCGGCGGGATTCTGCAAGTTATTGGGCTACCGCTACTCGCAACCCTAACCACTGAGCCAAACTTTCCACGAGTGGGATATTTCGAGGAAACACTCAGCGGACTAGGGGTTGGCATCACATTCAGCATCCTCATTTTAGCCACCCCGTTCACAGCCGACCCACAAGATCTGGCCGCAGCGACGGGTGCAGTGATTCAAGTACGCTTTCTAGGAGGCGCTATCGGTCTCGGGATCTCGTCGGCCATTACCAATAGCTTGCTTCGCTCCCGGCTTGCGAATACATTGTCAGCAGAGCAACTGTCAGCCGTGTTGGAAAGTGTTACAGCAATATCTAGCTTCGGTCCTGCGGCTCAGAGAGCCGTTCAGTTCGTTTTTGTTACCATATATAATAGGCAATTGGCGATGGTGGCAGGAGTAGGTGGAGCGCAGTTGATAGTGGCTTTGTTGGTTTGGAAGAAAGGGAATCAGCTGCGACCGGTTCAAGAGAAGAAAGCTAGTGAGCTGTGAATAGACGATCGAGTTACACCTGCTTCTGCCCTAAGATTCGAAAGATCGAAAGTGGGAAGGACCGGGTCACAAGGCCGAGTGCTACATATTGCGGGCAGTCTCTCAGATGATTCTTAGTCATAATAAATATCATTTTAGGCACAGAAAGAACATCATAATGCACTGAATGCTTTGATAGACAACAAAGGCCTTTGGTATTCGGGTGATCTTTATAGCAGACCAATATCAATATGGGGATAGGGAGGTCTGCCATCACGCAACCGGTATGGTAACACTTTACGGAATCTCGAGAAGCGGTATTAGGACAGGAAAGTATGAAAGCTGAGCAACTTCAGTCATGTGAGAAAGCCAAGTTAGGGTTCGTGGTTAGTAGTTGTGCCTCAGGCATTCCACAAAGCAGTTTCCTAATTGAGCGCTGAGCTGACACTTTATTTTTCAGCTCGGTCTTACATCAGCCGGGATCATCTTTCCATCCGTCTTCATCGACTCAGATATGACCCTTCATCCAGTTTATCACAGATAATTACAGATATTCCCAACGATTGCAGAAAAGCTTTTGACAATTTGATACACACTCAAGCTGAATCCTTCAGCTCTTCCCCGCACCCCGCAACAGGCCAATCACAACACCATTAACAAAACGTATACCAACAATGCCCTCAAACCCATCTCTAGTCGAGATCGACTCTCTCGAAATTCAAGTCATCATCGATAATGAGCTGGATCCACTATCTCAGCCTGCGCCGGACACTGTCCACTTAGCCGGTGGCACTATGCCTCTGATAGCGTTGTCAACATCACCTGCTCTTCAACCCGGCGAGCGCGGCAATGCAGTCAAGGAATTTCGCATGGAGGATATTTGCTGTTCTGCACATGGTCTATCTATCATGATAGTACGTTCTCTCATCTCTATTCCCGAGACTCCTCCTTGTATCGGCCAAATCCAGGACCTGAAATAATGCTTACAGAATGACTAGACCGCAACTAAAGGGGATGTCAAACGAACAGTACTATTCGACACTGGTCCTGAAGAGCAAGCATGGGAAAGAAATGTCAATCGACTCAAAGCAGATATATCCCAAATTGATCTGATTGTATTGTCACATTGGCATCGTGACCATTCTGGTACTCTTTTCAACCATACTGCCTATATATCATGCTAACAGTCACGCAGGAGGCATGTTGAAAGCAATCGATATGATCCACCAAGCAAAGAGATCAAAGTCGGAAAACGACCCTGTGGTGGTTGATGTACACCGGTCTCGTCCAGACTATCGTGGCTTCGCATTAGGCGACAAAATAGTCTCTCTTGAAGCCGATCCTAGTTTTCAGGAGATCGCGGATCATGGAGCGACGCTCAACAAACATGACGAGACTCACGCTGTACTCGATGATATGTTTCTTATCTCTGGCGAGATTCCGCGTGAAACGACTTATGAGAATGGAGTCAAGTTTGGGATGAGATTTGATCAGTCAGAGAATGAATGGATATCTGATGAGAAAATTGCTGATGAGCGGTTTCTGATGTGTAACTTGAAAGGTCTGTCATCCATTTACCTCAGAACTCATACCCAGGACATACCAAAGGCTAACATACAACAGGCAAGGGAATGGTCGTCTTCACCGGATGCAGTCACGCAGGCGTAGTCAATACCTCTCGATATGCCAGCAAACTACTGAATAACAGCCACGACAAGGATAAACGCAACGTGCCTATCCACGCCATTGTCGGGGGATATCATCTAGCCACTGCAAGCGATGTGAAAAATATCGACGCTACAGTTAATGATTTGAAAACCCTCGATCCGGCGATAATGATGGCGGGACATTGTACTGGATGGCGCGCAAAGTTTTGTATTGAGCGTGCGATGCCTGGTAGTTTGGTGCCGTGTGCTGTAGGGATGCGGTATGCTTTCTAGCCATTTTTCTTAAAAGACAATTGTTGTTTGTTCTCATAGACTTCTTGATAAAAGTTGAAATAAAGTAGCTCGGAGATGGCGGCCCGTCCGGTGGATCAATCGGAATGCAGCAGCCTGATAGCTAAGGTGTCCAGGCTACTGCCGTTAATTTATCCAGGCTGAGCCAACTTGATTACAAAACTTCTTGCTTCAAACAACCGTCTGGCTGCTACCCTCCAGCGGTTGCATTTCATCACCTTCTTCTTTGTTTTATTCTCTATAACTGTTGGAGTCGTTTGATACAGCCGGCCATGCCCTTGAGGCCGCTTCCAGCCTCGGGCACTGCCCGTTCCCTGTGGCGTTTCACTACTCGCGCTCCACCCCGCCAGTCTACCTTCTCACAGCTTCGCCAGCAACGCAGATTCGTACATCCCAACGAATTCAGACCCCTCGTCCCTCCCTCTCCAAGCTCCCTCGGAAAAGCCGCCCCCGCAAAAACATACACTCGAACCCGAAAATGGCTCCGACGACTAGTCTACATCTCCCTGACGACGGGTGTGATTTGCGTCATTGATAGGACATTCTATGCCTCCTCGCTCACGCGCACAACTCGTACGTTCGCGCTGGGTCTGTTAGTTGCTATAGATTACAAGATTAATTTCCGACCAAACCCGCCGTTTGCTGCATCTATCGCTGCCGTGCATCAGCGTAATGCAGAACGGCTATCGGATCTGTTACGTCACAATGGCGGTTTATATCTCAAGATCGGCCAGGCAATAGCCATGCAGTCCGCAATCCTGCCGCCGGAGTTTCAAAAGATGTTTTCCCGAATGTTTGATGATGCGCCGCAGAATGATTGGAAGGATGTTGAACGAGTGATTAAGGAGGATTTTGGCAAATCAGTGGAGGATGTCTTTGGTGTTTCGTTTACGGGTGATCCGACCAAGGGTGTGATGGAGAGGAGGGCTAGGGCCAGCGCAAGCGTTGCGCAGGTGCATTGGGCTCGGTTGGCGGATGGTCGGGAGGTTGCGATTAAGATTCAGAAGAGGGAGATTGCTGCGCAGGTTCAATGGGATTTGTGGGCTTTCAAGTATGTTTACCGTTTGCCATAGTAGTGGTCTTGCTGCTAACAGAAACAGGATCGTCTCTTTTATTTATAGTAAATGGTTCGATATTCCGTTCTACAACTTGGTTCCGTTTGTCAGCGAGCGCTTATTCCTCGAAACGGACTTTGAGAATGAGGCAAGAAATGGTGAACAAATGGCTGAGTTTGTCGCCAATGAGCCACGTCTACGGAACAGAGTCTACGTTCCCAAGGTGTATCATGAACTCAGCTCGAAGCGAGTGATGACGGCAGAGTGGATTGAAGGTGTTCGTTTGTGGGATAAAGATGCCATTACTCGCCCATGGAGAGGTGGTTGGCGTGAGGGTAGTCCAGGCTCACACGGCACGCCGCTAGATCCTCCCGATAAGCAGATCCCAAGTCGTCAAGAGCTTGCGAGACGAAGCGTGGCATCACTTAAGATCAAACCTGAGCGGACCCACTGGAAAGGCTGGAAGGAGCGCGGGGGTCTCGGCCTGAGCTTGACAGAGGTCATGACGACGATGGTTGATCTATTCTCAGCACAAATGTTCCTCTGGGGCTGGGTTCACTGCGATCCTCACCCAGGTAACATCTTCGTCCGCCGACAACCCAACGGGAAGCCCGAAATCGTCCTCATCGACCACGGTCTCTACATCCAAATGACCCCAACCTTCCGACACCAATACTCCAGATTCTGGAAAGCCCTCATGACACTTGACAACAAAACTCTAAAAGAAATTGCCGGCCAATGGGGTGTCAATAACCCTGACATCTTTGCGTCCGCAACATTAATGCGCCCATACCGCGGCGGCAACATGTCCACTGCCAAAGGCATCGAAAAACTCAGTAAAGAAGAACGCGCGAACCGAAGCTATGAAATGCAACAAGCAGCCCGAAAAGCAATCCGCGAAATCCTCGGCGACGAAACCAAATGGCCTCGCGAATTGATCTTTATCGGACGAAATCTGCGCATCGTCCAGGGCAACAACCAATTCCTCGGCTCACCCGTAAACCGAGTCAAGATCACCGCGACATGGGCATCGCGTGCTCTTGTCGAATCACCCGACATCCCCCTATCACAACGAATCCGCAACTACGGCGGACACATCGTCTTCCACATCGTCCTTTTCACATCTGACCTCGTATTCTACATATCCAAGATCCGACAATTCCTTGGATGGGGCGGTGGAATGGAAGACGATATCGAGAAACAGATGAAGATTATGGCCAAGGATATGGGCGTCGAATTGGATGAGAATCTTTTCGAGGGTTGATTTTTGCTCTCGTCTCCCCTCTTTTACTATCTAGCTATAGACTTATAGACGTATGAGCGCTGTGTATTATAGACCCTACTCTGAATTTAAAAAGTTGAATAGACCTAACTACCGCCATAGTTATCGTGTAGGTTGTTGTTTGTCTAGAAGAGGTCGGACTTACCCCGATCTCGATGACGTAGATTTCCCCGCATGACTTGACAAAAGGAAAGTCTGCCGAAGGGGATAACCCTAATTTGCTTTTCACCTTTCGCTAGGTTTGTTCTTGGCCAGGTAAGACAGATACTTTTGGGATACCCGGACCAATTGAGTCTCACTAATTGAGATATGGGCTCATTAGGTGCATTTGGGGGGATCGGTGAGAAGGTCGAGATCAGTCCATAGCTCATGAGGAGGGGGCTGGAAGTGGCCATGTGATCCGGTGAGCTTTGTATAAATTATTTTCTTTTTCTATGTCACCGCAAATTATTTCAATCCGGGCTGTTCTCACAATCTCTACGCGAATTCTAGGGACTTCTTCAATCTAGAGATATTCAGCATCCAAGACAGTTTGAAAATAGGGAAGTATAGGAACGATGAAGCCATTCTCAACTACATTCCAAAATCACCTTTCAAGGAATGTCGGAGGCAGCATAGTGTTTCGGTCGTATAGACCTCAATTGATCGTTCCTGCTACTCTAATAACGAGATTGTGCTGGTCACAGGTGAATCGCTTCTCAACAGTGACATCTCCCCAGAATATACAGTATACTCGTCCACCACAGACGCTTCCTAGTTTTTCGCTTGAGGGGAAGACTTGTGTCGGTACGTATATTCCTATTCCATTTTCGAATCTAAGACTTGATGGCAGCTAAAGAAATTTCGGTGGGTTGTAGTTACCGGGTGAGTCGAACTTGCCATTACATGCCCTTGCACAAAGGGAATCAAGGTTCATATGTGTTGCTAAGACCTGGTTCTTTCGAGCAGAGCCGCTCGCGGCCTCGGAAAAGAGTTTCTGACTGCTTTTGCTCAGTCCGGCGCAAATGGGTACGTTCTACCTACCAACACTCCATTCTCAATAACTGAGTGGCAAGTAGAGCATGCATCGACCTCTCCCTCCCAGCCGCCACATCTTCCATCGAACACATAATCTCTCACCTGAATAAATCCCCATCAGAGATCTACCTGAAACCGTACGCCTGCGACGTTACCTCCGAAACGCAAGTTGAAGCCACCATCACACAAATAGTCAAAGACTTCGGCAAGATCGATGTCCTTGTTACTGCAGCGGGGATAGTCGATAACGTCGCCGCGGAAGATTATTCGTATGCCCGATGGCGGAGGTTGATGGATGTCAACCTCGATGGATCATTCCTGTGCGCGAGAGAGGTTGGGAAGCATATGATTCAGCAGCAAATCAAGGGGGGAAGTATTATTCTGGTGGGGAGTATGTGTGGCGAGGTTTGTGTTCGGCCGCAGAAGCAGGCTGCTTATAATGCTGTATGATCCTTTCCCCTCTCCCATTGTCTGAGTTGGTTGTGGAGTGGAGGTGTGCTTTACATATGTAGGGTAACTGACAGTGTCATAGAGTAAAGCAGCTGTAATCATGCTTGCGAAGTCGCTTGCTACGGAGTACGCTTCATAACCCTAACAAGAAGCGATCTGCTAACGAAGATATACAGATGGGCTCCTCATTCCATCCGAGTCAACACCCTATCACCAGGATACATGCACACTGACCTCATAATAGATCTTTTAGATAAGCAGGGCAGTGAAATAACAGAGCAGTGGCTTGAGCACACCCCGATGCGCAGAATGGGTCGTCCATCTGAGCTACAAGGTGCGGTTGTCTGGATGGCGAGTGAAGCGAGTAGTTTTATGACGGGGGCTAATATTGTAAGTCTACGTTTTTAATTGATATGATGTAGAGCTAATGTGGTTGGTGATAGGTTGTGGATGGAGGTTATAGCTGTTATTGAAGTGGAATGTGCGTGTGGTTGCCTTTGCAAAGATAAAGAGGTCATATATTCGATTTCAAACATTGTCAATATGCTACTATGTGCAAAACGATTTGACAATGCTACCAACATCCTGAATATCTTCAAGGCCCCAACACGCTCGACTAGCCGCATCCATCTTCTCTCCTAGCACACCCACGCACTGATCCTTAAACTTCATTCCCAGCGCCTCATCATCCATGGGAACCTCCAGACTGCCCACCGCATGCACAACATGCTTCTCAAGAATTTGCCCATCCTTCATTTTGACCACAATCCGCGTCTCATCCGCATTCAGGCTACTATCAGCCGTGCCCTGAATTTTGTCTCTTACAGCGATGACTTCCGGATCTTGCACAACACTATCTTCGTACTGACTCGGAGTTCCCTTGCCGTATAAAAGACCAATCGCTGCACCGTGATAGAAACTGAATTTGCCTTCGAGACTGTCGCGCGGTTCCGCTTTGCCGGTTAGCTCGAGGACGAGAGGATGGACTCTAGCGTGAACGGAAGCAATATCATGAATAGATAGACCTCTTGCTTTTAGATCTTGGTGAAGTTGCGAGCATCCATCGATGATAGGATGAATCACGATTCCACATGGATATGGTTTGAAGCTATTACGCAAAATCTCCCAGCGTCCGGTTGCTCCATCAGGTAATCCAACACCACCTTGCTCTCCAGCTGCAGTTCCAATACCCAACCATTTACCAAGATCGGCCTCCAACTCAGCCTTCGACTTTGTCGCACCAACAACATTCGCCCATCCCCTTTTAGCTTCGAGCGCTTGTAGACTACTCGTATAGCCTCCCTGAGCCATAATGGCAGCCATAAGTCCACCCTGAGCCGCTCTACCGGGATGGAAAGATTTGGTATGTGCTCCAAACATTTCCCTCAGACCAATGACTTGTGTCGCCGCAATGCCGATTGCGTGGCATGTTTGCTCAATACTGAGGCCGAGAAGTTTAGACACCGCTACTGTGGCGCCGATCGAGCCTGTGGTTGATGTTATGTGCCTTTCGCTACGGATTAGCAAAGTTCTATGAGTCAGAAGCGAGGGAGGTGCATACCATCCAACATCATAATGCTCCGGCCAAACCGCCAGACCAAGCTTACACTCGGCCTCAACACCAACAACAAGCGCCAACAAGAAATCCTTCCCCGAAATTCTTGATTCGGAACCTTTCCACTCCGCAACCGCCAAAAGCGCACTAGCGACAGGTCCAGCGGGGTGAATAATAGTATCAAGATGCGTATCATCGTAATCATGCACATGGGACGCAATCCCGTTTATCAAAGCTGCATGTTGGACGTCTACAGACCTATATCCACCTGCACCTCCTTTTGCGCCATAATGCTGACCTAAAAGAGAAGAAGTAGGTTTTCCGAAAAACGGGGAGAGGGTTTTGTATGCTATTTCTGTTGCCGGGTGGTTACTGCCGCCAATTGCGCACCCGGTCCAGTTGTAGAATGTCTTGATGGCGGCGCGGATTACTTGCGGTGGAAGAGATGAGTATTGGAGATTATGGGACCAGGAGGCGAGGTGGTGAGTTGCCATTTTGACTCTGGTTTATGGATTGAATTGAAGTAGGTGAAGATTAAAGATTGTTGTTACATCCATCAATGGATAGTTGTGCCAATTGGAATAGGGACTGTCCGGTTGAATACTTATCCAGTGGGGATCCCCGCATGAAATGATCTACGATCGCATTTTTACGGTTACGAGAAACGACGTCTATGGACCCAATTCGAGGATTTTCTCCTCTATATCTGAATATCTGTACATTTTCAAGTCGAATTGACTTGCAGATAGACTTTCGGAAAGCTGGACTATCATCCTGTTTCAGGCAACTCAACACCTCATTGAACAGCTGCCTGCTAAGTAAAGCCAGGCAAGAATGGTCTCAACCTAGAACCGTGGTCATCGTGCCAGGCTGAATTATCTCTGCAATGCTCAGACCGGGCGGGATTTTCAAGATGAGAATTGAAGGGCTGTATGACTTGCAACCTGACGCTTCGTGCCACAGTTCAACGTTCGACATCAGGAAGGAGTCTCTGCAGACCGAAAAGCGATATTACTGAAGGGAAGTTCTATGGGATTGAATTGAAATTACATACCTATGGAAATGTAAAGTGATATGGGAGGGGCATATCTTGAGACTATCAAAGAGTCGTCCGAGGAAGAGGAAATTACATTTTGATATAGAGTTGATCACATTCAAGGGCACTTGAGGTGATCGTACAGATGCAGTCAAATAGAAGACTGATCTGGTACGGCAATGAGCGTTAGTCTTAGTCAAGTTGCTTGCGGTTTCCTCATGACCATTGTTGCCTGTCGAACATCCGTCGTTGCCTGAGTGAACAACGTGTGGTGGCCTAGTGAGGTCTATAACCCGGCCGTGCCTGCCTTCCTTCTTGTGTGTTGTATTGTTTCGGTCGATGTTTCTTAACACAGATATTTGTTCCCCAGCACTGCCTCTCTCTCTATTCTACTGCTCAACCTTCTCCTCTTAGTCCGCCCTCGGATTACTCTATAACGCTCGTCTCTTCATTTGAAACTCGAAACTTTCGTTTTCCTCCAAGAAACTCGCATCCAGTGATCACTTGAACCATCGGACATTCACCCCGATGGCTTCCATATTTATTTTGATAGTGGTGGGCTTGCTGAGTAGAATAGTCCTCGCGCAAACTACGGCAGATAGCACAATTATCAGGCCACCAAACAAAAACTCGACGTTCGACCCTTTCGAACACTCGGCCCCCTTTCTTTCTCATCTCTCCTCAATACCAGAGCACCAGGGTCATCTCCTCGCACGAGAGGAGACATGCGAATATCCGGATCCTTTTGACTACTACAGTGAATGGTACGTGAGCTGTCCGCATGGCTCGTACTGCGTAAGTATTTATAATCGATACGTTTCACCTCACTAATTAGCTCACAACAGCACAGTGCGACGATGTGATAGGCTGCTGCAAGGACGGCTATGACTGCCAAAATGACAAATGCTGTCGAAATACGGCCGAGACATGTGGCGGCCAGTTTTGCGCTCATGCAGGTTCTGTGTGCTGCGATGATTATGTTTGCCCCGAGGGTACAATCTGCAATGAGCAGGGAGGGCAATATTGCTGCGGAGAGACAGAAACAAGTTGTGATAATGCTTGTAAGTTTTCCAGCGAGCTCATATAGTATCTAGGCGACAGAGCTAACCTTTGAAGGCTGCCCCCAAGGCTCAGAGTGCGGGCCAGAACCTGGGTACTGCAGATGGATCTTCACAAACACTTTAGCCGCTAACGGAACGCTTATAGCAACCTCGACTTCTACTAGTTTTCTTGACCTGAAGCCGTCGCCGCTACCGCCTTTGGCTACATCGTCTTCGTCATCGTCCGGCAGTTCGGGTTATACCTCAGCGGCCGCGAATCAGTTGGAAACGGGCTTAGTGGTCATATTCTTGGGTTCTTTACTTATACTTTGCGTTTAAACGCAGTCTGCTTGCTTGGGCTGATACGGTGTTCCATTTTGAGGATAAGGTCGAGACAAGAAGCGGACACGACGTTTGGTGATGTGATTATTTCCCGGGAATGAGTTGCAATGACTCAAAAAAACCGAAGTTTATTCTGTAGCGGGATCGTATCTTTCTATGGACTCTTTGCCTACCTCTCTCTCCTAGGGGTGGTCGGGACTTAAACCTTGATCGAGGGCCTGATTATCAAACATGTAGCGGTAGAACTTTGGTCTAGTATCTAAGGATTGTAGTAGTTCAGGAGCATCACTAATTGATCAGGGAGCACAGACTCTAGGGGCAGGTTCTCGTGGCAATGAGGCCTGTGTCTTCTATTGATAGAACAGTTTAGAAATGCCGCAATGGGCGGTCCATGAAGACTTGAGGGCTAAGATACTACTCATTCTGACCAATATATGCAGTTTACGTCTTGAATAATGTGGCCCACCGCGATCTCTGTGGCTCCGGCAATACTTGCATACACCAGGACGACAGTCCCCCCTCAAATGCAAAATCGGCAGTCTCCCACTTCCTCGACAGCCTTTCCTTCCATTCTTTGGTTGTTATTGTCTGTTTTTCACCATCAGCGCTTTGGAAGACCATCATACCCTCAGACACGAATTCATCACGCCGAAGCGGCGGACCGGTATAAAAGAACTCATGCTGAGGATCACAAATACCCCAGACATGATCCGCCTCATTCGGATTAGAAAGATCCGACTGAATCTCGGCGTAGCAGCGTCGACACAGCATCATCAACGGGCAAGAACGACAGAAGTACCAATGATATATCGGGGCAAATTCACGCTTGCAGTGGGCACATTCGCTGATAGGATCGAATAGAACAAGCATTTCGTCTTCGGAGACGTCATCAACTGTTTCTTGCACCCCGTCATTGGAAGATTGCACCTGGCTATGATCTTGAGAGTCGCCGTGTTGATCACTGCTTGCGCTGTGGTGTTGCGACACTGCTGCAGCCTCTGATATGAGATGTTCTTTACCTTCTATCCTCATCTGTTCATATCGAGCCTTGAGCAGATACAAGACTGCATTTAGATCTTCCTCACTGTCCTCAGCGATCAAAAACGTCTTGAAGAGGCCAATAAGGAAGTCATCAATAATAAAGTCTTCTTCCTCCCTCGCGAGAAAGTGCTTCACTCGAGCGCAAAGAGCCTTTCGGGCGTTCTGAATATCACCGTGATCCCGAAGCCAACTCGAGATGAACAAGCAAATGTCACCATATTCGTCGATTTTATCCAATGTTAGAGGGGCCCCTTCGCATAATGGAATATCTGGATGGTAGAGGCATACGGCCGCTAGACGGCTCCGTGAACGTCTTTGGGCTTCTTTGTTATAGAATTCGTAAGGTCCTGTCTCCATAGAATTAAGTTCGTACCAAGCTCGAATTCCTGGGTTGACTAGGCCATGTTCGAACATCAGTGACCCGAGGAGGTACTTGGCCTCCACACGGGCAGAGATTGATTTCCAGGAAGTTTGATCCAGCCCATCCACCGTTGGGACAAGAAAATCAATATACTTTCTATCGTCATGCATCAAAACATGCCGGAGAATCCTATACATCAGACGGGGCTGCGAAAGGATATCCCGGAGGACGGCAACAAAGTCATGAATTTCGCTTTCGGCGGAGCTCCGTTCCTGAAGATCAGAAATGGCGAGATCAAAAGCAGGTCGAATTCGATGCGTCAGATGTAGGTCTAGAAAGATCGAGAAAAACGCAGTGAAAGAGTAGTAATCCCGATAATTTGTCCTTTGTCCCACAAATGCTTCCCATGCTTCATCCACTCTAGCAATAGCTTTATCTGTCATTTTTGCACGATATTCTACTTGTGCAATATTTAGCAGTTTGTCGATGGAGTCGACCTCGTCTACTTGCAGCAAGTCGACTAGATTCGAGTGTTCTAATGCCTCCTTGTACCTTCCGACCTCGGTACAGCAACGAGCCATATCCCTGTGAATGATAGCTATCGCTTGCTTGCTCAGGATAGGATTTGCACCATTTTGATCAAGAGATATCCGGAACTGTTTGAGGGCTGCGCTGTACGCATGATGGTCAAGCAGCGTCTGGCCGAGTCTTGCATGCCATATCGGAGTCTTTTCGAGACACTGCATCTCGGCAATTTCTAGGACTTGTCGAGGCTCAAGAACTAGATATAGCTCTGATATCCTGTCCTCTGAGCTTGACAACTTGGTCCCTGCCAGTTGATGATACACTAATAGCATGTTGCAGATCGTACCTGGTGTGCCATCTCTCCGTTCTATGTCTTTCGGTGCTAGCCAATGTTGGGAGAACGATTCGGCCGAACGAGAGAAAAGAATCGTAAAGGAACAGTAATCACTTGCCACCGTCGACGACCGAGCACAATCCTGCAAAAGCTGTTTCGTATCTGGGTTGAGCCATTTGAAAAGCAACTCCGCCCGCTCGTTTGCCGTGTCCCGAGCCTGAGTATCCCACCAGTAACGTGCAAGCTCTGATGGACCGGAAGATGGGTAAAGAATGTATCGAGTATGATGAACGCTGAGGAATGTTTCAATGAGCCAGTGATCGCGTTCCCGGTCACGGTCAAATGTTAGCTCCTCTGTAAGGAGTTCCCCGAGTAAATGGGCTATTTCTTCTCGATTCGTTGCCTTTTCGGGGTCGGCGTTGGACAGATGTTCAGGAAGGAAGTTCTGTGCATATTCTGTAATCTGCCGCCATAGCCATAACCCCAAGGAAGGTGCACCGAACTTCGAAATCGTATAGAGTAAGACGTATACGAATAACGCATCTGCCTGGTCTAAGTCGACATGGATAGGACCAGCCGCCACAGATTTGCTGAAAAATTCGTAGAAAGAGTTATGACGCAAAGTTACATAGACCGCATTTTCGTCTATATCATCGTCGCCAGCGGGTCGGAGCGAAAATAGGGATGAGTATACCTTATGAAGATCATCTTCAAGATTCAAGACCTCCTCGTCAAGGAGGATGTGCAAGATGATACCGACCTGATCCACGGACAACGGTTTTCGAGCCCTTGCCACAAATGAAAGCAGGATACTAAGCTGTTGAGACCGTGTGGGAGTTGCTTTCTCGGTGGCTCCTTCCTCGTCCGAGAACTCGTCAGGCAGCTCGTTCAACGTCGCATCCGAGGCCGATAACTCTCTGCCCAGGCGCTCCAATTCTGCTTGTAGCATTGCACTAATACCTCGAGGAATTTTCCGAATCACCTTCCGGATCTGTTCTTTGGTTCGGCAGTGCGTGACAGTTTGATGACAAGGTTTGCCCATTCCCATAGGCCTTCTGCTTGCGCACATATATCGCGTATGACCTCGTCTTGAAAATCCTGGGCATCGCGAAACAATTTAGTTTTCTGAAGTTTTTGAGAGACGTATCTGTGGAGGTCGTCCTTATTCTGATTGTTGTTGATCTCGATCTCTGGAATCCAGTCGAGGCTGTGTTCTTCGAGGATGCCGCGTATAGAATCTCGGCCTAGAAATACAACTCGAAATGGTGCAGTCTCATCCTCTGCTGAGTGTGTGCTTCCCAAAAGACTGAAAAGTATCTCTTGTTCCTCTGGCTCAGCCTCATCGATACCATCAATGACAAAGCAGCAGGGTCCGGTATCCGGAGAAACCTCGCTGAAGTATTCAAGTAACAACTTTCTCCAGACGACGTAACTATTCGCTGGGTCTTCTTTCAAGCAAAACTCTTCAGCATGCGCTGCGAAGCTCGACTGTCGAACAGCCACTTGCCATGCCAGAGTCCTCAATACTTTATTCAAGGAACGCAGATCGACATCGTTGTTCTTGATGAAGAAAGAGGCGACAATTGGCGCAGACCCTGCGGATGTTTCTGTCTTTGCGAGATCGTTAATAATTTTCGACGCCATGTAAGATTTTCCTACGCCTGGGCCTCCATGAATCCAGAGGAGAGATTCGGATCCCTGCCACCATGACCGTATCTTGTCTTCTACCCAGCTACCCGATCCTGGCATTCGACTCTCATTAATCGAGGAAAAAACCTGGCCGGATGCAGAGACGGGATTTAGAGCCTTTTTCAGTTTCTCCAATCTATCCCGGCCATTTCTTTCGTCGTCTCTTTCAAGTAGTTTCGCAGTGTTTCTGAGCGTCTGATGGGTGAGATCGAGCCCGTGAGCAGATACCATCTTATGTTCCTGGCTGGTCAACTCCTCCAACTCACCCAGCAGAGAACTAATCGATGTATCCTCCACAAAAATATTCTTCGCCCACTTTGTGACCCTTGCCCTGATTGAGCCACGATTAAGCAGCTTCTGTGATGCAGCACAGACGCGAAACACATTGACCAAAACTTTTGCAACAATAGTCTTCATACCTTCACTCAGCGGAACATTCTTATACGACTCGAGACGCAACGCAAAGTTGCCGAGCTTGCGGAACAAATCCGTGAGCATATCGAACGATTCACTGACTTTGCGCGCACTACGAATCAGAAGCATCATGGCGCCCATGACGCAGGACGCAGGCGGAAAGCCCGAAGAGACCGCATCGGCAATCACGTCCCCCCAGTTTTCAAAGGGGGACAGTACCATTTGCATAGCGTGGAAGAGCGATGACCGTTTTGTGCGAAACTCTTGAAAATGACCATTTTCGGCCTCTAGTCGGCGGGACAGGTCCTCGGGATTTAGGATACGGGGAAAGTCACCATCGACGATGGCGATGCCGGTTTCTCTGGCGTAGTCATCGCAAGCAGAGCGCCAGAGAATGGAGAGCTTATCATCTGGGGAGTCACCCAGGAGTCGAGCCATTTTTGCTGAGGCACGCAGTCGGCGATTGCTGTATTGGCATCTGGAGGTTCGTTTTTCGCATCAGGCTGAAATGCCCCTCATTTTATGCAGCGCATGAGCCGCATTTTAAAGTGGCTTCTTTTTCGGGATTAGCTAGACGCCTACATAACCTCAGCTCAGTGCCCCATGTTGGGAGGCGCCCGGCGTTATTGATGCCCCCTGGTCTCTTGCCTGTTAGAGACGCTAGTCCTGCACTCGTATCGGGAACCAGTTAGAATTGACCATAACTATGTAGTGAGGCTGTTGTTTGAATCTAGGCTTTTAAATCTACATACAAGGACACATCTGGGCGTCAAACTTGATGAACAAGTTTCCTGTAATCCGTGTTATATAGGATGCCGACGGAGAAAGACTGGCGTGGGTAGGGCAATCGGCACAAAGCCCTAAGTCGCGAGGTGGCCGAAACCGTCACGCTCCAACCACTGTAGAAGAAATGGGAATGCAACGCAGTGCATAAGATCAATAACACCGGTATTTTGACTACTGTATTGATATTAGAAAGTTACATACACAGCTTCGATATCATAACTCTCCTGTCCACTATCAATTGACTTCTCTATGTACCTAAACTACCTATATACCCAGGAATCAAAAAGAAATATCAACATCTCCCGAAAATTATGTCCAAACCATATCAAAATTATACTCATATCCTCCCAGGAAAAGAAATTACATCCAAGAATCGAAAACGAAAGATAAAATCCGCTAATCATATATCCAACAAAGGAGAAGAAAACAGGGTATCTCGCACATTTTTTATATCCAACAAATCATCCAAACAAAGCAAATATCCCAACTTTTTCGAACAAGGCGGGTATTAAAACGTATATATACTAAAATAAAAATAGACAGGTATAAACGGAGAAAAGGAGAGGGGGGACTAGTAAGGCATCCACTGCTCAAAACCAGCAGGTTGCCATTCCTGCCCTGGATATGCAGTACTCGACATGACGATTTCGTCCTCGTCGTGATCGGTGGGGACGGGGAGTTCGATGGGGACTGTGTTTTTGGCGTTCACGGGGCGGGTTTCGTACTCAGCGTTCGCCGCACGGTTGGTATTTGTTTGTATTGTGGTTGGTGTGGTTGTCGTAGGACTGGCACCAGCGATAGTAGACGCGATTGTCATCTGTGTCTCCTGATTTAGACCCAACCCCGCATTTTGATCAGCAGAGGATCTGTTGCGATTATAAAAGATCGAAGATTCAGGCTGTATCGAACTCCGCGGCGACAACTGCCCATTCGCAAGATCATCTGGCAACGTAATCGGAAACGGGAGGGATTGATCACCTATCCGCGGCGTTTCTGTCACGGCGTGGAACTTGCCGAGATTGTATGCTGGGTCTGCGTAGTTTACGTTTTCGCTTCGTGAGCCTACGGCGCGCATTTGTGTGGGTCGAGGGCTGCGAGAGCGCATACGGAGATCGCGGGCGCGGCTGCGGGATTGTTCGAGTTCCGGAGAGGCGTTGGAGGCGCGGCTGTGGCTGCTGTTGAGGGTTGGGGAGATGGTGTTGTAGGACCGGCTGGAGGTTGAGTGTTGGTGTTGGGGTTGGGGCTGTTGGAGCTGAGGTTGAGGTTGAGGTTGAGGTGAGTGATACGTATATTGTTCTCTGCTTGGTGCATATTGGTCTGGCTGTGGTTGAGATTTGAGGGGAGGTGATGAATGATGCACGTAGTGATCAGTGCTTGGTGCGTATTGGTCTGGTTGTGGTTGTCGCAACCGTTGTTGAGCTGGAAACGGTGGTGATGGTTGATATGCATACTGTGCCGGTTGGGGCTGTGGCTGTCGCAGCTGTTGTTGAGGCTGAAAATGGGTTGACTGAGACGGCGGCGATGAATGATACCCATACTGTTCATTGCTCGGTGCATACTGCGCTGGCGCTGGTGCGTGCTGATACCCACCTATATAAGCATTCTCGTGTTGCGGATAGCCCTGTGGCGCGTAGTTGACTGGCGGTTCATAGACTGGCTTTGAAGGCGGAGCATAATACCCAGCTGGCGGAGGTGGCAGCGCTTTGTCTTGTGCCGGCATTGAAGTATGTCTGCTCGATGCTGTGGTCGCCGGGTAATGTTGCTGTTGATTGGCTGCTGGCGGATAGTTTGGATACCCGACGTTTTCCCACGCATTATCGTTAGCTTGAGAGTTTCTGGCGGGTTGGATGTTTTCGTCAGACCGTTGGTTCGGTCCGGAACGATTAAAGATACCCTAAAACAGTCAATAAACGAACCCGAAAGACACATGCTTAAATACTCACCCCAAATTTTGATAGAGCCCCCTTCTTCCCCTCAGCCTTCTTTTCCTTCCTCTTCTCAACAGCCTTCGCCTCAACCACCTCCACCGGCAGTACACTCGCCGGCGCCGGAGCACCCTTGCTCCTCTTCCCCATAAACTTCACCTTACTCAAAAGTTGCGTAGACATCCTAGCATGATTCGAATGCTCCGAAGCAGTCTCACTATTAGTATTCATCAACGGCGACGGTGTCGTACGCAAATCCTGCCTAGAAGCAGCAGCTTGAACTACCATGCTATCCCCACTATGTTGACTGTCCCCATCGCGTCTTCCAGAGGAGCTACCAGAGGGAATTGGAGGACTCAATCCAGATCCGTTGGAAGAATGTTGCTGTGTTTGTTGAGGTCGGCCGTGATTTGCCCATCGTGACCAGCCGGGTCTATCGGATGCAGTGACATCGTCGATACGCGGTAAGTTTTGCGGCTGGCTTGGTTTGGCGCTGTGACTTGAGCGCTGTTGACTATGAGGAGGTCCCCCGGTAACTGGTGGTTCGGGTGATACTGTCATCCTCGGCGCATTTTGGTTGATGTTCGGGTTGCTCATGGAAGATACGGACGAAGACGCGATTGAGTCGCGATACGCGCGCAGATCTTGTAATCGGCCGGTCTTCCACAGCGTATCGAGATGCGACAACGGTGGGGATTGAATAGGTCGATATCCAGGCGGACTCTTGGCACCTTCTGCTCGCAAAGATTGTCTGTCGTGCGCATCCGGATTACGATCATCATACGCCGGAACGCGTTGTTGGGGGTGCTTCTCCTTACGGGCTTCACCATATACAACCTCATCATCAGGGAAAGGCGGCGGAGCCTCATCCGTCGTGTCTTCACCCAAGGTTACAGGAACATGCGATTCCTTTAGTCTATCATCTTGGATGGGATGATCGGTCTGCCCTGAACGTCGCGCATGTCCGTTGACGAGCATCTCCTCCGCCTGCTCTGCAAGCGTATTCCCCTCACCTTCAAACGAGAATCTGGAATACCGCTTCGTCTCCTCTTCCGTGGCCTGTGCAGTCTTCTTATCAATAGAAAACTTTGACATTCTCACAACACGTATAGGCTGGTGCTGGTTTGAGGAAGCAGTCGGAGGTGGTCGAGGAAAGTTTTCCCATTGATCCTTTTCCGGATCAGAATGAAAGCCAGCTTCATCTAGCTTCTCTCTCATAGCGTCGTCTACATTATCCTCATCATCATCCTCGGTGAGATCCGAGACCTGAGATCGCGTGGGTGACGGATCCCTGAGACCAGCGTATATACCATCTTCGTCAAACTTTTCACGGATCCGATCCATCTCATCTTGACTGATTTCCGAGATTTGAGAAATAATCGAATCTCGTCGATTATCAGGCTCTGGGATATTCAATTTTCCATTTTGAGGTAATGGAGGCGACACAGGGCTCCGAAGACTTTCATCCGTCGAGCTCACTGTATCAGGCGTGGTTTGCTGCATCGCAGGCTGGAGGGTAAGTTGAGGTGATGCTGCGTCAAGGATATCATTATTTTCGCTCAATCGCGACACTTGACTACTCCACTGCGACGGTTCGTGTTTCAAAGTTGGCGACACCTCCGGCGATACGGCGGGTGGTGAAGTATTTCGGTCCTGACTAGTCGTGTTCGTCTGGGAATAGTAGCCGACGTGGTTCGCCGTGGCATCAGCAGCTGCATGGGGCGATTTACTGTTCTCAATCCAGCTATCCTTCGGCTTTTCCTTGAATACCGTGTTTTGCGTATCATGACTGCCAGTCGCAACCACAGGAGTATCAATTTCATCCACACTCTTTAAGCTATTCTCATCATGCGAAGCAGTAGCGATCGAAAGGCTGTCCTGCACAACAGACGAGCCTCCCGCCCTACTACTTTCGTCAGCGCCCCTATCAAAAGACATCATTGCGCGTCTCAAAGAGCTAGTCCTCTCCGGCTTAAACGCAATAGTCTCTCCTTCCGTAAGCGATCTCATCCTCGCTCCCAAATCAGCAGAGAAAGACCGCGCATGCATCGAAAAGACTTCGTCACCATCAAACGAGTCTCTAAATGATTTACTATCACCCAGTCGCAACGATGGAATTCGCGGAACGGGCTGTAAAGAATATCGCGAAGAGGTTGAAAAATTGACCGGTTCTGGCTGCTGGTCAAATTCTAGGTCAGAAGATTGAGCATCAGAGCCAGTAGTGCTCACTGCCCAACTTTGACGCCGCTGGGCACGGAATATGGACGACATTCCCTACAAGAAAAAACCCGAATTAGAATCATATTGACTTGAGATTTCGTGTAGCTGAAGGTACATATACATCAGAGGAAACGATCTGCTTCCGGCCACCTTGAACTACGCGCTAGCATGACCGACTCAAAGGCAAACGTGAAACAAAGGAGAACGAGATGAAAATCGCCCAAAAAAGTCAAACATAAACATCAAGGTGATGGATAAACAAAATATGGAGTAGGGAAAGAAAATCAATCTACCTTGTCGGCTCCTCGCAATTTGCTCTTGCCCTTGGCGAATAGTCCTCGCGCGGCTCCAGCAGCCTTTCCACCAGCTTTTCCACCGAGCGCTCCAGCACTGTGAAGGAAATCCTTTCCTTTAGATTCAACATTCGATCTGTTGATGACACCGGTAATAGGCGATCCTGAACCACGCCTGTTATGACCAGGAGTGAACCCAGAAGAGGAGCCATCTGTACCATGTGATGATGGCAAAGATAAGTTTCCGAGAGATGACAGTTTTGGGAACTTCGCCCTAGGAGGCAAACCGCTGGTTGGTGCACCGCCTGGTAGACGGCCATTTGCTTGGATCAAATCTGCATGTTCGGGTAAGGATTCACTCGAGCGCCGAATCCAGTCTGACAGGCCGCTATCAATATGAGCGAATTGCTCTCGGGTGTCGTTGAAGACCTGTATCTTTTCACTGGGCGATGAAATCTCCATGATCTTACGGAACGTTGGCAATGATGCTTCATTGACTGGAGCGGGAACAGGCTGTGTTTGGGGCAGAGGGGTATTGCTGTCTATATCACTGAATGGGGAAGGTTCCGGTTCCTGAATTGGTGCAATGTATTCAAGGTTGCTTTGGGGCTGTTCTGCTTGCTGCTCGAGTTGTGCAAGAACTTCTTTCTCGCCTGTAGGATATTCCGGCAAGGAAGGCTGAATGTCTGGATTGCCGAAGGCTTCTGGATTTATCTCGGTAGAACTTTGGCTTGGGAGATGAAGTGGGATACTATCCATAGTTTCTGCTACCGAAGCCACAACTGGAACCGGCGGTGGTTGTATGGGCTGAGTAGGTGATGTAGAGACTGGCGCCTCTTCAAGGACATCTTCTTCGGAGTCATCAGATGCTTCCCATGAAAACTTCTTCTTCAATTTCTGACGAGGCTTAGATGCAGTGGAGCTTGGCACGGTTTCACCAGGCGGAATACTTTGCGTTGACTGAGGGTTTATAACGAGAGTGGCAGGCTCAGAAGGTGAGGTGGCAGACCTGACCTGCAGTGGACTAGTTGGAGGAATCCCCTGCTCGCCCCAATAGCTGTCGTATTCACTTGGCAAATAGGTACTTTCGTGTTGAGGCCGAGATTTGACCTCCTCAGGTTTCTCAGGTTCGGTTTCCTGGGGCTGTACCAAGGGAACAACACCGGGTGTGTGGTCGCTGCTGAAAGAGCGCATAATCTCTTTCCGAAGACGATCACTCTCCATATCCTGGGGAGAAGCTTCCGTAACAGGAGATTCCTCAATGCTCAAGGGTGGTGCGATCTGTGGAATATGTTGTGGCTGTTCGTCGGGTATTTGCAGTGGTGATGGTACGCGTGGTTGACTCTTTCCTGTTGAAGGGTTGACGGCGCTTTCTACTGAAGTAGGCCCTAAGTTCATTTGATCGAAACTCTGCTGAACGGCTGACAAGGGACGAGGTGTGGCTTCCCCAGATCCAGTTTGCTCTCTGGCAGCGGGGGACTCTGGGCTATCCCACTCGGCTGAAGTATAACTATCTTGAGATGACGACCGAACCACCTCCGCAGGGCGGCCTTCTTCAGTATTGGCAAGCATTGGAATTCGATCAGGTCCGTTCCCCGGTGATGGAACGCTTAGATCGCGCCGGTGACCAGGTTTGAAGTTTGCAGGTGGCTCTTGTGCAGATGCTTCCGCAGTAGGGTCTTCTGCAATAGTGGGCGTCTTGTCAGTCTCCGACTTCCACGGACTGATGATCGGGCTTATGACAGATGTGCCATCACTGTTTGAGCGGCTGAAGCTTCCAGTACTGGAGTTTGGCGTTTCATCCACATCAAATGCTTGATGAACGACAGAGGTAAAGCCGAGAGATGGATTATGATGCAAAGACGAACCTTGAACTGTCCCTTGGGCTTCCGGACCTTGTGCAGGTTGCGCCGCTTGCTCGGGGTGGCTTTCGCTGCCAAAAAAATCTTGCCCGAACCCAGACAACCGTTTAACTTCGGGTATAACTAGTGGCGATGGCGATCGCGCATTGTCTCCCGGTGATTGTTGCAGAGGCACGGTCTGGCTGGTATCTTGGTGAACGGCAGGAGTAGGAGCAAAAGACGCGGCTGTACCTTCTGCAGGCACTGTATTCGATCGAGCAGATTCGTGCGATGTCCTTGCTTTCTCCTCTTGCATTCGCCTATATATATCTGCCGGCCGAACAAACGCTGGCGCTTGTGCTGAGGGAGCTTCGGCAGCCGGGTTAACAGGCGCGACAGGATTCGGTGCCGGTTGTTGAGCAGCAGGAGCGAAACGAGACGGGTTTGGCATCGGGGGTGCTTCTTCTAATTCGTCCTCTTCCTCCTCGTCGTCGTCGTCATCACCCCAATCATCACCGTCGTAGGAATACGACTTGGCGGCTACCCATTTCTTCGTTTTCTTGCGATTAATGTCGGTTTTGAACGAGACCGGTTGGTTTGCTTGTGAAGCAGGGCTCAACGGTGTTCCTGCATTTCCGGGATATCTATAATCAAGTAAATATAAGCATCTATACAACACAAGTAATGCGCGACAAGTTGGGTATACGTACCCAGGCCGGAATGGACCCGACATCATGGACTCGTCGATGTAATACTACACAACAACCGCAACCACAACAACTTGCCTGAAAGCAATTATCATTCAAAGCATAGTATTATACTATGCACTGAAAGAAGACTGCGCAGGCAGAGACGATGATGCTGTTGTCAAGTTGCGGCACAGTTGGCAGGTGAAACAACTGCAATAAGCAATCGCAAATCCGAGCTCCACTAAACCAGTTAGGCCGTTGCTCGGCGAGTCGGCGGGTCGAGTTATGTATCTGGATCAGACAAAGAATGGAATAATTTCACTATACAAATCGAGGCTGTACAAGGAATTGTGTCTGAGAAGCTAGTTAACTAGTTAAAGATAGAAAGAAGAGCAAAGCCTCCTTTTGGCTCGGAGGTAACCTTGTCGAAGGGAAGAAAGAAGTTTAAGGGCCGAACCTTGGAACGTTGCCAGGGAAGGCACGGGGAGGGGGAAAGAGGAAGCCTTAAGGTTGGCTGATCGCCACTTCCTCAGCCACGGGTCAGTCTGGATAGGGTTTAGCGTGTCGCGGGTTATATCCAGGTCTTCCAGGTACGGAGACAACTTCACCTCTAGAGCTCTCTGATCTGATAAATGGAAGAGACGATGTGCAGCTATCCTTTCAGTTGTCATTTACATCCAATGTATTGCTGGCAGTACTCATGCGACACATACTGTCTGATTCCGGCTGGCCTTGCAGACATTCGGAATCAGCATCAGTGCACTCCTTGCTGCTCCTGTTCCGAAAGTCGAGATTCCTAGCTTTCAAACCTACAACGGATTATATTTACCGACCGGCATTATCCCACGCGATTGGAAATTCAATCTTGAAGAAAAGGAAGCTTACAGCATGGAGTATGGAGGAGGCCGTCAAGAAAAACGCCGATGGGTGCGCTAGCTACCGATTACACGCCCCTTGGCCATCAACTGAGGTACGTACGTATTTTCAATGCCAGCGAAGACAGCGTGACAACAATGGGCAAGGTCGCTGCAATATATGAAACAAGTCACAACCATCTATTATATGCTAAAGTTAGTTCTATGACGGAAAGCCATATCTTCTATGCTGGATCCAAATCCAATATGTCTCGCTGCTGCCAAGTCGCGTACAAAATATATGGCTCCGCACTGAGCTAGACACGCCAGATTGTCATAGTAATCCACCAATGTCCCACTGACCCGCTATCTATACATAGGTCCAAGGAGTGTAAAGCTTCTCGGGAGGTATTCGCTTTCATCGCTCACGGCCTCGTCGCTCTTCGTTATCTTCTTTGAGTTCGTAGGCCGGTCGGAATTGAGATTGATGGCCTGGTACTTCAAGGACAGGGTTGGGAAAAGTATCCTTCTTACCGCCGAGCGACGTATAACCTCGGTCGTACAGAGGGCAGTAATCCAGCCCTAGATGGCGAATAAACTGCGATATGTTAGCAAGATGACCTTAGTTGTGTAGCAAAATTACTTACAGCCCATATTTCTGCGTAGTGCCAATCCTAGACTAAATGTTAGCTTGAAGATATCCATCATAAATCGATAAAACCTACAATAACAGGATGTATCCGCATAAACCGAGGCCAATCTCCATCGGTAGGATCAAAATGCGTAAGATGTCCACCATTCGGGTCGGTCCGTCTTGTTCCAATCCATATAGCCTTGATCTTCTCTCTCTTCTTCAAATATTCCTCTAGTGCCGCGCGCATGGGGAGCTCATAGCGAGTCAAGTCGAGAAAATATTCTTTCGCTGAAGTTTTGACGAAATCGTCGACTTCGTCGAATGACTCATACGATTTTATATATATAGATTGGAGGGTTTGCGGAAAATCCGTAGACTTGGATATCGACTCAGGGAGGCAGGCCAAGATGAGGACTAATAAGACGAGACAATCCTTTCCGCCGTTATATGAAAGCGACAACTCTTCGAAACTGTATGACGGTATCCAGTTAGTCAGTTCGTTCCCCAATGATTGCCCGAGATTGCTCCAACATACTTATATTTATACCGCTTGAACGAATCTGCAATAACATTCATAGATATGCGAACCTGCTTCTGCACATTCTGTAACAATTCATCGTCCGTCTGTAGCTCCAGCAGATCGAGTACTTTTCTTCGCAGGTCAACGGCTACTTCTTCGAGAGTGCGGGGGCCGTCGGATGCGGAGGGGAGTTTCGTGACGCCATTGACAGGCGACCCATCCTGGGCGACAGACAAGTCGTGGTTCATGAGGATCGGAATAGAGATAATATACAATCGGCCATGGATATATTTCGAGAAGACAGGGCTTCGGACGGGGTGGGAGGAGAGTGGTAACCTGGTGTTGTCTCGCGACTGGCAATGGGTTCCGATAAGATTTGGATATTTTACCCCACAGCCGCGGCGAGTCGAGTGACGGATGGGTACGTCCCGGCTGAAAGTCGCACAATTAGTGGCTATGCGAATTGGGAAGCTATGAGATACGGTTCCAGAAAGTGAGATAGTAGTACTATTCAAAAGAGATAGAAGGAGCCTGTTAGGTAGGACAGTCGGGAATGGGAGGGATGGAAGGAGAGGCATGTGTTACGGCGGGCCGCTCGCCGCGACGGATGTATATCGAATTCTTTAGAAGCCGTTGACGGGCTTATACTTTTGTCTACTAAGTTGATGTATATGTGCATACTTGATATGGATGATTGAGCCAAATTGGTACCTCCGTCCCATCAACAGCTTAATCTCCTGAGGTTTGAGCTGATTGCTGTTGGAAAGATAAACGCCAGATTGGTGCCTCAAAATTGAGGCAAGAACTGGATAGACGAATATTCCGTTTTCGGCCTAGCGGCCATGTGTTTTCAAAGCCAACCAATCAGCGCTCGACGAGATCTGAAACGTGACACAGGCCACTAAGCCGATTTCGGATGCCTCGCCATGGAAGCCAAGTTTGCCTACTCCGTACGGGGTTGAATTGTTGAACTTCGACGTACCCTTCGCTTCGTTATAGCGTCTGCTCCTCTCGCATAATTACTCCGTACCTTGACTCGACACAGGACGAATTGAATTCTTCTCTATCCTCACGACCAAGCGAGATTGCCAACCCCCTTGAACTCCGTGCCACACCGAGGCAAGCACGTACCCTATCTGCTGCATCTCGATTTGTTGCCTCCTTGCCAACTAGCAATCGACATAGATCCATTCACTCCCCTTAACGCAGGCACGAACGAGAGTATCTCCTTACGCATAATAAACCACACCTCAAGATGACGATGGCATCGATACAGGACCGGACGACCGAGTTCCGGTCCATCCTCGGACAAGCCCAGAAGCGGATGGCTTCGAACAAAGTCGGCGCTCAGCGCCAGGCCTTACTTTCAGATTCACAGCGCCGACAAGCAAACGGAAGTCCGGAAGGCCCAGGAAAGAGGAGGTCGGAGTTCGCCAGGAGGGCGGCAGAGATCGGTCGGGGAATTACTGGTACGACTGCGAAATTGCAGCGGCTGGCAGAGTGTAAGTATCAACATACGAAGACTACGATGGTGGAATGTTGGACTAATCAATTGAAATAGTGGCCAAGCGCAAGACACTGTTCGACGATAGACCTGTCGAAATCTCCGAGCTCACCTATGTCATCAAACAAGACCTCGCGTCGCTCAATCAACAAATTGCACAATTACAAGCCCTCACATTATCCCAACACCCTCGAGCAATCCGAAACAAAACGGATCAAGAAGGAGAACACAATGACAATGTCGTTGTCATGTTGCAAGGGAAGCTTGCGGATGTCGGCGCAAACTTCAAGGAAGTGCTGGAAGTCCGCACCAAAAATATTCAAGCCTCGCGTTCACGCACGGAGAATTTCGTCTCTTCCGTATCATCCAAAAGCCAAACACAATTCGACCCTCAGCGATCAGATTCACCTCTATATAGCGCACCACGCAGCAGAACACCACAGCCCGGTTTCCGCAATGGCGGGGGCAACACCTCAGACCTCCTTACTCTCGAACCCTCGTCGTCTTCTGTACTAGGCCAATCTAGTCGTGGAGCATCGGACCAACAACTATTAATGATGGAAGAGGCCCAACCCGAAAACACATATATCCAAGCGCGAGGAGAAGCCATCGAAGCCATTGAACGGACTATCAATGAGTTGGGTGGTATTTTCGGTCAATTAGCGACCATGGTCAGCGAACAATCTGAAATGATACAACGGATTGACGCGAACACGGAAGACGTTGTCGATAACGTCGAGGGCGCGCAGCGCGAGTTGATGAAGTATTGGTCACGAATGAGTGGAAATAGATGGCTTATTGCGAAGATGTTTGGTGTTTTAATGGTACGTTCGTCACCATCTTTCTTACAGATACTATGGCTGACTTGGCACTCTGCAGATTTTCTTCCTTTTGTGGGTCCTGATATCTGGATAATCACGATTCTGAGCTACCCTTCGACACCTCACACATACTACCAACATCTATACCCTCGGAACCGTCACTGATACCAACGACATCCTTTCCTAATCTTCCTTCATCGGCCACAGCGTCTTCTCTGCAGCTGTAGATATGTACATTCTTACCATGTACCTTAATACTTAACATTTTCGATTCTCGCTTTGTCTTTTCTACCCTTGAACGACTCGATGACAGATGACGCCGCCTAATTATTCCTACCCTTCACTCGAACCTACCACTCCTCAAACAATCATCCTTTTTCTCCCTCTACCGGAATCTGTCATATCTTCATTTCTCCCTATAACTTGTTCTATGTACGATGTTCCCTTTACTATATCCGTTACAGCGCGATGGATATCAAGGACATGCCTACACACATTCTCTTCCTTTCCTATTTCTCTCTGATTCTTTGACACTTTTATACATGTGCAATGTTTAGCTTCTGGCTGGCTTTCGTTTTTTGTCATATGAAGGACTGTTTTACTTAGACGCGGATATAGAAATTTATTGATGGCTGGGCCATCATGTATTGAATTAAAAATTCTTTAAAACTTATTTAAATTCACATTCATCACTCTCTTCTCACTTCTCTTATTCCGTTCTACTTCGACCGCATTATGCTGTTTGATCGAGTATGCGAAAGTCTTGCGGTCTATTCGGTTTCGACACGCCATGAAATCTTCTTCCTACAACATACCACAACAATAGTGCCAAAGGGTAAAATCTGTAAGATGCCTGCTTACTTTGTTCTTCCACTAGAAAAATAAATATTTACCAAGTGACAAACTATTGCAAATTATCAGTCCAAGATACATAAAAGGATCAACATGACAACTCCCTTCCGACTATTTAGGGCTAAGGAGGACAAAGCCCTCATTGGTCCCGCAAATCCTAAACTCTTCAAGCTCATTCATTGTTCCACTCATGAGCTTAGCGCGTGCTGAGCCATATTTCTTTTCCACGTCTTAGACTTCACTTTCATATCTATTTTGTTCATGATTCCTCTGACAGCTAGTAGGGCAGAGGATCGCGATGTTCTACTAGGAGACAACTAGATATGCCGCGTCTCCATATTTTCAGAACAAGAGAAAAGCCAGTTGCAACGCAATAATGACTGGAAGTATCAAAATAGACGCCAATCTCGCTCGGTTTTGTACTTGTTGCATAATCCAGCGGACTTCTCTTCTTTCGCCATGCAAAGTCAGAAATCGTGCCAATGCAAAGTATGCTCGAAGGTTCAATCGGTCACGCTAACTTGGATTGGGGATGACCTTTTGCGTATCCGGTAGCTGAACAACAACATTTTTGTCGTTAAGGGTAATGGCATATGTGTTGTAGAAACTCCAGTGGAGACTTGCTTGATAGAAGTATCTGAAATGATCCCAGTCGAGTTTTGGAAGCCAATGATAGAATTCGACTCTGCTATGCAATAGGTGGACTGCTTGTCTCAACTTCTCTTCGTCGTCAGCCGAGAATCGTAAACTCACCCTATGGATTATATTTGGTGAAAAAGAAGTTAATTGATTATTCAAAGCTTCAATCACATAACGGGTAACCAATGACTCCTGATCATCAATATGATCGAAAATAGCATGGACCACGTTTTTGTGGTAAGCGGGAGTTTTCCCCTAGTACCCTTGCCGCATGTAGCCTACTCTGGTCATTTGGGTGATTTAGACTCTTGAGCAAGGTTTTTGGAACTTAGAACATTGCGTTGGAGCGTTCCCATAGAGTCTCTGCTGCTGTACTGAGGTGTTGATCATCCAAACATTTAAGTAGTCCATGTATAGCTGTGGATGGTAAGCCTAGTTGCTGTTTCCGTAGGCCATATATTGCGGACTGCGTTGTACCAAAATCGTGACGTTCATACAAGCAGTTCATCAATGCATCAATAGCACTTGGGGACAAGTTTGAATGCCTAGATAGAACACTTGCTGCACCGGCACTGATTTCGGGAGGTTCATCCCTGATACCCATGAGCATGGCTTCAAGAAGCCCAGGCTCCAGTGTTGATTGGTTCTCGAATAACTTTATGACTGTCGGCCTTGTCCTGCCTTGAAGTACTGCCATCATTTATGATGCTTACCAGGGCGTCAATGATTTGTAAAGGCAGTACTGTCTGCCATGCGAATATAGTTTTACACACATATCTGTCACGGCCCCAGCATCTTTTATATATCTCATTATGAATGTCACCAGGTAAAGGCGAATGATGGTATAGAATCATCATGGCATCCAGACGGCTAGGCTCGTAAGATAGCAATTCCAATATTTCACCTAGCATTTCTTGAGATAAAGGTCTTGCTCTGCACAACGACATTTCGGCTTGCGTGGCCAAATCGTATTGCCGATTCCTCAACTCCTCCACTAGCCCTCGTACCGCGCTCTGTGGCATATTCGGGTAATAGCCAAAGCACTTTAGAAGACTACGTTGTACTGTCAAAACAACCGCCTTCGGTCGATTTTCTAGACTCCTGAGAGAAGTAGGAGATAGATTGGATAAAGCTTCCAACACATCCGCGGCACTTCTCCTCACCGCGATATTGTGGTCATCTAGTTGGCAGATGTGGAACTCTTGTATATTGGACGGTAGATGTGACTAATTTCTCAAACTCCGTTTGACATTTTTTCTGGCTTTGAAGACGTGGAAACCCGAAGAGTGTGAATTTGATTTAATGAAATGCTTCAAATCGCCGTGTGGAGTGTCCTTCTCACGTTTCGATTTGGCTATAAGACTGTTAGGAGCCTGTATCCTACTATCCTCCTCAGCCACGCCCATTGCGTCAAGGAAAGTATAAGCTTCTACAGGCTGTAAGTTCGCTGTAGTAGTTCTGTATGACTTGATAAGGGGGTCTTCGTGAAGCAGCCATAGAATCAGAGAGTGAAGAGTTTCTGGCGCCAAAGGCATTTTAGAAAGGAGAAGAAAACTAGAAGCTGCGACACGCCATTCCGGTTCTTCCCGTTGTAACCACTCCAGGATCATTTTCAGAAAAGTCTTTAGGGGTGAACCCATTCCTGAAATTAAGAAAGCGACTGCCTGGAGATAAGTTCGAATTTCGGTAATCATAATTGGCCTCGGGCTGTAGTCATAGAGAGTGTCTAGAGCTTTCTTCCTTGAACCCGAATCATTGCGAGCTATCAATTTGAATGCCAACTCTTCTAAGTTTTGGCCATCAACGTGTCTTTTGGTCACCCACAGACGAGCCAACCTTAAAATCTCATTGGGGACCTTTGACCTTTTCTTTAAACAGGACAGCATTTGCAATTTTATGTCAGAATATCTTCGTAAGAATAGCGCGTACATTAGGTGCTCGGGATAGTCTAGTCCACCGGCAAGCTCAGATTTGCCCATAGAAGCATTACTTTCGAACAATAGCCACCAGGATACCTTTTTCTCTAGGTTTGCCTTGCAGTAAGCAAAGTCTGGAAAGGAGGCTGCAGCCAACGGCACTTCTTCAAGGCGTTTTGACAATAAAGGCTGATGTGTTGGCCCCAAAACCTCTTGCGGTTCTGCCTCTAGCTGCTCGAAGAACTTTCCGAGCTGCTGTGAGGGCCCTTTGCTGCGCGTATGCAAAAGACCTACTACATACCGCCACAAGATATTGTACCGGATGTTATATTTTTACCTATTGAGGAGTATGTGCGGCAAAATTGAGGCACTTGCTACACTCCTATCGCTTCGTCGTTCGATACAAGGTATCTTGGACATTTAGGACCAGTACTTGACGAAGTAACAAGCAGCAAAGTACTCCTGAGAAGTAAGGTGTATGAAAGGAAAGATCTGCTTGTCTTTTTCCTCTTGACCTTCGTTGGAAGTCCGTACAAACGAGAGACTCCTGAGTGTGCTGTTATGTGACTGAGGGAGAGGCTCCCCTCGGTCTTTGAGGTACTTTTGTATGTGGTTCAGAGTAGTTTTATCAAACCCAATGCATCCTTTATAGATTCCTTGGAATGCTAGACCTTCAAGAATACTGATTTCCTCTTACATTAAACCATAAATCTCAATGGTTAACATCTCGGCCACGGTTGAACTATTGAGCTCTCTCCCATTGCATACTTTTCCTAGCTTGACTGCATCTTTCCTTAGAAGGCTGACCACGATAGCTTCATATATCGCCGTCATTGTTTGGAATGTCTTCCCATCTTGGGAGGAATCGTTCCATGTATAGCACAGTGCGTCCAGCTTGATGGGAATGCGCATGAGACACTCTCTCAATTTTGGGATGCGATCTGATGAAAGAGAATATTTGCTCTGCAGTTTTCCTTTCCGGTATCATTTCGGGGGCATTCACATATGACTCAATCTGCTCTAGATTGAATCCAATAGTACTCATTCTGAACTCAAAATTGCTTGTTTCGGCCATATTCGTGCCGTACGGCCTGGTAGTCAAAACCACAGTCTGTGCTCCTTGGATCGAACGCCGAAGCAATTGTTTCATGACTGTCTCGTCGTCCCAAAAATGGCTAATCTCATCAAGCCCATCAAGCAGAAAGAGGACTCGATTACTCTCTGCTGGATTGTCGGTCTCGTTCCACATAAAATCCGCCAGTAAATGACGGTGTTGATCGTACTGGTCCACAAAAAATTGATAGGCAAACAAGCCTTTGAGATTGAAAGAAATGGATGGCTGTTCTTTCAGTTTGCGTAATGGCAGCCAGACAAGCCAGTCAAAATGGTCGCTCCATAGGCCGTGGTAAATAAAGTCATGTCATCCTCTTGCATAAAGTAGTCTTGCCTACACCTGCCTGCCCTTCAATGAAAACCCGTCTGAGTCGGGCTATTTTGTCATCCTTTTCTTTCCGGGGATTGAACAGCTCATGTAACGTGATTCTCTGGTTGTCAAAAGCCAAGACAACTGCTAGATTGATATAACACTGATCCATTGGTAGCGTTTCTCCTGATAGCCGTTTAATCTTAAGACGGTCATCGTTACAGTAGTGCTGTTGTAATGCTTCCTTGGCATAGTAACGTAGAATTTCTGCACAGCTCTTGCAAGCCTTGTTTAGCAAGTCTTGACTAGTGGTTATGTTGAACTGAAGCTTAGTATGGTACATCATGGGAGAGGCATTGTAGTCAATTACAACATATCCGTAAGGCAAACAGTATCGACAAATGACTTCGGAAGGTATCAAGATATATACTGGTAGACAGAAAACAGAATAACGAAGGACTGTTGACTGAGCGGGTCGTCCCTTGGATATAGTAGGTTAAATGGAGACGCAGTCGTTCTATAAATCACTAGCACAAGCTGAAAATGGCGTAGTTATTAGCAGATGCATGGGTCATCAACGAAAATCACATTTTCGAATCGACATTGCAACTCCTGGTCTTCCTAACCAGTCCTCTTCACACCTCAATCGCGTCTATAGCCCTAAATCACTGTTGACGCTATGAATTCTCAACAAAATACGCATCGTACGCAACCTCCCCCGTAACCCTCGTAGCCCGTGCAATAATCAGTCTGTTGTTCATCCATTTATACTTCTCATGCCCAGTTTCGAGTTTTATATGCAGATGAAACCAGTACTGCGAGGAATCGACTTCCTGGCCACCTTCCATTAATGCTTTGAGCACTTCCGGAGCACCGGAACGAGGTCCCTCTGTTCTATATCCAGAGGTTAGTCAAAACAAAATGCTGCATATGTAGAAATAGGGCAAGCATACCGGACATAAATATACGCCCCGTCGTCGCTCTTGATCACATAGTTGGTGTTAACATGGACAGTTTGGTTTTCTTCCACGAGCCTATTACTATCATCAATGACCGCATAATCGAGATGAATATAGGACCAGCAGAACATACATAAAATCCGCACCAACTGGCAAAACCTCCCCATTAAGATGCTTCCCCCTCACCGTCCCGCCGGTGATGGGTACACATCGACGACGTCCGTAGGGTCCATTGCCAATCTCAATGGGCGGATCTACAGCGCATTGGACGCTGAAGAGGTATTGCAGGGTTGGAGGTGGTAGGAGAGGCTCCATGGTGTTTGTTAGGAAATCGATGTAGAAGGTTGAAAGATGAGCAAAGCTAGAATATATGAATGTCTCTGTATCGGCAATGACGACCTCATGCAGTGCCGTCATTGTGGGGCATGAAACTGTACCTAGGTACTTGATTTGGGGTTATTCTGGAATAGTTTCAGAGTTTTGAGAAACTTGCCTCGATATACCTACTGTCCTACTTGATTTCACCATACCGACTACGCTTCTTCTATTAGATGTCCGGAACTGGGACATTATATCCGGCTCAGAATATACATTATTTGAGAATATTCACATAGATGCACGTACATCCGCCTCGTACATATCGGAGAAATACAGGGGACGTTTGGAACAGTTTGTAGACAGTTCGTAATAGCAACAAGATCACATGTATATCCAAGCATGTCTCAAAAGTCACGACTTTTCAAAGAGTAGCCCACCCCATCTCAATCCCCTCCAACTCCCCCTTTCCCCTAAAATCCTCCACAACATCCGCCTGCTCACTCAACAACACCCTATCAGCCTGCCCCTCACCAACCTTCGCCAACGCCCTCCACCTCTCAAAATCTTTTTGGTTACGCTTATCCCCCTTCGCCTCTTCGTTGCGTTCCCAATGCCCCCTCGAAAAAGCCAACAACGTCGTAATCCTCTTGTTGACAATATCAAACACAAGTGAACAAATAGTCCCCGTCTCCTCCAGCCAATTACATTGCCACAGTTCTCCGGGTCTGATGCATTGGTATGTCGCGGCCTGGAAGTTTTTGCGGCCGGCCATGGGGCCGCCGTGGATTGCGTAGACGATGCGGTCTGCGTTGTAGAACCACATTTCGTAGCGCCATTTCTCGGGGTTGCCGGCTGCGTCTTGTGCGGAGTAGTCGTAGATTAGGTGGCGATCGAGGAGGTCGGTGTTGAAGGTTGAGTTTTTTAAGGAGGGGAGGACTGGCATTTTGAGGAATGCGTATATCAGGTATGTATGGGATTTTTGGGCGTGAGTTTATAGTATTACTAGCTGGGTATGCTCAAGATTGTAATAGGCTCTTTACAGCCCTGTTAATTTCAAAGTATTTATCGCTATTCATTCGTCCTTCTTGACGTTTTTATATCTATTCCATCGCATGTCCATATCCGGAGCCCACGGAACGTAACCGTACATATGTAACTACAACTTGATCGAAAAAACGTCACCACTTATGTCATGCCCCATATTTATATCCATATCACAACAATATGAATTGAGAGAGTACCAGACTGTATATATTCTGAATAATATAAGAGAAAAATCTAAAGAGAGATGTGTTTGAAATAAAAAAAAGGATATATGCTGCAAGGGATATCAAATTGGACGCCGGCAAGCAAGAAACACAAATTGCCATATACTACAAATTTGAAGATTTCAATGACCAATATGCAAATTTTTGGCGAGAATATCACAGAAAATAAGACAAAGTAAATACACTGCACTAGTCAAATGGGTGTAGATGCAATGGAATGAAGAAAAAGTATGTAGTAATAATAAATAACTTAATCGAAAGTCGGGATCATTGGTCCAGCCCTAATAGAAGATGGAATAGGATCATGGAAATATTCATTCATCTCCCTGAACCCCTACTGAAGAATCTCCCGAAATAACCACCGGAATTTCCTTTATTGTTATTTGTCGTCTCCTCGGCATATGAATCGTTCTGACTCAAATCGATAACTTCGTACTGGCTTTCCCTGTGAACTGCGTTCATAGAGGAGTGTTGCGTAGAAAAGTAGTCATGATGTTGCGCTTCCGTATTCTGATTCACAGTAGAGTGCTGCATGGAGAAATAGTCGTTCACCGGACTCGCACTAGTACGGTGCGCCGTATAAGGACTATTGTATTCCTCCACTCTCGCAACCTCCGGTCTCTTTCTCTCTTCCAGCGATCTGTCTTGTTTTGCCCACTCATCTGGAGACTCCTCTTCCTCTTCCACATAGTCATAAGTCCCAAACTGCTGTCGCGCCTGCTCCTTTCGGAGACGATACTCTTCTCTATGCGCATTGAAATTGTTGTTGCCATCGATCTTCGCATGTATCTCGCCGAAACTGGTTACTATACTATCACGACGAGAGTAAATCGAGGGAGACACGGTGTTAAATCGGTCGACAGGCTCCGGAACAGAGTCTTGGGTATGCCGTGGTTGCAGCGGCGTCATAATATGTTTCATATGTTCTGGCAACGACATTTCCGACAACGGACGCGTCTGCACAGGTTCATGCACATACCCATCAAAATACCCTTCCCGTTTATCGCCTGGCGTAGCACTAGCAGAACCAGCAGAAGAAACATACCCAATCCCCAAATTCATAGCCGAATCAAAGCCATCTCCTCCACTACCGCCGCTTCGTCTCTTCTCATCGTCCATCCTCTCCCTCAACTCTTCCGGGTCAGGCGGTACATACCCCCTAGGCCAACTCGTCTCCGGATCAATATCCGGCGGCGGCTTCATGCTCGTCAATTTGTTATTGTCACCACCAATACAAGGCTTGTGGTGCAGGTTCGTCATGCTCATGACCTCACTCACTTTGCGGATTGAGAATGGACGGTTGTTGTTGTTATTGGTCTGGCCGATTTCGTTGACGGGGCTGGGCTTGCGCCGCTGCCTGTAGCGGCGATTACGGCGTCGCACGAGATAGATGGCCATGAATGCGCCTGCTGCAGCGATTACAGCTGTTCCGGAGGCTAGGCCGGCGGCGTATGTTGGGAATTTCTGTATGGAAGGAGATATTGATGTTGCAGGTGACGTAGGGCTGGGGGTTGACGTAGCTGTTGGCGATGATTTGCCGCGGATTGTAGAAGTCGTGATACCCGATGGAGCAGCTGGGATTGATACGAGGGCGGTCTTTCCTCCGGCTAGGCCTGAGACTTGGACTTCTCCAGAATCGGTGAGAGAAGCTGCTGGTCCTACGGTTCCGGTTTCTGTTGCAGATGCGGCTGATGTAGAAGTAGGCACGGTAGGACCAGGTCCTTGAGCCGTAGCCTGTCCTCCACCGCTCGCCGTTGGTTGTGAGCCATCTGCCCCTGGTACAGTTACGGATCCGGCTACGGCCTTGTTAGTTGCAACGGCAGCTGTAGCTGTGGCTGTAGCCACCGCTGTACCAGTCGCTGTACCAGTAGCTGCGTCCGTAGCTTGTGCCGCAGGCGCAGTTGCAGTTGCAGCAGGAGGTGGTGGAACGGTCTCTGTGACTTCGACGAAGGTGCTCATCAGGACCACGTCAGCGAGGACACCGATACCGAGGGGTGATTTCGACGATATTCCTGAGGGAAGAGGATTGTATGTACTTGTGGGAAGATAGTGGATATCAGCAAGAAATAGAAGGAATAGGAGGTTTCTCATCTTCCTTGTTGATGCCATTTTCGAAGGGGCCATGGTAGAAAAGCTGCCAAATAGGATTATTGGAAGGAGTACCATTTCTGGACGTGATAGAGCTTTGACACACAGAAGAAAGAAAGTAGAGATCAAGATTTTGAGAAAGAACCTATCGAACATCCTCTTCCGTCTCCTCTTGTTCTTGTTCTTGTTCATGCTTGCCTTTTCAGAGTTCCTAGCACCCACAGTGGTTATCATCAACCTCTTGATCTTTGTACAAAAGGAGAGAAAAACAAAAGGACAAGAGGTAAAATGGGAAATTATAGTCATATTTGGAGTCATAAAGTCAAGTCACTGTAGAAATATGTGGACTGTGTCATATGCCCCCCCTTTCCGTCAGTCATAGAAAATTGTCAAATGGAATCCCAGACCCCAGAATATTATACCTGGATAGGTACATAGTCAATAAACAATTGTGTATAATGACAGAAAAAATACAGGTAGATCGTAAAGGAATATCATTGGATCCTTCAGATTTAAACGGTAAGAGTGAAGGGTTGGTAGTACAAGGGAATAAGTTTGGGAGTACATTGTGGTGAGGAATTTTATTCCAAAGTTGGATTGGAGAATCATGAATGAGTCAATGATTTGAGATGATAAGCAAAGAGACGCCGGAGTCAGAATGCGAAGTGTCAAGTACGCATCTAAACATAGCATAAAATCAGATGAACGACCTAGACCGGAGTCGGGGCTGGTTTATTCACGATCAAATAATCGGACAATAGTATTCAAAATCGTGTTCGTGGTATCTCAACTAAATAGCACCAAAATACAGTATGAATATCATTTTTGCTTCCGAGAGCTTTCAGACTTGTTGTCATCATCGTCATTATCATCACTTTTGTCATCCGACCCCTTTTCCTCTCTCTGCCGATACTCATCACTCAACTTCCTCAACTCTCTCTCCAGCTTCTCAGCCAAGGCCTCCAGTAACCACTCAGCCTCCGATTTATCGCCTAACAGCGGACTTCTATGACTGATCCAGCTCCATTTCGTCTCTTCCTTTTCCTCGCTTTGACTATTCCCATCGTTGATGCGCTTCATATGCTCGACTGATTTATCTTCGCCTAGTAATTTCAGGAAATAAACCCATTCGTCATAGTCAAATTCCTTGGCCGGACTGGCATTGACCCATTTGAACATTTCGCGCAGTTCGCGCATTAGGAGGTATTGATGGTGGTGAATATTCTCGGCAACCACGTCACCTCGTCGATGTGCTGCGTGCTCTTCTTTGAGCTGTTCTTCTTCCAGTGCTGATTCGGCGCGTTCCATGGCCTGAGTAGCGTCTTTGTTCTTGGGCGATTTATTCTTCAAGTTGGGTTTGTTCAAAGTGAATGGCCACAATTCAGCGTTGAAGAACTCTCGAAATCGTTCTCGGTAGCCCATATCGCCAGGAAGGACCGTCAGTTCACCGATGAAATTCGCAAAATCTCGAAACTGGCGGATGAACGTGTCTCCTAGGTTGGAAATAAACACCGTCATTGCTGGGACTGCGAGTAGAGACCAAAAGACAAAGAATGCTCGGCCCCAATTAGATATGGTATATAGATCGCCGTAGCCAATGGTGAGCAGACTAGTGTAGGTATAGTACAGCGCTTCAAAGTACGTCCACTGCTGTGTTGCTTCAGCATGTTGAAAGATCAACGCTCCGATGAACCATAGAATGCCCACGGCAAGTCCAGAAATGAGCAGCGACAGCCATCGATGTTCCGTATGAGCCAGGTGTCTAACTTTGCGCATTGCAAAAAACTCGCGTTTTGCAAGCTCCTTTTCATCTTCGCTGTCACCGTCGATGATTGGAAATACTTTAAGGACTCCCGAATCATCTTTTTGTCCTGTGCCAGTCATTGCTTTGGTGAATGTCTTACGCGTCTTTTCAAGCAACCGACTACTCATTTTGTTCTTGCCTCTTTCGAGGACGAGTGATCTGATTGATCCGATGACAACACCAATGATCAAAATACCACCAAATGCATACGGGAACAGCAGTCCCCGGCCCAGGTGCGTCGTCGGAGATGGATATCCAATACCGATAGTCAGAATAGTAAAGTCCGACCACCACACGGCATCGTTGAAACGCCAGCCTTCAATGCGCGAATAAACCGCCGCTCCCGCCAGCAGATAGACAAGAAAACCAATGTTTTGAATCATTAACGTTCTCTGACTCTGACTTAGGTGGAATTTTCGACTATAATGACCTTTCATCGCTCCGTAGACGGTGAATATCAACAAACTGGCGATTGTGAAATATAGACCAGCGGCGATGCATCCATAGTAATATGCCTCTGTCATTTGCATGCCTTGACTCGCTTTTGCCGCTGACTGTGCGTCACGGCCGACTATAATAAGGATGACAACGAGCAATATCGATGCAACATACCATCCCACAATGACAATCGGAAGTGCCATATCAAAGGACATCTTCTGCGCCATTGTCAACAATAAGCAAAAATTGGCAAACAACGCCGCCGCAAGTGAGACAGCATTAATCGCGACTTCCCACGCCGGATCGCCAACAGCCTGTCCAGCATACGGCGGTTCTCCATCAGTGACAGTCTCCCTCCACTTCTGTGCCAGGGAGCAGACACTAAACGCATTGGCCATAGGACCGAACGTGGCCGCAATCAGAGGGATCTCGGTACTGGCATACCACCATCTTGTCGGTTCCAGGAACTGAGCGAGTTCTCTATCTGGCGATGTCCAATGCACGTATCGGCTTTCTGGTTCCTTGTGGCCGTCTTGGGTGCGATGCTCGACTTGGTTGGCTGTTTCGGCGATGGCAGGATCTAAGCCTGGGTCGTTCATGTTGATTCCTGGTAGGTCAATCAGGAGGTTTAAGTAAATTCATGATGAGAGAGAGAAACGTGGGAAGTTATGAAGAGAGAAAGAAAGAAGATGATCGGTTCTTCTGAGGAAAGCGCGCAAAAGCCTGACCTGAGGCTCGACGTCATCGTGTAGGGTTAGGGTTAGGGTTGATCCATGATTATCCCGAGTGTGCACAGAAAGAAAAGACGGCCTCATCAACTGCAACAAGGGACAATATTTGCCTTGCCAGTCGCACTTGGCTGCCCTTGAAATATACACTCGATGCGCAGGCACCCGCGGAGTATTAGCCACGACCATCATTCTGTCCATTGCCTATTGTTAATTAACCAACAGTCTTACCACACGCAAAAACATGGCAGAGCCCCCACTGGCCAGTCCAGACTCCATAGATAATGCCTCCATTCTCTGAATTGGGCGTCCATTGGCTCAGGCTCATATCATCCAAGGGGCGAGCAAGCCACAATAGCTTCAACCTTGGGCGTGATAATCCGGGAGATTTGAAACTGATCCGATGCATTATGAAACTCTGTGGACTAGTCGATCTTCATTTACCTTGTTCGCCACGGGCTGCGACCGTCTTTGATCTCTTGCCAGGTCGATTGAATAGAGCTACTCAGTCAATTGAGTCCTGACAGAATTGACAGTTAATAGAGAAGTTGGCATTGACAGCCGTTAATCTTGTCGGCCCGCTTTGACAGCCACCAAATTGAGAATGCGACAGTGAGAGATTAGTGGACCCCCGCTAGGACCCTTCAACGCTAGTACGTAGTAGTTTACCCGCAGTCTCCTCTGCCAGACCTGCTGGGGACTCTCTCAAGCCTCAACTCAATCGCCTCCAGGCTCTGGCAGTCTGCACGACGTTTCTTGTTTCTTAATTACTTGTTTGTGGCAGCTCAGATCGTTACCTACGTCAATCGAACTACCTCTCTCGCTCGTTGCTGTCGTTCGCTCACTTTCCGCTTCATCTTCTTTACCCTCGACGGAGATACGGTACTGCGTCCAACTCGATTCATCTCAACACTTTACAACACTTTACAACAACTGTCGCGAGATCGCTGGGGTCCGTTTTACGACTCAAGATATACGACCCAAAAGCTATCGCCATCAACCACAGATTACCCGACCTTTTGCCGTACCATCCAATGTCTCCCATCTCCATGATCACCTAACTGTGCCCGCTCTCGTTCGTCTCTTGTTCTGCGCAAGACCTACAATCCTCTTCGATAGTCTTGTATCTGCAGCTTGGCTGCCCCCGTCGCCATGCTGCTCAAACCAGCGACACCGCTCTCCGTGTTATTGTTCGTTGCATTTGCGCTGCTTTTATTGTCTACGCTTTCCACACCCGTCATCAAAGCGATCCCGTTAGCGACGTATCAGAATGTCGATTTCGGGGTGTTTGGATATTGCAGGGGATCGCAATGTATAGCAGCCCGGGTGGGATACGATACTGGTATGTCTTACCTTATAATTACGCGGATGAATAATGCTAACGTTCACGGTAGAAAACATCTTCGGCACGAATGAAAGCGACAATGGCGACTTTAACCTCCCCTCCAGCGCTCGAAATTCCCTGTCTGCCATCCTGGTCGTCCATCCCGTTGCCGCTTTTTTGACTCTGGTCTGCTTTATCATGGCCGTGACCTCTCACCTTCACTCACCATCCCATTCTCCACGATACCTCCTCGCTCTCTTGATTCTGCTCCTGCCGACGGTTTTGGTCAGTTTGTTGGCTTTTTTAGTGGACATTCTCCTGTTCGTCCCGCATCTACAATGGGGAGGATGGATAGTTCTCGCCGCGACCATCATTCTCGTTGCATGCGGAGTCGTCACCTGTGCCATGCGTCGTACGCTGGTCAGTCGCAAAGCCCGCAAGAAGCTCGTCGCGGAAAATGCAGAAATGAGCGGCGAGAACTTTTACAATCGGCAACGTGCCGAAGCTGCAGCTGCACAGCTCGCAAAGGCGGAATCTCCGCCTCCTCTTCCTATCAATACGGATGTAAAGGCACCGTTGATTGCTGGAAATTCGCATTCTGATTCTGCCCCAACTTTTACGACGTATGCTTCGAGTCGCACAACTGATGAGATTCCTCTAAATGGCGGCGAAGAAACTGCATTCTACGACAATTCTTCTCGACCTGTGCGACCGGGTTATCATGGACCGCGAGACGAATATGGAAACCCAATTCCGCCTGCAGCTGCGGGTGCTGTTGAAGCAGGTATGAGGTCGAACTCAGATCGCATGCTACAAAATCAGTACTCAGACGGCAGTCTTGGATCTCGAAGAGGACCTCAAGGATATGGCCCACCTGGACAACCGCCACGAGGTCGGGGCTATGGTCCTCGCGGCGGATACCGAGGAGGACCGCCTGGCCCGTATGGCGGTCGTGGTGGTGGACGCGGACCTCCACCAAACGGCCGTGGTGGTTCTATACGCGGCGCCATGCGGCCTCCTCCTGGCGGTGTTCCTCGTAATCGTGGCCCTCCACCGGGATACCCTCCAGGTGGTGGACCAGGCGGATACGATCAGTATGCAGCCATAGGTCGACGGCCATCTGACGGTGCACCCTACGGTCCTGGACCTACTCGCAGCAATTCAAACAACTATTCCCGGCCGTATGGTGCTGGACAAGGACGCAATCCATCTGCTTCACAGCCAAACCTCGACATGGGCGATGGTCCTGCAATTGAAATGATGCCGCAGTCGAGTGAGCCCAATTTACGTGTTCGCAACGCTGATTTGGCCGAGCCACAGCGATTGTCTAATAACGGGTCTCTTCCAAGCCCGACCAGTGTATACAGCAATGAGTGAGTTTACCCAATCTAAGCGCCAGCAAGAACGATACCTAGGTACTAACAGAATAGGCCATACGTCCCACCACGCGCAGCATGGCAACGCGGTCCCGAACGCGGCATGAACAACAGTCCCGCGCACGCCCGTCAACGATCAGGCGATCAATACTACGAAGACGTCGAACCCCGGTTCGCAGAGGAGACCAACACCGGCGGCAACCACGTGCCCTCGGTGCTCATGGCAGGAAGACCAGCTGGTGAGCTCCACCCAACACCACCATCTCCACCACCCATCAAAATCCCCGGCGAAACCGTTGGCGATCTTGCACCTGGCTCACCCGCTATTAGCGATATAAGTCAAGGAAGTCATTTCACCTCGATATCGGAGCGCCCCATAAACCCGAAATGGCAGGGCCCCCCGCCACCTGTCCCGGCAGCAGCAAATAGAGGACCACGAATGCAGGATGTGTTGCTCGAAGGAAATCCAGATTTTGAGCTTCCCGCCGCAATGCCTCGAGGTGGTCGCGGTGGGGGGTCCAGGTTTGGCCGGGGACCAGGCCGGATGACGCCCGTGATTGAGAATTCGGGAAGTCGATACCCTTCATAAACCTTCTTCCTTTCCATCTTTCGATTTTCATTCAAGTCCATATATCATTCATTTATTTCCTTGCTTCTGGTCGGGCAATGTTATTTACACTAGGGATGGCTACTCTCCGAAACCACACGGATGAGATGTAGGCGTTTTTGTCTTTTGTTTTCAAGATCGTCTGGGAAGGCGTGTATATACATATCGGCGGCGTTTTGTTTTGTTTTGTTTTGTCGAAGTATCTAGTGGATGAGTACCGGATATGCGTTTTACCCTTTCGCCTACGAAAATACATGTACAGTCGTGATTAGTTGACATTAAACTCTCGTATTTGGGTACACACCTGTGCTCTGATCCTGAACGATATATAGAGACTGTCTGTTATTGACCATACAGCCTTATTTTCGACCTTCTTACGGGGGCCCTCGGAGTACTTCCGATGAGCGATCTAATGAGCCCTAACCCCGCATCTCGATCCGAGACCTGACACTTTCACACTCGGATATAGAACAAACAATGTGACTAAGTCTATCACACACCACCACTCTATTCAACTACTTCGAATCTACTTCGTAGTGGATATAGTATCCTCTGTACGTACAGAGCAAAGCGAGTACCCTCGTAGTGTCCTATGTAATCCGAGCTTCCCGTTCCGCACTTCCGCCGAGTGGCTGACATCATCCATTGTAACCCCTCTACAAAGCCTCTAGGAAGACTCTCCGGATATCTTCATTGGCTTGGCTTTGGATGACTGAGAACTGACTAACGGGCAAACCTGATGTGTAAGCCGGAGAATTGTCCTATGGTGGCGTGTCTTGGTACATAGTATGACGATTACATTGTCGTATGTTGGTATATATACCCCTCTGTCGTTGCTTTCGTTTCTACTCACCACGCCACAACGTACACTCATCTCATCCAAACCTTCCCCTCTAACAACCATTGAAAGAAGACAAAATGCCCGTCTCCGTCCCCACCGCAGACTCTCTCACCGACCTCTTCAGCCTCAAAGGCAAAACGGTCATCATAACCGGCGCCTCCGGCCCGCGCGGCATGGGCATCGAAGCAGCCCGCGGCTGCGCCGAAATGGGCGCCAACGTCGCCTTGACTTATTCTTCCAGGCCAGAAGGCGGCGAAAAGAATGCACGCGAACTGTCCGAAAAATACGGCATAAAAGCCAAAGCCTACAAATGCAACATCGGGAAATGGGAGGACGTCGAGAAGCTCGTTGCAGACGTGATCAAGGAATTTGGCCAAATCGATGGGTTTGTGGCTAATGCCGGCCGAACTGCGGATAAGGGGATATTGGATGGCTCGGTGCAGGATTGGGAGGAAGTCATCCAGACCGATCTGACGGGCACATTCCACTGCGCAAAAGCTGTGGGACCTCATTTCAAGGCCCGCGGAAAGGGCAGTTTTGTCATCACGGCTAGTATGTCGGGACACATTGCGAATTTCCCGCAGGAACAAACGGCGTACAACGTCGCCAAAGCTGGGTGCATTCATTTCGCGCGCTCGTTGGCGAACGAATGGCGCGATTTTGCGCGTGTCAATTCCATCTCGCCCGGTTATATTGATACTGGTCTGTCAGACTTTGTGCCGCAAAACATCCAGGACCTGTGGAATTCGATGATTCCTCTAGGACGAAATGGAAATGCGAAGGAGCTCAAGGGGGCGTATGTGTATTTGCTTAGTGATGCGAGTTCGTATACCACAGGCGCGGATCTTGTGATTGATGGAGGATATACTGCACGATAAACGCTTAGCAAGATAGTAATATGATCGTCCGTGTTATTTTTATGATCTTAACGATCCTGGCTCTCGATCAGTAGATCCAGATGTAACCCTACCAGCCCTAACCCTGATGCACGTGCACAACCTCGGCATCAGGCCGACTCCACCAAACTTAATTAGCTCCTCTCCTCAACAAGATCCTGAATAAACTCGACGAACTCGATCCAGTTAACTGGGTAGCCTGCACTAGACTCCCCCAACAATGCTGATCTGCAGATCGATGCGCTCATTCAGCATGAACCATACCATGTGCTCCATAGCAGACCAAATACCGAGGCTCATGCCAGCTACTCCCGTATAGATGTGATAAATAGCTGCCTGTCTTCCCCAAATCCCCGGATGCTCAATCGTAACTCTCGATGGTATACCTACGGACAGTGATTGAGTATAGACGAAATGGACGCAATAACAACAGCCCAAAACCTCTTTTTAGAGCTTGTCCAGAAACTCCCTCCACCAGCTCAAACCATCCTACTATCATCCACAACACGCAATGTTCTAGCCGTCGTCCTTGCGCTGTCCCTCATCAGAACATTTAACCGTGTTCTATCCAGCTTCGTGCTCAATAACTGGACATCCGACAAATACGACTGGTCCCGCGAGATTGTGCTGCTGACGGGCGGATGTAGCGGAATCGGGCAGCACGTTGCGCGTAGCCTGGCCAGCAAAGGCGTAAAAGTGATTGTTGCTGATATCAACGAGCCTGCTACTGCTCTCCGTACGCCTTCCTTTTCCCCACCCCAAGCCGGAGTAGACTGACAAGGATATAGCGAAAAATGTATATTTCTACAAATGCGACGTCACATCGCCCGCCAGCGTCCAACGCGCCGGCGCCCTCATCCGCTCTGACCACGGCGATCCAACCGTGCTCATCAACAACGCCGGCATCGGGAAAGAAGGTTCCATCCTCACCAAACCCGAAAGCGTCATCAGAGCCGTGTTTGAAGTAAACACCATATCGCACTACTGGACTGTCCGCGAATTCTTGCCTGCGATGCTGAAACGGAATCATGGGCATGTCATCACTATTGCGAGTGCGGGCAGCTTTTTGGGATTGGGCGAGATGACGGATTATAGTTGTAGTAAAGCTAGTGCGCTTGCGTTTCATGAGGGGTTGACGCAGGAGATTAGGTTGTGGTATAAGGCGAGCAAAGTTCGGACTAGGTACGTCTCCTTTCTCTTACCCCCCTCCCCTCTTCCTTCTTTTATATGTGACGAGTGCTGATGAGGGTAGTATCATCCACCCAATATGGGTCAAAACGCCCCTGATCAAACCCATTACGGACTCCGGGATAAAACTTCGCCAACCCGTCTTTGAGGTTGAAGACGTCTCAAAAGTGATTGTCAAACACGTCCTGAGCGGGAACAGTGGACAAGTCTGTATCCCGGACAGGATCGGGTTAGCGAGTTATATTCGTGCACTGCCGAATTGGGCGCAGGAGTGGATTAGGAATTTTATTTCGTTGGACTTGAAGAGGGTGAGGGATTATGTTGATGCTCAAGAGAATGCTAACAAGGCCTGATACTGTACTCTTCCATTGGGGGGTGTATGTATATACTGGGATTCAGGCGGCTGAGTGCTGGAATATGTAACAACCTGACTAATAAACAGAATGAACATCAATGAAGCCCACACTCACAGCACTATCATCAGCTCAGACAATATGGTCGTCTACCTGAAAGTCTTCGACCATAGAATCCGTAATGGCAGTCAGCACACCGCCAGACGCATCATAAAACGCCGGTAATAGACTCTCCACCGTATTCAGACTCGAGTTCTGAAACACTCTTCATTCCACGTCAGAAACGAAGACACGCCTGCGCAGAGGCCGTGTTTGTGGCACATACCGCACATAATCGGACATGCCATTTGCGGGTACTGACAAGTAAATGAAAGAGTCGTCGAAGGAGTTTTGAGGCCTCGGTGTTTGGCGCAGACTTGGGCATAGTAGAGGTCGGATTTGCGAATGGATGTGGTCGGCGAGTGTGTGTCGCTGCTGGTTTGGGAGGAGGTGGAGAGCGCCACCAGGCTAGGAGGGAGGTGGTGTTGGATATTAGGATTGCGTGGACGGGGCTTTTGGTTGAGTGAAGTGGCGAGGACGAGAATGGGACGGGTCATGCTGATGGTGTTCGTCCCTGGGACGGTGTTGAGATTGAATGAATGAATGGACTGAAGAAAGTGATATCGAATGAACGACAGGACACATCTTATAGCTCGATACCTGTTCAATTCCTTCCTCTCAACATGAGCCTAACGTCACGACACATTACCTTTTTCAACATTGCAAAGCATAAAGACACATGAGAAACTCACAATTACTTTTCACCTCGACGGAGACAACCGCTATATCAAGCATCAGCCCGGGTTATATCCCCTTCTAGGGGTAGTTAGTAAAACATGCTTAAAAGATCTCTGAGATGACCCATCTCCCTGATCTGGGCAATGTCTCGCAAGCTGGTCGTAGGTAGGTAAAGCCAGACTCCAGGTTTGGATGTTTGAGATGACAGACGGCGAAGAAATACATAACTGGTTGTTTTGATTGCCCCTGCTACCATGTTCGTGGACGGGCTTTCCAATGGGAGGCGACGAGTTTAGGTCTAAGGGTGCAGGGGGTTCCCTCTCGCTGACGGACGTCTCGCAGAATGGGTATCTCAAAAGTAATTATCATCCCCACCGAGTCAATGAAAAAATCACTAAGGTATAGATTAATATTGACCTACTCTGTCACATTTTTCAATCCTGGAGCCTGCGGGGACATGATCGAATTTCTGTTGCCTGCAAAGAAACTGCCAGAAATCCAGGGCTTGAATGTCCTGGGAGGCGTCTTGCAGCTAGTGTTGGCGACGAGTCTGAATAATGAAGGAAAATTGAAGCGATCGGTCTACCGATTCGTGAACTCTGATTATCTATCCAGTCCAAAGTGTCCGTGTTTGTCAGCTGTGTTTGCTAGCAAGTGAGCCGATCCGGAAAACGAGTTCCCGGAAGGATCCTGGGAGAACAATACAAGTACAAATCTCTCATTCTATTTTAGGGGATGGCTACTGTTTATATACCCCATCTGAAGACATCTGGATCATATGATTCTTCTATCAAAGTGTGTTTTGGCCTGTCTTCCACCGGTCTACTTATCAACAAATCAGACATAATGTCCAGCCTTCTACACTCTTACTACCCTCTCGGTATCCATATCCCAGGATATCTGCCTAATGAATCTTCGGTGCCATCTCTGATCGGTCAATTCGCGTTGCTTTGGGCAGCTATTGTCGGTATCGCGTGGTTGACTATCTCTCGTTCGAGACCTGATGCCAGTAACGCCGACCATCTGGCCTTTGTGTGGTTTTGCCTCAGTATGCTTGTTCCACTTCCCGGTCTGGAGTCTAAAAAGAGAAACCCTATCTTACCAAATTATCTAGCGGCGTCAATCCATCTCTTTTTCGAAGGCTATTTCGTGGTAAATCATATGACGATTGGGGGCAAAAGTCATTTGTTCGCCGAACTGTGGAAAGAATATTCCCTTTCTGATTCGCGGTACCTTCGATCTGATGCATTTCTTGTTTGCATGGAGAGCATAACAGCGGTTTGCCAGTTCCATTGCCCTTAGATATGGAGAATTCAACTCATGGTGCGTTTCGTTACAGATCTGCTGGGGACCTCTCGGGTTCTTCATTGCCTACTGCATTGCCGTCCAACATCCTGCGCGCTACATCCTACAAACAGTCATTTCTGTTGGTCAACTGTATGGTGATGTGCTCTACTATGCTACCAGTCTGTTTGATCTTCATCATCGCGGTCTAGAGTTTTCGCGTCCGGAGAGTTATTATTTCTGGGTGTATTACTTCTTTATGAACTTTATCTGGATCGTTATTCCTGGCTGTAAGTGCAATCCTTCTTTAGACTGAATCATTGAATAACCCGACTAAACGTTTTGATTGGCAGATTATCTGAAGGACGCTGTGAGAGAAGTCACTAGAGTGTTTCGAAAGGTTGGAGAAATGGAAAAGACGCAGAAATTGCGGTAGAGGCTGCGGTGACAACCAGGGCATACACGCATTTGATAGCTTAAATGCCGTCCAGCGTACCATCATTATCTAAAGTTATTTCCAGTTACCAATTCTTGGTATGTCACTCCAAAAATTGGGATGTCTTCAGTGGAAGATGACTGTTAGGGAATTTCAGAAGCCTACTATACAAGGACACAAGGTAGGGGATATGAAATTCATGATCTTTGAACATAGTAAACGGCATTCAGAGTTTCTAGATAAAAGGCCTGTATTGTTGCCTGCGTAGTGTCGCTGCAGATACGCACATATTGCCGGAATCTCGTATCGAGCTCGAAGATCAATCCACACTTATATTCGCGAGCTCCCTCATAGACACGGCGTGTAGACGCCATACGAACGCGATATACAGAATAGTTCCAAGGTTGTACCAACAATTTTACATATAAAAATCAAACCAGGGGACATCATCAGAGGTTCCCATTCTGCCACATCATCCAGTTGCAGAACCCCCCAAGACGTGTCAGATCCCAGAGGTCATTTAGATACAAACGGAAATATCCCTGGAAGTATTCCGGACCACCCCAACTGCCTTCTGGAATATCCGGCTCTAGTATCGTCACCCAACCGCCTTTCCTGTCGCCCTCCTGCGGCTCTGGGTGGCGGATGATGGATTGTAAAGAGTCTTCATCAATGACTATACACCACCCAGACCGAATTCCCTGCGGTGCGTAGTTGCTGTGCCGGAATACGCTGAAATGCTTGACGGATTTTTTCTAGTGTCTCGCTATCCAGCGTTTCTCTTTTGAATTGAGCGGGGTCATCAAAAATCAAAGGGCGATATCCCTCCTTGAAGATCCGAGAGGGCTCGTCCTCGTTGAGATCTGGACCTATACATGCATAGAGATGCTTAGAGATTGCGTTGTGAAACACATCCTGGCTGGATTTTTGGGTGTAGACGGTGTAGTAGATAGTGAACCCCCACGGCCATTGATTAGGAAGTTTGCTGTGCACGAATCTCACGACTTCGTTCCTTGTGTTTTTCCACCACGGTTCTAGGCTTAGACCGAGAAGTCTTTGTTCGATCTCCTCTTTGTTTTCACCTGCCGGAAAATCGTCCGAGGATCAGGGCTGGGCCCAGGACTCGTGGTGAAAGCGCCAGAAGGCTTCCATGGGGCTGTTAGAGTCTGATGGGAATAGTGAAAGTTTGAGAAAATAAGGAAACAAGAGAGCAGGCCCAGAAGAGAGTGGCAGAGAGTGGCTGGGTTGCCAAGTGAACGCCACCAACACGTAGCCAACATAGAACCAACACATACAATGGAAATTCAAAAGTCACGATATCTCTATTATCTATCTACCATTCCCAGACCTCAGCAATCCCACCAGCCATTGCGAAACATGATCCACCATTTGATTTGTGCACGTATGACCCGTATTCTCCTGCATAAAATAAGTGATATTATCATACCTCTCTCTACCCCTTTGCTTTACCCACTGCGCCGTAAACTTGTCCGGCACCAGCGAATCCAGTTTTCCATTCAGAATGAACGTTGGGATGTCTCTCGGGTAGGATTGTTCAACTACCCGGTCTAGAGAGGTAGTCAATTCAGCCAGGGCACGCGGCCAGCGCAGCCGTTGCTCTTCCGTCAGGATTGTCGATAGTTTCTCGTATGAGATGATATGTACTAGGCCAAGGGGGACTTTGAATTGCTGCGCTGCGGCTTCGAGATCTACACCCAGACGGGATAGTAGTAAAGAAGTGAGATTTGGACAGCCGATGATGATTGCCACCCCATGAAGTTTTCCTTTTTGGGCGACTGGGGAGGTTGCGACGCGCCAGGATGTGTGGCCGCCAAGAGAGACGCCGGACATGAAATTGTAGAATTTCTTGAATTCGGGTAGGTAGATGGGGAGATGGTCTATCAGCAGTTCGTAGTCGTGGGCGCTTCCCGAGAGTATGCTGAGCATGTCTTGTCTGTTGTCTCGGTTAGATAAGGGAATCCTCTCACGGCTTTACAGAGGTGAATCATACGCATGTGATTCATTCCCTTCGTCCCATGCCATGTTCATCATATCATTCAGCTGCATATACATCAGCCTAGTCCAGCTCTCGTACAATATGTCGATGTAACATACCTTCCTCTCCCCATGATTCCTCGCATCGATCGTGACAACAATCAACCCGGCCCTCTTGGGCGTTCCATCACTTCGCACTTGATGTAGTATCTCATGCGCCAATGCCTCGCTGTCACGATATGATCGCGTTCTGCCGTGCGCAAGGTATAGTACTCCTAAATCGGTCTGTCCTTGTTGGCGAGCTTGATCGAGGCCGTAAATGTATGTCTTGAGGCCGCCGATATGGAGCTCTGTTTTGCTGGAGTAAGGTGTTGTGGGTTTGGGGAAGAAGGGCGGTTCCATCTTTCTCTTTAGCAGATATGATTCTGTCGGATTTATTTGGGCTTTTATGTAGATGCGCGATGGACACTATGAAGCTGTAGAAGGATGTTGTTTCTGAGTCATGAGAGGGACCGTGAAAAGCGACAAGAACCACTGCGGGTCAACAACCACCCAATAAGCGTGCTCTATTCTCGAGACGTATGGCACATTTCTGCTGGCTATGTACACCAAGGGGTGATGATCTGACACTTGCTCTTAGCCAACTAGTTATTATGAGATCTTGAATGGATATTGCAAACATCCAGTCTGGCGATTTGCGACATCACAATTATGCTGTCTCCCTCCGGCATCAAATGGTTGGAGGATCCCTTCAGCACATGTTTCACTTGAGTCGTCAAAGCATTCAATGGCCTCGCTTTCTAAGGTTAAGATATAATTGATGGTGACGGCTGTGATCGTCGATGAAGAAATGATTCGCTATCACCCCGACGAGGTAGCATATAACCCTAACAAGGGTGCCATTCGCAAGGATATCATTTCACAACCACCGCACCTTCAGTGCACTGCTACATCTCGCTGTACTACCTATATCTACAAGCTGCATACTTAATCTTGGAAGAAATCAAGCACGCTTATTCAGCATCACAAACGCCACCCAGCGAGTCAATCCTCTGCTAACCTTCGGTTTCCGAGATGGATGACAACCCCGGCCCGAATCAACAGGATTATTCAATTTGGCCCCCCTCCTTGTCTCCTTATCGAATCGGATGCTTATTATGATTGATATATCAGATGGTCTATGATGCGGGGACGAACAAAATGATTCATGCTTATCTATACCTACGTACTTCCAAGTTATTTGGTCGATCGTCTTCGGGGATTATTGTGCATGATCACCGTGGTATACAATGACAGTTGATTCTTCGTCGTTGAACTCTACTTTGGACTACCAGAATCTATATAGCTCTATCTACATATCGAGATATTGCTAAGCTTTGAATCGGCTCACTTTGCATCGGTCTTACTACGCCGTTACCCAACATCATCAACATCAGCCATCACCAAGGTCCTTGAACAGTCTACAACTCTGTGATCTTGCATAATTTTGAAAATCGATCCGCAGCGGAGTGTGAAAGACTTATAAAAAATGGAATTTGTGCCAGCGCAAAGACCACCTCGTCCATCAAACATGCTCCTGGCGATGAGCTTTTTGCTCCCGGCCATTCTATGGATTTGCATCTATCTTTGCTTCATGTAAGCGACAAGGAATGCGCAGTTTACATGAATACGACCCCCCTTTATGCCTACACTTCTTCGAGCTTCAACGAGGTTAGGATCTTCGGAAGATCCTTCGCGGGACTGCGCGTGAGGAACGGAATGCAGGCCTCAATATTCCTTCGAGAAAACGACTTTCTACCTACACAGTGAGCGGCCTTTGATGGATTTTATAGAGTATCAAGCACTGGGTCTTACACGCTGCATAATGGCAAACGCACAAAATTCTGGAGACACACTTGATTCGACCGGATTGCCCGTGAGGATTACTGGACACTTGCAGGGCCCTATAAACAAGAGATATGCAAAGAATGGAAAGCTGCATCTTCGCTGGATCAGCGCCATGATTTATCTATCGGGACTTGAGGATATCGTGTGTCTTCGAGCTTGGTGTAAGACGAGTCAGCGACGAGGTAGTAGCTCCATGTACCGGTACATCATGGGATGGGCAGGACTGGTTGGCTACAGCTTTATAGATGTCGAAAAGGATAGTAGGCTTTGCGCTTGCAGGTAAATCACCCACACTGAAAGAGCTTCGGCACATTTTGCAAGTTCTAGGAAAGGAGAAGGATATGAGTTAAAAGTTTTCATGTTTTTGATTTCTATATACATGATTTGTCTCAAGACACGATTAGGAATTTTATAGATACTATTCCACATACAGTTCGTCCAACCACAGGCAGATAATGGTGCTGTGATGCCCTCCTGTCATGCAAGGGATAATCTCGTGAACGTGGAGGGCAGTCGAACTCATGAATGTGGCTGGTGAGGATTGTTTACAATGGTGTAGGCTGTTATTGACTGATTGCCTGTTCTGAAAATATCTCCCTACTCATAGAAAAACTGCCCTTTCCACATCTAGCACACAACGCCTTTCATGAACTCAAGACGTGAAAAGCCGGTAGGGGTTCATCTGACTGGAATCGAATGTTCCAGCTCAAGAAGACGTGCTTTGATAGAGTCAGAAAGCATACTTGCATCCATAATGATGTTCTTGATTCTCAGAAAAGTCCGTTTGCAAGTAAGAATATTCTTATTGGAGTTGTGAAGGCGTTTTGTGTGTAGATTGATGAGGGTCAGACACACCTTATTCAGACGTGAGGAAAGTTGACCTGCGATACTTCTCCATATAGCTTTACGACTTCTTCCTCAGGGCCGAACACAGACAGACAGACTGGACATATAGTCTATGCCATGCCTTGCATCAATACATTGCCCCAACAAATATTAAGGAAAGATGGAAAAGCCAATCCTCGAATCTTCTCTGCAGAGCAAAGGGATCGTGCAGAACCTCCTTCCAGTTGTCTCGCTAAGACACGACCAGCAAACAATGAGGGGGGGGGGGGGGGGGTTGATGCCGTGCTTCCATGCATTTGTGTTCCTCTTTCCGTGAGGAGATAGATGAATCAGAAGATATCGGACTCGTCATAGGTTGCTCCGTTGCGACTTCTCAAGACATGATGAGAAAATTGAGGAGGAACAATGATCGTCTTTCTCATCTCCCCGGAAATCCATCCATGAGGCGGCTGAGAAGCAGCTCATTACTGAATTGGCGTAGAGTAGGTAGAGACGAATAGTCTCATCGATCCCAAAGCGGCCTGTGTGCCCGTTGACGAGGGCTTAAGTTCTGGCACAATACGGCTGTATAATCGCGTCGATGAGCCTTGTCCCAAGCTTTGCTTGTTGTCTGAGGTTGTTCACGTCGTATGCTCTCCACTATATGTCGGCGACGCCCATTGCTTTGTGGAGCGTGTCTTTCAGGATGTGATTGCATTCGAACGATGAGATCAAGGTTTGTGATAGTGTACCTCGAACAGCATCTGGCAATTGTTCGCAACTCCGATCAATCCAAAGAGGCAGCATGCTTCTCCCCGCAAGACATCGTGTCGAAACCCGCCATATGGGTCGTCTGGCGTAAGGATGATCATCGCGATATTCCCTTGTTTGCTGGTTTCTTCTTTCCTCCACATACAGCAGAAGCAGATCTATCCTGGCTTGCGTGTGCTCCTGCAAACCACCTCCAGCTGGCTTTGCTCGTCCATTCGTTCTTCCGTGGAATGCAACCGAATGTAATGAGGTGCGGTATGTATCGACCCAGGCTTGGGGCTCCACACATGGGTTTCCTCTCCCCCGTCCTTCCTGATGTCGTAAGATGCAACGGTAACAGAAATGAACTCAGACTGGAGTCAAAATGTGGCATCATTTGCAAATAACGGAGTAGTTTCTTCGTCGTCAGGAGCTCAGGACCGTCCGGAGGCTCATGATTGTGAGCCACAGACATGATGGGTAGAAGTGTGAATGAAAGACGATAGTTCCAAGATCTCCCAAATAACAGATCAGGTCGTAAAACGACATTTCGTACATAGCTTGTCAACTCGTCCGAACGGAGCTTCCGCACATATTGAAGACATTCGCGAATCTTTGTGGAGCTGGTATGCGGTGCACGACGATTCTTTGGCTTGGGTATAAATCGGATTGCGTAGAAGGAAAGACAAGTCCATGGATAAAAAGTCCGGACCTTGTCAATTCATCCAAACACAGCTTCCGCACATATTGAAGACAATCGCGAACCTTTGTGGAGCTGGTACGCGATACACGACTATCCTTTGGCTTGGGTACAAATCGGATTGTGTAGGAAGGCGCCTCCATGGATAAAAAGTCCAGACCTTGTCAACCCATCAGCATGTTGAAGAGATTCGCGAATCTTTGTGGAGCTGGTATGCAGTATACAACGATTCTTTGGCTTGGGTATAAATCGGATTGCGTAGAAGGGAAGACATCTCCAGGGATAAAAGGTCCAGACCTTAGCACTACCGGCTGCTTCATCAGCTAACTCGCTGCAGACTTGGTGTCTTTGAATACTAGAATGAACGAACATGCCCTGTCCTGCCCACATTTTGCTCTCTCTCATTCGTAGGGTTGATCAACGGTTGTTCTGTCCTCGACCATATTCCCCTAGTCTCCCGATAGTGTTGAGTCCATTACCAATATCGGACCACAATGCTTCTATTCCAACGCCCCAGGACCATGGCGTACTCCTCGTCGGCCATCGCGACGAGGACAAACATCCGACGGTTGATAGCTTGTACGCGCATGGTCGAAAAACAATAGCGCCCTTGTGAAAAGGTTTCCCGCTTACGGCGCGTGGACACGCTGACACCATTCACTGAAGCAAACACCAGAAGCTTGTGCTCCTTGGTGACATGTTTCGTAAGGTAACCCGGAGTGAGGAGACTTTGTTCGTATCGCTCTATAGTCACGAAGCTGGGCCTCTGTTAGCATTGACGTATTGCTACGACTCTCAGAGATAAGTCATACCTTCTGAATATTCCCGACCATGGAAGGGTTCTGCTCTTGATGTCCTGGAGGCATTCTTGTGTTGGCCTTCTCCTCCCACAAACCATGTAACGGAGCGAGAAAAGGTCAAGATAAAGAGTATAACATAAGAGCCTCGCCAAAAGTTCTTATTCGATGCCAAATTCTTCCAGATTCGACCAGCAGAAAAAATACCGTGATTAAGATGTGTGTTTGTTCGCCAATTAAGTTGATGTTTTGGTATCGGACGAGATATCGAACGGAGGAACGACGGCTCGAGGAATGGGGACAAAGGCGTATGGGCGGAGGAGTCCGATCAACACAGTATCAAGCTATATGTTCAGAACTGGTTAGCATATGATGCATAAGGAACGACCGGTTATTTATAGAATGAATGAGGAATAAGAACCAGGGAGTCTGCGAGGATGCAACAAAGGGTTAAATCGATACGCGTTGGGTCATAAAAACCTACCAAGGTGAGTAGATGGATTGTGGTCCATGTGCCTCGCTCTTTCAGTGATGCAGTCGAAGACGTTGAAGGACGTTGAAACGGTCAACTCAGGGCTCAGATTTGAAACCGCACTGTTGTCAGACTCGTGAGAAACAGGCATATACCATTTTCGCTCAAGAACCAGTCAGGAACGACACCATGAACGGAGCCAATCTTTGGCTTCCCACGCTCACCGATCAGAGTTCGCAACAATGAATCGAGTCGTGTGCGCACATGAGAAGCTTGGAGCTTCATTCTGCCAATCTGTGGCGATGCCGAGTCAATTATCACATCAAGTATGAGTCTCGAGACATGGGTATCTCTCATGACGATTCTTTGAACGGCGCAGGCGGCATTCGCAAATCGCTTTGGAAAGGTCCGTTGCGTATGCGTGGCAAGGAATTTGGGATCAATGCCAGAGTTATTCCAAACACGGACTTTGGCAACAACACAGCGCGAGAAGCGTCTTGTGTCTCGCTTCGATATGCTGCTAAATAATGCACCTCTCCTTTATTGTGCCCAACCTAGGTCGAGAGTTCAATTGAGGAAGGGAATATATGAGTTTCTGTTCATTGGCAGATACACTGGACGGAGCTGGAAATGTTGAACATCGAAGGGCGTCGGACGAACATGTTTGTTTTGAACTCGAAATCTGTCAAGACGCTGTTCTCGAAATTGAGGACCAGGTCTCGCGTGACTCCCTGTGCGGAAAGCGCTCCGACCATGGTTATTCTCATAGTAAGTGGTAGTCAGGCATATCAAACCCAGAACTTCCATAGCGACTCGACGATGGTCGGTCGAGACCGTGGACCGGCAGAGCAGAGACTGGAATGGAAATAGCTCGTAGCCCCCATTCTCCTGGTTCTCGAAGCAAATGCAGAGGTTCAAGTTCTGAGTCAAAGAAACTTCTGGATCTTGTCCAGCAGACAGCGACTTGGCTACGCCATTTAGAATCGGTCGGCGCTGTGGGTTTGTTTGGACATATTTTCGATCGTAGTCGCAATCTGAATGTTTGCATCTCCTCTGCATCTTGGACATGTTGTTGGGACCGTACTGTGACTCCAACAATCGTCAGTCAAATGGAAATTGAATTGTCCTCCACAAACACCTATCATGGAGTTTGCTGGTGATTGCTATGTATCAGCGGACTTCCAAGGTTTCACGAGGAAAGCAATGCAAGCGAGATTCCATATGCGACATCTGGACTTCATGTCCAATGCCTCGTGCAAAGGGGCCGATTTTGGAAGCAGACAAGCACCATCGAGTTTGCCGGTGATTTGAGGAAGTCCAGAGAAGTCAGCAATGAGCTCGGAATTGGGCAGCTCGTGATAACACGCAAATCATAAGGTTTGCCGATATCTGAGGATCCCCGCAATAGAGCGAGGGAACCCAAGCCCAGAACTTCCTCAAGAAGACAAGAAAGATGCCCTCCTGTTGCGCATACATGATAAGTGGTGAAGCTTCCCTGCTGGTTTATATCTCGCGGAGGGTTGTGTCGGTGTCTTTCAAGGAAAAATCGAGTGGAGCCAAGTCCTGAAGACCGTCTGATTCAGGTAGTTTTGCAGTTGGTTCTGTGTTCGGACAGCTGACTGATAACTGGCAGAAAGTCTTGAAATTTCAGAGATGTAGTGCTGTTGGACTTCTATCGATTCTCGTACGGCATATCGCCTATCATCAAGAGTGCATCCAGGGCGATACCCATCAGACGTAGCTTCTTCTTGGAAGGTCAATCCAGCCCACAACAAGGTCTGAGTCCTTGTTGAATTTGCTATTAGAACCACTGGACGACTTTCGCTTCGAGGAAGCTCCCGCAAGCAGCCATGGATGACAGGCTGCCATTCGAGGAGACTTGGTTCTCTCCTCGGCGGTAACGGAGGATCTCTTCGCCGTTGGATAGGCCGCACCATAACACCTAGCAGAACAACTTTAGTACTCGTTTTGGAAAGAGAGGATATAAAAAGAAGGCGACGCTGACTTACCTGGTTCGAAAATCCACACTCAAAGGCGGTAATATCTTCAACATTTGACGCGAAGATGTAATAAATTTCCAATTAGGAGATATTGTTGGTATCCTCGTCAATCTGACACATGGGATACCCTCTAAAGACAGGTCTATTTGTTCTGTCACTTCCTGTTAGTAGTCTCACGGATGCCGTATGATACATCTCGAATGATCTTAAGAGAGTTCATCATTCAAGTTCCAGTATTTGAGTTCTGTCGGAAATCGATACTGGACACATAGCTTAGGCAAGGACGCCAATTCTGTGTTCCGGTTAGTGAAGTTCAGAATCCGCAATATTGGGATCTAGCTTACCTTCTCTGAGAAGATCGGTGAGGCACTTGAATACTGATCAATTTCGGCACTATTTGCAATCTAGGGTCAAGTGGACCAACCGACGCAATGATGAGCCTGACCACCAGCAGGCGACACACTGGGCAGCTGCCTAGGTCATGTTGAATGGTGGATGGCTTGAGACCAACCAAAACTCGGTGACATGGTTGTCACCAACAACTAGCAACAAATGTGAGGGTGCGTTCAAAGAAACATCAATTTTCGGTGGTATGTCTGCCATCGAATGTGATCGAGTGTTATTGCGACCCCAAGAAGACAGCAGGATGAAACTGATCTTCAGTTCCCAGACCAACGACTGTTATTAGATACATTATGTATCCAGTCAGAAGCCTTGTCCTCATCGTCACGATGTCCTCCCCAATTCTGGTAGGAGAGGCGAACACAAGGAGTTGCGACATTAGATCGATACCGAATAAATCTTGTTTTTCGCGGAGCGGACTGATATGTAACGCATGATGGAGTTGTCAAGGACCTCAGATTTCGATAACTCTTTTGGTTATCGTTATTCATCACAGGTCAGCTCTATCAATTGATACATACATGCCCAGGTCGATATTCAGTCCCATAACACGATACATCCATGCCCCTGTCCATACTGTCCGCCAGATGTATTCCACCATCGCTGCGGGAAAGCACCATGAGCTTATGCCTGTGCTTGTGCTTGTGCCTGCTCGACAGAAGTCGATGGTCGTATTCGAGATCTAGATTTGCGGATCCATGACTCGGATCTATAGCGAGTTAGCAGCTGGATTACGAATCGATGCTTTGATTTGGGCGAAGATACTTACAGAGAATTCACGATGAGTGCGCCAATCAGATAGTAGAAGTCAATCGTCTCGCTCTTCAATGCTGTTGATATTGGGGTTGAGGTTGAAGTTCCTATTAAATACGAGTTAGCGGTCAGATCGAAGATGACTTTCAGGTTTTGCAAGAAGTACTCACCCGCAATATATCTCGTTGTCATTACTCTCACGGAGAGAGCTCCTTAATCCGGGAACCCATCAAATCCGGACACGTACACTGGGCGTTCGGGAGCGATGACCACCCCGCAACCATCCCCTCAAGGTGGACAATGGTTCGTCTGTGTCTTTGAGATGAACCCAACGTCGAAGGACCGTAGGTGATCGGCTTGCCAGAGGTGCAGGACCATGTTATTTCCAAACGTTCTTTCTTTCGCTGGAAAGTCATCGCCATCAAGGATATTGGCGAATGACCGGAGATGAGTGCACCAGTTGCCGCGGGCCATTATCCACAAACAATCGATTTGAGAGTAGTTCGTTTTGAACGCAATCATCCAGATTCACCATTTTGCTAGTCGTGGAAAGAAAGTTTCCACCGACACTCGACATACATATCAGCAAGCGGACCGTCGGGGTGTTGAAATTCATCGGGAACGCGAAGAGGATAGGTCCGGAGTTTTCCTACTGTGAGCCAGTGAGCTTGTGCTATATAAAGGAGCAGCGATGCATTGATGAAAAAAAAGGTAGGGTGGGATGATCGGATGGAAGGGTAAGCACTCACATTGAATGAAAGGGGACGATAGGTTTCGTACTATGTACGAGATCATGAAAATATCGTATTCTTTCGTGCTGCCGTTTCAATGTGCCGCCATTCCCGACTGTTCGCGACAGGCTCTCCAACGGACGGCAGTGAATGAAGAGCAGCTCAGCGTTTCGACGTGCATCTAGGACATCGTCAAATGTCCGAAACTTGGTCTCGCTCCAGCCGGCGGAACATTTTCGATGATATCCAAAGACCGTGCCGCGGTGTAAGGGTTCCCAGGAAAGATATTGTCGAAATAATGCAGTGGAAGCCAGCGCAGCCGACATCGGGCCCAGCTCGCTTTGGCTGCGCTCCTGTCCTTGGACAAGTTCTGCGGAAAAGCTGCAGTCAACAGCACCATGCATTGTCTTCTCGCAATGGTGGAAGACATCGATGGTACGGAATAGACAAAGACTTTGGAGGACAGTGACTTAGCTCGACCTTGAGCAGGGGGAATGTTGCTTGCAAGAAGTCTAGCCACATCGATACCGAAGTCGTTTTAGCCAGGCTCCTGTCCATGAACAGATTATGGTCATGATTTGAACCAACAGCAGCATGCATTGTCTTCTCGAAGACATCGATGTCCATGAATGAAGCCATATGAGAAACTAAGCCAATATTGAGCCCAGCTCACTTCGACGAGCTGGGCTTCAAGTTCAAGGTTGCTCGCTGCACAATGCGCCATGTGCATTGTTGATCTTCCAGAAACAGGGGAGAGGAAGAGAGTTCCAAATTGATTCGTGAGTTTGGCGAACCATCTGTTTTGGGTCCTGATTAAGCAGCCCAGCCTACATGGGCCCAGCTCGCTTTGGGCGAGCTGGGCTCCTGTCCTTGATTGAACCGAATGAGGACAGCAAGCCAACATTGGGCCCAGCTCGCTTCGAGCGAGCTAGGCTCGTGTTTGTGAGTCGTTATCGAAACGATGCGATGAAGTGCAGCATGCATTGGGGCAGCTTGAATCTTTCCGGAGACTGACGATAGAAATAAAAGCCTGGAATTGAAGTTGTTATGGGACTTCTGGGTCAGGTGTTTTGGTATGCGATTGAAGCAACCCAGGCACATGTGCCCCCGAGTTGGGCTCGTTGTCCTTCGAGGCTTGGGTGGAAGGATGGAATCAACAGCACCGACCATCAATTTCGTCGGGAAACTTCCAGATAGAGTTGACCGAAAGCAAGATTCCAAAAGACGTGTGAATCTCGGACCAACTGTTTCGGCGGTGGACAATTGAAGCTACCCAGACACATATGGGCCCAGTTCGCTCGGGCGAGCTGGGCTCGTGTCCATGATTGAACCGAATGAGGACAGCACGCCAACATTGGGCCCAACTCACTTCGACGAGCTGGGCCCTTCTTCTTCTTGTTGGCGAGACCATGCGATGAACAGCACCATCCATTCCGTGTTCTAGTCGTTGAAAAACACACTTCGAAAGAAAGTCACGTTGATCCCCTGACAGGCAGTTGCTGTTATGGACAATTGAAGCTTCCCAGACACATGTGGGCCCAGCTCGCTTCGAGCGAGCTGGGCTCGTGTCAGTGATGGAGCCAAATGAGGACAGAGCGCCAACATCGGGCCCAGCTCGCTTCGACGAGCTGGGCTCAGTGCACCAAGACAGTAATTGGAGGAGAAGTAGGGACAACTTAGTGCCGAGGGTGTCATGACCCAGCCAATGATTGGAAAAGTAAAGTACTCCCAGTAACAACCCGACTAGTCAAGCAGGCGAAAGTTGTTTAGCCGCAAAAAAGAATTGCCGCGACCTGTCGAACCTGTTGTTGTTGTCCTGAATCGACTGCAGGACATCCGCTGGGAACCAGTTATATGATCGGCGGTATGTCGTCTTCGATATCTCGCAGAAACGTGTCGACGTCCTTGGCTGCCGGACGCAATGAACTTGGAGAGTAGTCCGATGCTCGTGTCGAGTTATGTGTTGCATCTGTCTGTGGCTGCAAGGTCTCAATGCGAGGACGGTCGGAAATCAGACATGAAGAGGTCGAAAAAATACTGGCCCTCTGCTTTGGACACTTCCTCACATGTGTATGTCTGGTTCGGTAGAGCCTTCGTAAAGCAATAATATTGCTATCGAACATATTTTCCTGGTACAAAATGTCAAGGCGCCCCTCGCAAGGTCGTAGTCGACGGTCGTGTTCGTTGTTGAGCGTCATGTCGAGTCACTGCAGCATACCTATGAACTTTAGTCACTGCGTTGCAAGAAAACTTTTGTCAAGGTTGGCTTACACTTTTTCTCGACGATGCTGTTGTTGCAGCTTGGTTCTGACAGTCGTTCTGTGAACAGGTCGACTGAAGCCTAGGTATCATCCTCCACGATCAACAAAATCGCTGGGGGGTGGACTTTGATGAGCAAATACCTATGCACATTAGTCACTATGTTGCAGAAAAATGTTGTGAGAGTCGGCTTACATTTTCTCTCTCGACCATGCTGCTCTTGGAACTTCGTCCTGACAGTTGTCCTGTAACAAGCCGACTGGCTGGAGCCTCGATTTCACCGCCAGCGATCAACAAAATCGCTGGGGGATGGGCTTTTAATGGAGGGATACCTATGATGATTAGTCACCGGATGTATGAAGTGTTTTTGGGCTTGACCTACCTTTTGTATGATCCATTTCTGCTAGTAATTTGTCGAAGATGCTGCCAGCCCAAACTGAAGCGAAGGAAGGCATCGCCCCGTGCATGTATCAGCCCGGCTTGTGATGCTGAGTGGCAGTCAACGCAACATTGCATGCCTCGGCCAGTGCAACGATAGATAATTGCCAAAAGAGATGATTGAGCAGACATTTTTGATGCCCACCTTCGCTGCACCGTCAGCAGCCGAGCCATCGGTCGAAGCGACATGAGCCCAGCTCCAAGCCTCGACGAGCGCCATGATTCATGGTATGACTTGGGAAAGCATGGGATAGAACAGCAAGAAAAAGGCAAACATAGACGAGGCCACGTCCATCTGCTCACTCATCATGGCTTGATTTCAAACACAAAACAACGATACAATCTGCTTCATGCGCAGATATTGGGACCAGGCCCTCATACAGAAAAAACATAGAGCTTGCTGATGATTTGGAGATCACCAACGCACCACATCCATTTTCTTGTTGTATGGTGCGATGTGTTGGTTTGTCAGCTCGGTGTCAGCTCAGACACAAAAATCATAGAGTTTGCCGGTGATTTGAAACGAGAGAGACATGCCTAAAGCATGGTCCAGAGTAAAGAGTTGAGACGTAACTGAGGTATGGCCAAAGATACAAGACAGGGAAGAAATGAGTGAGCCATAGCCGAGGATCAAAGATGAAGAACGACCGTTTTAAAACGGGTCATCCTGTTGAAGATGCAGAAAGCGAAGCCAAAGAAGAAAAGAGTGAGCTAAAGAAGAAAGGAATGAAGCCAAAGTAAGAAAAAGTATGAAGTCAAGGTAAGGAAAGATGTAAAAGAAGGAAAGAGTCGAGGCTTGAAGAGAGACTTGAGCTGGTTGAGATATGAAGAGGAAGAGAAACCGAGCTCGAGGAACGGGGGGAGGAAGGTCTTATTTATAGTCGAGGGGAGGCCTCGAAGAAGGGTGCTTGGAGAAGTGGAACCTTGTAGAGTTCACTCTTTTGTTTGCTAGCTATTAAGATAATTCTTCACGGGGCGCACTTCGGTGAAGAAATTTTCACAATGAATGACCTTTTTTCAAACAGTGAACAAAGACGTGTTTGACATGACCGCCGGTGAGAGCCCCTGACTGGTAAATACAAAGCTGGGGATTTCCTATTTAGGAAAGGCGGTTGAAAATGGAAGGGAAAACCCTAAGTTTATATCGCCACCCATTTTCACTGCCCTATAGAATCACGACGAGCAGACAAAGCTCTTTCGATAACGTCAATGGACCGCTTGGAACAATCAGCGACCGCCTTATCAAAGGATTGAGATATTCTTAGTAACTTGGACAAAGGACGTGAAAGAACCACGCAGGTACTCACACTTTGCACGGCAAAGACCGTCAACTTTCTCACTATGACTCACGTTACCACCGCATCCGCCTAGTAGAATCTCTGCAGATAAAGTTCAAAATTTCTCTGCGGTCCTGGTATTGGCTCTAGCACGGGGCGTTGCTGTTTGATGTGCTATTTGATATCGCCACAACCAGGCAATTTCCGATCGAATGTCAAATTAAAGTTAGCTAGCGCTCATCAGATCGAACAAAGCAATAGACAAAGCAATATCGAGGACGCCGTTGGGGTCTCCGCGCGGTGGAGCGGTAGCCCTAAACAGTACCGATCTACTTGGAAGAGTCTCCCTCGGTTGAATCTTTCCCCTTATATTGCCTCATATTCATTGTCTGTTGTAATATCACTAGTCTCTGCATCTCAGCAGTGGTGGCAGTGCCCTATCGAAAGAGAGAGATCATTATACACAAACAGATGAGAACATGTATCATGACAAATCAGATATTTACGCCCCGTTATCATGCGATGGGAAACACCGTGAAATCCTTACCAATTTCCTATCTAGGCCACCGCCAAACTTTCTTTCTCCCAACTTCTCACAGCTTCGCTTCACGAACACCGAAATCCGAGTCTAGCTTTTCAGAAAGCAAGGCAACAGCATGCTCAGCCATACCCCTGATCCCTGAGTTAGAAGATATTTCCCCGAAGGTGATTGCTTGTGTTACATACCATGACGATTGATATCCTGCACCGCCAGCACCGTAGTTATGAACCAACCATGTGCCATTTCGATCCTCGATATCTACTCTTGCGCCTCCGTCTCGACTCGCTACAACATTATTACGGTCAGTGCTGGTCAGTATTTGTCAGTATTTGTCAGCGGAGAATCGACTTACGTCTGAGTCCAATATTATGCCGTACAACCTGCAAATCCTCTGGCCTACCCAATTCAGGGGCCAATTGACAAGCTCTTTGCTTGATTCTTTCAACCCGCGACTCATCAAAGGAGTCATCCCAGTCGTTGTCCAGACGTACGCCGCCGATGATGACACCCCCGCCTAGCGGCCGGGGAAATACGTGAGAGAATTCTCCGGGTGGGAAGATGGAAGGTTGAGTCCAGACAGACATTCTTTCGAGGGGTTTTTTGGGCTCTGATATTAGAATTGTTTGGCCCTATTCATCATTAGTGTCAATCGTACTATGTATTAGGAAGAAGAGATTTGCCTACCTTGGTAGGGTGAACCTTCGTATCCTCCACACCCCCTAGATGTCTCGCACCCAATCCTGTACAATTGAATATGGCAGCCGTATCCGGAAAATCAGACCTCAAAGTATCGACATGATCATAAGAGCGCCTGACAACTTTCACTCCTCTTTTGATCAGACTTGCAAACAACCTAGGTAAAGTCAGTCTATCTTTCAGTTCAAGAAGCAAAATAATCATACCAATTACAGTAAACAACCGGATTAAACATAAACGTCACCAAATCCACCCCCCAACCCGCTCCCTCCGGCAATTCGTCCGTGGGAACATCCACAATCCCACCCACCAACTCCCCAAACCAAAGCCCTTCTTTTCGCCTATCGTCCTCAGGCCCATAAACTAATCTCAGCGGGAACCGCTTCACGCCACTTTCGGGTGATTCGCGCGCAATCCGCAGAAAACGTTCAAAGGCTACCTTGTCGTATGCGCCGTATTGGTTGAGCTCCGGCTCAAAGGAGCGCCAGTTGGCGCCGGCTTGTGGGGAGCAGTATTCGGTTTGGTTGGTGTCGCCGGGGAGATGTTTGGCGACGATGGTGAGGTTTATGTCCAGAGAAGGTGGGAGGTTGGCGAGGATGCTGTGCGCGGTGGTCAGGCCGGCGACCCCGGCGCCGAGGACGATGATGTTGAGTTCGGTTGGCATGTTGATTGGTTTGAGTCTATTGTCTGGATGTTTCAAATGACAAACCTGCTACGAGGCGGACAGAGATTATATATAAGAATTGGTTTATGCCGAATTCCAGTCGAACTCCGTGGATAGTTAGTCGTTATTCCGTCGCTAACTAACTTAATCACTCCATTAGTTTACGCCAAAACCGGCTTGTTGGGTCGAGATCGAATTGAATGACTCACAATCACTCATGCATGGATTGGCCAATGTTACTTCGGTCTCACATCAAATCGAGAAGTTAGAGACCGCTAGAAATCAGCCAATAGATGAAAGTGTCCGATATTTGATGTTGGAAGAAGTTGCCTGCAAAGAAACGACGCTATCGCTGTTATCGGACCATTCGACCCGAAGCCGGAGTAAACGCATTGCTAGCATTTGATTGGCTGGTTGGGTGTTGTAGGGGGCATGGAATTGAGAATTGCGCTCTCTATTCCTTGGGAAGATAATATCATGTCGATAAGTAAGGGTTGAGTGTTATAGCTTCATCGCTTTGTATACAACGTGTATCGATACCTATATCAATCCGCAATGTCGAAAAACGTAGGAACGAGATCCGATAGAAACATCATGCAATCCCGAATTTAGGAATTGATGATCTCCATTTTTTGTTGATTATGACCGATGCCGAATTCTGTAAAGGCACTTGAAATAAATCTTGCGTTTTGAAGGGTATCAATCAATTGTGATCACTTTTTCAATGTTGCGTGTTTACCGGAATCTATCTCAGCCTTCACCAGTAGATTATGTATCTCGGTTGTTGACCACCACAACAGTTTACGTACCTACCTATGTAATGTACATACCTATGAAGGTAGGTTAACCGGCCCAGTTCAAATACTAGTTACATACAGTCTAAGTGCAGCCCTCCAAAATACAAAATACAATTAAGCATGAACTGCCGAGGAACGAGCTTTTCTGTCAGGCCTACATATGTAGGGCTAGGTACTTCCAATATCAATTGGTGTATACCGGCCAGCAACTTGCTAAACCAATAAACAATTCGACGGAATCCGTGGGATGTTCGTATTTTCGCAATCTTAATGAGTAAGATCTTATGTATGGCATTGCACTGATATCATGGGTATCTTGGCTCAACATCCCCGTGAACGGCATCCTCCTCCTTTACTGTTTTTTTTTTTTTTTGTGCCGGCTTCAAACATCGAGGACGCATCGCCTGGGAACAATTCGATCTATTCAAATGTATGACATATCTCGCTTCATGCACGCTGCTAAACCTGGATTTGCAAGAAAGTGGCAGAGGATCTACAGCCTGGTCCCAGCTGCGTTCATTCTGTGTATGATTCTTGCGGGTGCGGCCTTTGCGTCTTTAGCGAGTTGGAGTTGTCGAGAAGACAGCATTCAGTTGTACCGCTGTTTCCAAAAAGGACTGTGACCCATTGGACTATGTTACCATATTGTTCGCGTTTACCGATTTGCGAGACAACTGTCACCTCTCGCTCTATCCGGACCCTCAGCGTTCGGTCAGTCACCTCCCCAATTTTGAAAGTACCCTCCCTTTTTGCTAATAATCCTATCTTGGGATGAGATCACTCCTCGGCGACCCGTTCCCTATCCGTCAGACGAAACAACACCTTCTACATCCTCCTCGCCTGCTGCAGTTTCCGTAATGCTCGGCACCCGGCCGTTCATGCATGCCATCGACTTTGCTCCTTCCATCCTAGCAAACATCTACGGTTTCGAGGTTGTTACAAATTTCGGGTTTGGAATGATGTTCTCCACGACCACGGTGTTGGTTAAGTTTTAAGATGATTACCGGTATTCCCCTCGCTCTCGTCCTTAGTGATAAGCTAAGCGAATGGGTGGAATAGCATAGCACAAGGCTAAATCTCCCAAGCCCGCCTTCTAGGTGGCAACATCGCTCTCGCAATTGTCACAATCGTGCTGAATCAACGCCTCATTTCTGGCCTTAGAGGTGTTGTGCTTGCAGATAAGATTAATAGTCTGCGGCACTCGTTGCTTGCCATGTCATTACTTACGCCGGTGCAGGCCGAGGTTGTGGGTATATCGTTTGTGGACGCGTTTGTGATGCAGTGGGATATTAATCTAGGTGTTGCTGGTTTTGGATTATTGGTTGCGCTGGGGACGTGGGAGAAGGCCAACGCTGTTGGCGGATGTGTTGAAGCGGATGAAAGAGGAGGAGGAGGAGGAGAGGAGTACGGAAGGAACTACAATCGTGAAGGCTGGCGGTGGTGATGAGCATGTATAACACTAATAGTATGATAGATAGATCGATAGACAGAGACATAGATTAACCCCGATTCAATCCCTCCTCAATAGCCTTGATCTGTAGCGCTAGCAATTTTGAGTAATATCGTCCCAGCGCCAGATTACCACCCATATACCAGAACCCTGGGTGGCCGCTTGGTCTCCACATTGATCTGAATTCTCCTTCATCATCATATCCCCAAACCGACCCTAACCGGTCCGCAACTGCATCACCAAATATGTTGCGTGCCTCTGTGCGCATATTCTGATACCCAGTCGCAAAGACAATCTCATCAGCCTCAAGCGTCGAGCCATCCGCGAACTCGATTCCGTTCGGCAGGATTTGTGTAATTTCCTGTCCCTGCTTGATCTTGATCTTCCCGTCGATAATCAACTGACTAGCTCCGACATCGATATAGTATCCCCCTCCGCGCATGTAATATTTCATAAAGATGCCCCCAGCATCAGGGCCACGATCAACCTTGAATCCAACTTTCTCAAGTCCCGCGTGCAGTTCCGCGTCGAACAGCTTCGCGGCTAGATCCGTGACCTGTATCTGAATACCCTTGAACACTTCCGCCGGAAAACTTTGAATAAATAAATCGGCGTCCGCGGTAGCTGGACCGTCCTCGTCGAATAGACCCTTGACATAAACACCTATGACAGCGTTTGATGAGACCACGAGTGTTGAGCTGCGTTGCACCATCGTCACGTCGTACCCCTTTTCGTAAAAGTCCTGTGCGATGTCGTGGCCTGAGTTGCAGCATCCGATTACAACGGCTCGTTTTGTGGTTTTATCGGGTAAAGTGAGGGCGCCACTGAACTCGGAGCTGTGGCATAGTCGGTCTCCTGCGAATGAATCAATGCCTTTGATTTCGGGAAAGTTCTTTTTGCCCGAGTGGCCGGTTGCGAGAATGATATGGTGCGGGTTGAACGTGCGCGTTTCTTTGCTGCCGTCTTCTTTCGTTCTTTCCACCGTAATCGTCCATGTTTTGCTGCTGTCATCCCAGGACGAGGATGTCAGACTCGTCCTTGTCCATACATTCAATTCGAGAAACGACGCGTAGGACTCCAGCCAATCCCCAAGTTTGTCCTTGGGCGTGAAGATGGGCCATGTTGGTGGGAACGGCATGTAGGGTAAATGATCCATCCAGACGGGGTCGTGAAGGACGAGATGGCGGTATCGGTTCCTCCAGTTGTCGCCGACACGATCTTCGCGGTCGATGAGGAGGGTTTCGACGCCGAGTGCTTTGAGGGATGCGGCGACGCTGAGGCCGCCTTGGCCGGCACCTAACGTCGTCAGTGACTCCAAATAAGTAGGCTTTGAAGGTATACGTACCGACGATGATGACTTGTGGCTGCGTATTCTCGAAATTTAGCTCTGCAGCACGCCTATCCTTCCAATTCTGTCGATTCGGATCACCCCCGTGCTCCACACCTTTTGGCCTGAGGCGATTGATTTGTCGTTCGTGGCCTGTCAATTCAGAAAGTGTAGTTGATAATAGGAAGAACTTCCATTGTCCGGGGGAAGTAGACTCTTCGGCTACACGTGCCACACCTTCTCCTGAGCCGACGTCACTCGTAAGCTTGATGAAGAATTCCACCCCATTCGCTTGTCCGAGACCGCCATCAATAGGCCCAAAATGAGGCGTCCTGATAGCTGTTGACGAGTCAATTTCCAATTTCGTAAGTCGTATACCATTCGCAGACAAAAATTGAGAGATCTTTTGCTGGCCAGCGAGGGTGTGAAAGTCCCATGATAGAGCGAGGTGGTCACGCCAATAACCGTTTTCGAAGAATAATTGCGAGATTGCAGCAGGGTCTTTGTTTGTGAGAGCTTGGTTGAAGTCTGCCACGAGTTTGGAGGCGATTTCCGTTGCTGTTGGTGAAGAGGAAGGGTCTGGGGACGTGGTGGATGGGAACTTTCCGATGGGAATGTTGACGGAGCCTGGCTCGACGCGGTCTTGAGAGGGGGTCGTAGTCATTGCGATGTTTGTCAGATTCGAGCGAGTTCTCCGTATAGAGTGAAGATTTCAATTGATGAAAAAGGAAGAAGGAAGAAGGCCTTGAAGGTTGTCAACAAGGGGGAGAAGATTCAGTGCGGCGATGTGCTACCTCAGATCTGCAACCCCCGCGCTGAGGCCAGATTGGCATACCGGCATACCCGGCGGACGAGGCATTTTTCGCACAATATATGTACGCTATGACCAGTTGTACAGATGTTTTAGAGGAAGTATCAATTGAGGATGTTCTTATCCTGGTATTTAGGGTAAAGACTAAAGCAAGGACGGGCTTGTAGCTGGCCAGGCTTGGCCTCAGACTAAGAGTCCAAAGCCTAAAATGGAAGTGCGCTTTATTACCCGCCAGTTGTTGGATAATTCCCTCGATGCGTTGCGACTGAAGATACCAAGGATCGTGGAATCAGAGGCAATGAAAGGAAAAAAATATAGAAATATGAAATTGCCCGTATTATATGACATTTTCAAACTAATACCAGGGAGATACTATAGTATGCTCCGCAGGCGGAAATTTGCCCAGATAGGAAATCCGCATCCATCATGATCGCCACAGTGTTTGGACGCGGATATAAGTACCTGGATTTCTCACTTGATTGATCCATAGCCTTGTGCTAGAATCATTTTACTCACTGCAGAATGCCAGCTGTGCTCAAAATGGCAGCTTTGAAACGAGTTCCTCTTTCTATCATTCGCAATGCGTCGACGGCAACAACGACATCTACCAAAGCAGCTGGCGATATAAGCTCTGTCTTCCCATCATTATCTGGCAAGGCACCGGAGCCCCTTCCGCCACGATTTCAGGCCCTCAAGGCCCAGCTTTCAGCCGGTAGAGAAAAAGATTTGACCGATTCATGGTTCCGTCTGCTGGATTCTCTCCGGGAAGAGGTCGACAAGATCAAAGCATTGGGCAGCATGGTAAGCCGACATTGTCTCACAAAAGACCGTAAAAATTTATTTCTGAGAAATTGCAGGCTATTCCTTCAATTGACTACAAAGACATTCAAAACGGATCTTTGACTCAAGAACAACTAAACGAAATCCGCCATCGTGGCTCCGTCGTCATCCGAGGCGTGGTCCCCAAGCAAACCGCTCTCGAATACAAACAAAAAGCTAGAGAGTACATAGCAGCCAACAAAGAAAAAGTCAACGCATTCCCCAAAGATGATCCAGCGGTCTACGAACTCTACTGGACTCCAAGCCAAGTCCATGCCCGCGCACATCCGAGAGTGATAAACACGCAAAAGTTCCTCACAAAGCTATGGTATTCCTCAAATCCGCTATCACAAATTTCCACCAGTCACCCACTCATGTATGCGGATCGGTTCCGTATTCGAAACCCTGGAGATGCCAAATTCGCCCTGGGACCTCATTCGGACGGCGGATCGCTCGAGAGGTGGGAAGACCCCGAATATCGTCAATGTTACTCAAAGATCCTGGAAGGGAAATGGGAAGAATACGATCCATTTGACGCAAATCATCGCATCTCTGCACACCAGGATCTTTATAATGGCGCCGGTGCATGTTCGATGTTTCGCTTTTTTCAGGGCTGGTTGAGTATGTCTTCTACTGGGCCGGGTGAGGGAACACTCAAGATTTGTCCGTTGCTCAGACACGCGACGGCATATTTGATCTTAAGGCCTTTTATGACGAAGGGGTCGATTCAGGCGCTTGATACTGAGTTTCCGGGCTCTGTGCCGGGTGCTTGTCAGGAGTATAACGATGAGACGCATCCGGATCTTGATTTGGCAAATACCATGTGCTCTGTGCCGCATGTAGAGCCTGGTGATTATGTTGCATGTGAGTCCTTCTTCCTCTAATATCTCTCCTTTGTACCTGTGAACTAATCTTATCTCGAGGGCATTGCGACTCCATCCATTCCGTCGACAAGGAACACCATGGTAGGGGTGACTCGAGTGTACTGTACATTCCTGTATGTCCAATGACATCTTCCAACGTCCAGTACTTGGTCAGACAACGTGAGGCAGCTCTGAAATACAGTCCACCTCCTGACTTCCCGGATGCCGGCGGCGTTGGCGAGCAAGGATTCACCGGCCAGCTTGATTGGAATACAGTCTCGGTCGAAGGCTTGCAAGCTATGGGTATGAGATCAAAGCTATGGAATATCGATATGAGCATGTCGGACGGCGAGAAGGCGGTAGTCGAAGCTGCAAACAGGATGTGTTTTAGCTGAATGATTATTGTAAGTTTAGCAGGGGGGTTATTTCATTACAAATTGTCTACAGTAGTATAAGACGTTTCGGTACTGGATTCATGACTCCTTCAGGAGCCTGAGCCGTGCAACTCCACTTTGTATTATTTGCCGGGAGTATTCCTGAGGTATCCAACTAAGACCAATCCAGTGTTCCAAAACCTTCAATGTAAGTCCGCTATCAGAGATCATAGACCATATTCTCCCCTTTTTCTTGATAGAGAATATGATGCCATCGCTCCTCTCTCCGAGTAGAAGAGTCCTAACCCTACGCTTTACTAAACGTCTTCTTAAGCGAGCGTAGCATGGAGATCTCGAATGTAAGTCCGTTTCAAGAGGTTTCGGTTATTCTGTGCCAATTAGCATGTGGAAAAGAGCCGTGAAGGATTAAAAATATGATTGAATTTGGCAATGCTAGAGCTAAGCAACAGTAGCAATAATAGTAATAGTAGTGAAGGTCGATCTGGCCAGTGTACATGGTTATGTGGAGGAAACAAAACTCATCTAGCTCGCGTACGTTTGATTAACATGCTGTCGAGGGGTCATTGAGCGCACGAGTCGGCATGCTAAGATATACATATTCTTCTAACTAGAAGGCCAAGAAGTTTACCCTAAACGACAGTTATATGATTGGCTATATACAATACAGGAAACGCTTCAAGACGAATTATGAATAAGGATCGCATGCTGAGGTTGCTCCTTGGAGCCTAAATGATGGGCTCCAAATGTGAAGCATCAGATACTTTCGATTTTCGCCATTCCAATGGTCCGCAGATGTCTCCATAGGCTAACTCTCGTTTGATGCATCACTTGCATGGGTGAAATGGCTCAAACATTAGCCACTTCCTTGACGTATGCAAAGACCTCGGTAGTTGATTGGAAAGGTATATGCTGAGATGAGACTGGCATACTGATTCACGGCAATGAGCATGCACTCGATGAATATTCCGATAAAATAACACCGTATTCCATTACGGCTTTGAGCAGAAGCTAGGAAGGCTTCTGCATGGCGTCACCTGATATGTATGGGGGTGACATCTTCGCATGACGGTTGGCACAAATCTGACCAGCGAATGATATCTTGTCCGCTTAAGGGCCACTGAAGTTAACAATGATGCCACATTCCTCCATGACCCAGTGTTCAAATGTTCTATGTCAGGCAGATTTTCCTTTATATTTGCAACTCGTTCCTCGGTTTCTAGAACGGTATTCAGAAACGGATCTACTGGAGAATCACTAAGGCGCGCCCGCCGTTTCGTCGCCTCTTCTTTCATGAGTGCCGCGAAATCATGGAAAGGGTGCTAGATTCGATCCTCTAGGGAAAATCTGCTGTTGAAGGCAAGTAAACCGCCTCGATAAGAGCGAAACCATCTGTCAGGACTTAACTCTCGCGAGTTGTTTTGACAGTCAAGCGAAAGCGTTTTCCAACTCCTGCCAGATACGATGTGTCTCTGTATATGAGCGAAAGAGTACCGTCTTCGGGTGTTTTCGAATGAGCCAAAATCCATTATTTGACATTCAATAGGCCATTGTGTGATAATATGTGAAAAACCGTTCCTCATAGTCACGCTCAATCCGGTGGGCGAACTGATCGAGAGTCGAGACGAAGCATATTCGCAGTTCTACCTGGGAGTATGTCCATTTTGAGATGGAGGTAGAAGTAAAATATATCGGCCAATTTCTGATGCGTTGCTGTTATCGACGGTTTAGAACCAGGTAGAATTGATTCCGCAACTTGAGGCTCTTGCAGTAGGGAATCGTTGCCGGAGGAGATTTTGCAACTCCCAGAGAGTCAGTCGGACATCTTGAACATTTTGCAATCGGTCAAATGTAATCAAGGCCGCTTCAACATAAGATGAATGAAAATCAAGCCGATGTCACGGCGATATGTTAGAGGGAAACTAAAACTCGATCGCGGATCGTCATTTCTTGAAACCCTTATGCATCAGGTCTATCGTCAATGACTTGATAGGTCCGTTCTTTGCAATAGATGCACAAGTTGGATCCTTTCACACAAACAAATCAGCTGTCCGGGATCAAGTCTGGAGGCGTAATGAAGACGACAGTAGGTATTATATGTAGTGGTAAGAATGTCAGTCCTCTTGTTTATGGCATCTTCAGCGCTGGCAAAGGCCTACATGGAAGCAATATCTATGACTTCCTTGTTGAAACAATTTGTAACGAACATCTGAAATCCAGGAAATTGTCGATCGTAATCAGGCCGAATACAGAACGCAATTGATTTGATCACCTTGTGTAGATGGCTTATAATCTCTGCATGGAGTTGCTTGCTGGAGCGAAGGATAGCAAGGTCTGTCTTTTGTCTAAGCCGTCCTGAAGGAGCAAGTTCATCCCAGATCAGATAGCGAATTTGTAGCGGGGGCCTGAAAAATGATCCTAGACTAAACTGGCCATCCATGTAAACAGGAGAGAAGGAGAGTGAATAAGACTCTGAACAACGATTCAATGTTTCTTGGACAGATGTGCTTTCAAGAAGTATGAGATATAATTCTCTGGTGCTCGCAGGATTGTGGCGATTTGTAAACCTCTGTGAATTCTGTAAAAATAGTCTTCCGAGAGTCTAGTACATGTAGGGCTTGCTGGGCTCTAAGACTTGGTGTGATAGTAAATGATACCCTTTTAGCCTTGCATCGTGCTTCTTTGAAAGTGCGTCGAGAAGAAATGAGAGGAACATTGAATCGTCGGTAGATATTTATATGCTGTTGGCACTGGGTACGTGTTGTTGTTGCTTTAGCCGTTACCAGTAGGTAGTTGAAGTCTGAGTTGTTTAGGGTTATGTATGAATTATTCCTCGACTCATGCTCTAGGACGTTTGCGCTGTATGTCTCCGGGCCATGTTGTGCTTGAGCAAGGGCCTAGAAACTTCTTTCAGCAAAGGATACCGGTTATATCACAAATGGTTTAAGCTCTTCCAGACCCTGGCCTTTTATGGACTGCCAGGGTAAACCGTAAAGATGGTCGACCATTATGTACTTTAATTGGCAGAGGTATAAGAAACGAAGTAGGGCTACAGGTCTGGTATTCTTTCGTCCCTTGTCTGTAACCTATCAATGGCTGCTATATTGACGTCTGACTTGCCGGGAACTTCTATCCATATCCAAACACTCTCTACATTTAGTTTGACCGTGTTTAGGGATTGATTAACCAAGCAGCAGTTGAAAAGCTGTTGGCCATATTTTGGAGATAGGCTGAATATGGCGCGTTGTGTGAATCTATTTGCCATTATTCGACGATATTCTCCATTAGATTTTCAATTTGTACGTACGTACTAACCCAGGCAGGGGCCACCAGGCTCAGACGGACTCGGTTTTCGGCTTGCGTGGTACAATAGCCTCCCGCCATGCACGCTGGCAATATCTATACCATGCACTCTGTAGGCAGCTCGTGGCAGTCCAAGTCAATACTCAGGCCCTAATCTTTCGTTCAGCGCGCACCGTTCCGTTTTAGTGACTTCCATTTGAGAGCAGTTTAGGTTCTTCTCTGAAGTCCCCATCAACCTTATAATACTCATCCTCCCAACTCCCTCTTTTCTCTGCCCACAATCATGATATCAATATAGCGGAATAACGTCAGATTGATAACTCGTCTCTTTTCGCGCTAATTAGTGGGCGAACGTAAGGCGTATATATACCCGAAGGTTCGGCCCCAGATAGGCAGTGTATCTAACAACATGATAAGGCATATAGACGGAGCATAAATATGAAGCTATTCCCTGATCATAAACCATATATATAGAATTACCGTACTTCTGATTCTTTGTAACTAAAAATTCAATGTTGGCAGCAGCAAACCGAGCAATCCAACACCCCCACCAACTCATCTGTAGGTCGACTCGCTACTCGGGCTTCGTCAGAAGGGTGAATGATCGGTCTGATGTTCGTCTGGCTTGGAAACCAATATGAGATATCCACGAACCCCCTACATCAATAAAAGAGCAAAAAGAACTCGGCAATTGTCTCATTTCCAAGCTATGTACATATTCTTAATCCAACACAGTTGACATTATTTTACCACCCTGAGTCTCAGTTCAATTTGTCCATCCCCGACTCATCGTCACAGCCCTTTCCCACAGGGCAAACATGCTCTCTGCTTTATCCTTGGTCATAACTGGGTTGAAGACGGTTTGACCCTCGGTGTTGGTAGTCTGGATATCGTCAATGCTTGACCATACTCCAACCGCCAGGCCAGCTGCAATGGCTGCACCTAGTGCTGTAGTCTCGCGCATGGCTGGTCTTTTGACGGGAATGGAGATGAGATCGGCTTGGGTCTGCACCAAATGGGTCAGCGGTGGGTTGCGAGTTTCGATCAAGGATTAAAAAAGAGAGAAGAAAAAAAAAAAAAAAAAAAAAAAAACAAAACCAATAAAACTGACCTGCATTGCCAAATCACTATTACACATGCCACCGTCAACGGCAAGCTCTTTCAGCTTGTGGCCACTGTCTTTTTCCATGGCCTGTAGAATGGCCTTGGTCTGGAAGCAGGTTGCCTCGAGCGTCGCACGCGCGACGTGTCCACGCTTGGTGTAGGTGGTGATGCCGAAAATGGTGCCTCGAGCATCGTCGATCCAGTACGGAGCAAATAGGCCGCTGAATGCTGTGACAAAAACACACCCTCCGTTATCCTCAACGGTTTCTGCGAGCGCCGAGATATCAGGCGAGTCGTTGATGAACTCGAAGTTGTCGCGCAGGAACTTGATACTTGATCCAGCCACCGCGATACTGCCTTCTAAAGCATAGTTAACCTTGCCTTGAAAATCAAAGGCAACTGTGGTCAATAATCCATGGGTGGATATAACGGGCGATTCTCCCACGTTATACAGCAAAAAACATCCCGTGCCGTAGGTGTTTTTGGCTTGGCCAGCTGAAAACCCCTTTTGTCCCACAAGGGCGGCAGACTGATCTCCCAGACACCCGGTGATAGGGGTGTTGACAAGTTCAGTCAAGTCTAGAGTGCCGTACGCTTCCCGATCAGACGAGTGCACAATGCGGGGGAGGTGGAGTTTCTCGCTATCAAGGTTGAAGAAGGCAAACAGGGTAGGATCATATTTCAGAGTGTGAATGTTCATAAACATTGTGCGCGATGCATTTGACGGGTCGGTCACAAAGACGTTACGGGCTGGCCCGCCGTTCAGCTTATAGATGAGCCATGCGTCGATGGTACCAAAGGAAAGATAGCCATTTTCGTACGCGTCACGAACTCGCGGCACATTATCCAGCAACCAGAGAAGCTTGCCAGCTGACGGGTACGTGGATAATGGCAGACCCGTCAGGCTTTGAAGTGTATCGGAAGTCTCGTGTTCCTTGAGTTTGCGCACGAGCGACTGTGTCCGTGTGTCAGTCCAGACGATGGCGTTATACAGCGGTTCGCCAGTATGGCTGTTCCACACAACAGTGGTCTCGCGCTGGTTGGTGATTCCGACGGCCTTGATGCTGGAAATCGAATAACCCTTGCCCTTGAATGCAGTCACCGCATTGTCAATGCAGCTCTTCACTGACGCCACGATCTCTTCGGGGTCATGTTCGTGCCATCTACTCAGGATCAGCACATAGCCTCAAAGTACACGAGGGCAAAAGACTTACCCAGGCTGGGGATATATCTGGGTAAACTCCTGTTGGCTAGAGGCAACCACTTCTCCTGCTTGGTTGAAGATCAGAAATCGAGAGCTTGTCGTGCCTTGATCAATAGATCCAACAAAGGATTCAGTGCTGGATTGTGCCGCCATATCTGAGGTAGGTTCAAGTTACACGCTGAGGAGAATAAAAATGTTTAATATCAATGGAAAACTAATTAAGGAATGTCTTCGAAAGAAATTGATTGTATTTATGTTTCTCGTGGTTTTGCTTCCCCACGGGGAGGTGAGGCTGCTTGCCCTAATTAGGAAATCCAACATGTGCGGTTTCTCGGGGTAAGTCAACCCCCGTTTAACGCCATCGCTATTGCGCAGAGATATCTTTACCACTCACTCCACTGTAACCCTGTTGAGGCTTCAATCGACCAATTGCAGATCTCAAATACATCCTTCCCCGGATGTTCGTCTTTGTCTCGATCTCAATACACCGAGCTTGGTCGGCTTTGCGGAAGTCCAAGCGCTCTCCTCGTGGTTGACGACGCCGATGTATCATGCTATATACCATGCCTCCATGATTCAGTTGTGGAGTCTATCAAGCAAGTGTCACGCGTTCCGCAAGGGTTCGCATTAGCGATGCTCTGAATTCTCTTTGCATTTCATTTGCACCGAAAGGACCGAAAGTTGGTACTACACGGTACTCCTGTACCTCTGTGTCAACATTTATAAGTGTCATGAATAACCCCAGATTCCATGTTGCTCTTGCAGATACCACGCAGCTCAATACAACGGCCTCCACTCCACTCCATTCATAGTACCTTTCTTTCCTTTAAGACTTACAACCATTCTCTTCATTAGTTGACATGACAGTCGAGCAGCGCTCTGAAACTTCAGAGATTACCATTGTGAGCGAGATGGATATCCCTTCTCCCCTACCCAAGGACAACCCTGTCGTACATCTCGAGAAGGTTCCTGGACCTGCCGAGACGGCCCTGGATGAATTCTCCTCGGATCGTCTACTCTGGAGCCGCATCCGCAGCACTTTGCGTGATCCCTTTGCTGAGTTCATGGGAACATTCATCATTCTCATGTTTGGTGACGGTGTAGTGGCCCAGGTGGTTCTCAGTAACGGGCAAAAGGGAAACTATCAATCGATCAGTTGGGGTTGGGGGTGAGTTTTGTCATTTTCGCTCTTGTTCCTTTCTCTCTTGCCAGGCTTCTTGCTACACAGCCCCTTCGCAGTTTACGGTATGCTAATAAAAGTGGATTGAACACAGTCTTGGTGTTATGCTGGGTGTATACACGGCCGGTATCTCCGGCGCTCATCTCAACCCTGCCGTGACATTTGCAAATTGCGTCTACCGCAAATTTCCATGGCGCAAATTCCCCGTTTACGCAATAGCGCAATTTTTGGGTGCTTTCTGTGCTTCGGGAGTGGTCTATGCCAACTATAAGTCTGCTATTGATGTGTTCGAAGGCGGTTCCGGCATACGCACGGTTCCTGGGTACTCCGAGACTGCCACCGCCGGTATCTTTTGCACGTATCCGGCACCTTTCATGACTCGTACGGGCATGTTTTTCTCCGAATTTATTGCCAGTGCTCTCCTCATGTTTCTCATTTATGCTTTGACTGGCGACCGTCGCCAGGGCACTGGAGCGGGCAATCTCACCCCTTTGGGCCTGTTCTTTGTAATCTTCGGCATCGGCGCTTGCTTTGGATGGGAGACTGGATATGCAATCAATCTTGCTAGGGACTTTGGGCCGAGACTCATGTCTTTTTTCCTGGGATACGGATCAGAAGTCTTCAAAGCCGGCGGCTATTATTTCTGGGTACGAAATATTTCCCTTTTCCTCTACTACCATTGAATTTGAAGAGGGCTAACGAGAAAGCAACGACAGATCCCAATAGTCTCGCCGTTCCTTGGATGTCTGTTTGGCGGTTTCCTGTATGATGTTCTTATCTACACTGGTGAGAGTCCCATAAACACTCCCTGGATCGGTCTGAAGCGATTGGTGCGACCACGCGTTGCTGGCAAGTGGGATTCTGCAGTATGACTGGTACGTCTAAGGCGTGTCTGAAGTGATTAACGGCACCAGGTGTTGCTGGCAAGCGTGCTTCGGCACAGGTATGGGTGAGGGTGAGGCGTGTCTGCCGCAGTCTTGTGATTCGATTTTATGGCAATAGCTCTAGTAGAAAGGATGTATTGAGACCGTGTCTTGAATTATTTGGCAACTGATTACTGCATTTCTTTTCGTCTTGTAGCTACCTCTGGTACGGAGTCTCTTGTATCCACCGATGTGGTGGTTAATACCGCTAGCACATCTCCTCCTGTTTCTTTGCGAGGAGAGGTACTGAGTGGTACGGGTCAACTGGTATGGTGCACTGATTATTCGAAGAATGTTCTACACCATCCAATGACTTTGAGAAATCCACTACAGCAAACCCGTCGTTCAGCTGGGTGAAATGCCATGCAATTCTAATCAAGTCAACTACGGCACCTTCCCCGATTTAGCACGAACTACCTATATTCACGTGTCAAATTTCGTATGCCCACTATCAATTCGCCTTGTAGTATTAAGGCGTTTGTTAAGTACTTACTGTGATTGGGTCTACCGTGCGTGCTATAGTGGATGAGTGGGAATGAATGATTTCCAAGCCCGTTGGCACTGCGGCGTACTTCGGAAGACTGCCCAAAAGAGGCCGAATGGATTAGACAGATTAAAACCAACGCTGGGCCCGCTTTCTTAGCGCTATAAACTTTTGTCCCTAATGGTGTATGTCAGCACCGAACCTCGTGATATTTCGGCGGATCGGTATAAGCTTATCACGAGCATGAAACTGTTTTGAGACACGAGTATCCTAGAGGAAGACAAAGTGGGATGTTATGGACACCATGAAGTCTCTAAGACAGGATAGCTGTAGAAGATGGCCTCGGTCAATCACCTCTTGTTATTGACACATGGAATTCAATTATAAAATTCATGCGGTCAATTCATCACTCTCTTTGTTCTAAAGAAAACTAATCCAGGGACTATACCAGGCTTGAAAACAATGTCTTCACGACTGAGATCACCTCGTCTCTGGAAACAACTCGGTGCGGTCTCACTCGCTGCCGTAGGCGCAACGGCAGCCATTTACATTCTACGACCGCGAAGACCGCTTGAAACGTATCATAACGTCCCGTCTTTCATCACACATCCGCCCAAGTTTCCGAAAATACCATCGAGGTTCGAGCAGATTGCGGCACTGAAACAGAGCAGTGCGAATGGCGACGGCAACGGTAACGACGACGATATTTACGATCTACTCATAGTAGGCGGCGGAGCGACGGGTACTGGAATTGCTCTGGATGCCGCAACGCGAGGTCTGAAAGTAGCGCTGGTTGAGCGCGATGATTTCAGCTCGGGAACGAGTAGTAAGAGCACCAAACTCGTACACGGCGGCGTCCGGTATCTGGAAAAAGCAGTCAAGGAGCTGGACTACGAACAGTACAAGCTCGTGTGCTCTGCACTCAGCGAGAGAAGGTACTTTTTGGATATAGCGCCACATCTTTCGCAAGCCTTGCCGCTTCTACTTCCTATCCGAAAGTGGTGGGAAGCGCCGTATATGTGGGCTGGGACGAAGCTCTACGATCTCCTAGCGGGCTCTGAGGGTCTGCACAGCTCATATTTCTTGACACGACAAAAGGCTCTCGAAGCGTTTCCTACGCTGGACGGCGATAAGATCGTCGGCGGTTTTGTTTACTACGACGGTCAGCACAATGACTCTCGCATGAACGTGTCGCTTGCCATGACCGCGGCAGCTTATGGAGCCACGATTGTCAACCATGCCGAGGTCACAGATCTCAAGAAAGATAAGAGCGGTAAACTGTGCGGTGCCACGGTGCGTGATGTTCTCACCAATGATGAGTTTGTCGTCCGGGCGCGGGGACTCATCAACGCCACTGGCCCGTTTGCGGACGACCTACAGCAGAAGGACAAGGGCAAAGAATCGCAGATGATTATGCCCAGTAGCGGTGTTCACATTGTACTACCGGAATGGACGGGCCCGAGCAACATTGGTCTCATCGACCCGTCGTCGGACGGCCGAGTAGTCTTTCTGTTACCGTGGGAAGGGAAAATGGTTGCGGGCACGACTGACCAAGCATGCAAGATCCAGCGGGACCCCATACCTGGTGAACAGGACGTCGAGTGGATTCTAAAAGAACTGAATCGTTTGCTTGATCCGCGACTCAAGATTCAGCGCTCGCATGTCCTGGCCAGCTGGTCTGGTGAGTTTGTTTCCACCACTTCCCCCTTACAGAAATTACCACTATGCTAACCATGATCGATTAATCACAGGCATCCGACCATTGGTTCGAGACCCCGAGGCTAAAAAAACTGAAGCTCTAACGCGAAGTCACTTAGTGTCCATCTCAGATTCGGGACTGCTCACCTGCGTCGGAGGAAAATGGACAACGTATCGAGAAATGGCCGAAGACGCAGTAGACACAGCAATCCACCAGTTCAAATTGAAACCACGACCTACAGCTCATCCACCAGTCGTCAGCGGTCTGCAGCAGACGTCACCAGTGGACGTGATTCTTGATGGGTCATGTGTCACGCACAGGCTACGTCTCCTCGGCGCCCACGGCTACTCACCGTACCTGACTGGAGATCTGATGCAGAAATTTCAGCTGTCGTCCGACGTCGCCGACCACCTCGCCCATTCGTATGGCGATCGAGCCTGGGAAGTTGCATCGCTCTCATCGCCAGCATCAGAGGATGGACACCGTATTGCAGGTTCATCTTATCCGTATGTCGACGGTGAGGTGCGCTACGCTGTTCGCAATGAGTATGCTCAGACAGCACCGGATATCCTTGCTCGACGCATGCGCTTGTCCTTCTTAGATGTTCGTGCTACACTCCAGGCGCTGCCTAAGGTCATTCGCATTATGGGTGAGGAGTTAGGCTGGAATGAGGCGAAGAGACGCCAGGAGTATGCTGATACGGTTGTATTTTTGCGGTCGATGGGGTTGAAGGCCGAAGATTCGGATAGGCCGTAATGCTTTCTTACTTCTTCTCCCGCAATTCTTGTATTAATTTCCCCCAAAGTATACTTACAGGATGCGATGCATAGAGGAAGAGAGAATAAATATACGTAGTCCTCGGGGGATCAATCCAGAAAATTTCCTTCAGTTCAGTACATATGCTAAGATAAAATTATAACTCCAAATATCCAGGCCTTCAATGTACAGCTGGATCAATTTTCTACAAAGCTACAAGGCCTAATATATAGACACCTGTGATGAAATTCAAATACGGGATATGAATTCATCCCACCCCTATTTAGCTACGAAGGAAAATTTGACGACATAAGAACTTCCTTTGCCGGCGTCGTGCCGTCAATATTCAAAAGCGAGGCGTACAAATTCGGATTATTCATCATCGCCGCTGGCAAACGGGGGTAATTGAAGAAAGAGAATAGTTCATAACACTCCAATTCTTCCGGCGTCACTGATCTTTCGGGAAGAGCGCCTGTTGCCATTGATTGTCGTTGCACCGACGTAGCGTGTATTTCGTAAGCGGTTCTATCCATCATTAGATTCCATTGATGATAGAGCTTTTTCACGCAGAGGAAACTCACCTTCTCATCATTGCTAATGCTTTGGAAGCAGAAGAGACTGACCCAGTCAAATCTGTCCAGCCGAGACGCGCTCGTTTCCACATCTGGTCCAAAAGTTGCGCGTAATGCCGTGCATGTCCCCAGTAACGACCGATCAGACCCAGGATGTAGATAAAAACTTCACAATTAGAATCGGGCTCGACTCCCGTACTCGCCGAGTGAACCAGCAAGAGGCGACAAGCAACATACAACGCGAAGGTGAATGGTGGACCCAGCAGATTCAGCATCCCCGTGTTGAGCACGTCCTTCGCAATCTCACGCAGACTGTCGACTGTACTAAGACAGCGCTTCGACGCATCGTATGACGGATTGAAGATGTGTGATCGAACCGTGGGATAAGCAGCACACGAGTGAAGGCGTACCACGCACGTCACAAACACTGCGTGAAGCGTAATCCAATTGGCGATCTTGCTTGTTGGATCCGAATGACAGAGCTGCGAGACCTTGCTATAGTCGTCTGGCAGATTGCTGAGCCATGTATTTAGTTCATCATCCAGTTCACGATATCTATTGTGCCACTGTTCGACTTCGGCTATTGAGCAAACGTCTACCGGAGACTCCAAAAAAGTTCTCACCCGACTGAGAATGCTCGTCACCTCACAGTGATATGAGAAACTGCCCAGATTTTCCGGTCTGTCCGGGTTGGTTTTCGCGCGGCTTGTACCGCTGAACCAGCGCGTTTCAACGGGTTGGTTCTTGGAGAAAAGATCGTACCTACAAGGAAGGTAGCGATGAATCCAGGACTCCGGTAGAACTACTTCAGCTCCTGAAGCCACAGCGGCATATCGTTCCATGATGTATATCATCCAAAAAAGACGACGACGTCCTTCATCTTCGATCCACGAGTGAGGTTGAGGCAAGACTGTTCGGCGCAGTTGGCCCGGGGACGCGTCATCTGGAATTGAACTCGAAAGATATATGCTGGACTCGACGTGGAGATTTAACTGCAAAGCCATCCGAACAACCATCGCCAGCAGTAGGCCGCCTTGTGGCCCATCCGAAGACCCCAGCGAGTCCCATGTGAGAATCACCAAAGCTTGCAGCGACTTGATCGAAGTGTTTTCCGTTGCGTAGAGAATCACCTTGTCCTTGGCCAGGGAATAGTACTTCCTCCGAACCTCTGATGTCAATGACGGGTCTTGACTGAAACGCAGGGAAATTGCCAAAATCGCGGCAAGGGTCACCTTGTCCGCCTCGTCGGCCACAGACGTACCAAAGTAGCTATCGAATGTCGCTCGTCGATCAAGTATGGGACACCACGTGTTGATATGCTTGAAATAAAGGTCCACAAGGTTGTACAACAACTCTCCACTCGGCAGGTCTAGGTTCTTGATGGAGTCTGGATTAATGTGGTCTAATGATCTGGAGCGGCGATCTATGTCTGGTTGAGCAGGAACTAGTTCCACCGTGCGCAATGTCTGCAGTGATTCTTCACTTCTACTCAGTGCAGGGAATATACCATCAGCTATCTGTACAGGCGCTGTAATGGCTGTATAATTCGCTTGATCGTTCAGAAACCTCAGGGTTTCAGCTGACGTCGCTGGTGGCAGACCTTCGCCGTTGGTAACTCGTAAGGTCATGCAATCCTCGATCTGGCGGCTGAGAGACTGTAAAACACCTTCGATACGGTTGATCTTGGTCTCCAGCGTCCGTACGTGACCCGCACGAAATCCTGGCTTCTGCCGCTCTTTGTAGATACACGTTCGTCCACGTCGTGAACACCACCCACAAGCTGGCTCGGCACGATCACATCGGACCTTTCTGGCTTTGCAAAGCTCACAGCTGGACAATCATCAGTACTACTCAGTCGCAAAGCTACTAGACGAGGAGGAGACAACGAGAAACGAAAATATAAAACGGAATGGAAGCTTTGGGAGACAGGACGTACGCTGTGACTGCCACCGGCCGTTTGGGATCTATCAAAATCTGCTGGTCATTTATGTTGCTTCCATCAATTCCCAGACTACTGCCTGGGAAGGGCGACTCTGCTGTAGCTGCTTCACTGGCCGCATCGCTTTCCATTGTCAAATCGATCTCAGGTACCCATAGAGCCTCTCTTGTGGCTATTTCTCCATCCGCCAACGGGTGGAGATGTTGATGCGAAGTCCTCAAAAGGAGCATTTGCTTGATGTTACACACGGGGATGACTTTGTCCGAAGGTGCGAGCAAAGATTGCAGGGTGGGTGGGATCATGTCATACATTCTCAAATGCCTAGGTATCTGAGGGAGACTTCCCCCGAGTCGAAACGCCCAGCAGATGCCAACATTGCCAAGTCTTGTGCCACAGACAATGCGGAGTACTCCAGACTAAATTCCTTCGAGAAAACAACTCTCGCCGTTCGGCGCGTGTCCCATCCGAATCGTCCGGAAATCGGGCCAGTCAGAGTCCAGCTGGCGAGCCTGGTAAGTTTATGTTTTGGGGAGCCTCGTCCGTTCTCTTGTGGCTGGCATTGGCGGCGTAACGGTGACTTTCAGAGGCGTCCAGCCAACGCAGCAATACAAAGAAGAAGATTTAGATTAGCCAATGGATTTGCTGAATTGAGTTGGTTCTTTAGCTTTTTTCACTACTCCGTGCTTTGTCATGTCCGATTGGCTGCAGAGGAATAAATACCACTTGGAAAGCTGAAAGGTGGACGTGTATCTGTAGAGTGGCGAATGGACCCCTTCAGAATTAAGAAACACACTAGAGTATACTAATACTAACACAAAGTTCTAAACTTGGAGATACGTACTAGGCGACGTACACATGGTCCAGACCCCAGACGCGGAAAACACCGGCGTTCTGTGGGAATTGGTAATCATATATACATACTCCGTATTCCAGTCAATGGTTCAGGTACCGGTTAGCCAACGAACATTTCGCTGCCGAGGTAATCCCGTGGCTCTTCGATTTTTCTGGCATCTTCATTTTATCCGAAAATATCGTCTTGTCTCCGAGGTTCAGTGGTCTTGCTTGCTCCTCTCATCCCGCGGCCATCCGTTTTTGACAGGATTACTTTACGGCTATCCCGGATGCCTTAGTAGATTTTCAGCTCTGGAGACTATATAGTGGCCTCTAATTAGCTAGAAATATTTCAACACTGATTGGTTTGAACCGACACATATATAGTCTAGGTACATAGTAACCCTAAGAAGTCCACGGTCATGCGATCAACTTACTTAGATAATCAGAAACAAACAACGCACTCGTCAATTGATCTCACATAAGACTATCAAATTAGAAATTATTCGATGAGCCGATTATGCAGACTCATGTATCATCCCCTAACCTTACCCTTGACCAGAAGCTCTTTTGGGTCATTGTTGAAACGCTCAATCATAGGCATATCCAAAGTCTTTATCAGCCAAGTCCCATTCAAAATTCAAAACCAAAGCAGCAACGACTATGGAGACTTCCATGCATGCCAGATTTCTGCCAATGCACGCACGTGGTCCTAGGCTGAATCGTATACAGTATTCTTTCAAATTCTTCGCTTCCTGTTCATCCTTGCCAACCTCCTCGCCTGGTATCCAATGTTCGGGAATGAAGTCGAGGGGTCGACGAAAGAGTGTCTCCTTCCGATGAAGTAGATAGATTGGAGCTGAGACTGTGACACCTGGAGGAATAAAGTGTCCAGCAATTGTAGTACCCTGACCGGTGGTGCGACGTGGAGGTCTCCTGACTACAGGTGGTCGGCATCGCCAATTTTCTTAAAGAACAGCTCATAGATATGGTATATCTTGGATTTACTTTGTGTTCGGTACATAAAACTCTATTTCATCCCCTGTCTCTTTCTTATTGATGTTCAATGTCGATGTAAGAGCGTTGTAGAGCTTCTCTTGCTTGTCAGGTTTGGAAGCCAGGTGAAAGATAGATTTGCCCAACGTTGTTTGTGTTGTGACATTGCCCGCATCAAGCATTGTAGCACATTCAGTCACAAGCTCGTCCTCTTTCATTGGATCACGACGCTTTTCGGTCGGCCGAGTTGGAATGACGAGAAGCTGATTTCTTCCAGGGTTCCGTCAAGAGGTTTTGTCATCTCTCAGTCCTGTCATCGCTCGGTCCGGAGAATGGATCAACGCAAGATGACCCTGAGAAGGGAAAAGATGGGAATCTGCATGTTGATCATCGAGAGGGCTCAGAGGGGTACAATTCGGGAAGCTCGTAAACAGGTTCGACGAAAGTTCTGGATTGAGGCTTCAAGTAAACTCGGAGAGTGGAACTTGACTTTGAAGATGATGTTATATTTGCAGGTCTATACTCGATGTATCTATTGTTTTTGATTGGACCTTTGCCTATTAGAACCTGGTATTGCATAGAAATGTGCTCACATTGACACATTCATGCCCGCCTAGGTTTCACACGGCACATACCAAGATAGTTTCTACAGGAGCAGATGATTTATTTCGGATGTATATATAGAGCAGCTCGCATGCAATCAGGTAATCAAGAGAAGTACGACCGTAGCTCACCGGGTACGCCGAACGTGACGCGAAGTTGTGGTGCCACATACTGCCCTCGTTTTTGGGAAATGAATGCATAACAATGCCATCAGGGTGTACACTGGGGATCTACACCGATGAGCTCGGTAAGCCCATTTCAGTCTGCATGCATTGTGAAACTTCAGCGCTTAGGGATTGAGTCTTAGGGCATAATTTGGAAACATCACAGATACAATCCCAGGTCCCGGATAATGATGGAAGAGCATGCATATCTGTATGTTTTCTGTGTATGTTTTGACCCCTAGAACTCAAAACTTTACCTCTGATGAGTTTCTACTTGTGTTCCTTCCGAACCCACCTTCTTCAACCAGTGATAGCCATGTCTCGCGCATTTTCCACTGTAGCCCAGAAGTTGAGCTCCCCCTCTTGGCAATACATAAGAAATTCTATGTAGCTTGTTCCCAGCGATAGGAATATGACTGGTTAAGGAAGGATTCATAAGACACTGTAGTGAATTTTTAGTATGTGCATGTATATATTAGGACGTTGGGATTGGTAATGGAAACCCTGTAGGCTGGTCTTGGACCACACCACACCGTAGCAATTACCTTATTTCATTAGTACTTGAGCTGGTGATCAACGCCCAAGTTTGAGAAACGGGTGATCCATCAATTCACGAGCTGTCTTCCTCTTTTCGGAAGCCAGGCAAGCATTTGCCGAATAAAAGAGAGAAATGCCTCTTTTTCCTTTTCTTCTAGAAACGGTGCCGTATCCTCTAAGCCTCGACATGGGATCAATTCGTCACGGAGGAATTTATCTGAAACACAGTCAGTAAGCAAGATATCGACATATGGAATAGTTGTAACCCACTCTCTGCGTTGAAGAAGGGTCCATCGAAGAACTCCTGAGCGTTATTGCAGAGTTTGCCGGTGTCTTTTGTGACAGGTTGGGGCCAGTTATGTCCTGACATGGCATCTGATTTCGCGATCAATTCCCTGGGGGGCGGCCCAAGCAAGGCAATCATTTCTGCGAGGTGTGATCTGGCGTCATAGTGGCCGTTTTTATCATAGATCTGTTGGAATAGCTCCTTGCTCCCAAGAATATTCCACAACTTGTCAAACAAACAATTAACACAAAGCTCAAGTCGATAATAATTTTTAATATATGTATTGGGATCTTACCAGTACCCCAAAGTTCCAGATATCTGCTTTGACATCCCAGCCACAGCCAAGGATCACCTCTGGGGCGCGGTAATGGTCCGGTTGAATAGGATAGATACCAAGTTGCTCTCCTACCATGCCGTCCCGAGTAGAAGGTCTATCAAGTCTTGTAGAGAGCCCGAAGTCGGCTATCTTGGGAATCATATTCTTGATTTCTCTCCCATCAACAGCACCAAAGTCATTATGGCAGCGGTAGATAGTCCGACCGCTCTGGGCATCAACCTTGCTTTGCATCGGTTCTCGACCTTTGATGAACCTGGTAAGAATGTTCTCGTTTTCAAAACTCATGAGGATATCATTTCCTGGCTTCAGATCTGTTAAATCCTGATATCCCAAAACGGGTACAAAATAAAAAACGTACTCACCGGTATGAACAACTTTGCAATCCGAGTGAAGATAATCAAGCCCTACCAAAAGGAAGTAGATATAGGCCTTTGCAATGGGCAAAGGAATATTGCGATCGCCAAAGCGCCTCTGTAGAATCCATAGAGGCTCTCTCATCGGCTCATACACAAGACACACCTGCTTTCCAGCCGGCCCGGTTACTTCAAAGTCATCAAGGCGTGTTCGCAGCATTACCCGACCACGATGCTCCGGGTTTTCCTGTGTAATGTGGCTTTCAATTTCTTTTCTTGTACTGAGCATCGTCAGCATTGTTACTGTTGATTATTTTTATGGCCACTGTTTGCTCAGATTGCCATCTCAGTCTTGAATGTGCAGATTAGGATCAGTCTCAGTAGTCAACATCAAGTAAGGCTACGGGTGTGGGTAGATACCTTGAAATGTCTCGGGAAAGCCACACGGTTGATTGTGACCCCCAGCCGATTTTGACAAGGAGCTGAAATTTCTTGGTCAGTACTTCTCCAGGCTTTGCTGGGTAGAAGGCGGCTGGATTGTAGTCAGGACTAACTTCCTCGTCGACAAGTTCCTGCTGAGGGATTGGAGGACCCGAGTCGGGCGGTAACTGCCAGAGCGACTTTCTGAGGGGGAACATCGCACGCCGCGATAAAAAGGTCAGCCGCCGAAGTTGCGACATTAGGCCATCCAAGCGTTCAAGAGAGTTTTGCGGGGATGCTCAAGCCCCAGGGAATAGTCAAGGAAGCCGAACTTGAGGCTGTCTAACAGCAGCAGGCTGTTAAGTTCTTGCTAACCCGATATGGACAGACACCTATAAGCGTCGAGCTGGGGGAGCACAACAACCATAAGGGTTAGGGCTATTTGGAAGTATGTATATAACCCTAATTATCAAGCTATCTAACCCTAATAGTACCCATTTTCCTTTACAATGACTGTAGCACATCTACTCGATTGTTTCGAATTTCTGAAGATGTTTCTTTGACTCAGCGGACATTTCTCAGTGCTATATGGTGAACTATATTCATAACCCTTGCAAGCTATGCTTGATCATTCGGATTAATCAATTTTTATCGCTGATATTCGTGAATCCTGATCTAGTTACCTTCTGCAGGATATTTATATTATATAATTGGGAACGGCAATAAGATCAAAGACTCTGGGGAAGAATCACAATCCGTTGGACTTACTGGCCCAGGCCGGCGCAGTTTTCATCAGTGATGTCGGTGATAGTATCCCAAGGATAAGGAAGAGTCCAGATTTGACCGAATCTATTGATGTTCAGGATTTAGCACTCACTTAACGTAATATCACTAATTCAGATAGTTAGTAAGAAAGGGACAGCTCACTCATCATCAGGGTAGTCTGGTGCATCATCAACACCCAACTTCTCGGCAATCAAAGTCAACTCATCATGCTCCCAGCAAATGAGAATATTGCCATCTCCATCGTAGGCCTCAACAGCCTTCTTGACACACTTTTCATCGGTCTTGTCGCAGGAGGTATCGACGGTGAGGCCCAACTCTTCAGCTAGAGGTTCGACGGTTTCGTAAGGACGTTCACGAGAGCCATCTACCAAAGAAGCCAAGTCAGATTCAATATTACCGATACTTGAGATGTTCATGACAGCTCGAGAAGCTCGAAGGATTGACATACCAGACTTTGGCTTCTCGGCCAAGATGTATCCAATATTGTATGAAGAGCTTGGGCCAAAGACAGTCGTCAAGCATTGAGCACGCTCCTCGCCCTCAGCGCTGAGCCCGTCGCTGCCATCTGAAGGCTTCTCGCCGTGGCGGATCATATACACAATCGGTTCGGCAACGGCGGAGCCCAACAGGAGGAGGGACACGTTGGTAAGGGTGATGAACTTCATCTTTCCTTCGATGCTTATTGAAAAAAATACAACAATATATAAAAAATCGAGTCGTCAGTGCGGAAAAGATGTCTAAATAAAAAGTCGAGTGATAGTAGGGAAAACGGCCCTATTTATACCTATTTGTTTCGCAATATTACCACAAACTATAGCTGCGAAATCGCAGGAGTGATCTCCCCGTTTTTTTTTTTCAAAAAAAAAGGTATTAAACCTCAAACGGAAAATCTGATCTATGTCTCGCATCTTGCCCTCATTGCGGACCTGACGATCTGCGGGGAGATTAGACAAGGATGTTTTGCAGCTCAGCCAATTGACTTTCTTGCGTCAGCCCCTAAGAGGAAACAAGCAAGCCAAAACAATCTAAAATGACTCGATGTCACCTCATGATATTCCGCACGACGATGACTGACTCAGACCGATGATCGTGAAGCCACCCACGTGATGGCTTTGAATGGTCACATTGGGGCGGTTTCGTGCGTTTAATCTTCAGATGGGCCGTATGCAACGATGGCTCATTAGAGGCTTGTTTTGAAGCTACGTTACCTAGGACGAGACTATGCCGGTTTGCGGTAAGTAGTAGTGCTACTAGATTCCTGGACAATGTGGGTTATATCGGATTGATCGGAGCGGATCTGACAGCTTGGTCTGAAGAAATGTAGGTCATCATATTACTTAAATAAGTAACAAGTCTTTAATTAGCCCTAAATAGTGCATAAGCTTATTTTTCGTTGATTGATCAGTCCTTGATGTTTGTTTGTATTTTGTGAGAAGATTGTAGTGTTTACCAGCAGAGAATGTGTTTCCGATGTGAGTGAGGAGCCCGTCAACCTCAACCATAGGACAAGAAGTCCCTCTTGGCCGGATGCTGAAATTCCGATTTAGAATTTCTAGAGAGACTGCTTGAAATGATACAAAATATAGATCCAAACTCTAATGCTAGTGCTAAACATAGGTCCACCCTAGGAATCATTGGCCTTTATATGTTACACGTGATCGATGAAATACGCCGCTCTTATGCATTACTTTTCTCAAAAATGCGGACCAGGTTAGATTGAGATTAAAGCCAGAAACAAAAGATTTTCAATCCGTCCCTCTTTTGGGGTCTGGAGGGCTCTACCGACTCGTGGAAGAATCTAAGATTTAGTCAAGCCGGCTACAAATCGAGGGGTACGAGATATGGATAGGGAATGTACTGAGAATTATGGAACTCGATTTTTAGGTATATCGATTAATCATGCAGTAGAGGTATAACGCCATCAAAAGATAGCTGGAATAATCAAACAATCATGCAAGTATCGTAACGGTATATAGAACCTTAAACCCTAACCTAACCCCTAACCCCGGCGGAAACCCATTTGTAAACAAATAGCAGTATCAACGATTAGAAGCCGTTCCACCATTCTGACTTTCCGAATTAGTCTGCTCTAAAGATATTCCTTCCTTGTTCCTCTCCTTGGGAGCACCGATTGGCCACTTCGGACCAATATACTCCAACTTCTCCAGCGGCACAGGCTTGCCATCCTGCAACGTCTCTGGCGTTAGCCACTTTGTAAGAGCGGCACCAATCAACATAAAAGCACTAAAAACGATAATGCCGTATCCAAACTCATTTGAGTCACCAGATGGACCCAGTTTAGACAGCGAAGCAAACACCTGCACAATCACAGCAGCCGCTTTGCCCGCTGCAGCAGATATGCCGAGGGCTGTGCAACGTAATTGAGTTGGGAACAACTCAGAGGGGATAATATAAGTCGTGAAGTTTGGACCGATTTGGAAAAAGATCATGGAGATGACATATAGGAAAACCACGAGTGGTGTTCGAGACGGCGCGGAGAGGAAGCGGAACACTAAACCCACGACGATGAAAAGGACGAACACGATTAGGAAACCCGCAAGTTGGAGTTTGCGTGGTGAGTAGCGGCCCACGAGGAAGATCATGCCTCCGCCTCCGAGGATTGATCCGAGGGAGACGATGACGAGTGAGTGCCACGATTCAGTCATCAGGTTGGTGTAAACGTCTTGCGGGGGAGAGCCGGAGGTGTTGAAAACTTTAGTGACTACTTGATATGAGTTGGGGCCCATGACATAAAAGGCAAAATCGAAACAGAACCATGTTAGAGAGGTACCGAGGAGAACGACCCAGTGGCCTTTTGTCCAGAGATAGTCGCTCAAGCCGGAGCGATAGATGGCCCAGACATTTCGGTTCTCGATATCAGGTCCGTCGCTTTCGGAGGAAGAGGTCTCGTGCGATGATTGACGGCTGAGCATAGTGGGACTGAGGGCTGATGAGGGTGGTCGGTCATGTGTGAACGATGCTTCATGATGGGCGGCAAAGGCAGAATTGTGAATTTCTCCGGTAGTCGTAAGGTATTGCGCAGAGTTTAAATGATGGTTACCTGCCTCATCGACGATGGTCGAAGATGCGGCGCGAAACATTGGTGATCCGGGACTTGATACCCAGCTCCTCCCATCAGGTGCATGCTCTCCTGCCAAGTGATTATCATGTTCGTGCATGATATTCTCATCAAACTCGGGGACATCTGCTTCATGATGCATCTCCATATCGGGGATATTATCAAAGACTTCAGCCGGGGTAGGCGATGACATCTTAAGCAAGTCCATATCATTAACATCCTCCAAAGCTTCATCCGGCCGATTCAAAACCTCAATCGTGTATCGGGGGCTTTCCGGAATACTGAATCGAAGAAAAATGGCCAATGCGGCGGGAATAGTACCGAAGCCAATGATCCATCTCCATACTCTATCCAGTGCACGCAGACAGTCCTCATCCACACATGACTGATGGCCATCTGTGCTGAGCTGGGTAAGACTGGACTTGTACCCGGCCAGCGCGACAATAGATACCAGAGTTGCAAGCAAGTATCCCACTGGTTGCATGAAGAAAACAGTCGCCAACATTCTACTCCGACTCGCTGTAGGCGCAAACTCGGATGTGATCACAGCGCTCAATGGGTAATCGCCACCGATCCCCACACCAAGCAGAACTCTCCATGATATAAGCCAGCCCAGGAAATTCATTGAGCCAAATGCTCCCGGAGAAGACATTGTAATACCTACAGTCGAGACAATGATTATGAGGAGCTCGAGACCGTACATGGACTTTCGACCAAAGACATCTGCGAATACTCCGAAGCCGAGTTGACCGATAAACGTGCCGACCAGAGTAGCAGCGTTTAAGGATGCTTGTATGTTGGCGGGCATGTTGTTGTTCCAGTATACGTGGTTGATCATGGGGATTGTCAGGGAAGCTGCGTAGATCTGTCGCATGGCAAGAAGCTGTTAGTTATTGCCTTTAGATTCTGAGCAGTTGAAGGGAAATACATCATATCCATCAGCCAAAAAGCCGACGCCGGCTACGAACACCACGAGCCATTGAAAATGTGTTCGATCAAGAGCATCGAGAACGCGCCGCCGTCGAAGTCTTAGATCCTGTCGCGAAAAATTCCGTGTTAGTAAAAGTAAAACTGTGGCGGATATACAGTAATCGAACGTACTGTAATATGATCAAAGTTGACAGTGCGATTTTTGACATGCAAAGCAACAGGATTCCACTTCATTATGCCGGCTGCATACAACTAGGTAGGTAGGTAGTGTTGAAAAGCAATTGATCATATGCCGTTGCCCTATTGAGCACCGTTTTGTTACCTAGGTAGGTACCGCGTGTTGTACCTTCAATCATGAAAGCTGTTCATCCCGTGATGAGCGAGCTCAAGGGCAGTTATACCTTCCAGGAAGTAAGTGAAATAGAAAAAAAACCGAGTCTGCCCACACAGTTCGTCTTGAGAGGCTCAAAGCCATGTACCATTTTCCCTGCATGACAATAGGCCATCTTCCTCATCACCCTGGCAGGCCTTTCACCTACCAAGAGGTTAAGCATCCCTGACAAACAGCGAGGCAAGAATTCGTCTGACCCCATTTGGAAGAATTAGACGAATCGATTGAGGCTGAGCGAGGCACACTTTGTCTTATTCGACACGCGTTGCACTAATGGGTAAGTCAACTATGAATGAGTGTACTTGTGTATTGGTAATGTAGCGTGTATTATGTTACCGTATTTATTGTATTGACTGTGTTAGGGTCAAATTCACTGGTAAACGCAGTGATGCTGCTCCGTGCATGTGCCATGAGAACAATTCCCCGATTTTAACTTTGTTACCGGTTCTTGGCCTGATTAGAGTCTGAGTAGTGGAAGCTCGTATCTACTGGGACTCTCAATGCTCATGCATTGCAGGGGTGGTTTGTCAGGTTTAGCACGTTTCTTTTGCCACGAACGGGTGGCCTGAACATATGAGTATCTACTTATGTACATTTAGTATCCGCCTTACTGCTCGAAAATGGCAAGAATCAACGATAAAAAGAAAAATTCTATTAGACAAGTGATAGCTACTATCTAATTTTACACTAAAGGTCACTTCATAACAAAAGGTGGTCGAGCTTGGTACATTCATATATTCACTTAACCCTGGTATTAGTTCCCCCTGAACACCGCATCCAATTAGTCATAAGTCGTAACATGCGTCAAATTCGTAGACTGATTTTTCAATAATCCCGTCGAATATATGTCGAAGTGTAGGAATTTAAAATGAAGTCGTATAGATTAAACGAAATAAGAAATAGTGTCGCTGACGAATGGAAGAGCTTCATGCAACTCGTTTTGATAAGAATTTACTCGAAAACAGGGCAAGATCTGCTAATACATGTTAGGCCAGCACAAAACGAGAATGTCACGGAGACATGTAAGGACTAACCGGATTTACTTTCAAACTCAATCCTGAGATCCTTCAAATTGTGACTGTTATTCTGAAGTTTGAGCTCCAAGGACGTCTTGCTCGCCTTGGATTGGGAAACCTCTCCAGCTAGACTATGTTAGTACATGACAAAACGAAGACGATATAATCTACTAACCAAGAACAGGATGATACCGTCCTTTCGACTTGTCGGATTTGTTGGTCGTGTAGAAAAGCAGGGACTTAGTGTCACCTTTTCCCCAGAGACGAAGTCTTTGATTCTCGCTGAGTGTCTTCCCGGATGACGATATCTTTCTAAAGTCGATGCTCAGAAGTAGCTCTTGGCCATAGACCAGGCTCTCGAATTTATTCAAAGCTTGGTCTGAATGTTAGTTGAAGTATGTTGTTTCGTAGAGGTGGATGCAAACATTTATTTTCCTGGAAGAAGAATTTTACTTTCTCATCTTTGGGTTCTGTGTCAAGCGGGCTTATAAAATAAACCTGGTATCCTTCGTTAACGTCGTGGCGTGTCCCGCATGGTTCAACCTGAGGGATAGGTCGTTTTTTCTTCAATACTAATCCACGATGAGTGATATTTTCGGACGAACAGTTTGAGTTAAGACTCACGCTTTATAAAAACTAGCTGGGTGTTTGTATCCTGTCTTCGTATGTCGATACCATAAACCTGGCCATTTGAGTCGTAGCCCCCATGAATACTGCAGGGGACTGCTTTGCGTAAACTTTTCGTACAACTGGATATGATTATGTTAGCATCTTGCTTCAAATATTTCCACAGGGGCTTTCATCTTTCGTACCAGTTCACCCAACCATCAAATTGGATGGCCTGCCAATATACGATTGTAGAAGTAAATGAGACTTCCGATGACGACATGCTAAATGTACGTGACTGTCGTGGCGAGTGCGTAGTCGGTGCCGTGGACACTGCGACTGATTCAGATGATGACGAAGGACTTATGACTGGCCGCGATATCGAGTTTACGGATAAAGTGCGACTTTTCAAAAGAGTCCTTGGCGAGATAGGTGGTGGATGGCGCTCAATCATCCCCTCAGTGAATGAAGACGAAGGATGAACATATCTGTTGACATGACCACTTTCGACGAATGCTTCAGTCAGACCAGAACTCTCTTCGCGCACCGGAGCAAGTGCCGGTGGTAACATTTCAGCAAATCCGCTATCGTGTGTATCGACTCTCTGTATTGGTCGTAACGGCGGCGTTTTCATTGTATGATGAGGTGTAAGCATGTGGTTGAGTGCTATTTGATGCGACACCGACCCCGTACGTCGCTGTGCCGTCGAACTGGCTGTTCGCTTCGCTGCATTCAGGACCCTCAAACTTATCTCCTCCAGATGACTGAGAATATCGTTCAATTCTTCAAGGTTGTCGTCGTTATTAGGTCGCGCGGCTTCGATCAGAGCTAGCCGTTTTTGCTCGTTGAGCGCTTTGAAGATGGCCTCGTAGTCTTCGTTGCCGGTTTCGTTTTGGCGTTGCTGTTGTATAAGCGGTGATTTTGGGACAATGTCTGGGGATCCGGTGGAAGACAGACGTCGGTCTGAATGAATGTCCTTGACTAAAGCTTCCATAGAAGATAGACGTTTATCGATCTTGATTTCTTCTTTTTCTCTTCGGTGGCTACACTTTATTAGTCCTTAGTTAAGATTGGCCAATTTGACTTGCGGTATGTTCGTGAACCTACCGTTCCAAAATCTGGAGATAGAGTACAGACGTTTGTCTATGCCGTGCAAGTCTGCGCTGTAGGACCTGTAGTTCTTGTTCACCTCCCAACTGCCCAAACATAACCGCCTGTTTGAGCTTTAATCCGGCCTCTCGCGCATTGTCGAACAGCTCTTTCGATTTTGAGAAGGAAGGCTTATGTTTGAGGCCGCTGTACTTGCTGAGATAGACATTACAAGCATCGATCGTCGTTTCCATCTCCGTCATATCGAAAAACGCAAAATCCTTGGTCGCATTGACAACATTGCCCAGGTGCTTGAGCACCTCTGAGAATTCCTTGAGATCATTTTTGAGAGCGGTGATTTGTGTTGATGCGCTGGTTAGTCCTTCGCGGCAATTTTCAACTATCTTGCAGCAGGTGGCTACAAGTGTGAAGATGTCGCCGGCAGACCAACCAAAACTCATCGAGACGTTTGATTTAAGTGGTAGTAGGTATATGAATTAGTGTGTGTGACGGTGTTGTAAGTGTCGCCGCACGTCTCTAGACATGCGAGAGACACATGCGCCGATATGCGCAGGGAAGATCGCTCGTAAAGTTGCACTTTGTTGTGGTAGAAAGTTGAGGACGAACAAACTATATAAGCATATAGTGCAGAATATAAACAAAATCACACACTCAAAACCTCAGGCAACAAACTGGGCGGAATGCCCGGGTGCGTATGAGGGATGAATAGGTAGGTAGAAATGCAGAGATTGTGGACATCTGTCATAGATCTCAACCGATAAATCGCACCCTAGTGATTTAGACTGATAGCGGAAGCTCATAAAGGCGCTAGACTCGGGAGTAAGAATAGCATACCCTCGCCTACTGGTCTTAATAACTGGGCGCATGCGTTCGTGTGTCAGAGGACATTTAACCTGATCGTCACGCCTCTAGCTGACTTCTCAATAGTCTTCAACGGCCGGCTTTTGCCAGGACAAGCCGATGGGTTTGAGAAATCATTTCTTCAAGAAAGGAATACGATAAGTCCAGTTTGAAGCAGTCTTTGAAGAGGCGGCTCGGGTACGAAAATCAGGCGTACGGAACACTTTGTGCTCGATTGAGAATGACCCTGTCAGCCACCGCACAGGCACCATCAATAATCTGTAGAAACAGAGTGGAACCTTGCCATGTGTACGGAGGAAGTAAGGACTTGCTATCGAACACATGGTATTGAGAACATGCATCAATACGAATACATGTATATACGATACATGCCGTGTCTTACCATACAGTACAGTGATAATATTGGAGTCAGTGATGTGATTGGATCGCGGATGTAATATTTGGCATAATGCGGTATTTGTTCCGTAACAAATACCACCAAGCCCTAACTTCTCAACTTCCTGAGCTAACGACAAGCCTATCGGAACGATGATCAGCATCACGTTTCTGACCTACTGGTTGTCAATTCGGTCTACACGGAGGACGGAGATAGAACAAGCGCATGCCGAACACATATGTACTAGCACTTTTATTTCATTGCGGCTGAATGGACTGAATGCATGTTTCTACGCGGCGACAAGTCAAATCATCCTTTGACTTGCGAGGTTTAACGCCCGAAAAGGTCAAACTGTTCTCATTGCTCGGGGATAAAACGTCAGGAGGAAGCTTTGGCATCGATTTACATAGTGGGAAACAGATCCATTGCGATTCCTTGATCACCACAAGGTTCTATATACTAAGTGGCCCCTACAATATTGAGAATAAATGGACTCTGTTCGCTGATGTGCCTCAAGTAAGCAAGGTCATGACCTTGGCGCTTTGCAGCTACAAGGCAAGTTTGCAGAAACTACTGAGGGATTTTCTTTCTTCAACTCCGATTATACGTCTGCGCCATAGAATCTGAGCCACCATTCGACGCTCCACTGTCGTTATGACAACTTGCACAAGCCCATCGGGGCTCATCTGTTCGACAGAGGTAGAAAGTGACTTGAGCCATCCAGCCAATCAGAGAGCTCCCTCGCCTTGCATATACGCTAGTCTTTTCTCGGAGGTTGAAGCTTGGCATCGATTCTTCGTCCAAGCCGACAATTAGTCGACTGATAGTTAAATATGTTTCAGTAGAAACGGATAAGCTCCAAGAATTTTTTATAAGTTCGACCTATAGAATCAATGTCTTTCGTGTGCTCTGTATGCGTACACTGGTTGTCACGGATTCTTGCACGGGGCATGACTTGGTGCCTCAGGCAGCAACGGACCTCCCCGCGATGACTCAAACTCCGGTATCGTCGCCGCAAACGTTTGCAAGAATCTTATCCAGGAACAACAAGCGACACCAGACCTCTCTCCTCACTCCTTTACGTCCTTTTAACCTACTACGATTATACCAAAATTGCAATCAGCCAATTCCAAACGATTATAAACCAATTGACAAATTCAATTGCGAATCGCAAGAATTTTTCTTGGGCCGCCGATAAATTCTGAACCCCGCGCATTTTGCGCCTGATTGAAATCTTGCATACATATCCCCCAGCTCAGCGCAACATGGATTTGGTCAATCAGTGAGTTCTTCTGCCTCCTCAAACGAAAACAAATCAAACTCATAAACAATGTCTAATACTTTCCCATTTAGCCTAGAAGGACGGTTATTGTTCGCCGTGCCCAAAAGTCAGTCCCTCCCCAAACCCCCCGAAGAACTCTTTTTCTAATATAAGAATAATAAACAATAGAGGGCCGCCTCCAACAAGCAACCCTCGACCTCCTCTCCGGCTCCGACATCCAATTCCGCCGCGAAACGCGACTCGACATCGCGCTCGTCAAAAACCTTCCCATTGCCCTTATTTTCCTACCTGCAGCCGACATCCCAACATTCGTCGGCGAGGGACGCGTCGATCTCGGTATTACCGGTAGAGACCAAGTCGGTGAACATGACGCCGCTTTGGGCGAAGGCGAAGAATCCGGCGTTACTGAGGTCCTTGATCTGGGGTTTGGAGGATGTAAATTGCAAGTCCAGGTACCCGAAAAGGGGGATATTACGGAGGCGAAACAGCTGGTGGGGAAGAATGTGGTTACTAGTTTTACGGCGTTGTCGACGCAGTTTTTTGCGGGGTTGGAAGGGGTGACGGAACGGGGAGGGTCGTTGAAGACGAAGATTAAGTATGTGGGTGGGAGTGTGGAGGCGGCTTGTGCGCTGGGTGTTGCTGATGGGATTGTTGATTTGGTTGGTATGTTCTTCTCCCTTTTTTGCGGTCTAAGGTTATATGACTGGACTGATCAAGGTAGAATCCGGCGAGACAATGAAAGCAGCCGGCCTCAAGGCTATCGATACCGTTGTCCAGAGCACAGCTGTCCTGATCAAGTCAAAGAACACCAAGAACGAGCTCGTAGACTTGATTGCCAGCCGTATCCGCGGTGTCATCGGTACATCCTTCCCTCCGTTTCTGTATATCAATTACTAATATTGTGGTAGACGCACAGAAATACGTCCTCTGCCAATACAACATCCCCCGCGCCCAACTCGTGGCCGCCACAAAAATCACCCCAGGCAAGCGTGCACCCACCGTGACCGCGCTCGAAGAAGCGGATTGGGTCGCTATTAGCGCCATGGTTGAGAAGAAGAAGATTGCCACTGTGATGGACGAGTTGACGACTGTGGGAGCTACAGACATTTTGGTGCTCAAGATTGAGAATACGCGGTCTCCTTCTTCCTAAACTTCGCGCGGAAACAAAGGGGGGGTATTTACGAACGGTGTCTGAAAATCATAGACAAAACGATATAGATGAAATTGGACATTTCAGAACTCTTTTATTGCAAAGGCAATCATCGTATGTCTAACCCTATCTTACATCTGTCCTGCCTCCCTCTAGGTGTTTAGATAGTACCAGTAGCCAACACATACCCCCCATCAACCACAACCGTCTGCCCATTAAGATACTGATTGGTCGCCGCAAACAACACCGCACCCCCCATATCCCTATCATTCCCTGGCCTTTGCGCAGGCACTTTCTTCTCATATTTCTCCTTCGGTAGCTCACTCTTCTGCTTCTCATCACTTTCCTGCGCCGTCATTTCTGACGGAAACACACCAGGCGCAATATTATTTACTCTTATCTTCAGACCCGAAGTGTAGATTTCGTGTGCAAGCATTTTGGTCAAATGGATGGCAGCAGCCTTTGAAGCGTTGTATGCGAAATGGTGTTGAGAGGCCTTTACGATGCCTGATATGGATGTAATATTGATCACGGTGCTGCTGAACCCTGGGATTGTTTCGGTTGCTTTTTGGAGTAGAGGTAAAAAAGCGGATGTCATGAAGAAGAGCTGTGCGACGTTGGTGCGATAGACGTCCTCCCAGTCTTCAAATGTGGCGGCGTTGTTGTCGAAGAAGGTCTCCTTGAGGCCCTCGGGGTGTTCGCGCTCAGTGTCGTGGCGTGCGGAGCCTGATATGCCGGCGTTGTTGATCAAAATCGATAAGTGGTCTTCTTTGGATTTGAAGTCGGAGACGAGACGGTCAATGTCGGTCTTTTTGGTGATGTCTGCGACGATAGGGATTATCTGGCCTTGGCCAGTGGAGTACAGCTCAGCGACGCGCTGCAGTTTTTCCTCGGTGCGTCCGACGATGTACACTTTTGCGCCGTTGACGGCGAGGGATTGCACTGCCATTAGGCCTATGCCTGAGCCGCCGCCGGTAACGAGTGCGACTATCCAAACATCAGCTTAGGTATAAGACATGGGAAGGGGGGAGAGGTACCTTTGCCCTTGACATTGAACAAATTCTCAAGCTTGAATTGCTCATTATTCGTTTCTGCGCCCATCTTTGCGGATGATGATACTAATCTCTTCGATTGGTTGTCTGAGAGAACGTTCTGTTTGGAGTAATAGTGGTTGAAAGAGTGATATTCTGGACTCAACACTGGAGATGCGATCTGCACTCGTGCAAGAGTCTTATATGCCCTCCTAGACAGATGCAGCCTATGACGCGTCGGGGCGTAAAGGAATGATGACATTTTCACTGCCTGGTATTAACTATGGTCAGACTGGGAAAAGGCAGACGTCAATTGTCCTGATATATGCATTCAACTATGGAAGCAAGTATCCATCCAGACCAGACAGATTGGCGTGGCGATTCGCGAATGAGAGACATTCTTGATTTAAACAGCTAAGAAAGGGTACGTCAACGTATAATCATTCGTTATGCAGATTTAAGTAAAATAAGAGGATTGCTAGTATGAAGAAATGTGATGTATCATCAGCATGACGTCTTAGGGCTAGGCGGGTCATGTGGGACTGTGCTGCTTAGCTAAGAATGTCATTTTGAGTCGTTTTAGGGAAATATTATTAATTATGCCGGACTGTGATATCAGATGGAATCCAATTCAATAAATAGAAGCATCGAGGCCATCTTATGGGATGATGATCAGATGGAATGTTGAATCGTCCATCACAGACAACGTATATCGCGTGACAATCTCGGAATGGTATTAGATCCTACACCTACACCTTCGATGATAATTATATAAAAAACAATCGACAACCTCATCACAGCTTAGCTGTAGTGTTGTTGCTGTCGGGAATCGCATCCGAGAAGGGCACGACTTCAACCATCGTCTTGCCCGTGTTGGCTCCCGCGTACATATCCATCAGTCCCTGTGGACATGCCTCGAGACCGCCCTTGATAATATAGTACTTTCGTTTGATTTTGCCGTCGAGTAACCATTTCTGTAGATCATCCAGAGCAGCGGGGAATTTCTTACGATAGTCGAGATAGATGAAGCCTTTCATCATGACTCGTTGGCCCTGTAAATCGTTAGTATCGCTGCCCAGAAGTGTAGAAAAGAGACTTACGATCAACATCATGATATTCTTCGGTCCCTCTGGCTTCGCCGCAGAATACTGACTGATATGCCCACTGATCGCAAACCGCGCATCTCTAGCGGCAAGTCCCAAACAAGCATCCAGAATCTCTCCTCCCACATTATCAAAATACACATCAATGTACTCCGGGCACGCCGCGCGCAGCTGCTTCTTCCAATCCTTGTCCTTGTAGTTAATCGCGACATCGAACCCCAATTCCTCCGTCAAGAATCGACACTTATCCGCACTACCGGCCAACCCAACAACCCTTTTCGCGCCTTTAATTTTGGCAATCTGTCCCACAATCATACCCGTCGCGCCCGCCGCCCCCGACACAACAACCGTATCCCCAGCCTTCAACTGCCCAACCTCCAACAACCCAAAATAAGCCGTAAGCCCAACCGTGCCCAAAACCGTCATCGCATCCATCGGCGAACATCCAGGCGGCACATTCGCTCTTTGGCTTGCAGCCTCCTTCGCGCTCAGAAGTGCATATTCCTGCCACCCTGTAACGGCAATCAACCATTCCCCCTTTTTGAATTGAGATTTGAGTGATGCGCCGACGTCGATGATTTGTGCGACGGCGAGACTGCGCATTACGGCGCCGAGTTCGACGGGTGCAATGTAGGAGCGTTTAGCGGTTAGCCATTGGCGCATAGCCGGGTCGAGGGAGAGGTAGTGGTTGCGCACGAGGACCTTGTCGGATGGAATGGGGAGGGGGATTGTGTTTTGTTTGAGACTGAAGGTGCCATTTTCGCTGTGTAAGTCGGGATTGATGGTTGGAGTGGGGGTTTTTGTGTAGAGGATCTGTTTGTTTGAGAGGGCCATGTTGATGCTATGATATGACTGTTGTGATTGTGTGGCGAAGCTTCGAAGGTATAGAAAAGTGTAGAGAGTGTAGAGAAGGAGAGTTGTTCACATTGTTTTTATTTTCAGGTAGGAGTCGACCCGGCTACAGGTAAGTACTTAGCCGTCGCGTCGCCTCCCCACCTGGCGGTAGCAGACCATCTTAGCAAAGAACCTCGGCATATATACGTACATACGTACGGGAGTCACCGACTTTCTAATGCGCAAGGATACGTGCGTAGGAAAGATTGTGGGACGTGGAGAATGTCGACTGAGTCGGCGATGTTACCCCATCGAGGCTGCCCATGCGACGCCAACGGAGATGCCGATATCGACGTTTGATTGGCTGGTACCTCGCTTAGTCATATTGCTGAGTCATTTCAACCCTATCGACACATTCATCTGGCATCACGACGTCTCAAGACATACACCAGAAGGATAGAGTGAGATTCTGTCAATCTTCAATATGATAAGCCAATAGGCGAGCATGAGATAGATGATAGTCATCGAACAAGAACTACAGACGAACTACCCGAAGGAACAAGACGAGAGCAACATCGTCATCTTAGTGACGTCAAAGTCGATCGATGATGTCGACTATCCAGATGATCGAAAGGAATATGGTATATATACAGTCTGGATTCCTCATCTTGATAAACGGACTCTATTTGACAGAAAATATCCACTACCATCCAAAAACATCGAACATACTGAATCAGATTCATCAATCGATAATATACATCATACCCACATCATGTCATCCTCATCCACAAATTATAATCAACCCGCAACCACCGACTTTCAAGCCCAACAACAACGACAGCCTCCAGCTGGAGCACAAGAATACGTCCCCAATCTATCCTCATACGAAACAGGACCCGCCAAAACCACCGCAGGACCACATCAATCCGATCTCGCCAACAAACTCGACCCCAGGGTTGACAGCGACCTAAACAACCGCGCTCAATACGCACCGGGAACAACGACAACCACAAACTCGCATCCCGGCGCAACTGCATACGTCGCAAACCCTCAAGCAAACAACACTCTCGGGCCACACGAGTCCGATTTGATGAATAAATTCGATCCTCGCGTAAACAGCAAGACGGGCGAAATGAGCACAAAATCTACGAATGGCGACGGTACGGGGCCACGGAAGGAGCCCGTTAACGCTGGCAGCACCAACACCAACTTTGATACTACCCCTACCACTACGTCCGACTATACAAGTACTGCACCCAGCGGTAACCCCGGCCACACATACTCATCAACATTCAAACCAACCTCATCCACCAAACCCAGTACGAGCGGCGGGGTAGTCGGCGGTTCGTCAACGGGTGCGCCCGCCGTGCCGTCACCGGTCTCGACGCCGACGGGGTACAGTCGTGACCAAGGAAGCTATAACCCTGCTGTGGGTACTGGATATACGCCTACGCATAGAGAGCAGCAGCAAGCTGCTACGCAGCCGGCGACGGTGCCTACGTCGGCTACGACGACTGGGACGCAGACTACTGAGGCTGACACTGGTGCAGGTGCTGGTGCTGGTGCTGGTGCGTCAGGTAGTCAAGGTGTTGCCGGTGGGATTAAGGGTGTTGTTGCTGGTATTCATGTATGTCCCCTTTTCCCAACCCCGCGTATATTTGACTCGTGCTAATAAGGATAGGGAGCCGGTGAATCGATCCGAGGGACATTCAATGCCGCCGTTGATCGCGCGTTTAATGAGCCAGAGGGTGTAGCCAAGAACGAGGCCATTGGTCGTGAAGGTGAATACGAGGCTAGATCGGGACAGTTTGCGCCTTCGACGAAGCAGCGCGAGGGATTTAATACGCAAAACAGGACTTAGACTGGGTATGTGTCAAGACTGAATGTTGTGTGCTACGTTTAGCTGTATACGAAGTGATGAATGTTTAATTCTTGTACATCAGAATGAAACTGTATTGGACAACCTGACGCCGATCGTAAAATAAGAAATTGGTATCATCCCCCGTAAAAAAACGCCATCCATCCATCCGACCAGGTAGATAGATCAGATCAATCTAACGTCAACCTCCCTCCCCCCATCCCGCCCCTCGCGCACATCAACCACAATCCCACAATCCATCAACACCTTCCTCACATCCTCCATTCCCACCAACTCCGGCTTCGAGGCAAGATCGTCAAGTATCGCCTTGAGTTCTGTTTTCGCGTCTTCCACCGTCATTCTATCATTCGTATTGTTTGCGTCCTCGTTGACGGCGAAGGCTGCGTCTGGATTCAGATCTGGATTCGCGTCCGCGGCAAGCACGAAAGCGTAGTACTGTAGGAGACGCTTGATTTCGGTTATGGTGTCGAGGTAGGTTTGTTCGTAGAGACTTGATATTTCTTTGATGGAGGCGTGTCGTTGGACGTTGTTGTTCATCGGGGCTTGAGTGACTGCCACTTCGACGGGGTGGGTGAGGACTGGTGGGAGGTCGGTTGAGGCTTTGCGCTTGAGGGCGGATGGCTGTTTTAATATTCTTAGTTTTTGTTTTCTGGTTAGAGGGTTTGGGAGGGATTTACCGGCTGAGCCTGGGTCGACATTCTTTGTTGCGTTGACTGATAGACTGTCTTGCTTTTAGGAACGATGTCGAGCTGATGAGATTTGAGATTAGGTCAAGGGAAGAAGGCGAGAGAAGGTGAGATGAGAGGAAGAGATGCCTCTTGCAGGCGCCGAGGGAAAGAGGTTCCCCCGGCATGAATGCGGAAGGAGCGCTCGACTGCCATTGTTCTTCAGTCTATTGTTCTTTGTCTTCCCCTACAGCATACAATATCAACCTCCCTCTCTAGAACAATAGAGAATATACCCTTCGCCTATTTCGTCTATTTTGATGCCAAACAACCACCTTCCTAATTCGGCAACCTTCCAGCAATGTTATAGAGCTTTCCGCGTATGACGTCATCACATCCTTCACCATCCTCTGCTTCCTTTTTCTCTTCCTTGTCAACTCAACTCGACGTATCGCATTTGACAAGATACAGACTAATCTTTGCCCCGAAGTTCAAAGAGAATCATCCAGCCAAGTCAGATCAATGCATGATGCCATGCCGTCATGTCGCCAAGATCGGGGACCATTCGCCAACTAAGCTTTTTGGCCTCTACTTGCTAGTCTTGTATACCGAGTAACTATAGTTGGGTGCTGATCTTTCGTAATCCGTATATCATCTTTGTTCTCTCAATGAATCTCACATCAGCTTGTACTATGTATACATACTACTACGTGCTGTCTACTGACTGTGTTTATACGAATACGAACGATTGGGTTTTGTTACGTCCGGCTCCGCGCGGAATGGCGGGGATCCGCTATGTAGGCTGTGCTTCCTCTTAAGGCGTCCCGATCCAGTTGCGCTGAGGTCAGCTTTTTTTTTCCCCTTCTTTTCCCTTCTATAACTACACTTAGAACTATTTGTACATTGACAAGTATTTTTGCATTTCTGTATACTTTTTGTTACTTGTCGCAATTGCCCGCAATTCTCGAGACAATCGCATCGTCTATATGGCTATTTTGTATCCCGATATCCACATTTTGCTTCCTTTGGATATACGCAGTCGCAGTCGTAGTCGCATCGCAATTGGCGGGGTCGATTGCCATGGAGACGCAACACCCCCAAAAAACGGCAACAACGACATACGGCGAAAAACCTCCTGTTGAACATACTCCTCTTCCACCGTCACAGTTACACAAATTGACTACCCAGTCAGACACGGACATCCCACCGGCCGAAAGCGGCCAACCCGAGAGGTGGTCAGACTCCATCAGCGAGGGGGTAATAAGCAGCGGCGACGACGAAATCGATAACGAAGTTGAGAATGAGGCAGATGAGGACCAGGTCAATGATGTGCTGGGTGTTAGTATAAGTCAAGTCCAGAGCCGGATGAAAGCGCGCCAGACACCCGCCGAAGAGAAAACGCGCGCAATTGAGAGGTCCGGGGGTTATTTTGATGTTATACCGGACGACAGCTCGTCGGTGTTGCAGGATCAAGTGCAGTTGTTTGAGGAGCCGGAGTCCATCGAAGAACCAGTCGTACAAAGTGCTGAGAGGAGGAAACTCGAAAAGAATGCGCCGAAAAGTAATCGACACTCATTCACAAGATCGATGCTGATGTCCAGTCTGTCCGGGAGGAGGCGCGCGTTGTCTGGTGATTCCGGGTATGGGATAAATCTGAGGAAGTTGTTGCCGGATTTTAGCTTGTCGCCGAGTCGGCAGAGTTCGTCGTCCACGAAATTCAATTCGACGGATTCGACGCTCCGGTCGAGGTCGTCGAGTACGCCGCAGGGAAGTCCGCGCCGACGGAGAGATGATAGTGCAGATACACCGGTCAATGCAGCGTCGAAGTCCTCGAGTACGATACACTCGACCAACGATGACGGGCTAGCGGCATTGGGCGCGTTACAGAATACTAGAACGCATTCGTATCAACAATACCCAATTACGAAAAAACGACCTCCACTGAGTGTACGACAATCTCTGTCTGATGAAAGTTTATACGTGAGGAGTCTTTCCCGAGTTTCTACGCTGGAACATCGACCGCATTATGAGAATGTCCATTCGCAGGTAAACAGTCGCTACAAAGCCATCAAGGATAGTCTACAAGACTCGAGCAGCCGAATCTTCAGCATGCCGAGTTTCACTCTTCCAGATTTCAGACATGAATGGCATCCAGGCCGTTTCTTAGGAGATTACCAGCGAAAAGATGGCGTGCCGGCGGGAGATGCTAGAATCAAGAGCAGCGCAGAAGTCGGCAGCGAAACGAGTTTCACTGGCAGCAAACCCAACGTCAGATCGAATACAGTCTACCCGTTCCTCGATCAGGCAGCCTCTCATATAACCGGCGACGTCGTGGTTATGGGCGGTTATCGAGGATCGATCCTTCGCTCCGCGAAACCACCCCATCGACAGCTCTGGGTGCCCATGAAAGTGGGCCTGAATATTCGCAAAGTCGACCTTGAGGTTGGGTTGACTCCTGAGGATGAAGAACGCATGGAAGAAACCATAATCGCGCGGGAAGTTTTATCGCATATCGGTCCTGTGGATATTTGTCGACGATTACTGCAACGACTGAGCAAACATGAAAAGTCCCGGAATGGCGATATACGTGTGTGGGATTATGGGTATGATTGGCGGTTGAGTCCGCATTTGCTGTCTAAGCGACTGATCAAGTTTCTGGAGGGTTTGCCGTGCAATGCGCCTGGGGTCCCGCCAGAAAAAAGAGGTGCATATGTTATTGCCCATAGTCTTGGGGGGTTGATTACTAGACATGCCGTTAATCAACGACCGGAGCTGTTTGCTGGGGTGGTATATGCGGGCACACCACAGCACTGCGTGAATATTCTCGGACCACTACGAAACGGCGACGAGGTGCTGCTCAGTTCCAAGGTTCTCACTGCGCAAGTCAATTTCACGATTCGCACAAGTTATGCCTTGCTTCCTGACGATGGCAGATGCTTCATCAACAAGGATACCAAAGAGGACTATCTGGTGGATTTCTTTGACGTAAATTCATGGGACAAACATGCCTTGTCACCTTGTATCACTGCACCACTGCCACCTTCGGGTAACGAAACGAACAACAGAAAGGGGATCATGGATAATCTACCGAGTTCACTCAGCACGCTTCCAAGAATCGGGCTAGGAAAGAAGAGACTTTCCATGAAACTCACCAAATCGAACTCCATCTCATCCCATGGCCAAACACCACGCGCATCCCGCGAAAAAGATCAACGCGAAAATGCACCCGGTGGAAGCGAAAACGAAGAAATTCCCGTCGACTCCAAATCCAAAGGCGGCCCAGTAGCAATCGCAGGCGGAACAGCCGGCGGAATCCTAGGCCCCAACACCGCAAACCCGCCACCAGAGACAACAAACACAAACCAAGCTACGACCAGCAGCAGCAGTATCCCCTCGAATATGAACACCGGCGCCGGAAACGCGGCGGCAGCTACTACGAGCACAATTCCGCGGGAGGAAGCGCTCGCCTATCTGGAGCGCACGCTCAAGGAAGTAAAGCAATTCCGACAGGAGCTTGCGTTTAATGAGGAACATCAAAAAGCGAATCGATATCCTCCATTTGCGGTCATGTATTCCAAGGCTTTGCCCACTGTGTATGGGGCACGAGTTGCTTCACGCGACGATATAAAGCGAACGGATGCATATGATGATCTGGCCTTTGCGGCTGGTGATGGTGTTTGTTTGGCGTCGGCGGCTATGCTACCGCATGGGTATAGAGTTATCAAGCATGGGCTCGTGAGGAGTGAGCGCGGTCATGTAGGATTATTGGGTGATTTGGAGGGTGTTGGGCAGTGCTTGTTGGCATTGGTCAGAGGGAGGGAGGCTGGTGTTGGCGTCAATACCGAAAAGTGATGATGATATTAAACGACGTGGCGGAGGTACATAGATGAATACCCTGTATATAAGAAATGTAGATATGACGATTATTACGATAGATTTGACATATGTCAGACAATGATGAACGCTTGCTGGACTTTTCAAAACAACTTCAGGCACAGTTCAGGGGGGTCAAGCAGGATCAATCTGAATAGCCCTGACCTTCCTAATTCTTCCCTTGAGAAACAACTCCGTTCCCATCGCCTCCACCTCTTTGATTGTCTGCCCACTCCTCAATAACCACTGTTTACTACCGTCTTTCCCTTCCACCCTCCGCACAACAACTTTACTCGGCCATACTTTCGCCGTCTGACCCATCATCTCCTTTTCGAAGGATTTATTAAACCGTCTATCCTTGACAGACTCATGAATCCACTCATTCGTATACCCAACCTTATCATTCCCATCCACATACTCCAACGGCGTCCGATTACACTTCCCAAACAGCAAAACCTCCATATACTGCGCAAACGAGTATACCTCTTCCTGCCCCAAACTCGTCGCCCAGGGCATAATCGCTGCTTCCTGCAGCTGTCGCGCCGGATTGTGGAAAAGATACTCAAGATCGAATTCGAGTTGCTTATCCTTACTCGCATGCGAAATCATCCACGCCAACGAAATGTCTGATAATCGCGGATCTTCCTCTCCACCACCGACATCTGCATGCGCACCCGAGAACCATACCTGCAGCAATTCTTGATCCTCGACTTTGGTGGGTGTATGCCACAACGTCGGCGTGAACGCCTTTCGTCTTTCGTCCAGCGACAACGCGTGAAACGCATACCGCACATCCGGCGACAAAATCGTGTTGGGTAACTCAAATTTCTCCCCAAATAACTTGGATGTAAACTTGAAATCGTGGAAACCCACTGTATCAAACACACCAATCAACCGAATCGTGAACCGGGGGAGTTGGTCGCGAAACCCAAGCTGCCGACGAGCCTCGTCGTCGTAAGTCAGTTTCTTGCGTTTGTAGTAATCGTTGTAGATGATAGGGAAATTGTCCATGCCGCGGGGAGTCAAAAGGCCCATGTCAGCGACGAGACCGGCCACGGCGCGAGCGGTGTATGCGCCGCGCGAGAAGCCGAAAAAGAAGAGTTCGTCGCCTGGTTCGTAGTTCTCTGCTAGGAAAGCGTAGGCGGCGCGAACGTTGGCGCTTAGACCGACGCCAGTCAATCCTATCCTCATCAATACATTTGTTCTTTCCCTGGGAGGAATTGGGGACACACCGCCGAGATACTGATCCAAAACTCCCGTTCCAACACCCTTTTGGTAATACGTGATTTGGGGAATCAGAGTCCGCACGCCATCGACATTAACTTCGGCGTGCGGTTTGATGGCGCGCGCGATACGGGTTATGTTGCTTAGCGGGTTGTTGATTTCCTCGCTGTTGCCGTCTTCCCATGTTCCTACATATCCCACAAATTAGTTGGGAGTCGAGATATTATGGTTGGGAAGGAAAGGGAGGGAGGGGTTACCATCGCAGCAGACGATTAGGCGTTTGTTTAGGGATACTTTTGGTTCGGATGTGCTCCCCATGATTATGTTGTCTGTGAGTCTCGCTCTTGTACAATTATTGTCCCGGTTCGACTGCTGTCTAGTCGTTGTAGGTGTTTCTATATTCAACACCTGTATGTACTATGTACACAAAACACAGACGAGACCAGAATAAGATCTCGACGAGCAGAGGACGCCAGGCTTATTTAAACCCCAACTAAACTATCCATTGCAGCATCGCTGCTACTAGTAGTTACTGGTTTAGGTAGCCCACGCACGATCCATCTTCATCCGTGCGGTCCTCGCCCTGCGGAGAATTCCCCATCGTTCATTCATTGATACGATCGTGGCGCATGCATACATCCCAGCTCCTAAAAATTCGATCTCTTTTCTTCTTCCTTGTCCAGAGTAGGGTTGAAAAGGTTGCATATCAGCTGATCGGCAGTCGCTGATGAGAATTTCCAACAAAGTGATTGGCTGACTGTGCAGATGCCGTCAATGCGTGGTAGCCGTGGCTCATTCAGATTCAGCTGAACTGTGCGTCTAAAAGCGCTGTTAAAGATGCTAAGATGTGACGAGTCCGAGATCAGCTAGATGGGCCGCTAAGTGGGTTTCCCTAGCCCTTCTGGGGGACGGCTCTGGGGCTGGGTGGTTTACTGCGGCATAGGCCGTGAACCATTTCGCGGTCCTGTGGGACGGCGTGAAGAACTATTTTCGAGGAGCATGTACGCTCTTTTTGCTCGGATTGATCGGTGCTTGTGAAGATTGTAGATTGGAGAACGTGCCGGAAGACAAAGTCTGATTTGTATGAACCAAGCAGCTATGCATATGCAAAGGAATCGGACTTGTAAAACTCTTCGGGTCAATCTGGTGTGAAGTATGCCATGACTAATCGGAGTACAGCTGGACGCCATGTGGAAACCTTGCTGGATATCATAACGGTCTAATGTCGAAAAACGACATAGGTATATAGCCAGCTGAAAAGGAAATGGGTTTAAAAGTCTTGGGAAACCTTCGAAGTCTTGGAATCTTTGAAAAAAATCTATTCATTGAGTAGCAAGCGATGAGTAAAATGGCGTTGATTATTTATAATAAGTATAGGTATAGCGGGACATTTCGAGCTGAATAGACGTCGAGCTGACTTTGTAGACACAGACGACTGTCAATACAGTATATTCTACTCCTTTTGATATTTTCCCACATCTTTTTCGCAATCCGGTTCATGAAATTTATCGCTCAGACTGGAAGACTGAGTTGCTATACTTAGGGTTACTCCCGGTGGCAGACAACACAACAGAATGATTAGGGCTAGGAGATTGATACATGTCAAACAGTAGAACAGATATACTGTCTGACACTTTAATGATTATACAATCGCCGAGATTGACTGAATGGCAATTTCACTAGCGCAATTGTCGCATGGATGTAAATGGTACTAATTGGGTAATTAGGGTTGAGCTTAGGATTAGGGCTAGACGGCAAATACAGGTGTTGCGTGGAGTATTTGGACTTATTACATTTGCAAGACAGGAGGCATGGATTCGTTGAAAATAAACAATAAAGCAAAAGTTTACTTGTACCACTAAGCTCTGTATATGTAATGCAAGAAAACCTCAATTTTTCTCGGGGGAGTTTGATTCGATCAGGAAAAGACAGCAGCTAAGCCCCAAGTAAGGCCCGTTGCATCTAGGCCAATGAACAGAAGCCATCAAGCTACAAAAACCTTTTTAAGAAAGCAAATTGCCTCTCCGTGCCGTTTTCCTGTTAACCCGAACCATTTAGCTATAACATCAATTCCACGACGCATCTCCATCGAAGCATCGGGGCCGTCCGTTCCCTCCTTGACGTTCTCTGAACTTTTCCAGCTGGATTTTCGAAGAGCTCGTACGTATTAGACCTGGGTGCTCAGTTGAATCTCAATTTGATGTTTTTGCTTTCCTGATGTCCTGTTATCTAACAGCTTTCTAGCAAGAAAATGTGTTACATAGTAACGCAGTATCATTGTGGACATCGCAGCAGTCCAAAGCTAAGTTCCACAAACTGTGAATGTGACAAAACCACAGTACATAAAATCTCTACACTGTGCAAAGGCCGCAGGTGCCCGTAAGTATTCTTTCCAAGCAGAGTCAATCCAAAGAGACATATATCCTGTGGACATTTATTAATACGTATTACTTTTTTTACTAGAGCGCCATTGTTAAAGCTGTGGGGTGAGACACCTACACAATCGCACTTTGAAAGTAGCGACCCGAAAAAGCAATCGCAGATAGAGCGGGAAATTTGAGCGGAAGAATAAATGTTAGGCAATGAGAAGTTTAATTTAAGACAACTGTGATAAAAGTATTCGACAAGTACTGTATATAGCCCTCTATTCGGTCGAGTATTACTTTGTGTGTTAGGCCTATGTAGACGGCGGGGAACTTTGGCACTGTGCCATTTGTGCCTCTATCGTGGATTTGAATTCAAATCGGGGTCTGGTTGATTGCTAGGCAGAATTGAGGTTCGATTCTACTGTTAGCGTGGGCAGATTTTGGTTGATTGGCTAGCTGCACGTCAGGCGCTTAAGTACTGCTGCATTGTGACAGCAAGGCTCTTCATTGAATCCTTCACAGCCACTCGAGATCCAGCCTCGAGTAACTGTCATTAACCTCTACCCTCAAATACAAATCTATTATCGTATCCTCTGAAGGAAAATCTATACGCGCGTATGTTATCTTTAACAGCGCAGGTAATCCAAACGTTACTGGGAAACCTCAAGTTCGCGAGTTAACATACGTTGAAGTCGATTCCATATAACCTATTGTTGTTTTCTGTCATAACATTTGCTTGCCGATCATCATGACTTCTCACAATCTTGATGCGGAGGGTCGTTCTCATGAGCAAAGAGATTTAGCACTAAGATTCTATCGGTACTTCCCTCACATGGCGAGGTTACTCAACGGGGTTGGCGTTGAGCTGGTCGACAACCTCCAAATCCCAGAGAACGAGGTTATCAATCTGGACATACAAGGAATGGAGATCGGATATACTAGCTGCAATACTCCTCGGAAACTGTGGGATGCGTTATCCGTACGTTTCTTCTCCCCTTTTATTCCCTTGACACTCTGCTACGATCCGACTAACGGAATGGAATGTCTTAGAAAACCAATAAAGTAGGGGCTAGCGACGCATATGGACAACTTATGTATGTTTTGCTTAAACACTCATTTTTATGTTCACTCCTCTGATTAGACACAGATCCATTCGTTCTCTGACTCCGCAGGATGTTTTGACTATTGCGTGCTGCTTAGAAGGCCATTTTAATATTCAGGACATATTCAAAGATTTCCTTGCCAAAGCTATGTCGCATGTACGAGCTTTCTTTTTATTTCCACCTTGCTCAGTTTCTGACCGAAAAAAGTTTAGCTTCCCCCATTACAATTTCAGTACCCATGATTCACAAATCGTCTGGTCCTGGTCCATCAAATTGTACTGCATAAAGTCCTCAAAGATGCCAATGTTCCCATTGGCATTTGGGGAAGACTACGGCAGATTCCCAAGCAGTGATGACCTCGTCATCTGTCGCTCCAATACCATTGTTGCACTTGCATTCGATCGTCATGGTAGGAATGGAATTGTTGACAGTGGAGGCTCCTGGCGCGTTCTCGTCCTTGCAAATGGCAGATACTTTGACAAGCGTACGGAGGTATCTCTCGTATTCTGTGGCCGCTTTGCGGGATACGAGGCGTTTTTGAAGACTTTTCTTGATGAGTTGACTGATTCCCGGAGGAAGATGCGTCATGTATATGAGCAGATCATGGATTTGACGAAGCCAAAGGTAGGCTGAGCCTCCTTGCTTTTCTCAAAGCAATTGATGACTGCCTATTCCATTACTGAGCGCTACATAGGACAATATTATATTCGATGAATCGATTCGGGATGACTTCTTCGGAGATTCCAGCTTTAACCTCTCCAGGAACTACTTCTGGGCTTTGAAAACTATCGAGATTCTAAATGGAAGCTTGGAAGCACTCTTAGAGAGATGGGAAGCATACAAGGATATTCCAGTACAACTGGATACTGGGGTTGAAAATCAAGATACAGATCCTCATGACCTTATGAATTCTTTACCGGAACCACTTAAGGAGATTATAGACGATATAGAAGGGGAAATGCACAAACTTCGCGAGATGATCAGCTTGAATGACAAACGAAGGCAAGAGATTAGGATGCAATTACAAGAAGTACTTTTTCCATTGTTCAAGTTTCTGTTTCATCCTTGAGATCCTGACAAAAGAGTCCTAATAGGTATTCAGTGCATCATCAGCGCGAGAAGCCCGAACGGCAGTCATACAGGGGAGATATGTTCGTACCTTGACATCAGTGAGTGCCATACCCCCATAAGCATAAGCCAGAATCAACGGAGGGACTAACCACAATAGATTTCCACCGCGTTTCTACCAATCATGCTAGTAACAGTAAGCTTAATCATTTCTCAGCGTTAAGATCTATCCACCTTTTTTACTAACCATAATGTTAAATGGTAGTCAATCTTTTCAATGTCTGTAATGCCAAGCTCTGCAAACATGCAAACCCTTGGAATTACTCTTGCAGCAGTGTGTATTCCGGTATACATCTGTGCTCTGATCTTGACCGGAGACTTGCCTATCGCCGTGATCATTCGGTTTTCTCAAGCTCCGTTGCAATATCTTGAATGGGTCAAAGGTGTGCTATACAACTTCTTAAAATACTCTAGTTCAAGAATTGGAGTCTTTCGGCAAGTACGTACTAACTACTTCTCTATCTGTCAAGGTCAAATACGTTGGGTGGCTGCGAACTTGCGTCAATTGCGAACCCAGAAAAAGGAGCATCTACCGACGACCAAGAATGAGCCTGGTTACCGAACTTCTTAACTAGACTGAATTAATTTTTCTCATTTCATATTCATATAAAACATTGAGGCGAATTTAAGGATGAATTGAATCTAGATCTATCAGACCACATGGATAAGGCTGCGGCGGGACGTTTCGCAAGTGGGTCCTGCGTGTTTACCTTAAATAGACATCCGTTGCGGCCTCGAATTTCAGGCGTCACGCTAGGGCAGTAGGGGCGGCGGAAATTTTCCTGTTACGTCGACGCCGCAAAGCAAACCGCAACATTCCGTTATCAAGTCAACGGAAATATCAGTTTCCCCTATAGGTATATGGAAATTTATGCCATTGGTGTGTGTCGATGAAATTTATATCGCATAATGCGGAGACCATCTCCCGCAAACGCAAACATGCACGGCGCGCTTGTGAGGCATGTCGAAGAGGCAAAAGACGCTGCAATCACACGCTGAGTCTTGATTCTCGTGCGATTGAAGTGGCGGCGATCCCCAGTCGTACAGATAGAGTATCCCGTGCACAGCAGGAGCACACTGAGGATGACTTTGGCTATGGTACTGGTCCAACGACAGACTCCGCTACCCCAGAAAATGCAAATGCCGTTCCACAATCAAGGTATTCAATCGGTGAGCTACTTGAGGCAGCGCAATACAGCAATCAGAACAGCCATGACGACTCGAACTTACGCTATTCCAGAAGGTTCATTGGCGACCTGAATCCAGAGACTGTCTTCCGCTCTGTTACTAGCCCTGCGACAACTACACGGGGACAATCTAGTCAAAACAGTGTAGGGACATGGCTTGTCGACAGTCTAGCATCCAGTGGACACGAATCAGAGAATCGCACAACCATGCAAACCAGCATATTTTTTAATCCGAGCCCAGCAACTCAAAACATGCTGTCATCGCTTCTTGAGACGGAATCTTTTAATGTGCTACCGCCGACGCCATATCTTTCTCAACTGCTATCATTCTATGTAGAGGAGAACCATCCTCTGTTGCCGCTCATTGACATCAAATCCTTTGAAAGGAGCATTGACCGCAATTCCAAGATCTTACTTTCCCAGGCGATGTGTCTACTTGCCTCGATGAACCCGCAGTGTAAGCCGCTATTGTACTTGCCGGACGAGGCCGAGCCACTACCACCTCGAATATTTGGACGCCGCATCTTCTGTGCCATGCGCTGTTCTATTGAACTCGGTGCAGTCACCAATAGAATGGTGTTGATCCAGGCATTAGGTTCTTTATCCTTATTTACCGAAGGCCCAGAAGGTCCCGAAACGGCGTCTCAGCTCTGCGCTAAAATGATACAGTTGGTCCAAACGCTGGGTCTGCATATCCAGAGAGGATCCGGTCAAGAGGAGGAATATGAAGTCACATGTCTCTGTTGCGCTTGGGCTTTGGATCGACTCAATGCAGCGATTCATGGGCGGTCGGTTCTCATGCATGAGAGAGATATAGGGATGGATCTTGATAAATGCTTTGAGGTTCAAAAGCCTGCTTTCAGGTTGCTACTAGTAGTCGTTTCTCAGCTGGATCAAGTCATTGATTTATACCGGCCACATTCAGCGTCGAAAGGTGCAGCCATTGAGTCCAACTATCCACAGTTTGACGATATCGTGGTGTCCGCTCAATGCACCAATCTGAATGCTAGACTACTTAGTAAGTGCAGATACACCAAGCTGCAAGGACTTATACTGACAATCCTATAGCTACGGTTGAAGTCTTGTACTATGCAGTCGCCATACTTTCATGCCGAAGCACAGACAAACCCTCGAACAATCACGTACGACAAACCTATGCCGCCTCCAAAATCAATTTCATCCTTGAACAAGGTACTCAGAATCAGAACCAACTACTCATATATCTTCCATTTATTCCATATGCGGTATCGCTATCAATGAGCATTTCTTATAACCAGATGCGTTACACCAAAGTCGCTATGTATAGATCACGCGCACGGGAAGAGCTACAATCTACTTGCAGTTTGCTGGAAAGGCTCGGTACTCATTTCTATGTTGCTTCTGCTATGGCCAATATGGGTAAGGCAACGATAGCAGAATTGGACCGAGTATCTGAGAATGTCCTTCGTGAGAAGAACACCGATGCACGTTCTCACGACACTCAACGGCGGAACGAGACTAATCATCGACCAGTCGCTTCTTATGCATTTGAGGGTCAAACTGATTTTAGGCCCACGCATTCTGGGCTGTCTTCTACTGTCAATACATTCAGTGTTTCTGACATTGATGTGTTTGATATGTTTGATCCTAATTTTGGGCTTGAGAATATTGATGCGGTATTTCAAAGTAACCTTGATATGTCTATGCCGATGTACCTTCCGTTCTATACTGGAGGCTTAGATACGGTCTGATCCAAACCTACCGACTATGATCACCAAAGATATTCTATCACCTCGAATAGAATCCAACTATCAACTGAGCAAAGCCTCAAACTCCCGCTTGAACTTATTCGCCTTCTCCAAATGCTCTACTATAACATTCGCAGACTTCCGTGCCCCAAGCTCGCCCATGAAAAAGAAATGATTCCCCGGGATTGAATACGAAATCTGACCAGGCAACGAATGCACCATCTCAATCAACTTATTCCAATTCCCCTTCTCAGCAATCTTTGCGACATCATGACTCTCTATCTCGTGCATCAATTTGCGCGTGAGCACAAAACTCCAGGTTGCCTGGTCAGTGATTACATGCCGGGCGTCTAGCGGACTTGTACCTCCCACAGTCGCAATCATGGGACAATGCTCGGCCTCATGTACCATTGCATCTTCAGTTGACGTCCAATAATCTTCGACGAACTGCCGGCTTTCGGTGTCGTAGCGGTAGTTCCATCCTCGCAGACTCACGGGGGTATATCCAGTGTAATCTCGGCGGTAAATTTCTTCGGGAAAGATGGGTCTTGCATTGTTCCATTGCTCGTTTTGGTCTTGAACTTGTCTGATGAACATCTTGTCTAAACCTTTCGCTGTTGCATACCCAGCCGTCGTACTAGATACTCCTGTTGGTGGTGCTCTCGCACCATGGAAGCCAGGAGTAGCTGCAAAGGACACGAAAAGGACAACTTCAATACCTAAAGAATGCGCATGAGCGCTATACGGAATCACAATCCTGCCAGCCATACTCCATGCTACGAGTACAACCTGCTTCGACAAGCCATGCTTTTCGATTATCCTGTATGTAACTTCTGCGGCTTGCTTTCCCCAGTCACGGATGCGGAAATGTGGTGCGGTAGGTGGGATAATTTCAGGCTCGCTTTGAATGGGATATGAAATGGCGAGTAGGCCATGACCGTGACTGTTCAGCCAGTATGCCAAAAAGTCTTTTTGTTGGTAACCCTCGTGTCCACCATAGGCGACTCGAGCGTTGTGTTCAGCGCCGGGTATGAACACAACCAGAGGTTTCTTGGGGTCAGCTGGAAAGAAGTTATAGAGGGTTGGAAAGCCGGCTGCCTCATCCAGCTGTTCTCCAGCGTATAACTTTGGTGTTGATTCGGTCATTTTTATAGACAATATTGACGCAAACGAATATCAACTCGCTTGATATTGTATTTTCATCCTTGTTTGTCCTTCTGCCCAGTCAAATTCTAGTGGATTTCAAAGACCACTTTTACATGGAAGACTGCCCGAGAGTTACTTCCACGAGAGTAAAGATGTATGCGCATAGAATTAGCCCATCTGTTCTGACGAGATGACAAGGAAATCCTTCTAGCAATAGACAACTTGCTTCTATTCTGTAGACTTGAAACAAGACTAGAATAGTTCTCATTTGAAGCATGAACATTTTCCACGGGATGTTACACTCCGCATTTTCGGGGAGAAATCCGCAATTAACCGAGAGCCGACATCAATCGATCTATTTACGAATTCAAACCATAAGACTTATACGTAGCAAAATTCTCTGGAAAAATCATTGAGGCTATAGGTATACTTCAGGTGCCCAGGAAATATTGGCAGTGTTACCTTTTCCCCGAAGGTTTATTCTGATGTCAGCTCTTCCGGTAGATACCTACTTATGTATGTATCGTTGGAATGCTTGGAAGTTGATGTGATCACAGTACAAGCTACTTAATTCAATCAATTAATTGTGCCCACATGTGCAGCATTGAACCTTTCAATGGCCACTGTAAAACAAGCAATACATAAGCATTCTACTTTTGAATCAAGCTTGGATGGAGACATCTATCCATCTCGGCATTTAAGAGGGCTGCTGGATTACCCGAGGTCATCAAATGAATTTCATATTATAAGGCTGGCTAGGTAAAAGAGTGATCTCTGAAGTAGGTTTCAGGATAACGACCAAGTATACAAAGTTGATAAAATTATAATAGATCTACCTGACCGACTTCCCTCAATGGCCTGGCTCATCGCACAGTATCCAACAGATTCGAATCAGAATAAACGACATCAAAAGCCTCATATAGCATATAATCAAACTGTTTAGGGGCCATCTCAAGCAACTCATTGCTGAGTAGTTCCATGCACTTTTCCCCATCCCAACTTCTCAATAAACTCTGCAGAAGATCCTGCAATACCCAGTCCCCCTTTTTTTGCATCCTCTGCAGCGTTTGGTCGAGATCATCTTTTCTCAAAGCCATTGTGAGATGATGATATTTGAAAAGGTTGATGGGATTTTCATCTTGTGATGGTACGAAATCATTTAGAAACTCGACTATCGCGAGGAGGCGTCTCATTTGATCTGAATACAGATTTGGTGATTTGCCCTCCCAGTTTTCTAGAGCTCGCCAAGTGGCATCTAGAAGATCCACCCCTTTTAGATTCTGGAGAAGGGTTTGGATTTCAGGGAGCGCTATGAAGGCGTCGCCGGAAATAACGTTAGCAGCGGTGTATAACATGTCGTCTATATCGTCAAGAGTCAGGTTGCAGACTTGGCCTGGAGGGACCAGGACTGAAGCGCCTGAGCTGTCGACTCTTTCATTCTCGATTTTTAAACCTGATAGAAGCTCTTCTATTGAGGCATCGTCGTGGTCATTGGAAGACGCACTTTCGCTACCTTCATCGTCAGCGTCATCTTTTTCAATGTCAAAATCGGAGCCTTCCAAGTCTGCTTCAGTGCCCGAGACTGATGGGACATATGATTGATCATCCTCGCCATCTGAGTCCCAGATTGCTGCGTCATAAGTCCTGGCATGGAATGATTCGTTCGTTCTATAGATAAAATATTCCCCAAAAGAGATATCATCAACCTCATCAGAGTCATCAACTCCAGTATTAGGTTTTCCGCGCGATTGATCTTTTTGCGTATGAGACGGACCAGCTTGAGTAGCTTGAGTTTCAGCATCGACTATAGGACTTTTCCTCATTTCGAGTTCACCCTCGTCAATACCCGGTGTACTCTTGTCAAGGCCTATCTTGTCTTCTATCTCCTTGTTTTCTTCAGCTTTGTCAATTGGGCCAATTTGAAGGCTTTGTAGACCTCCTGAGATTGCGCCGACAGCCTCACCACTTTCGCTAGAATTCTGCTTATCCACCAAAGCCGTCTGGCCTGGAATCATAGCTTGACGAGCTCTGAGCCATCGATAGAATTTATCATTCCAGTCAGCTTCAGTCACCCTCCGCGGCTTCCTCTCATCATTCCTCGGTAATCGAATTAGGATTCTTTTTCCGTTGTACCAGACATATGTCGCCGTCCTGACGTTTACCGTGGCGTCGAATAACTTGATAGTCGAAGGCTTCTGTTCTGTAGATAGGATGCCACTTTGAGTACTTGGACTTTGTTTTTCAGTTCGGGATGTATTGGTACCTTTGGCGTGTAGCTTCTCAGCATTGACTTCAGTGCCGAACGACTTAAAGTCTGCTTCTGAAAACAGCAAACCAGTTTGGATGCTCGAAACAGGCTTCTCAGACTTGGATGTATTAGTGTCTTCTGCATGCCGTTTCCCAGCCTTGACCCCAGCGTCAAACGACTTGAACTTCGGTTCTGGGAACAGCAAGCCACTTTGAACACTCTCAAACGGGTTCTCATTCTTGAATGTATTGGTATCTTCGGCGTGTGACTTCTCAGTCTCAACTGGCGCAATAGACGACGAGCCAAAGACGAATATCTTCTGTTGTGAAGACGAGCCACCTTTCGTACTCAGATTCAATTTTTCGTTTTTAGATTCATTGGCGTCTTCCAATGCCTGTGGATTGTGTGAAGTCGTCATTTTAAATGGTATTGCATTGGGAGGATATGTTGAAGAAGTAGACCCTATATGTCGAATCTGACTTATCCGCGCTGAGATCTGAGGTTTCAGTACCCTCGACGCCCAAAACGTCATGTTCTGAATAATCTCGCGCAGGACTACTATGCACCATGTAGCCGTGAGGGTGCCTGCCCATATACAAATGCATCTCTGTTTACTTGTCAGGATCTTATAAATACCTTCTTTGAATGGTAGAAATAGTAGAACCCACAGTTGAAGGTTTTAAAACTCCAAGCACCAAAAACGAAACCCACACCCGAATCTCAGGACCAGAACAAGTGAAAAAGATGATTGGCGGAATATCCTTTGCCGTTGCCCAAAGGGGCTGTAATTGTCTCTGCATATCCAACGCAGCGTTTGCCCCGATCGCGGCTCGACAGTAACATGCCTCAACTGACTCATCCGTGGTAGATTGCATTTCTACGAGTGCCCATGGGAAACATATCAAATCCGTTCGTTCTGGCTGTTGCCCCTGGGTCATGCGTGTTTTTAGTGTTGATGGATGGATTGTGGGACATGTGGCGATTGGTCCTAGGTTAGCGAGAGTGTTGAGGGAGAAGTTTGTCGCCAGCTCATTGCGATTGAATCCGGTGGGTGTCTTGCTCGTATCTGAAACTTGTACGGGAAATCCGTAGGTGAGACTTGGTTGTAGAGGATCTTCGGAGATTTGGTTCAGCTTTGATACAGCGTTCCAAGATATGTTTGTCTCTCTGGGAAAGGGGCATTAGTTTGTGAATGTATGATTTTAAGACGTATATGTCAACATACAAAGTCCAAGCGTCGAAAAGTTTACTGTAAGAACATACCATCAGTCACAGAACCGGATGCACTCGTCCATCAGCTGAGGGCTCAGCTCACCTGTGTCTCGAAGTCTGCAGACCCGAATCCTCAAAGCTCAGAAAGATATAAGACCGCAGAAAGTGCTCCCACGCCTGCGCCGATACCTTTGAAGCATCATATTCCCTCGCTATACGTGCCAACTTCGCTACTTGCTCAAACCTATCCTCTCTCTTCTCAATCTCTCTAAACGGGGCGGCATAAAACGCTGTCTCAGGCGGAAGCACAGTATACTCATCAGCATTCGTGATCCCGGGAAATTGCTGTCGTTCCCTCTCAAACAAAGGCCGAAGGCTATCGGGTATTTTGATGTTGTGGTCTAAGAGAGCTTCGATGACATTCTCCACGTATTCAGGTACTCCGATCTTGCTGTTGCGGGGAGAGTACAAAAAGATGATGCCATGCTGCTCGAGGACTTTCCGATTCATTTTCATTGTTGGTTTGTCTGACGACATCGTTTACCTAGAGATGGGCGTAAAAATTCTGCGGTTCTCAGCGCATGTTGTCCGTGAAGAGGGAGATGAAGGAGGAATGCATCAGGCTGACTTCTGATCAATGAAATGGCGGCGCTTAATATTGTTCGGTTTTGACTAGGCACATGCAGCTAATCAAGTCTCGCGCCCCCTGTCCCGTTTCGGCCTTGCCATCGAGACTGATGAGATGGGATTTGATTAGGTATGATTTGGTGGCATAGCGTATGTGACAATCTCCAGAAAAAACCAGTTTAATCTATTACTATAGTGAATTTAATCCGCGTGCGTGTCTCGGATAGGAAATAGTACGCATCGACAGCCCCTGTCTCCCGTATAACTATAGCACATGAATCGAATACAGTTCTATCCCTCATTTGATTATTACTATTATACAAGCTCGATGTATATCAAAGCTGATCCGCGAACCCAATAAGCTTCTCAATCACCGCATCCCCAAACTTTGCTTCATCAGCCAATATCCCCTCAACACTCTTGACAACATTAGCAAGTCGTCTCCGCTTGATCTTCTCTTCAAGCTCACTGCTCTTCGTCCTCGCCAAATCCAGTACCGAATGCGGCAGATTCGCTAGTCGCGCGACATTGAGGCCATAACTGCGATGCGCGACGCCCTCGCCTACTTCATACAGGAATGTGATTTCTTCTTCACCTTCTTTATCGCCGCCAGACTCGGTGAAGCGCATGTGGACGTTGCGGAGTTCGTTGTTTGAGAAGGATTTGGTCATGACGGAGAGGTTTTGGTAGTGTGTGATGAATAGTGTTAGGCTGCGGATGGAGCGGACCATGTAGTCCAGGACGGCCTGTGCGATTGCGACGCCGTCATGTGTTGATGTTCCCCGGCCTAGTTCGTCAAGGATGACCAAGGAGCGAGGTGTTGCTTGTTTGAGGATGTCTGCCGTTTCGGATAACTCGACCATGAATGTCGATTCACCCGTCAGCATATTGTCGAATGCGCCCATGCGGGTGAAGACGGCGTCTAGCATGCCCAAAGTCGCTGATTTGGCGGGCACATAGGATCCGATCTGACCCATGATCGCTATCAGCGCTACCTGTCGGACGTAGCTCGATTTTCCACCCATATTGGGACCGGTGACAAGAAGAGCGCGAGTTTCATCCGTGGCAAGATTTGTGTCGTTCGGAACGTAGGTATCGAGCAAAAGTTGCTCGACCATTGGATGGCGACCTTGTTCAACTACAATGCGCGTTTCGTCGGTGTATTGAGGTTTGGTGTATCCTGGCTGTGTGGCAATGGCTGCTAGGCTAAATAAGCAGTCAAGCAATGCCAAGGACTGAATGCAATCCCGGAACGACTGATACCGAGTAGATATCTCTGTTAACAGTCTCCTGTATGCTTTATCGCAGGCAGCTGCAAGTGCTTCTTTGTGCTGATCTCGCTGTCTTATGAGCTGTATGACATCCGGCGTATGAAAGCGTGATAATTTCTTGGTTCCACTGATCTTGGCCCATGAAGCAGGCACACGCTTGAATTGTGATGAATTGTTCTCAACTTCGATCAGAAACTCAACCCCCGCTGAAGTCACATAGTCGACCTTCTTCTTCCCCAGTACCTCAGCGGCAACGGAACGATGTTGCTCTAGGTCATGCTCGACGCTTGCTATACCCAGTTTTTGTTCGGTAATATCTTCTGATTCTTCGGATTCGCGGAAAAATTCGTACTTATCATCGTTTTTTGCTGCATGCATATTGATCTTGTCAAGAAACATGACCACATCTTCTTGGATCGTAGGAAGTGCGGCGATGGCTTCACTAATCATAGTTGATTCAAAACCAGTGTCTTCGGGAGATTTTATATGCGCAAACGTGTTTGCGATCATTTGCAGGGTCTGAAGCACGGTAAGCAGCTCCGGCCGAGTACATTTGCCGTAATAAATGCGGATCAAACTTCTCTCGAGATCGCTTCTGACTTTGCCGAGCAGGTCCTTCAGTCTCTCGGTAAGCATATTTTGGTCGGAGTTCAACAGTTCTTCCACTGCACCGACACGTTCTTCTAGCTGTCTTTTGTCCAGCAACGGGCGTCCCACCCATTTGCGAAGCAGCCTCTGACCAAATCGCGTCCGTGTTCGATCCATGATCCAGAACAAGCTACCTTTGCTCGAATAATCCGTCTGATTCTGGTAAATCTCCAAGCTGGTCAATGTATTACCATTCAAGAGCATATGAGACCGTGCCGAAAACGATTGGAAATACTTGGTCAAATCAAACACGTGCTCGAGTCCGTATTCAGACAAATGATCAATCATAGAAGATAGACATATGGTCACTTGGTCGGGCAATTGGAGGACCTTTTCCAAGAGTGCGCTGGCTTTGCCGTCATCACCAGCGGTTGTTGATTTGAGCTTCTCTGCATAAAAACTTGAGACACGGCTGTGTCCTTCTACCGCCGCTGTTTTCGATCGTGCCACTCGCTCAACTCGTACTTTGTCGCCAAAGACGTTCATTTTGCTACCGGAAAGGTGCTTTACCAACTTATCCGTAGCCTTTGTAAGCTCGCCGACAATCAGAATCTCACAAGGTGCGATATGAAGCAATCTCGTCTCAATCTCTCCTCTCATGAACCCATCCTCAAACTCGTCATAGATGATATCACCCGTCGCCGGCTGAACAGCAACTATACCAACATGCACCCTCTCATCACTTCCACTCGTATTCGACTCTGTAATACACAACAAAAACCCAGTCGCCGGGGTCGCACCCGCCGACGCGGCTGCCGGCGCCGACAGCCCTTCCGCATCATCAATATATGTCCCCTTCGTATACACATTCGTGAGCTTGCGCACAAACGGCGCGTTTCGATTATCACCCGCGGCCTTGAGTGCCGCCGTCTCCAACTGCCGCACAACACCAACCTTGTGCCCCGCCGTAACGAGCCGTTTCACATGGACATGCAGACGATGAACAGGTATACTCGCCGACGCGAATCGATCGAGGTGCGCTTCGGAGGGGTGTTCGTCGAACCTCATCTTCCCCGGTATACATACAATACTGAGTTCCTTGGCGGCGGTCCGGGCATCTTCTCCAAAGAATCGAAATTTATAGCCCACCTCCACAACAAGCAAGGTATCCATATGTTTGCGCTTGATATCAATGACCTGTTTTTCCATTGGCGTGAGTTTTGATCCGGTCTTTTTCGCTTGTCTGCCCTTTGGCGGTGGAGGAGGAGCAGGCTCTTCGTCATCTTCAGCATCTTCCACACCTTCTGTAGGTCCCTCTTCTGCATTTGCGGCAGTTTTGTTGATACCAACAAGACAGTCCGGTCCACCTAGCCTCCTGACGAATTTCTGGTGTAGTCTCTCCTTCTCTTTCTTCGTTTGTTCATCCACCGCATCCCCATGATCTTCTGTAACCGGCTGCGAGCTGTTGAACTTGAACTTCTCCGTGCGCTGCGACGATTTCAGAATATTATCAACCTCCGCTCGAGCCTCCTTTACAACATCAACCTTGACTCGTTTCGGCGCTGGCAAAACTAGATCATCCTCCTCCTCATCGCCTCCTGCTTCCTTTCCGGATACACGACTAAATGTCTCGCCGACAAAGACGGCATTCTCTTTTCCCGAGGGGATAGTCTTGGTTTGTTCGGCTTCGGCTTTTGTGGTTGCTTGACTCGAAGAAGGTCCGCTTCCTCCTACTTGCTCATTTGCGGATAGTTTCTTTGTGAAGAAGCTCGAGATCGTCTGTTGTTTGCGCTTTAGTGCGGGTGAGGAGGATGGAGGCGATTGGGAGGGCATGCTTGGCTTGCTGCTATCTTTTGCGCGACTGCGTTAGTTAGCTATATTGATGGTGGCAAGAAGAAGGTTACGTTGGGTGACTTGCCCCTCGCAGCAGGTAGAAATCTCAATTCTTTACAAGAAGTAACACATCAATGCAACGTTTCAGATGAGTCGATAAGCAAAAAGCCCGGTTTGTCGTTGCAACTTGAGGTTTGAGGCCTCCTGAGGTCGAGTTGGATAAGTCGAGATAAGCGGAGAGCTTGACGCGCGACGCGCCGTCCCTTTTCGGTTTAATTAGGTACCCACTTATATAAGCAGTCGTACAAATATCAGCATTTTTAGAAAGACTACAGACTTGATTAATGTTCTAGCTAACGTGATAATAGATACATAACATGCGTCATAAAAGATATGATATAAGTGATGATCTTCTTGGCCAAGAAAAACATCATGTCCAGTCTGATGTATTGATCACAGAAAACATACATAACAATGAGAACCTTTGATCCTGACGAAATGTATAACACAACCCCGGTGAGTTTGGGTATCAATATCGACTATCGAAAGTTATGGTGGTCAGGCATGGGTGTCGTATAAGCAAGCACTGTGGTTGCTGAAAAAAAAAGGTGCATGGGTAATTCCATCTGTGGGACAACATTCGGCGCATGGCTGTCATTCATCGGCTATAACCGTCAAGCCAAAGGCAACTTTTGGTCTCCTGGTCGTCTTGGTAGATGGTCGTATCCGAAGAGACTGCACGGTTGTAAAACAAGCCACCACCGAGTAGGGTATCATCAGCATCATTTGAGCCTCGTCCCAAGTCCGAGCCATGCCAGTCCCATCGATAGTGAAGTACGTTGCCCCCAACAAGAGGGTCATATGGAACGCGATGATTTGAGCCGGCAGAGGTGTCGAAAAGATATATACCGTCAATATTTCTGGACGTGTTTGGTGGAGCGCTGGTGCGGTTGTGGGAGTCACTGTGCTCAAGAACCGGGCCAGAATCGTTCGATAGTGTTGGAAGCTTGTACGAATCATTTGTTTCCAATAGAGTGTGGATAGCATCACTCGCTCGTTGGTACAATGTGTTGTGTTGCTCGTTGCGAGTGACTGAACTTGAAGCCATCTCTGGGCTAGGAGCATTGCGCTTCTTCTCTACTTCGGTGGAGTCATCATCTCTAAAGATAGTCAATCGAGACGTGTGGCGACGACCAGTTGTCCCAATCGAAAGTTTCAGGTCGTCGTTCTCATCGCTGACACGATGAAAGTGACCGTGAGAAAGTCCGTGGTTTTCGCTCTTCGAAGAAATCGTGCGGATTGAGGACTCTCGACGCTTTAGATCCCCTAGCACTGGACGCTTTGGTTGATGTTCTTTTTTCGTTACTCGACTTCCCAAAACAGGTCGGTTAGCATCCGTTACTGCCAACGCAACTCGTTGGCTTCCTTGCCTGAGGCGAGGTGTCGAAGGCTCCTGGGCACCACGACCACGGCGATCTCGACGATCCCGACGGTATTTTGGAACAGTCCACTCTCCAGGCAAAAGATCGTCCTCTTCAACGAACCCCGTGATTTCACGCTCTCTCTGCAATGTCCCCGAGGGCGAAAAGACCATTTCGCTCGGCTCGCTGGCACAGGAAGCTTCTTCCATTGCTTTGAAAGTACTCGCGTCTTTTTTCTGGTTCCTTTGCCGTTTCATAACATCCGATGCAGCATCGAAACAATCCATGCCGGGCCACTGAACACCCTTCAGCCTGGAAACCTCATCAACTTTCTTTTCGTCGGCAAGATCAAGGTAGGAGCCAGAAAATGGAAGATTCTCCGATTTCAGAATTGGCGCTCTGGGTACCTCGGTAGAAAAGAATGGATTGTATTGGTGGCTACCAACGCTCTGGTTGCCCCTATGATGGCCAAACCATGGAATACTGTCGATTTCTGATAAATGCGGTGACTCTGGCTCGGACTTGGGACCAAAAAGCTCGTATGGGTCATACGGATTGGCCAAAGAAGGAATTCTGGTTTTGTAATGGTCACTGGTCAGGGGTTGCATGTCGGAAAGGCGGGGGTCGATATTGTCTTCGGGGAGGCCGAATGATGATTGAGATGGGACATCTGCCAGGCCGTTAGCAGAGTTGAAACATTGCATGGTACTAAATGAGAAGACTAGAAAGCTTACTAGTGTCAGTTCCAAGCGATCTATTACTTCGTCGCCTTCGATTCGCCCTTGAAGACGAAGCCATACGGTCGGACAGTAGTCTCGCGATGTCGTTTTCTTTGTACCAACGATCATATTGCGTCAAATCTTCGAGAGCTTGGGAGTTGTGTTTGCTTTGGACCTGGAGCTTGAAGTGGCTGGCTAGATGAGCCTTTGACGAGATGTGGGTGAGGAGGTGAGAGACATCGCTGAACTGGGGCCTTTTGTTGCAGATGCTGCAGGTGAGAGAAGTTGCATCCATCGTGAACAAAAATGAAAGGCAAGTGTAACAGTTTTTGTAAATATAAGATCCGACAAGTAACAAATGAAGATCGTGGAACTGGTTCGCAGGAAGAACAAACGACAAACAAGTCAAGATGGAAACAAAAACAAACAGAGACGGCGGCGGTCTTCCACTCGCTCAACCTACCACATGGCAGCTGAGGAGTGGGCGGGTATAGGAGTATATACCAAGCAGATGCTTGATTGTAGCAAAATCGGCTCTTACTCAAGAAAGGGATGAAGAAATCAGATCGGGGGCTATACTGGTGGAAGGAGGAACAGATGATGTTGTTTTGGGAGGGTGGGTGGAAAGGAAGGGGAGAGCCAAACGGGACAACGGCCAGATGCGGCAGGCACGACCTCAAGTCACTTGATTCGGTGTCTACCTAACAGACTATGTATCTTCATGTCCTGTTTTGATCTCGAGAGACTTGATTATCTTGCAACATCGCACAATCAAGCCTGAAGACAATATCACAGACTGTTGTTATCCTCTTGCTTTGTATCCCAAATCCATTGTATGACGGAAGTGGGTTATTAGATAGCGAGAGTAGAAAAGCCTATACGACAGCAACGAAAACACCTACCTATATTGAACAGAGAAAACAATTGGCATTTATTTCCCTAGCAGTCTTACTATTGTCTCTTTAGGCATACAACTGTGGCGATAATGTTAGCCAGACTGGATCCTCAAGTAGTGGTTGCACTTACTATACAGGGTCAATCTCCTTGAGACCTGGATGGCCTAGAAGACTTAGGCCAGCAAGGCCGAAGTGGGTATGGAATACATCAACCACATTCCCCGGTCTATCAGACAGTCCACCATGATCATAGTCCTGTCGCTAGTCAGTCGAAGCCTAGTCTAGATGTCAAAGACAGTGTCCTACCTGACAGCGCAATATAAAAGACTGAAGCTTCCGCTTATCGATCCAATCCAGACGCCCTATTATCGCAAGACTAGCAGCTACCCACCAGCTATAACACACATCTTCAAGCTTCTCAGGTCGTCCGTTGAGGCCCCCTACTTCTAGTTGACGTTCGCTTAACCAAGTTCCAAGCCGTGTTCTGTCAATAAGATCCAAGCGACCAGCAATAGCCAGAGCAGCTACGCAGGTCAGCACCTGGCCTGCATGAGACTCGGCTCCTGGTCGTACACCATACGCTCCATCAAGATTCACGCATTGTTGAATGTAGGAGACAGCTTTGTCGACATCAACCAATTTTAGCTCTCCTAGAAGGGATAAGGCATTCAGGGCACCATATAGGAAACGGGTGTCTGACTCGCCCCATTCATCGCCTCTGAAAACCCCGGTTTCACGATCTTGCAAAGATGCTATGACTATAATTTTAGAGGCGTTAGTATGATTGTACATAGGGTTATTATATGGGGTAAGCGTACACGACGCAGCTCTCTGCCTCCCACCACGACCTGATCTATCTAATTCATCCAGGGCGTCCAGGGTTGCTAAAATCTGTATAGCAGAGACGGTGTACAACATATGAGCATCATGTAGAGGCGCAGCTCCAAAGCCACCATTTTCGTGCTGACACGAGAGCACAAACTCTATCGTCTCGTCTCTTGGTAGTGCCTCAGCATGATCCATTAAATGCAGGGGAGTCACTCCCCAATAGACACCGTTCATACGAAGGTGTTCTGTGTAGGCATACTCGAGTTCATCACTGCGCTAAAAGGGTTTGTTCTTAGTCATCTGAGCGCTTGATCGAAACAGATAGAGAGGGTAAACGCACTTTGTCCAGACTCCGGATATAGGCCACATGTTTGTCTATGCATAGCTCTTCCTGGGTTCCAGCTCCTCCACCGCCCCTACCAGGGCCCGAAACCAGTGACATCTTCTAGTACGTATGCCAATAAAAGCAAGTATCGATAGAGCTTGAGTTGGTGTCCTTTTCACATGATATGGGACAAGGCGATGATATTTACAAACAATCTTGAGCGATGCTCTGTTTGGGTGATGCCTGAATTGTATGGGGCAACAGAAGTTGAAGTGGGTCTATGACAAGCGATTTTACTAGAGAAATCATGTGATGTACAAATGACAACCAATCACATCTCATGAAAAGAATTCCGGAAAAGAAAATTACACTAGTAAGTTTCATGTAATTTGAGGGTATTTCCTTGTAATAACAAGTGCTTGTGTTACGATACGTACGTAAAATACAGCTAACTATAAGGAAGACAGCCCGGCAATTACAGACAGCTTCCTCCCAGCATTTTGTGTAGCCTTGTTGATTCTCCTCAAGCTATGCAGGATAGCCATTGCTCCGAGTCTATTACTCTGCTCAGTTTCAAGGAAGGATGCCCATGCCGTTTCTGCTAAAGAGCCGATACCAAGCAGAGAAATTAATCATGGGAATAGGAAGAAGTCGAGGCCTAGCTGGGGGATGTAAGAATAGATAGCCAACACAGAATCCAAACAAGTACACCGAACAACTAGTTGCAAAGATTTAACATGTACAGCTCGGAGAGTATCGGACACAACATATCACAAGGACAGGCATCTCGTTTCCGCGGCATTATTCTCAACTGTGTGAATATCTTTGAAATATCGACTATATATATGTACAAGTTATAACACTTAATACTCAATTTGCCTAAGATGAAGCACCCGCGAATGCATGCATGGTGGCTCAGGCAATTAATACCTGGAGAGACAGTACATTTACCTCTGTTTAGTTCAAGGTTCTTTATGCTTTGGTATTCTCGCCAAAATAGCACCTAGATTACCAAGTAGCCATCCATGGAGAGGGATGGACTGTTGTGACATCTGGGTTTACTATTCCCGAGGGTGCACCATCATAAAGGAATCTATATAACTTTGACTATACCTAGGTACACGATCGTAATTATACCTAGGTATGTAGAGGGGCAGGACTCGGATCGCGTAGACCCATGCATGACCTGGCCATTTCAACCGGCTTTTCCAATGTTGACACTCCATCTTTTGAATCTGACCAACGTGCTACCTAAATACGACTGTGCAATCCTTGGACAGTATCGTATCCATCACCAAAATGTACGTTTTATGCACATTCAGCAGGATATCCCTTTCGATTGGTATCTTCCTATGTCATCTACTTCTACCGAAGAGTAGAGTGGATTTGTTTACAGACTGGCAAGAAAATGGTGTGAGAAAAAGTTTACCTAGTGATAGAAGAGACAAGCTAGGCACAGATTCATGCCATTGAGAGCCTAACAAACAAAGAAATACCTATCTATTCATTCCATTGCCAAAATGTAAAAGCCATAAATGTGAAAGGCAGTCCCCGAGGGGCTTTTCATACACAGTCCATTACACGGACTGTAAATGGTCAAAGCTGTGGGCATCTGAGGACATAGCCGGCTTCCAGGTTTGACTGCGTTCCATGGAAAAACGAATAATGGCCTTAGGTAGAACTGAGCACTCGGGAATCCTCTAACAATTGAGTCCCAGTCCACTCCGAAATTCAGATTCTTCTTCGTTCTCATTGGTTATTATTTGATCTACAGGCTTAGCTTGTCACACATCCAGAGTTGGAAATTACTAGGGCCATCAAAACTCTGTTACCTGGGATAATACTGATGTTGGAGATATGTGATGCAAACAGAAATCTGGATACCGCTAAATGCGCCGAGGGGTTTCTCATTTGATGCTATTTCCACCTTGATTCGGACTTTTATACGGAATTTTTGTTGGGATCTTGCATGTATATTACCAAGATTTCCACGTACATATGTAGCTAGGTATGAAGCACGAACATCAACGGATAATGTCAATTCCTACATATGTATACAAACCGTCTCCTCCTGACCCATTTACCGAGTTGGTGGTAGTACAATCCCAGATATGTTCCCTGCTAGAATAACATCAAGCTTCCACTTCGAACTTAGATAAGCAAAAAGCACAAATACATTCTAAAGCTGTCAAGATCTTTAGCAGTGGAAGGACACATTTTACTAATTCTAGAACCCTCACAGCCGCCATACCGTCAGGCATTGTTCTCCCAGCGGACACTTCCCATTGGCCTAGATGTGTAACTCCGGCCCAGGGGGATCCTTAATTGGACAAGGCGACATTCAAGTTGCACAAATAGCTAAGAAGCAGCCTTGCTGGGGAGTGATAGACTTTACTCCCTCTCATTCAACATTGAGAACGGATTACATTTCCTTATACTAGGGGGAAGTCTTACAAGTCAAAGCAAACAATAACAGGGCAGGGCTGCCGTGGGTAGAATGGAGTCTAGGCAGGGCCAGAAGGCTTCGGCACCCAAAGTTCAATTGAGCTGTGAGATGTGTCGCCAACGGAAAGTGAGATGCGACAAGTTACGTCCTTGTAACAATTGCGAGCGCCTGGGTGCAACCTGTATCCCCGTAGAACGAGCGCGCCTACCACGTGGTCGATCTCAGAAACCTGCAGCACTCTCTCCGGATACCGGAAGCGATCTAGAATCAAGAGTTGCAAGCATGGAGCAGTTGCTTCGCCAAATGACGCGCCGAGAAAACTCCAGTGGGAATACCATGACCCAACATAGGGAATCCCATTTGGGCAGCTCTTTCGGGAAAGACCTGATGTTTCAGTTCCAGGTTAGTAAACCGGTCGCCACTTACATAGTCTTCAGCATATTGACAATAAAGTGGTACATAGAGCCCAAAGGCTTTCGATCCTTTGATTTATAATCCGGACCACACGACAGATCTAGAAAAGACTTTGGGTCCTTATTATGCCGTCCTCCTCGAAATGACAACTCCCGCTAGCTTTCCCAATTCCTTACCCACTAGCATAGACCCGTCACTTTCGTGTACTCCACAGCTGCAAAAGTTCCTTTGCCATATCTATCTGATGCAGGTGGACCCGGTGTTCAAGATTCTACATCGGCCATCTCTCTGTGCCTTTCTTCTAGAAGAAAAGCCATATCTTTACTATGACCTAAACCATCCTGCACCAGCAGCTCTGAGATGTGCCGTCTTCTATGCCGCAGTATGCAGTATTAGCGAAAGGAATTGGCCTGCTATCATGGGTGGTAGTAGGCCGGTGGTTTTGGCGAGATATCAGAGTGAAACCGAAGCCGCGCTCAGGAAGGCGGACTTCATCACCACCAATGATTTGACTGTCCTTCAGGCATTTGTCTTATCTTTGGTAAGTTCCAAGTCCTAAGTTGTCGCCCAATCCGCCACTAACCCTACTGCTTATGCCAATGACAGCTCTGCGCTCGATCTCATGATCAAAGCAGGCGAAGCTGGACCATGCTGAGCATGGCCGTTCGTGTTGCTCAGGCTTTGTGTCTTCACGTTCCGCACCCTACGTTTTCAGTGAGTCCTTTCGAGCAGGAGATGCGTCGACGTCTGTGGATTGCCATTGGTCTGCTCGATGTTCAGGCATCACTGGATCGGGCGTCTGAACCGATGATTCTAACAAGCTGGTTGCAATCCCATCCTCCTTCCAACGTTAACGATAGTGATCTCAGTCCCAGCTTCCAAGGTCTCGTACAGCAATCCGGGCGTTTTACCGATACAACATTTCCATTGATGATACTAAAGGCACAATGTACTGTGAGGTTACTCAATGTTGGTGATACGGCAGAATCACCAGCAATGCATATGGAGACTCGCCAGGCGTATGTGGCTGGTTTCAAACACAGAAGCTACCAACTCCTACGTAGCTGTCACCCAGAGTCAGATTCCTTTCACTGGTATGCCAGACGGGTTGCAGATTGCGTTTATGCCTCCTTGCAGCTAATTGCCCTGCGGCCACTGCAGCGCAATGCTAAAGTCGTCACCCCTTCACCTATTAGCGGTCTTGGTATTCTGAAGCTATCTGTCGATGTATTGCAGAAAACCCAAGAGTTGTTCGATGATATACGGGGACGTCCCTGGCGCTGGTTTGAGGGCATCTTTGTTCCATGGCATGCGCTTGCCGTGGCACTCACCGAACTCTGTGAATTAGAAGACTCAGCGATGATGGAAACACATTGGCTCCCTGTAAAACAGGCCTTCGACCGCTTCAGTAGTCTAGTTGCGGATTCACGACAGGGCATGCTTTGGAAACCGATAGAAACGTTGATGACGCAAGCGCAAATGAAAAGGAATCATCAGCTGGCCGATTCGCCTTTGTCTGGGGTTGCCTTACAGCACTCGGAGTATACCGGCAGTTTGTCCGCAGTGCTGGACTGGAATGTGCCATTTCTTATGACCCCGATGGAAGCAGATGGTGGTGAGGAGCAGGTTCAAGGAGCAGTTGTAACCTCAGGGGATGGTCTCGGCTCATGGCCCAATTCGTGGGATCTAGCACACAACATTGACTGGCCCTTAGACTTCCACTCGTGGACAGATAATAATCTCTAGCTAGTTTCGCATCTACTACAGATATTTCGGAAGTATATCCAAACGATGCCAAAACTAATGCACCAGACGAACCCATCCCGTCAGAGTAGAATTTCAGAACGAGATTGGTGAACTTGGAGCACAATGGGCCAAGCAGCGCACTCAGTGGCTTCGTCAGAGCGACCGATGTTGCTCTCTAATAAGTCAGGAATACGTGATGGCCGGCGGGTTACTTGTGTGGACAAGAAAGAGGTTTATCACTCCCTATAATGCAGAGCAAGAGGAAGAATAATGAAAACAGGAACACGGTGAAAACATGTTTGTGGAGTTGTATCAGAGAATTGAAGCAAATGTCTCAATCACTATAAGATGAAGGCTCTATATGTTTCTTATATACCGCACTAGATGTCCTGCATACTTTGGATCTATCTCGCTGTTCCACGAAATCCATCTTACCTAGGTGATTGACGAGAAATCCACTTCTTTGAGGGACGCCTCCATGCAGAGTCGCATAAACTGAACTAGCTGCTTCGTGCTTAGAACGGAGCAGTCAAATGGTACGAGCTATGCGTTGCAATTGCAATATAATGATAGTAAACGTCACCTACCTCCAATAAGGAATGGATGACTCGGATCCTCGGAGCCAGGTTCGTTGACTTTTATCTGATAGTTGAATACCTACCTATACCTCCTGGGTTAATGTTGGAGTTAAATATATTCCTTTCCTTCCTTCTTTACTTTAGTATCTTCCACATGTGCAAGGTTGTCTCTACGCTCTTGGAGAAGGTAGATATGAATCCATTACTTCCCTTCACGATAGCAGTGCCTATTATATGGCTGGCAATACTGCTTCTCGTCTTTGCAACCTTGTTACTTCACCAGCGGTATCAAGATAATCTTGATCAATTTCCAGGCCCCTTACTTGCTTCTTTCTCGGATATATGGCGATTCGGGTATTCAATCTATAATAGACACCGCATGCCCTTGGTTGACCTTCACCGGCAATATGGGCCAGTGGTGCGTTTGGGACCCCGTATGTTGTCATTTGCGACCCCAGAAGCTATACAAGATATTTACGGGTCAGCAAAGAAGTTCAAGAAGGTATGAAATCCGGAAGGGCATGGATATCTGGGTGATACTAGATACTGAAACACCAATACCGTAGTCGGAGTTCTACTCGGTGATTGCTCCTGTCAAGGACGGTGCGATAAATGAGAGCTTGTTTTCGACTAGAGATCAAGCTGTTCATTCCAGCCACAGACGTGCAATCAACACGGTCTTCTCAATGACCTCAGTGCTCCGGTACGAACCGTATCTGGACGAAACAACAGAGCTGTTTTTCAACAGCCTGGAGAACATCTCTCAAAATACGGAATGGATCGACCTCCCATCGCTTTTCCAATACTACGCCTTTGATGCCATTGGGATGCTGGCCTATGGGAAGCGATATGGCTTCGTTGAAAAAAATGCTGATATTGATGGGATTATCAAGTCAACGAGAATGATTCTCGACTATACTTCCTATGTAACACGGTTGCTTCCTAGTCCAAAAGGCAAAACAAAGTAATACTAATAGTGTCTGTCTGCAGGTTGGCAATTTTCCTCTACTGGACAAAGCAACCATCAAAAATCCGATTATGCTCCTCCTAGGCCGAATAGGTCTAGTTAAAATGACCACACCACTTATTCCGTTCGCCATAAAATCACAAGCTGGACGACTTGCGGAGATGAGAACAAATCCCGAGCGCAAGAATAGTAATCGTGATCTGCTCGATAGCTATTTGGCATTGCATAGGGCTAAGCCCGATATTGTTACTGACGACGTTGTGCTGGAGTTGGGGGTAATGCTCGGATTTGCTGGATCGGAATCCACGTATGCCTTTTTCTACCTTTTCAACTCTTTCACGGGACGTTTGGACTCGCTCAAAGTACTAATTAGGGGAATCTCTATAGGGGTGTTGCGCTGAGTGCATTGATATACCACATTGTGCGCAACCCTAACGTCTATGTTCGTGTTCGGACGGAGCTAGCATGCCATATCGACGCCAAAACGAGACTTATATCATACTCTCAGGCTCAGAGAATGCCATATTTTGATGCCTGTGTGAAAGAGTCTTTCCGCATACATCCTCCTAGTTCCTTTGTGATGGAGCGTGTTGTTCCTTCTCAAGGAGAATTCATTGCAGGATTCTACGTCCCGGGCAATGTAATCGTGGGTTGCAATCCCACAGCCGTGCACCGTGACAAGACCACATTTGGGGATGATGCAGACGTGTACCGCCCGGAACGATGGATTGAAGCCGGCGATGATCGGTCTCGTGAGATGTGGAAAGCGATGCTGCATTTCGGTAGCGGTTCTCACACCTGCTTGGGGCGCCATATCAGTGTCATGGAGGTATATAAACTGGGCGCCTCTCTGTTGCATAACTACAAGGTATTATCTAGAATTGAATTTATGTCGGTCCAAACTGATTTGCCTACAGGTTACGTTGGACCAGCCAGAATCAGATTGTATGATTACAGTGGGACAATTCATACGTTTAGATTTCAGGGCGCGAGTGGAATGTGTGTCCAAGGAGTAAGCTGAAGTGGACAATTTTATCCTTAGTATAGTGTGGAACTCGCAAATATACAAGATTTTCAGATTACCTATACATAGTAATATAGTTAAAATTAATCAGAGAAAATATGTAGGAAGACGCTCGCAACGAGTCCGTATTTTGAAACTAACGCACCATGGATTCTGATTTATTTATATTTTCAGAATGAAATATTACTTCTATTCAATCTAATGTTCTTGGTCTCCGGATATTCCTAGAAGTCAACATTGAAGCCCTAAGGTGATACTCGTCCACGGGTGGTTGAAGATTACATACCTAAATGTAACTATGTTTATCATGTACACGTACTTGTCGTACGAGAAATCTAGGTATCTTCGGAGCTCCTGCAAAGGTGAGATATATATATCCAGAATCTCGCTCGCTTTTCGTTTCTAGATTTCCCAACTTCCAACTCCTATCGCATTTCTAAAAATTGGTTTCCGTTCCTGTCACCGAACTCCCCTTTCTTACTATATCTCCAATTCTATCAAACATGTCCCTATCTTCAGCGAAGGATGCAGAACGCGGTTCTGCCGTCTATAGCACCTGGAAAATCCACATCTACGATATGTTGGTGCTCGGGTTCGTCAACAGCTGGGCATGGCGCTGTCCAACAGCCAAATACCTCTTGCCTCTATTCAAATCCAATATTGGCACCAAACACCTTGACATCGGTGTCGGTACAGGATATTACCTTCAATATGGAGAGATTCCTGCCTCCACAGTCCTTACACTCTGCGACCTTAACCCGACCGTGCTGAAACTGGCCAAGCGCCGCTCTGGCAGGCCCGACGCGGAGGAACTCCTCTGTGATATCACTAAGCCTCTGCCCATAGAGACCAAGTTCGACTCTATCTCCATGTACTTCTTGTTGCATTGTTTGCCTGGGCCTGTGGGAAACAAGACTCGTGTTTTCGATCATCTGAAGCACAATTTGACCCCCGATGGGGTCGTCACAGGGGCCACAGTCCTCGGGAAGGGTGTGACTGATAACTGGGTTGGGCGATATATCCGACGTTTTTGCGAAGATGATGGAATCATGGATAATCGAACAGATGATGCCGTGTCATTTATTCGTAGCTTGAAGGATAATTTCGACTTTGTGGAGGCGAGAGTGGTGGGTGTCGTGTTGGTGTTCAAGGCGACCAAGCCAAAGGTTTAGGTAGTTGTTAGACGACTGCACAAAAATTTCTAACTATACGAATCAATAAACCATTAATGAAATTTTACTATTGACAGCAAACAGGCGACTACAGTAAACGCCTAGAACTTGTAAATTTGATCCTTGGTATACCCTAGTTTTCCCAGAATGCCACCGTCAGAGTGAAACCATCCATTCGCACCCATCAATGCAGTTTCCATCGCTGGTGGGCCGCAAACAAACACCTTCACATCCTTATCCCCAGACTCATTCCCAGACTTCATTACTCTCCTCAAAAGTGACTCGCTAATTCGACCTTGCTCGAAATGGCGGGACTCGCTCTCTGCCAGAATGGTATACACCACGTTGAACCGATCTGGATACTTGCTTTTGAAGCCATCCAATTCCTCACGCAGGACCAAATCCTCTTTGGTGTTTACGCCAAACACCAAAGTTATCTTCGTCCGGTCTGTGGGATTTTTGAGAGCGCCTTGGATGAGTTGGTACATGGGGGTGATGCCAGCTCCTCCGGCGAGGAGGTAGACGTGCGAGTGTTTGTTGGGTGTCCAGGCGTATCCCTTCAGTGGAACGATGAAGGTGAGCGTATTCCCTGGTTGAAGGGAATGGAGGTGGGAGCTCGCTTTGCCCTCTGGGTACTTCTTCACCAGCAGTTCAATGAATCCGGGTTCGCTAAGATCGCTGATTGGGGTGTATGGTCGAAGGACTGGTAGCCAGGCATTTTTGGGACGCATGAACGCGAGTAGAGAGGCTATGAAAGATAGCAGTTAGCCTCATGCGTTTGGTTCGTAGAAAGAAATTGAACTAACATGTTAATGAGAGGCCAATGCATGCATTTTCATCGGGAAATGCAAATACGAGGCGTTTCGTATTGTGGTTGACTGTCTGCACACTGTGCAGTCGGAGCGACGTGAAGCTCGGTCTCCCACTAAACACTGGCATTGGACTTGTTGAAAACGTATTACTGGTAGTAGTCTCTGCAAAGGCTACCCCAGCGCAAGCAACAGAAGTCGCGCAGGTCGCAAGCGACAATGCGGTGAGACCAGGACGAGACATGCGAGACATGGGTGATAGAAATTTGCCGAAGTCAAATCAAGGATTAAAAGAAAAGGAATCCTCGACGAATGCAATGAAAATGTAAACAATCTCTCAATTTTATTTTTCTTTGTGATACATTGTACGACATACCTCGGCTTTTGCCGGCTTTTGGAGATTTGCCTGCTCTCGAAACGGACTGGGGCGTCATACATTTCCATAAGGAGGAAAACAAAGAAAAGTCTGCAGAAGCAGATGCTTGTGCTACATTTCTGCCTTGTACATGATCAAGAAGAAAAATTCAGAAGACTGAGCGAGTATGTTTAAGCGATCTGTGGCAAGACTACCCCTATATTTATGAGTAAGGAGGTTCATCAGTGAATCAGCACAGGGTTAGGAGTTAGATCTATCTAAATGCTCTTTTTGATATGCAACTATAAGATGAGCTCCTTAGTAATCCACAAAATAAGGGCCTAGGTACATAAGTACATAACCAATCTGATGAGAGGCAATAAGTGTATGATAGCACATCCTTGAGATCATACTATGCATCCATTATGCTCGATACACTCCGTTCCATGAATTACTACTCGTTCAAAATACACAATTTATCAATCTCTACAATGAGAGATAACGGTAATTCAATGACCTGATAACACTGAAAGGCAATGCCTTCGCCGAGTGCCATCCAACATAATTCTCGGCAGCTGCCATATAACGAAGTGAAAAAGAAATCCACCCAAGGGCGACGACAAACCCAATGTATTCAGTGATGCCTATTCCATTTATTAGTATTAGATATAAGTTTCCTTTGTTTTTGATCTAGAAGTCTTACGATTCTGTCGTAGCCCAACCGATTTGCCCAAGAAGATCACAAAATCCTCCAATGTAATCATAAACGGCTGCATGCCAAAGAACAGGCTTTGGTAGATTGCATGTTCCTTGCCGCGTAGATTCAGGCTACTGACGCTGTGGATCGCAGCCGAAAACAGAAAGGCCACGTATAGATCCGTGTATCGTCGCCGTAGAGTGCCTCTTTTGGCACCCGTCAGATCGCATGCAAGTCCTCCCCAGAAATTGCACGGCCTCCGCATCATCTGATGCCATACATTGCCCCAGAGACGACGGGTAGACCAGAAATGATTGGGTTGGAAGCTTCCAAACAGCGGCGGCCAGTCTTCTGGCTTGCAGATTCCCAGGATAGTTGAAACGATTGCTGCTAGATTGTACTGCATGACGAGTAGGTTGTATACCTGAATGCCAGTCAACCAGCCAAATATGATCTGGTAATGCAGTGGGATGTTCCAGAAGGAGTCGGATTGGACAATTGGCGCTGCGATTGATTGACGGTAGTTGGTGATGATATCGACGAACAGGAAGGCCTTGAGAACCTTGGATATACGACGGCAAAGGAAATGACTGCTTGAATAATCATTATCACATACGTTGGTCTAAACAAAGATGACATGGGCACGTACAGCTTCCCCTGACCTTGACTGGGATTGGTCGGTACATTCTTCGCTTGAATATTCCAACCGATCGCCCGTAGAGAAACAAGTAGGTCGATTGCCCAACGGAACCTAGCAAGAATACTCCGCGGCCATCTGTCCGGCAAGCCTTTTCGCTCAACAGCTTTTGACTCTAATTCACTCCTTTCTTCTTCTTCGACCTTCCAAAACTGTTTAGATGGCTCGTTGCAAAGAGCAAGATCCAAAACGCGGACCACCCATCCTGTGACGGTGAGGCCGATTATATAGTCGTCGATGACATTGCCCTTGGTGTAATAGAGCATGTTCACAGCCAACGGTAGTACGACACCCAGATACCATGATAGTCGCAGAAGTTTGCCAGTCATGAGAAACATCGAGCAACAGCCGAGCATGAGCAATGGCTCAAACCATACCGGGTAGGCTGTTCGTTCTGAATCTGAGGGAATGAAAGACATGAGTGTCTCAAAAGCTGGCAGTGTGGCCATGGGTATGTTTGGCATCATGTTTGCTAGATGGGTCGATAGATAAGCTAGGTTGAAGTCATCCATAGTAGAAGAAAGGGGGGATATTTATACATCAACTTTCAAGGTCGTAATCAATTGATCACACCAGCAATAGATGCTTGCAGGGTCACGCACGTCTATTTATGGGTTGCTCCAGCAATGTTAGCAATGCTACTGTAGTCTTAAAATTAATATGAAAGAGTAGAGGATATGTCAGAGAACGTTACACCTTATATTGATCATATCGACCCCCTTCCTTTCCAGTTTGATACCTTTCTGGTAAATCAGATTTAAACTAGAGGATTCAAAAAGAAACTAAAAATAGAATAGAATTCAATATTCTGTAGGTCCGTGTTTAGCACGGATCTGGCATCTTTATTCAATGAGGCACAACGCGTGGAACTCTTCCAAATGGTCTATCTGCCCTTTTATATAATCCCGCATCGAAAGTTCAAGTTACATAGGTAGCTGCTGGAAAATAGTGGTAACATCCTGATTAACGTGTATATATTCTATATTCTAGCTAGGGTTTCGTGTCATATAACCCTAATTCGGATGGGAACCATATAGTCACCTAACATCTAGGCAAATTGTAATCTATACGTATGTATTGCTCAAGGCAGTAACGTGTATGTTTTCCGAAAAAGGCAGCAAACAATCACGCATATTCTAAGCAAAATATCCTTCTCAAATATCATGGCGAGCATGCCTACTCATAGCACGGAGTCGTTCACCGTATCGAACCAGAATGAACGGAACCGGGATGAATATGATTGAGAGGAATGCCAAGAGCGTACTAGCCCAGTCCACTCCCAGACGATGGAACATAGCAGGCGCAAAGAGAGGGAATCCTGCACCGAAGCTGGACCGCATGAGGTCGTTCCCAGCGTACACGGAGGCCGCATGGAGGGGGTACGCGTCACCCAGGTAGTTCTATACGGGAGATATTAGTATTCAAAGCAAGTAAGTTCAACTGACCTTATAGCTTACTAGAACGGAGTTAAACAATAAGAATGCACCTGGAGTGAAAAAAATGGTCCCTATAACCGGCACAATCCAATGCACACTTGAACGTGATGACCACCCGAACCAAAACAGAGATATAGGAATAAAGAAGCCTCCAACGCAGGCCGGCGGCAGTCGATGTTCGGGCTTTAGTCTTCCATTGATGAAGCGTGGCTCAGTCACTCGACGCAAGTACCACCAAAAAGGTGGCACTGTAAGCAAACAACCGATCAGGATACCGAGATAAGCCAGGCCCATCTGCCCACCGTTGAAGCCGTAGATGCCTTCAAAGACGAGCGGGAAGGACTCAAACCATAAATATACGAGCGCATATAGCAAGGCAATGTAGAGGTTGAGCGCTAGTACAATCGGCTCGAAGAAGGATAATGTAAAGGGACGGATGAAGAGCATGAGAAGGATCTCGCGTGTGGTCAGAGATTCGCCCTCGAGTTCCGGCTGGCATTTAATCGAGGGTGTGGTGCTGCTGCTCTGGTCGCCTACTATAATCTTTCGTAGTCGTCGAGTACGAGCGAAGATGATGTGTGATGCGCTCGTTTCTGGCAAGAAGCAAAAAAGGAAAACGAAGCAGAATCCGGACAGCCATAAAATCTCCCAAATGGTCCACTTCCACCCCTTGGCATCAACTGCAAAGCCTCCGACCATGGGACCCATGACGGGGCCCATGATGGCAGCAATGCCCCAGATGCTGATTGCATATGCTCTCTTGCTGGGTTCGTACATATCGACGATGCTGGCACCCCCAGTAGCCAGCACGGGGCTGCCGAAGAGTCCAGACAGAAAGCGAATGGCCAGCAATGTTTGGAAGTTTTTTGCATGAATTATAGCTGGTTGAAGGGCAATGAAGACTGCTAATGTGCCGAGATACACTGGGTTTCGGCCAAAGTATGGCATCTCCGACATAGGGGCCTAGTAAGCAAATAGCTCAGTTGACATTTTCGAAGGAATGTGCGATAGAAAGAAAAGAAAATTACCTACCCAGACCATAGGGCCCAGCCCATAACCGGCAACAAATAAAGTCAGCCCCAGAGTGGCCTTGACCCCAGATACTTTGAATTGCTCTTCCACTCCGACTATGCCAGCCATGTAGATAGCCGCGCTGAGATAGATGGCTGTAGTCAAGACGCAGATCTGCATCGTCACGAATGCCTTTTTGCCACGGGACCAATTGGAAGGTTTCTGTTGGATTTAGGAATGAGAACTGACTTTCTAGTCCCACGCTTTCTGAATCAATTTATCTTACCTCCGGATCGTTGGGCATCCAGTCGATTAAATGGATACTCTCACCCCCGGCCATCTCCTCGCCAGATTCATCTTTACGACTAGGCGTTGACGAGTTGCTGTTATTGAGATAGTAGTCGAGTAATTCGCGGTCATCTTGCTCCTTTGGACCAAAAGCTGTGTTTCCTGCAAGACGAAGAATATGGCCGACGCCAGTAGTTCGGAAAAAGGCAGCCATAGTCATTAGCTAGAAAGGTGTGAGACCAGTTGACCCGCCATAGTTCAATGTAAGTAGGCACTGTTTCCCCTCTACCTGGTATATATGTAATGATAAAGATTTCTTCGTATCGATGAGTTCCTCGGTTTTCGACATCCCCTACGTCGTACGACGTCGCCTCGGTCTCTGTAGCAGAATCCAAAAGCCGAAGGGGACTTTCTGTAGATCAATCCGCGGAGGACGCGGTTTTTGGAATTGATTTCAATTGGTTTTTGGCAATGAAAGACGGCCATCAATCTTTTTATTTAAAACTCTGTCTAGATATTAGAAATGCGTGTGTGGACAACTACTCAGTCATTGCGCGCGCAGATTCTACCCCGGCGGCTCAGTCCTGTTCACCAAACATTTCCTACTCCGAGGCTTGACGCCACTTGGTTGATCATCTGAGGCCCTGGTTTGAGAATATAACTAGGTATTCCGAGAATCTACAGTCGGCGTTGATTAGTGACTGTGACCAATAAACAAGGCCGGATATCAACAAACATAGAGCTCAATTCTTGCCGATATTTGTGTTGGAACTACATATTCCGCACAATCTTATGCCGGCGTTTGTAAAGACCGAATCTTGATGGATTTGATGGTTAAAGACAAAATATCACGGATGATACCGTAGCCTTCTCTGATTCTCAACATCCAACCTGTACTTTGTCAATATTTAAAAATAGAATAGAGCTATCTTCTTCGACACCCTCCACAGTGCACCTGGGCATCTTTTTCCTACCTTATCATCGTTGACACTATGCATGTAAAGTCTCAAGGAGAGATATACTTTACCCTCCATCAAACCGAACTGATATCCTCCGTAATCGTGGCCAATGGTGCCGTGGTAGCTAGAGGGCCATCTCTGCGCGAGAGGCCTCCACAGAACTGGATTAGTGCCCTCCGTGAGATGGCAGAGAGATTGGGAAAAGAGAAAAGCAATGATATCTCCTCCTCGGATGCAGCGGGGACAAATTTCTCTGTTTACGAGACCTCAGTTGAAATGGTAAATCAGGACTTTTTCATTCCACCTACGCCTCAGCAACTGCATGTGGGTGGTACTACTGACGAGCAACTTACAACAACAACAATGTCAGTTCTGAGCGCGAAACGCATGAAAAAGCTCGATAGTATGTTCACGGGGCTCCGAACAGTTCCCGTCTCTGCACTGGAGCATCACAATCAACAAGTGGACGGGCTCTATAACGGATCGAAATTTACTAGCTGCCCCAAATCGTCTATCATGCAGTTTGCGGGCGTTCTGAGTCGATTGGGAGCCTTTTCGGATACTATAGGGAATATCTATGGCTTGCTCAGTTGGCAGATTTTCAAGACAGAAGAAGATAGGCTGGTGAATGAAGAGGGCATGTCGCCCAATTTTGCTGCGAAGCAGGTAAAGAATTGACTCTACCTTCAGTCACACACTTCAGCGGGCTGATTAGCTACTCGTGGCGTCCGTCTTTAGATGAATCAGAAAATGACTGAAGTTCTTCAACGTCGATGCAAGGCCAAGGACTGGGCTAGCGATGGCCGAAGGGCAGGCGCAATGATCTTTGGGCCCTTGCGGAGTGCTAGTACCTGTGTGAAATCTTTTGCCCTGATTCTACTTGCAGGAAAGCCCGCCCATGATCCTGTTACCCTTCGTAGAGGTATTATATCTGACTGAATCTACAGGCTATTGCAGTCTCGACAGTCTATTAAAGATTGCCCATTTCCCAATACTTCGCAAACGCTTCGAAGAGCAATTCGACGATTTCGTGCAGCTGAGGACACCAGAATGGGAATTGCTAGAAGCTAGTGGTTACAAAGTGTTTGGCTACGAGGAGTTCCTGCGGCTCAGGGGTCCTCCCATACGCTTGTAGGATTCTATCCTCTCCATAATCTTAGATGTCAAAACTAACGCAGTCTTTTCAAAGTGGCCAATCCGATTTGCAGGTCCTGAATCGATTACTAGATTGCAGCGTTCCGTTGGCATTATCTCCCTCCGACCCGGTCTTGTGTCTGGGAGCTGCTGGACCTGAGGACTATGAATCAGGACCCTGGTCCTCCTCCCCAGGGACAAATCATATGCAGCCTCCGGCGCAACAGGGCCCCTGCGTTAATCCAGGGGCTTCCTCCACCATTGATGGGCTATATTTTCCAGCAACTGGCTCATTCTGACGACTCGGAAATGCGATTTTAGACTTATCGCGCTAGATACATAGCAGTCAATTTCCACGTTTGGTTACCTTCCCTTTCTTCTGTTTTCGGGCTATTCTAAAGACCGCGATTTGATCTGTCATGCGCCGGGCTCATTCACCAAGTCGAAGAAACTGCAGCCGAAAGGGGCATGTTGAGCCGTTACTCATTCCAGTATCATGCGTTTGAAGAACGGAACGCTTTCCCGGGGTATGGAGCGGAGAACCTGGCAAGGTTGAAGCGTATACGGCGCGCCGGTGATCCAGATACCGTATTTCACAAGCTTGAGCCAGAGTTGTCCTCGTCCGTCAAATCCGAGCTTCGATGTTCATCTGTTTGTAACCCTTGAATGCAAGACTATTCGTCCAAGATTAAACGCAGCGGACTTGTACGTAGTGCCGCTAGAACCACGGCATGCTTGCTTTGTCGAAGAGTTGTTCCCGACTCCAGACCCCATACTCCATACCAGTGTCAGCCCTGACAGCCACCGGCAAGAATGTGCCTGGTAGAATCCTCTGGTCCGTGCACTGTGACTCGATACGTGTCAGACGGGCCGTTGCAAAACATGACTCATTCCGGATTCATGCAGTTCAGAGTTCAGGGACGACTTAGGGTTTCTTCGACGATGAGTGAACGTACGACTTTCTTGAGGCTTCGGCAGTTGCCTCGAGCTGATAAGAAGACAGCGACAGCACGTGCACTTGCCAGGTCCACTTGTATCAAACCAGATGGTACCTCTTTCGTATGCTCCATGGTACGTATCCCCAGGTCCCGCCCGCTAAACCCTTTTCGGCAAATACACCAGCTCTCATCATCATCTCAGAACAGGCGTACAAGTTCCCTCTGCCACTTCAAAGTCTCTTCTTGCACTCTACTCATAGTATGTACTATGTACTCCAACAGAACACGGTCTGACAGTGCCGGATCAGTTCGCGGAGAAGCGTTTCATGTGCCGCGTACGTCCGCCACCTGATGTATGTTTCAGAATCAAGTGGGGGCTGGCACCCATACTCCGTACTATGTAGTATGGGTGCCCCTTGGCCTATGCTCGACGGATGTACTATGTACATACGTATTACGTACCATACTTTAGGCAGTGTGTCAGCCAGGAAGAGGAAAGAGAAATTAATATGGAGCAATTGATGATGTTGACCAGTGGTTCTCTCACCGCATGGACAACCGCAACGCTCATTGGCTGCCGTGAGTCGAGGATAATGTCGCACACTACATCGCTTTGGGCTTAGCGCGATCTTAACAGCTCTCTTAAGGGGAAAGTGGGGAGTCAATCGTGCCGCCTTACCGAAAACAGCTAGCGGACGGTACCTTGAGAAAGGTTCCTGGCGAGGGATTTTGCAGGTTAATTAACTACGCTTGTCCGTCGTTACATTCAAATTGGGATAATTATCTTCAATCTATTTCATATGAAATAAATATATCAAATTGGCAAACGCTCAGCCGTTTGCTATTCGTTACGGTCGATTGAATTGAATTGATCAGGTATGTTCCCTAAGTCGATCAACCCCTGCATCACCACGCTGTCAAAGCCGGTCATTCGCAAAGGGCTGCTCGCGTGTCCGTCTGGCAGGGCTGCAGCATACGGCAACTCTGGCAACTCTATGAGAGAAAAGGAACCAAGGACAGGCTGATCAATCAATCATGCCTGTCTAGCGCTCCAGTCGAGTCATTGGTAAAGGGGTACGTACTACGTACTCCTATGAGTCTCGATGCGCGACGATCCATGGCGGTCGGTGGAGGCTCGAGATCTCAAACATTTCAATGGGGCCTGAAAGACGTAGCCATCCTTCTGCGGTCATGGGGCGAAGCGAGTCTTTTGTAGCTCTTCTTTTTGTTTTAACTACTATCTTTGAATCTTTCAGAGGATTTATTATGAGAGACAAAGTATTGTAGAGATTGCTGAAGCAGGTTTCCGTGACATTCTTTCTAGTCAAGACTTAGCGACTACCCCTGCCTGCCCCTCGGTGGCTTGGACAGCTCCTTCCGTAGAACAACCACACTCACTTTCCTCTCCCTCCAACCATTCCCACAATTCATCTCCCTCGTCCATCCTGATCGTAACAACTTCCTACTATTCTATGATACTATCGCATCCACCGGCCATCCTTAGCCTTGACACTGCTGGGTCCGTGCCTGCATTTCTGTATCCACGCCACCGCCTACTCCGTACTCCGTAGTCCACAGGCATGCATTATTGTCTGTGCGGGCCTGGCGTCTAACCAACCCGACCCAACCCAGCCCAAAAGAAAAATACCGCTCGCAAAACATTCAGCTGCCGCAATTCTCCTGGTCGATATCGCTGTGTGTGATCTATCACTACTTTCTTCGTCAGGCAGGGACGACCACGCGAAACGTTTGCAGCTACACACACATTGTCGGGTATCCGATCGGGCTTGCTCACCGAACAACCGCTGTCGCCCACGCAACGAGACACGTTACTCACCTCCTATCCGCACTCATCGCACTCATCGCCTGATTCGCTCGAACACACTCTGTGAAAATACCCGAGAACCAGACACATGTGGTGACTCTTGTTGCATTTGCGAGCCCGTCATTAATCAAGCGATAACAATACCTCGCATCACCCTATCACTTGGTATATGCTCCAACGCATTCGCCCATTGGCATTCGGTCGGTCGTTTTGGACACGGCGGTCACAGGGCTGGATAGTAGCGACGACGAAAGTCTCCGAAATAATATGACAGGCCAGATTTGGTATGTGTTAATTTCCTATCTCTTTGTTGGGAGATTATGTGTATCCGAGATCCTATGGGTCTGTTTATCTTTCGCTTGGTTTCCTGCACAAGCGAACAATATCTACGCAACGATGAGCGTCGCCAACTGCTGTCAGTGGTATCTGGTACTGAGAAGCGCATGGTTTGATGGTTATGCTTGATGAGCAGTCTTAGCATCTGCGTCAAGATCATACCACTCGCGAACTCTGTTTCATCAAAGTGATTGCTAATCTGACACATGTTTGTTCCTAATTTAGAGACGTCAAATTCGTTTTGCCCATCCTTCCCGGCTTGAACCAGCAGCCTCCGCAGTTACTTCCCTTCTGGCTGGTCAGAATTCACATTTGGCGGGGTGACCTACTATACACATTCTATACCACGGCAACTACACCAGCCGAATAGCCCAAAATGCCTTCGAAATCGAATCAACCCCCGAGTCTCGATCTCAAAACCACTTCTTTCAACAAAGGCATTTCAAACCCCGCGTCGAGAAGCGCCGATGCTCTGAAACCAGAGTCCACATTAAGCCCCATTACACCCCGTTCCCCGAGATCCTCTCCATCATCGCCGCGCTCAATCAGAGATGAACCAACGATACGGCCAGTCACCTCGCGATCAAGAACAGGCTCGACGAATGGACCAATTTATTCTAATGATGCAGAGCCGCCCACTCCAAACTTTACCGCGATGCCCCAGTATCCACCGTCACCCAAAGAGAATAAACATAACCGCGACCCTTCACGCTCGTTTTTCGCCAACCTGAAAGCATCCAGGTCGTCACATAAGATTACCAATTCTGACAGCTCGGGTCTGTCAGCCGAACCGCCCTCGAAAAGCCGTGGAAACTCCCGTGATCGATCTCATCCAACGTTACGAAAGAATGGCTCGATTCCTGATCTGTTAGAGACCGCTTCTCGGCAAGGCAAGGAAAAGCCGGAGGATGTTCGTAACGACCAAACGAGAGGCCAGCTTATAGATGATAATCGAAATGGTGGACAACATATTCAAGCCCCGCCGGTGAAGAAGAACAAGCCCCGATTCGGAAATCTACTCTCCCGAACTCGTTCTGTCAGAGTAGACGATAAATCTGCACCCAGGAGCGCCGGCTTGCGTCGCCCTTCCAATGCAACTCTTCTCAAAGTGTCCGAAAGCCAGGAGGAGATTTCCGTACCGCCAAAAACGGCACCCCTCCGAGTGGACAAGGATTTCCACGAGGGATCTAACACGAATGGAAGTAATCGCCCGGCTGATCGCCCAACTGAGACCCGACCGCATACCAGTCGTAGAGAAAGAAACCCATCACTAGTGCCGTCAAGCTCACTCATGCAGGTATCTGGAGCATCTACCTCCTTGTTCAACAATATTAAACACACGTCTAGTGGAGCCGCAGACCGTCTAGGCAAGGCTGGAAAGGGGTTCTTTGGTAAGATTACAAGAAGCGGAAGCACAAATGAGCGAGAGGTTATCCTGGATGACAACTACGTGTGTACTGTCATTAATCTTCCTCTTATTGAACAAACTCGGAAGACACGAATCTCGAAGCGGCTGGAAGACTGTAAAGACAAGACGGAGTACTGGATGCCCGCGCTGCCCTACCGCTGCATCGACTACTTGAATTACAAGGGATGCGAAGAGGAGGGGTTATATAGGGTTCCTGGAAGTGGAAAAGAAGTCAAGCATTGGCAACGCCGATTTGACTCGGAAGGCGATATCAATCTATTTGATGAACCAGATTTGTACGATATCAATACGATTGGGTCTATGTTCAAGGCGTGGTTGCGAGAACTACCGGACGAGCTTCTACCGAAAGCAACGCAACAAATGATTGCGGAGAAGTGCGAAGGAGCAACAACAGCGCCGCAACTTCTGAAAGATGAGCTGTCGAAACTTCCGCCATACAATTACTACCTGCTTTTTGCGATAACGTGCCATCTAAATCTCCTGCATTCCTATGTCGACCAAAACAAGATGAACTATCAAAATTTATGCATTTGCTTCCAACCATGCATGAAGATTGACGGGTTCTGCTTTCAGTTCCTAGTCTGTGACTGGAAGAATTGTTGGCAGGGCTGCTGGACAGAAAAAGAATGGGTGCAGGACGAAAAGGAAGCTCAGGAAAGAGCTGCAAAGGAGGCAAAGGAGGCACAAGAGGCAAAACTCAATGGAAGCAAACATATCAACAATGGCCGTAACGGCACTGCCACTCCAAACTTTTTGCAACATGAATCGCCATTCCCTGAATCATCGTCCGCGGCAGAGGAGCGTGCGATCTCATCTTCAGGCAGCAGCCAGCCCGACCACTCTGATAGCAATCAACCACCAAAACCGGCGTCAACCCCACGAAAAACTCGACCAACCAATCTTGAGGACAACGGCAAAAGTCATCGACGAAGTATATCCCAGCTGCCCGAGCTGGGTCCTCCTCTTTCACCGATCAAGATCTAGTCTTGCCACACTCGGCAGCCTCATACATATCCATCCGTACAGAGCGGGACGCCCAGCACAATTGATGCATCAAACTATCCTTGCTATTTCATTTATTCTTGTACCTATTTTTGGCGTCCTTGACACTTGCTTGCTTGCGTTTCGTTTTATAGCCTGCCTGTCCGTCTCTCGACATGTTTCCTTCTTTCATTCCTCGACTGTCTGTTTACCACGGAGCATATACCGGCGTCTAGCGACTGGCTTTTCTTTGGCGTGTCTATCCTGTCTATCATTTTGAGTCTCCCGAGTTTGTTTTGACCACTTTTTGGATGCTTTTGGATTGTGCGTTTTCCCTCCTTTTCATTCATTTCATTACTTTTGGCGTTGTTGCGTTGGTCCGTTTGCATACAGACTGCTGCTGTTTTAGTAGATAGACTCGATTCGTCCTCTCCTCGATCCTCGAGACCTTGAGGCGAGAATGAGAATGAGAATAAGATTTTGGATATCATCTCAACTGCACTCACTGCTCTTTGTTTCGGTTCTGTAGGTTTGCAAGTCAAGTATTCAGCTGGGAGGAGCAACTTGTTAGTTAAGTCACATCATCCGCAGTGATGAATATACAGTCAAGCAGGCTACTTATCGACGATAGACATGATTATCTTGACGTCTCCTAGTTTTGAGATGTACAAGGAATGGATTAAGAGTGTAAAAGAAAATCAAAATTCATCCCAATACATGTATCGTAACACAACAACAAAGTAATATAAATAGAATGTCCATCACAAAGTAGTAGTAGTTTCAAACTAGTCGATATCTATCTCTCCTCCACGTTTTTGCATCTGCATTTGCATTCGCCTACAACTTCGCCTTCCCATCCACCAACAACTCCGCGCCGGCCCCCGTAATCGCAAACTTACCCGTCTCCACAACCGTAGTCTGGAAAAGCACCATATTCCCTTCCTTCCACATCTCCGTCTTGAGCGTCTGACCCGGCAACACGACACCGGCAAAGCGTACTTTGAGGTTCTTGAAAGCGCCGAATTTTTGGTATACATGCTTTCCGGAAATGCCTAGGAAGCAGAGACCGTGTAAAATGGGGGTTTTGAAGCCGCCGACTTTACTAAACTCCGGGTCGAGGTGGAGGGGGTTGCGGTCGCCGTTCAAACGGTAGAGGGCGGCTTGGTCTTCGGAGGTCTTTTCTTCGACGACGATGTCGGCGGGGCGTTTGGGGGGTTTGTAGACTGCGACGGCGCCCTTGGGGCGAGGCGCAGTTGGTTTGGGGGAGCCGCCGAAGCCGCCGCTGCCGCGGATGAAGATGGTGGATTCGTTGTAGAACAGGTCTTCGCCGGTGCGGGCGTCCTTGGTCGTGAATCCGGAGATGACGATGGCGGCGTTGCCCTTGTCGACGACGTCGATCAATTTAGGCACGTTGACCGTCTTGGCCTGTGTGGGGATGGGGAATTTGCGGATCTCGAGGTACTGTTCACCGTGAAGTAGCATCATAGGGGAGAAGTTCTTGACGATATCGTCCAGGTTGTAGGGAGTCACGGTGTCGAACCATGGGATAACACCAAAGGTGGGAAGGGCCTGGAAGTTCTCGTTGTTCTCGTAGACCAATGGCAACTCGGTGCGCTTAGCACCCAGGCTGAGGTTGTACAAGATAACGTCACGGTCTGTCCATTCGAATGGCGTGCCCTCGGAAGTCATCTTCTTGGCCTTTTCAATGTTGGCCAAAATGCCTTCGTCGGCATTAGCGGCCTTGGCTGAGCCACCGGATTTGTTGTTAAGGTTAGCCATAGCACGCTCAGAACCAGCTGACACGTCCGCTGGGTGGTCAGCACGACCATCGTCAAAATCGACAATCTTCTTCCATTGAGCAAGAACAGCCTCTGGGGTCAAATCAACATCAACAGGGAAGGCATGGCCACCGCTTCGTTGCCATCGGGTCTCGGCGTACCAGCCACTGCCGACTTCGAAAAGACCCTTGGTGCCAGGCTCGAGAGCATCAGAGGCGAGCAAAACAACAAGAGGAGCAACGTAGTCAGGCTTGAAGGCCTGGACCATCTCCTCTGGCAGGATAGTTCGGGTCATGTTAGTACCAGCGTTAGGGGCGATGGTGTTGACCTTGATGTTGTATTTGGCTCCCTCAACAGCAAGGGCACGAGAGAATCCGAGGATACCACATTTAGCGGCAGCATAGTTGGCTTGTCCAAAGTTGCCGTATATACCGCTGGTGCTGGTAGTGTTGATCACACGACCATACTTTTGCTTCAGGAAGTAAGGCCAAGCTGCCTTGGTGACCTTGTATGTACCGCGAAGGTGCACGTTGATAACCGGGTTCCAGAGGTTGTCATCCATGTTGGTGAAAGCCTTGTCCCGGAGAATACCGGCATTGTTGACAACAATGTCGATACGGCCAAATGCGTCAATGGCAGCCTTGACGACTGCATCACCGTCTTCGGCGGAGGCCTTGTTACCGACAGCCTTGCCTCCGGCTTTGCGAATTTCTTGAACGACAGGCTCAGGGTCAGCCAAGTCGTTGACCACGACGGAAGCGCCAAGCTTGGCAAAGAGAAGAGAGTATGCGCGACCGAGACTGCAGATTTTCGTTAGTATGATTATATACCTCCCATGTATTAAGGAACTTACCCAGCACCGCCACCAGTGACCAAAGCCACGCGGCCGTTAAAGTCCAGATCAGGAGCAGATGGGTTGGCAGGAAGTTTCTGGGCTTCCTCCAACAAAGTCATAAAGTCTGCAGGACCAGACGGGTAGCTGGGCTTGGAGAAATCGTTCACGTCATTCCACTTGGCGAGGATGGCTTGGGGAGTGAGAGTAGAGTCGGTCTTCAACAGAGCTCCCTTGGCACGTTCCCAACGATACTTGGCAATGCAACCACCGCCAACCTCAAAGATGCCTCCGGATTCGGTAGTGTTGGAATTGTGTGTGAGAACTGCGACGAGAGGGACGACCCATTCGGGTTTGAAGTGCTCGAGGATCTCGGGGGGCATAACGGTGGCGGTCATTCGGCTGGCAGCTACACATGGTTAGCATAGTTTATAACGATGGTAGTCAAACTTACCAATAGGTGCAATGACGTTGGCAATAATGTTATATTTGGCGCCCTCTTTGGCGAGGGTTTCGGTGAAACCGACCTGACTCAATTTGGCAGCTATTTTGTCAATATGTTAATTATAATCGGCTAACGGCGGACTTACCCGAGTAGTTGGCCTGGCCAAAGTTGCCAAACAAGCCAGCGGCCGAAGCAGTGTTAATAACTCGACCGTACTTTTGTTTCCTAAAGTGAGGCCATGCCGCACGTGCGCACTACAACTGTAAGCTGGATGTCAAGCTCGAAACAAGAGTAGAAGCATACCTTGTATGCACCGTAAATGTGAACTGTGTTGATCAAATCCCAATCCTTGTCTTGCATATTCTTGAATGAGATATCGCGCAGAATACCGGCATTGTTGATCAGAATATCGATGCGGCCAAAGTTCTTGATGGCTGTGTCGATAATGGCCTCCCCGTTCTCAACACTGTCGTAGTTTGCGACGGCCTTTCCGCCGGCCTTGCGGATTTCTTCGACGACGACATCGGCGGCCTACAACAGTCGTCAGCATCCTGCATTTCCCTCTCACAGTGAGCAATGATACGCACCCGCGTCGAGGTGCCCTCGCCTTTGTGAGAGCCACCGAGATCGTTGACGACGACATTGGCGCCTCTCGAGCCAAAGAACAAACAGTATGCCTTGCCCAAGCCACCACCGGCGCCGGTGACCACGACGGTCTGGCCGTCAAATCGGAGTTCGGACATGATGTATGTGGGTGTAGTTGATGTTCGGTCCGAGCGTGTCGTGCCAGTAAGCTGATCAAACAACTCTGTCGACACAGATGAAAACGATGAAAGGTAGTAGTGATACAGAGATGAGTGAGGAGATAGGTGTAAAATATTAAGTAGAAGCAGAAGAGAGGTGAGGTTACAAAGAAATATGCCGGCTGGCATCCGAGCAGTCACACGAACCTCGGCTCCGGGCGGCAGCGAATGAGGGAGCAGCCCGCCTGCCTCGGTGGCCCACTTCTCCGTCGGAGTGCTGACATCACTAGTCCTACTAACCACCTCCGTATCTTCACATGCTCTCTTCACTTGTCTTCAGAACTACAACATCCTGTCTATTTCGAAGGATCATATGCAATGAGACTGCTACCAGATAGATCGATCTCCTGTATATTCCAGACGGAGATCCTTCCTCATTTATCCGGGCCCACTCCGCTCTTTTACCAGTGCTGCGTATACTACGTAGTATGTAGGACATTAGTAAATACTACACACGTACGTATCCATTCTCAACGGGCCAAAACAATTCCGATTCACATATCCAAATAATACTAGCTCAAATGCATCCCATTCCAACAGTCCATGAAGTAGAAGAACGGGAACGATGTACTACTAGCTCGGCTGCTGCGACAGACACTCCAAGAATTTCCCCATATTCCGGTATCGACTGCCGAAGACACCACACGACCTGCCGAATTCCAGCTCGGGATTAGGGTCGTCGGTACGAATAAATATTACTACTTAGTCTATATCGTTTTACTGACAGTGGATTGGCGTATTGATACTGACACAAGAGCCACCCAGGCAGCCCGTGTATCTCTTTGAGGTTGAAATAGGAAGATGTATATATATACCCCCTGGACGGCGAAGTGAACAACACTGGACATACTTTCAATATTGTCCACCTACGCAGACCCACAACTAAATGAAAATACGCCGCGTATTTTACAGAAGACTCTTCTAAAGTTCAGACATGCGCGGAATGACATCTTTTTTATAAAACACGTTGAAGAAGTCTTTGCTCCAAAGCTCTGGGCAAACTCCGCTCCACATGGGGAAGCACCAGGCAGAACTATCACCCGCTTTGGGGTGGCTATGATCGTATGTGGGGAAGTGTATCGGCCGGGAGTCCGACTAATAAATATTTCAGAGTTCACGATATACTTCAATTGAATTGATCAATTGATAAACACACACCGAGAAAAAGAAGGAAAATGCAGGAAATATTCGACGACAAATCACAGCATTGCATCCCCTTCCTCCTGGAACGCCTGGCGCAGCATCAAGCCCGCTATGCGAACGACGCCAATGCCCCGCCGTTCTTTCTCGGATTGAATGGTGTGCAGGGTGTTGGGAAGACTGTTCTCGTACCTCTCCCTTTACCATATCCAGCAAGAAGAAAGAAGGAAGATTAATGCTAACGACATCGGCGAAGGTATCGACACTCCAAAAACTCCTCAATTCACCACCCTACTCCCTCCCCACCGTCACCCTCTCCCTCGACGACATCTACCTCACTCATTCCGATCAACTCGCGCTCGCGCAGTCACACCCAGATAACCCTCTAATCCAACACCGCGGCCAGCCCTCCACACACGATCTATCCCTCGGCCGAAAAGTCTTCGACTCTCTTCGCCTCAACCAACCAACCGCAATTCCGCAATACGATAAATCCGCTTTTGCGGGAAAGGGGGATCGCGTAATCGAGTCTCAGTGGGAGATTGTTAATAAAGAAGGCGCGCCGAGAATAAAAGCGGTCATTTTTGAGGGCTGGTGCGTTGGGTTCAGGCCTTTGGATGATGGACTCCTCAAACGGAAGTGGGAGGATGCGGTGAGACAGAGACAAGATGCCGCGGGAAAGTATGAGGGGAGACTGGGGTATGTCAAGTTTGAGGATGTGAAGGCTATTAATGATGCGTTGAGGGAGTATGATGTTTTGACGAAGTGAGTTCATTGTCCGTTACCTCGTTGCGAGTGGACTGAAGTGCTGATGTTTGGGTTGCTACGTAGTCATCTCGATGCTTTTATACACATGTACGCCTATTTGCAGCACACTCACTTTTGAGATTTCTGACGACGTTTCATTCTAGTGACGCGCAAAATCTGCGCTTCGTCTATGACTGGAGACAGGAACAAGAACGAACTCTGATAGCCGCTAAAGGCTCAGGCATGACTGAAGAGCAAGTCAATCACTTCGTTGACGGATGTACGTCCCCTGCCCCCCTTCCTTTTCCACAGTCGAATGCTTTAGTCGCGACTGACCTTCTTTCTCTGGGCATTAGATTACCCCTCGTATGAATTGTTTACTGAAACTTTGCGCAATGGGGTCTTTCGGCCGACAGACGGCAGCGCAGATAGGCAGACAGAATGGCGGGATAGACAGCTTCGGTTGGTTGTGGATAGAAACAGAAGAGTTCAGGAGGTGATTCGTATATAGATCGACCGTCCAAGTAGTGGAGTTGGCATACGTTGATAGCAAAAAACTAGGGACGTATGGATATGGGTTGATTGAATGTGGTCCGGATTAACCTTGATAGACTAACTACCTATGAATCGACAATCATAAACGCTAATAAAAATGCAGTCCCAACAAACCCAACAACCCATATATCAAAGACATCCCATAAGTTAACGAAAGAAACTTTTAGTTCATCTGGCGAACGAGGGCGTTGATGTTGTCCTCGCGGTTACCAGTGTCACCACCCTCAATGAAGTGGTTGAACTTGCGAGAGTGGAAACCACCGTTGGGGTTGGAGAGCTTGAAGGGCCAGAGGAAGTTGGAGGCCTGCTTGAAGTTGGGGCCGACGGTGTAGATCTCGTGGATGAGATCCTCAACGCAGACGATGCCGTACTTGCCGAGGTTCTCCTCGATGATCTGGTTGTCGGAGAGGGGGAGGCGCTGGCCATTGACCTTGCCGTAACCGCGCTTGTAGACGAGCTCACGGACAGTCTTGAGGTTGGGGTAACCGTAGGCGATGTAGGGGTTGATGATGGTGAGCATCTCAGCGGTAGCCTTGTTCAAGCGGACAAAGACACCGTTGTTGATCTGGAGGAGACGCAACAACTGCAAGATCTTGCGGGGCTTGGGAGCAATCTTGTTGATACTACGAAACATTAGTACTTAAATTGCATGGTTACATGGATAGATAACATACCCCTTGATACGGATGACGAAGACCAACTTGGGCTCCTCGGGAACGTAGAAGGTACCGGCCTTGCGGCTCTCGCGAGCAAGGCGGATCTTCTCGCGCTCTGCATCGCGGTACTCCTTGACGTAGGACTCGGCACGCTTGAAGATGACACCACGCTTCTCCTTGTTGGCCTTGAATACAACTGTCAGCATAACTGAATGTCAAGTGAACTCAAACATCAAAGGAATATATGATTGTCAGTCCCGAAAGATGGTTAACAAAGCGACAGCATCGACCTTGGTCTAGTCGCGGTGTGGTTGTTATAATCATCCAACCATATATCCCTTCATGATGTCTAAGCCAAAGTAATAACTGACCTGCTTTCTCTTCTCGGCCTCTTCGCGGCGAGCGGCGCGGGCAGCCTCCTGGCTCTTACGCTTCTTGAGGAGGGTCTCAGGCACAAGGACCTGGTCCTGGGTAGGAACACTGTTCACATGCAAGGTCAGTATAGTCTGTCCGACGGAAAATCAAAATCGCCGAGTAGGAAGAACTGCAGCATAGTGCCACATTCTCAGACTGGGGCGGAAGAAACTCGACGAAATGTATTTAGTCGGTGAGAATTGGTAAGAAAATCGTTCACTACTACTAATTGTCTCCATTCTACAGGTAGACAAAGTTCGTAGGTACTAGAATCAACACCACAAGACCTCAGCCCACAAAACCCTAAGCTAACGCTCAGGAAAAGAAACTGTCAAACGCTCAGTAGTGCGAAGAATCGCCATACAAGCCAGTGACAATTATTTTTAGAGAGAAGAATAAGCCAGGGCTTCTTTCTTCAACCCCAATACCCCTCGCTATCATCGAGTCTGGCAATTCAAAATTTACCAGAAGCAACAACAGAACAGGGACTAATCGAGCTGGCGCTGAGCATTGTCGCAACAGCAACTCCAGCGAGAATATAGGACGACTATGACTGAAGCATCTTGCTAATCAGCTTGGAAGTCAAGGGGAATCGTACGTGGTGGCAGCCATTTCGAATTGCGCGCGTTGGTCGATGATTGTCGATTGTTGGCGTTGGACAAGAAGGAGAAAAAGTTCGAGGTTTGAGAGGAGAAAATGGTTTGTGTGGGTAGGAGTTGACGCTAGTCTGGTTGTGGAATGGATCAGTTCGACAAGAGATTTCGGGCCGAGAATGGTTCCGGCGTTATCTTATCGGGACTTAGGGCTAGGGCTAGCGGCGGTCCCGCCTGACGGCAGGTAGCTGCCTCCATGATGTTACTCGTCTACGTTTGTATCATTCAACTTGAGATATCCTGATATGTGATATCTGACAGAATGGCAACCCGTCGAGGCGTCGGTCTCGGCGCATTCGCCAACCGCAACCAAACAACCCAATCCTACGCAACCCACGGCGCAAACCTCCGCTCAACACACCTCTCCTCCCTCCAGACGCAACTCTCCGTCTTCCAATCCTTACTCCACACTTTCGCCCTCGAACATGCCTCCAAGATCAAATCTAATCCGACGTTCCGCGCCGAGTTTGCGCGGATGTGCAACGCGATCGGCGTTGATCCGCTCGCCGCTAGTAATGTCAAGGGTAAAGGAGGTAGTCGGAAAGGGTTGATGGAGGGAGGCAGTTTCTGGACTCAGATACTAGGAGGGGATATGAACGATTTTTATTTTGAGGTTGCGACAAGGGTTGTTGAATTGTGTCGGGAGACGAGAGGTGAGAATGGGGGTTTATTGGGGGTCGAAGAATGTCGCAAGAGGGTTGGGAGAGGGAAAGCTATCGGTGGGGGGTTAGAGGTTTCCAAGTATGCTCTTCTTACCCCGAAAACCTCCAAATAAGCATCATTCGCTAACGTGAACTGATTCAGTGACGACATCCTCCGAGCCGTCAAATCACTCGAACCCCTCGGCTCCGGCTTCAGCATCATCAACGTCGGCAGCAAGCAATACATCCGATCCATACCCAAAGAACTCAATTCAGATCAGGCTACCGTTCTGGAAGTAATCCAAGTCCTCGGCTATGTCACCGTTTCCATGCTACAGGTGAACTTAAATTGGGAAAAAGCGCGCGCAAAGACGGTTATAGACGATCTGCTGGCGGACGGATTGGTCTGGCTCGATAGTCAGTGCGAGGAGAATGAATACTGGTCTCCGCAGAATCTGTTGGATGAGGATATCTGATGGAGAGTTGGCGTTCTACTACTACTTCCGAATACCCTACACCCTAAGAGATGACTCTTAAGCACTGTCAGCATGCATCAACGGGCATCCACGGCACATGACAACGTTTTATATATTATTGTCCTCGGCTACACGAACACGAGCTGACACTCATTGATTTCCATGAACTCAATATTCTCAAATGAGCAGATGCCGTTGTCTTCCGACTTGGAAGCGAATCAGGACCCTGCACCTATCCATGGATGGAGATTATGTCCGAGGAATTCATGGACCAGTCATATGTTATGATACCCCGAGATAGCATCAGAAGCTTTACAGGTATATACCAAGATAGGATACTTGTGTATATTTCACTCTATGTCAGTTCTCAATTGAATTAAAGCACATTATAGCTTTGATTTAAAAGAGATTTTCCTGGCAACATTGAACCATAACCACAAATTCCAGATTTCATCATCCCCAAAACCAGGAGTAAAAACATATGTATGTAAATAGGTAAACTCTCTTTTTTTCTACCTAAATCGAAAAATCAATGATGAGTCAAACGCAAAAACTCCGACGTGAAGACTGACTAGAGACATGAGACATCATAATGATGATGATGGTGAGGAGGAGGACTTTTTTTTTAAAAAAAAGGGCGGCTGAAGGGTGGGTAATGGTCATGGTGGGAAAAGTTTACATTAAAAAAAGCATTCATCAGTCTTAACGACATAGACGTAGACGTAGACATAGACATATAAAAGAGAAGAGGAAAGAGATGTTATCTAATCTATGCCTTGATAGCACCGCCCAATGCACCACCACCGAATTGTTGCCCGCCTGGTCGTCGTCCTTGACCACCACCCGGGAATCGAGCGCCACCACGAGCACCACCGCGAGCACCACCACGGCCGCCACGGGCACCGGGTCCCTGTTCACGCTGGAATGCGTTCGCCATACCCTGCGTGCGCTGCTCAAGTGTCTTCTCGTTTGCTTCCAGGAGCGACATGGATTTATCAGCCAGAGTGACGATCTGGGATTGCAGGCGCGAAAGCTCGACGCCCTTGGTGAAGGCAATTGCGTCGTTGACTTGGTCGAGGGCAGCGGCCAGCTCGTCGTGGGAGATCATGCGACTGACGATGGACGAGATCTTCTTTTCGGAAAGCTCGAACATATTGGATAGCGTGGAGACGGAGAGGGTATCGTAGAAAGGTGCGTAGGTGAATAGGTAGGTACGCAGACCTTCTTCTTGGATCTGTTCGGCGAGCATCGACTTGATCTTGTCCGGTTGGGCCATCAGGTCCCAGATCTTGATCGAGTTCAGGAGCTCGGTGGCCTTCTTCCAGTCGCCGGCGGCCAGGAATTTGGCGCTCATGATGACACCGTCTCGTGTGTTTTCCGGGGGACCGGTGAAGACTTGTCGCTCGTTGTAGTCGAGCATGCGGCGGAAGGTCTTGGAGATGACGCGTCGCTTCATCTCGGGGCTGGAAGATGTCTGTGCCATGAGGGGAACTTCCAGGAACATGCTGGATGTGAGGTAGATGCACTCCAAAAGTTCCAAGTTGATGTGCATGTGGAACGGCAGTTGACGTTGACGCTCAAGCTTCTCCTGCTCTGGGGAGACGGTGGAATATCTCTGAAGAATGATACCCTGTGCAAGGAGCTCTTTCTGACGTCCGCTACCGCAGATATCAGAAAGTGTGTTTTGAGCCTCGTAGATCAAACCGGCGCGGAAAGCGCAGAGACCGATCTGGACGAGCGTCCTGTTGAAGAGGATCTGTGTGCTGACGTCAAAGTTGGCAATGTTCTCTGACAAGTGAGACATGAGCATAAGATCACGAGCGCGGTAGTAGTTCTCGTGAAGAGCAAGGAAGTAAATCTGGCAAAGCATAGCGCGAGCCCGAATGATGCCGTCGCTGTACTTGAAGAGGTAGTTGCAGAGAGTCTGAACAAGGGCAGGCACATCAGAAGTCGATGCACGAGGAGTGATGGTCGACTCCAATGCGGATGGGATTGCCTTCCAGGTCGCATCTTCCAAAATGGAAACAACCTGAGAGGGCTTGAAGTATACATGTTCCAACCTTCTGATAACAACCCGGTTAAGGCTGTCCTGTCTGGGCTCGCTCTTGTCGGTCTTGCCGAGTTCCTCGACGTATAGCTGCGAGCGGAGGAGAGCAGTGTACAATGCCTGCTCATCGCCAAGTCGCTCGATATATTCAGCAGTGTGGGGGTCGATGTGCTGAAGTGATCGGGTAAGCTCGTCGTCAAGGCGCTCAACGAACGATACAATGCTTCCAGGTACGCGCAGAACCTCTCCCTCAGCAACTGTGGGCAGCTTGTCATCATCCTCCCACTCCTCAGCACCCTCGGTAACAATGTGGTTGCGGTTTTCTTCAAGAACAGCAAGAAGCTTGGAGAAATCGGTCTCGGCAGCTTTCCATTGCTCGGGGCTCATGTGGGTTGCGGTAGATGATGATGTGAGATCGAAACGAGTGGCAATAAGAGTGAGGTAGACACGAATCTGTTGGTAAGGAGTCTGAGCGACTTCCAGCAACTTCTCCATGGTGCGAATCTGCTCCAAACGGTCGGTGTTCTTCTTTCCTCGAGATTCGACAATGATACGCAAATGTTTGAGGATGCTTTCGGGGGTATATTGCAGGGTCTTGCCGCCGCGGCCAACGGTCGAGAATCCCTCCTCGTCAGCGATGCTGAGCGCTTCGAGAGTGGGTGTGACGCGAATTCGGGAGGGTTTTTCGATCTTGACCTCCTCGGCTTCGACTGCCTCCATATAACCGTCCTTGTCCTCACGATACTTGTCAATCTCAACCTGGAAGTCCTTGTTGTTCTTCTTGATACGTTGTCGGACTGCGTTAAGACCCTTGGTGTTGCTGGCGTTCATCTTCTTTCCGGTGGACTTTTGCTTCGCAATAGTCTCATTCATGTAATCCTCGAGATCTGCGATGGCCTTGATATAAACCTTTGGCGTAGGCCCCGACTGTGTAATCTTGATCTGCTGTCGGTTGAGCTTATCGAATTCTGCGGCAAAAAAAAAAAACAACAGTCAGCGCCATAACATTAGCCACGTCAAAAAAGTTCTTCACTCACCAGTCGAAATAACAGCCCAGTCACCAATCTTCTCAGCATTCTCAATAAGCTTAACAGTGCTCTCCAACTCCTCAAGTCGCTTATCCTTCGCACTCTTGACAACGGTCACTCTATCCTCATCCTCACTGACTTCACTATCCTCGCCCTCATCCTTCAAGAAAATATTGGCGCCGGTCTTTTTGGGTCGATCCTCATCTTCGCTAGACTCTTCCTCAGAGTCCTCTTCCTCGGAGTAATCTTCTTCGCTGGACTCTTCCTCCTCGGACTGTTCCTCCTCCTCGTGATCGGAGTAAAGCTCTTCCTCGTCGGAGGAGCTGGTGTCGCTGTCGCTGCCGCCACCGTGGAAGAAACGAGACATGGTTGCGGGTTGCGTTTTATTCGAGGGAAGACGTAAAAACGTTGATATGACTTCCCGGAGCAAAAGGTCCTGTTAGGCAGATGACGATGATATCGCCCTTGATGATGGAAGGAATTCGCTGCGAATCAGACGTTTCCCTAACTAAGCCCGCAGTGGGATGAGTTGCAAAGGCGGCGATACAAATTTTAAGCGAGGGGTCGCTTAACCCAATCAGGCAACGCGCCAAGACTTTTCTCCAGACGCTGGCGGCTGGCGCCAGAGATATTATTTCTTTCTCCTTGTATATCTAGATATAATTCTAGTTCATTGAAATGTCATGGTATGGAAAATATAAGGTATATTTGGCTGGCTATTCTGTATAAACTACAAGACTATAACATAAAACAAACTATATACTTGTACGCGCTCTCAATCGTTTTTCGAACTTCGCAAAGCCATGAAAAGCAGAGTTATCGTCAAAACATAACAATTCATGGTTATCACAATCGAAAACGTCCATGCGTAGGAATACGAAAACAGTCTTCCCAAAATTTGCGCCGGCGCTATGCCAAAACAACCCATAAATGCCTAATGATAGTGAGTCTTTCCACGAGTGATGGAAGCAACAATCAGGAGGCGAGCTGAGAGAATGCTTTCGACATTGATCGTGGCGCTGAAATGGATTCGACCACCATGTGTCCATTGCTTTTAGGAAATGTGGAAGCGTGGAACAGGTCAAGGTGGCCTCGTACTGGTCTTATAGGAGACGGTAACCCAAATACCAAGTCAAGGGATTGATCTCCAGAACCAATATCGACCCATGAGCAGAGTGAGTAGCACTGACATAATCAGGTGTCCGTTGAAGTGAATCACTCTTATACCAAGCGCTTATAATTCCCAATGTCTCGAGCAACTCTCGTAGGAGCTCCTGGCACGTGGTGAGCCTACACCATGTCATGCTCTGAAAGCAAGCTCCAACATAACCAGGGCGAAAGAAGAATCGACTAATGCCATTGTGATTCTCCCATGAAGCCATCACCAAGAGCACCGTCTTCAAGAGTGCGGATAAAGTCCCTGTTGCGATGACCAGCACCTGCTCGGCTTCCACGGCGTCGAGAGTTTGCAGCAGACTCGGCATAGCCGTCTGGAGGTGGAGGATAATATGCAGGACTTGGCTGCAACCTAATAGGTGCATTAGGATCGAGATGACTAGCCACGCGCTGTATGGTAGGCGGAATGCCTCCTTGTTGTGGATCAAGGGTAGTTGCTCTCTGCCTGCCAGCTCTGGTCGTTGCCTGTGCGTAAAGACTTTGCGAAGGCGCATACTGTGGTTGCATCTGTCCTTGCATCATGCCCATTTGGTGTCCATATCCTGGCGGTTGAGCAGGATAAGGTGGTGGTGCGCCTTGCTGATGAGCAGGGTACATTCCGTTGTAAACGGGTGGTGCTTGATTATGCGATGGCTGATGGTACTGTCCCATTTGCATGGCATAGGCTGATTGCGCGGCAGACTGGGCCTGAGCCTGAGCCGCTTGAGCTGCCTGCGCGGCTCTCTGTTTGCTTGCAGCTTCTGCTTGTTGCTGTTGCTGTATGCCTGGAGCAATGCTCTTGTTGAGTGCCGAAAACTTCAGATTCATTGGAGGTACAAAAGGGCCAGTATATTTCTGCTGCGTGATGAAGGGATGCAGCTTGGCCTGTTGGGGGGACCATCGCTCTAGCGGATTGATTTGTAGGAGGCCGCGTACGAAATCAATGAATGCGACACGATTATTGACCTCTGCATGTTGTTAGTGGCAGATTATCTCATCGTCAGTGCGCTTTCTTACCTCTTTCAATCTCTGATTGCTTCATGTTCTTCCTCGGCATTGCATAACTGCGAATGATTTCCTCCAGAGTGTTTGCCTGAAAGTACTTTTTGCTAGGTTGCTCCTTGGTGTTGTGCTCGCGAGAATATTGTTCCATACTCTTGAGTCGCCACGACTTCCGGCCGAATTCATCTTGTGTCTTCTCAAAGAACTCCCCTGATTGTTTGCCCATCTCCAGCATCCATGTGGGAGGCAGTCCGAGCATCTCTGTAATGCGAGCCACCTGGTTATATTCGGACGATCCTGGGAAAAGAGGCAGACCAAGGAAAAGCTCGACCACGATACAACCCAAAGACCACATATCAATTGCCGATGAATACGGCAAACCTAGAAGGACTTCAGGTGAACGGTAGAATCGTGACTGAATGTAGGTGTATACCGTTTGTCGTTCATCACACGCGGAACCGAAGTCGATGATCTTGATAATAGGACTTTCTAGACTTTATTGCAATTCTTGTCAGCTTCTAATACGCCGTTATCCATTGTCGACTGACTCACTTTTTCAGCAAGATATTTTCCGGTTTTAGATCACAATGAATCAATCGAGCCTTGTTTAGAAGGCTCAGGCCATTGAGTAATTGCTGTGCGAATACTCGCACGAGAGTTGTGCTCAACCCGCGGAACTGATTCTGCTTGATAAGCTCATACAAATTCACACTCAACAATTCAAAGACTAAGCATAGATGTTGTCGATGCAGGAAAGTATCTTTGAGTCGAAGGAGATGGTGGTCGTCGTTCTTGTCGTACTTTTTATTGAGCTTTATACGGTCAGCTAGAGTACTATCGCGACACAAGAGGGAAGACGTACCAGGTCAAGGACAGACACCTCCATCATACTCTGGTTGAAGTAGGCCGTTTTATTCTTCACGACCTTCACAGCCACAACTTCCTGGGTCTTAAGGTTCTGGCACTTCACTACTTGTCCGAAAGTACCTTGGCCAAGGACATCAAGAATCAGGTATCGGTTGCTTGCCAAGTTAGCGGATATTATCAACGAATAAGACAAGATATCATACTTGTGGCCTCCTTCCTCACTGCCTAGAATGTCATTGACATATAATATATAATCGCTATCTTCATTGTCAAACCCATCGTTTTTGACACCTTTGCTGGGCTTTGTAAGCACACGACGTGGATTGCGCGAGGACTCGTATTTAAATGTCGGGTTGCATATGCGATACGTAGCCGGCAGGTGCGTTGTAAGTGCTTGCAATGGCTAACGACTTGATTAGTTTAATGTACACCTGGGGTTATGTATCACTTACACTGATGAAACCTCCTTCAGGATTAGCTCGTCGAAAAGGTGGCTGCGCGTTGACCCTGGGCTTGATTTCATGCATCGACTTGATGCTGGAGAATTTGGGGATTGGGCCGCGACCGGGTGGTTTGTGGTTGTTTTGTTGACTTGCGGCTGGTGACTTCAACTCGGAGCCAAACGGGGCACTCAATTGTGACGAAGCAGATGAAGGAAAATACTGCTCGGGACTCATATCGGTTGACTGTAGAACATGTAATCGAGGAACACGTGAGCCTATACAATAAGAACACAATGTTAGTCATGAAAGACAATCCCAGGCGATTGCCAGAGATAAGACCGACCTGGTGGTGATTGGTATCCCCCCGGGGGTGAGGTATAAACGCTATTTCTCGTGGGAGACTGGCGAGAACTACTTGGCCCAGAAGGCGGCGCGTTGAATGGATTTTGGCCTGACTTTGTGGGACTCGACGAGTATGGCAGAGCTGGCGACAATATATTCATAGGCGAGTATCGACGCGCCGCGGACGATTCTTCGGTCGGCATGTATTGCGACGACGGACGTGTACTGTGATTCAACCTTGACGAATACTTAGCACGATTGTAAGGATCGGCATCCTCCATAGGGGTATCGGCATCAGTAAAATAGTCACGCGTATGAGGCGTTGCCGCTGGGGATGAAGCCATCGACACCGACTTCGAGTTGGAGCCTGCACTCGAGGCTTGCGCGGCGGTTATTGGAGACTGATAGTTTTCATAAGTATATCCCGCCGGTGCTTGGGCTTGTTGCTGGCCGTTGTATTTTGTGTTCAATCGATAGGGATTCTGGCTTGTCGAGTTATCATGTTGAACTGGGTGACCCGACGAGAGATCCCCGTAAGACTGCCACTGAGAGTCCATGGCGTGGCGCTCGGCGTCTAAGTCACTGTCATGCGGAGGGAGTGAAATACCGGGACAACGAAAGTACTTGGCGCGAGAAATATGTTTCAATTATTTCTGGATTGACGACGGCGCTGAATCAGTGCGAGATGGGTGCCGGGTTGGGTACGCAGGGACGTCACCGAGACTCTCACACTGATGCGGACTGTACAGGCGACGTAGAGTAGTAGAACGGCGGGGGTACGGCGTCTGACGCAAGCGAGTAGCGAGTGACGCGTGGAATGGGCGACTTGTTGTTATAAAGAGGCGCAGCTATTCATCATCCAGAGCCCTCTACTAATAGCCGGCGCAAGAGGGAGGCTGAAGAAGAACGCCGAGCACCAATTTGCCGGAGATGGTTGTGCAAGGAGAGTTGGCGAGGACAAAGGTCGTTGTATGAACCGAATGAACGTACCTAACTAGAGTAACCGATTGTCGTTGGGCGGCCAGCTGGGTGGAAATGACGGGCGCTGACAGGCTAGACCCAATCGAAGCTAGCCCTGACTGAGGATCGGCTGCCCCTAGGGTCGATTTGGTTTTCAGCCTGAACGGATGGAAGATGAAGTGTCTGGAATCTGCAGTGAATAAGTACGCTATGTTTATGGGATGGGGGATAAACTATGACTCTCAATGGCGGCTAAGTAAGAGAAAGGAGACAGAAAAGCAAAGGAGGCTGCAGCGAGAGAAGAGGGGAGAATGGTGGTGGAGGAGAGGAGAGGTTGGGGGTTGGGCGGGCCGACATACGAGGAAAGAGCAACCCAGAGTGACAGCTCCTTCCTCCGGATTACTTTCGAGCTATTGCTAATTATTGGACGTGTAATTGTCTATCACCATCTTTTCCACAGAGTATTGTCTACAATCCCGTTATTGCAATCCACATCCACTGATCCTCCCTTCCCGCCATGACTGGATGATACATGTACAGACAGACGTACTGCTCGCAATGGGAACAACACCCATTATGCCTTAACATGCGTCTCGAATTGGACTGGCTGTAAGAGCTCTCCTGGCCACAGATTGGTTTACCGCCAATAGCTAGCCCCTAAGCAGATGGTTGCAACTTGAGACTCGGTATTTGGCGCTGTTCCGCATGACGACGCGAGTAGAGTTACAGAGCCGCTTCTGCTTTGCCCTGCATTGCGCTGATTGTGGAGTCAATTCAAGTCTCTGTACAGGCAGAAAAATAACATTGAATTCTAAGGCTATCGATACCATTGGCACGTAGGAAATGCTATGTCGTTGGTGAGCTATTGTTGCCTGGGTGCCTGGCTTGACTCATCATAAGGCAACAGCAGCAGAGGCGGTGATCGACGCCACATTATTCTGCCGCTCATTCTGCACCGATGTCATTGCTCATCGCGACATCTAACGATCTCTTACTACTTTTTATTATGCGACACTCTTATTCTCAGCCCACTCTGCAATGAGACCAGATCGGCGAACTGAGAAGAATTTTGGATATTGATTTTGATCCAGTCATCCAAGGCCAACCCACCAACATTCGAATGATACCTGATGCCAAGCTGCATTTGGTCATGATTGCTTTGCGCTTGTTGCTGTAGTTGCTTTTTGCTCGCCACCAAACGTGGCAGGACTTTGAGCAATTCTTAAACCTACTCCTACCTGTCAATAGAATCTGCCGTTATGCAGTCAGATGCCGCTGACCCAACGCCCGACACATTGACCGATGAGACCGCAAAGCTTCGCGAACTAGAGGCAAATGTTCGAAATCAGGATGAGCTCGAAAGAGAGCTCGGTCGTCAGGTAATGTCATTGATTACTAAATATCGATGAGAATATTTTCTGATCAAATATCGAATGAGCAGGCCGACCAGCTTCTTATCGAGCAAGCCGACGAGCGAGATCAGAAACGGATCGAACGTACAACAAAGGAGAAGCTGTAAGCATTTCAGAGCCTCAGCTACGATCTTCAATAAAATTGACTTTCAATAGGAAAATAGAGGACCAGATTTTGAAGCTCTATCACCGTTTGGAGCAACGAGTCGGACCTGCTCAAAGAGTGCGCATCGAATCGGACATCGCAAAGGCACAAGATCAGCTATCCTCGCTCGAAAACGATCTGAAGGAAATACAAGAACGCATTGATAATCGCCATGAAGAAAAAGATGTTGAGGCGAATGTTGAGTCCGGCCGACTGCCAAACGAGTCGAGACGAGAGTACCTCATTCGAACTGGAAAAATCACGCCTTTTTCAAAGATGGGAACTGGAGCGAAGGAGGGACCATTAGCCAGTCTACATGATGCTCTGATAGATGCTGAAGATGAGCGCGACGAAGCTGAAGCTTTACAGGATGCCTCCCAAAGAGCTGCAGTTTCTCATCGTAACTTGCGGCTTCCAGGTATCGACATAAGTGACGTCAGTGAGATAACCTCTGATGGTATATCTGATTCGGATAAATTACGGAAAAGGAAACGGCCAGCACAGGGTCGTCGCCAAAAAGGCATTAAACGAACACGAAAGGTCGATGAGACAGCAGATGATAGCTATGTGGAAAGTGACTACATATCATCCTCAACAGACGAGTTTGATCCTACGCCTGCAGAAGTCCGCGGGAAGCAGACTAGTAAAAGATCCGATAAAGATGACTTAGAAGATCTTCGAGGATTGGACGATGGCGACGAAGAATTCTATCAAGCTCGATTGAAGCGCTGGGTGCGTCGTCGAGCGGCCGCTCGGAAGCGAGTGGCGGATTCAGAAATCAAAACGGAAGAATCTGAACAAACGGACCTCACAAGAAGAGAAAGCACTGCCGAAGAATGGCTGCTGCCTCATCCTACGGTTCCCGATGCCGATTATGAAGGTGGCTATCGTGTGCCCGGCGATATATTCCCTATCCTTTTTGACTATCAAAAGACTGGTGTGCAGTGGCTGTGGGAGCTCTACCAGCAGCAAGTTGGGGGCATCATTGGCGACGAGATGGGGTTGGGAAAGACTATTCAGGTCATATCATTTCTAGCCGGTCTTCACCATAGCGGGAAGTTGACCAAACCGGTGATTGTAGTTGCTCCTGCAACTGTAATGAAGCAGTGGGTTACTGAATTTCATCGATGGTGGCCACCTTTTCGAGTCTCTATTTTGCATACATCGGGGAGTGGTATGATAAATGTTCGAAGCGAGAGCAACCGCGAGAACGCTCTAAATGATGAAATATGGGATCCAAATCGACCCTATACGATGACTAAAGCTCAGAAAACGGCGAAGAAGATTGTGCAGAGAGTGGTTGAAGAAGGGCATGTGCTAGTCACGACGTATTCTGGGTTGCAGACATATGCACCTGTTTTGATTCCTGTCGACTGGGACTGCGCTATTCTCGATGAAGGGCACAAGATTCGCAACCCTAACACTTCAATTACCATTCACTGCAAAGAATTACGTACTCCCCATCGCCTGATTCTGTCCGGTACTCCGATGCAAAACAATCTCTCCGAGCTGTGGTCGCTCTTTGACTTTGTTTTCCCCATGCGCTTGGGAACTCTAGTTGATTTTCGGAACCAGTTCGAGTTTCCTATTCGTCAAGGAGGGTATGCAAATGCGAGTAATCTACAAGTCCAGACTGCAGCACGATGCGCCGAGACTCTGAAAGATGCCATCAGCCCGTATCTTCTCCAACGGTTCAAGGTGGATGTTGCTTCCGACCTGCCAAAAAAGAGCGAGCAGGTTCTGTTCTGCAAGCTCTCTCCGCTCCAGAGAAAGGCATACGAGCAGTTTTTGAACTCACAGGAATGTAACTCGATTCTTGCCGGTCGAAGACAAGTTCTTTATGGAGTTGATATGCTGCGTAAGATCTGTAACCACCCAGATCTTGTGACGCACAAACTTTTTTCTTCGACAACCGGCTATGGCGACCCTTCCAAATCAGGGAAAATGCAGGTCGTGAAAGCGCTTCTAGAACTGTGGAAGGATACCGGGCACAAGACATTGTTGTTTGCCCAACATCGAATCATGCTCAACATTCTGGAGAAATTCGTGAATACATTACCAGGTTTCAACTATCGAAGAATGGACGGCGAGACTCCGATTCATCGGCGCCAGCTTCTCGTTGATGAGTTCAACAATTCACCAGATATACATGTCTTCTTGCTTACTACGAAAGTAGGGGGACTAGGTGTGAACTTGACAGGGGCGGATCGAGTCATCATTTACGATCCAGACTGGAATCCGTCAACTGACATGCAAGCCCGTGAAAGAGCGTGGCGATTAGGTCAGAAGAGAGAGGTCACCATTTATCGTTTGATGACAGCAGGAACGATTGAAGAGAAGATCTATCATCGACAGATATTCAAACAATTCCTGACCAACAAGGTTTTGAAAGATCCGAAACAAAGGCAGACCTTCGAAATGAGCAATTTACATGATCTTTTTTCGCTAGGAGAAGAAGGTCAAACCGAGACTAGCAGTATGTTCAAAACGGAAGTTACATATCAAGAAAAAGGCGATTGGAAGGACAAGATCAAAGCGGAGCAGACTCTTCCCGACAACGACGACAAAGAAATTCAAAAAGTCGAAGGAATTGCAGCAGTCGAACACTTCCACGACGACGCCGATGAAGCTGAAGCCAAAGATGAAGATAACGGAGCCCCCAAATCCGAAGCCCGTCTCATGGAAACCATCTTCGCCCAGTCAGGCGTCCACTCCGCGCTCGAACACGACCGCATCGTCAACGGCAAAAAGATCATTGCCCCAGACAAAAGCATCATCGAGGCCGAAGCCAAACGTCTTGCCGCCGAAGCAGCCGAGAAACTCCGCAAAGCCGAACAAGCCGCCCGTCAAGTCCCCGTAGGCACTCCAACGTGGACGGGACAATTCGGCATAGCTGGTCGACCTGAAGAACGACCTCGCTCAGCATTTGGCGGAGCAGCCAGTGTCGCGCGTGGTGCCGGCGCAGGGCCTTCTTCAGCCAGCATACTCGCCAATCTAGCCAACCGTAGCGGCGCGAAAAGTCGAACCAATAGTCCGCGCGACAGCCCTGTCCCCGGCGGAGGCGTCGGTCGTCCTGATTTCATGTCCATGATCCGGGATTACATGATTGCGCAGGGAGGGTCGGCATATACCCAAATGCTGATTGATCATTTCAATCGGTTTTGTACGACGCCTCAACGATCGGCTGAGTTTAAGGAGACGCTCAAGATGGTTGCGAATCTGGAGAAGGGGGGACGGAACGGGAGGGGGAAGTGGTTGTTGAAGAAGGAGTTTGCTAGACGGTGATTGCCTACCTAGGTAGAGGGCTTGATGAGTTATGAGTTATGATCATAAAGTGTTATACACAGATGATATCCGTGGATGATTGTACGATAAGATTTGGATAGTAACATACAGTTAGATATAATTGATACTGGCAGTCCGAGTACCGTATTAGGGTTTAGTGATACTCCTGATGAAGATGCCTTGATTCCAGGTATGAAGATCCGCAAGAATCTCGGTGGCAGGATACCTCACTATCGACTTCAGTTAGGCACTCTTAATATCGTCTCAACATAGAGCCAGACTATCCACAATAAGATCATACCTAAGGTTTACTATGTCACATATCTTATGTTTGGCTCCTTTTTTTCGAAATGTCTTATTGTTCTTTCAGAGTAAATAATACCTCTAAAATGTATTTGTGCAGTGCTGGATATGTTTCTTACCTGTTGACTATAACCACAAGCAGTTGACTGCTTGGACCAATGACTCTGTTTAAGAATATCCTAACAAGCAAGATATGCAGAAACCTATAAAATATGCACTGTGATATTGCTCAAAGCGGTACTGCTTTATGCTCAGCCTAGCCCAGTTATTGCGTTCGCCAAGGGCAAACAGACCTGCTGAGCTCGGAGGATAATGGATGATGTGTTTGTACTACATCAGGGATACTTCTTTGTGCTCCATCAAGTGAGATCACGTGTAAGGCTGTCTTATAAGGGTCTTTCCTTCCAAGTTTTCTTCTGAACTCTCAACACCAACTATTCTTCAACAGAAAGTATAGTCTATCCAGCTACATCCACACGGCCAAAATGGACACCCCTCAAGGACAGAAAAATGCTGTTCTCGCCTTTCGCAAAGCGTGGAAAACCGCACCATGGATCCCAATATCAAAGATGCAGGCACTATCCTTTCGCGAAAGACCTCTCAAAGGGCCAATCGTGGTCAGTAAAGTGCAAATACCGCGTCCAGCCGAAGAGGAAGCGGAGTCACTGAGACTCAAAGTATGGAATGCCTTCAAATCAAAAGCTGAGGGCATAGAGAAGCTCGATCCTCCTGCAGTTTGTTCTACCTATGATGGGGAATGGATTGGGGTCAGAAACTCGCCCAAGACGATGCTGGACTCTCAAGACAACGTGGCCGATCAGGAAAAATTCAATCTCATCGAGCAGAATCGACGGAATGATTTGACTCTCTTCTACCTTTCTGGGGGGGCATGGTTGTAAGTTTGATAACTCCTCTGAAATTCCAAAGGCTGACTCATTGATAATTGCTGCATTAGCCGCGCTGGCCCTCCTGGCGCACGACCTCTGATCAAGAAACTATGCGAACAAACTGGATGTCGAGCGTTCACCTTCCAGTATCGCCTGGTCCCACAATATACTCTGCCTACTCTCGTCCTTGACGTCCTGACTGCCTATTTTTACCTCCTATCTCCACCTGCTGGCTCTTTCCATGAGCCCGTCGATCCAAAGAAATTAATCCTCGTTGGTGAATCTGGCGGTGGCATTCTCCATCTTGACATTCTCCAGTTTCTTCAATACATCTACAACAGCACCAGTCCAAAGGAAAATCCACAAATGCATTTCTTTGGTCGAAAGGTGACTCTCGACATGCCCGCTGGATGCGCAATCATATGTCCCGGCGCCGATATCGCATTGTCATTGCCGTCAGTCAAGAAGTATGAGAAAACCGACTGGTTATCTGAATGTGCACCATGGCTAGAACCAAACTTTCCAGCAGACTCTATCTGGCCGTCCAATCCCCCCCGAGGCGACTTGCACTGCGATAACTCAGCTATATGCCACCCATTCGTTGACCCGTCAACATGGACCGATTGGCGAGGCATGCCGCCAATGTGGATTGCGTGCGGCGAAGAGACGTATTCGGATGGAATTAAGTTTCTAGTCAGGAATATTAGGGCATCTGATGTGTCGGTTAAGTTTGTGCAATACAAGTTTATGCCACATGTTTGGAATGTGGTTATACCTGCATTGCCGCAAAGTCAGCATGTCATGAAGCTCTGGGCTGAGGCTTGTCTAGAGCTGGGAACTTGTGTTGTGGGAAAAAGGCAGTCAGAGGCCTGGTATGTCAGATTGGGTGACTTGGAAACAGTCCACCAGAAATTTGACGATTTGTTGGATTTGCCTAATGATGAAGCGCTGAAGAGGATGAGGGCTGCAAGAGATGAACTTGCAAGATTTGTATGGAGAGGTCCAGCTGCGAAGTTATGATACTATTAATAGGGAGTGTTCAATTAGAATGAACTTTTTTTCCCCCTCAGGCACTATTTGCTATCATGATCTGAAAATATACAACTGTGACACGCACACGAACCCTATATGTACCATCGTAATCTCCAACAACCCACATAATTTTCCAAACTACTCTACTAGACAAACCTCAATAACACTCTGCTCATCCCCCTCAACATCCCAAACACCCACAATCTTCAACGGCGGCTCGACCTTGCCAAACAACTCTTCCCACTGAGACTTGGTGCGCTCCATCCCGTTACACAGAAACAGCATCAACATATCCATTTCCACCCTTAGCAAGGACTCGTTCGTATCTGCCAGAACCATTTCATTGATGAGTAGGCGAGAGGTAGATGTCATTGCCTTCGCGGTATTCGACAGGATTTTCAAAGAGGAGGAATCGTCCCAGTCGTGCAGGACGGATTTGAGGTAGTATATATCAGCTCCTGGGTATATACAAGTCAGTATAAATCATCATACCTAAGAAAAGGGTAGGAAATTGCACAGACCATGTAGAGGCTGCGCAGTGAAAAAATCATACTCCATCATCCTAATCCTTGCATCGAACTGTCGTGCTCTACCCTCGTTCTTACGAAGCTGCGATAAAGTCTCCGGTAAATCCTGCAGAACAAGATCACACTCCAAATCCGGAAACCGACTCGCAAACCGGTCAAGATCAACGCCCTGATTTCCGCCAATGTCGACAATCACCATCTTCTTTCCTGCTTGTCGTGGTGATGATGTGGCCTGAATAATCTTCTGTTCGAATGGATATTTGATGTGCCAGGGAATGGAGACGACGTTGTTGCGATATGTCATGTTATCATCGAAGCCCTTTTTCCAGGCTGTGTTTTTCTGTAGAGTTTCCCAGACTGTCTCGCCCATTGCGTAGTCGTATGCTGGGGGCGTTGTGGTGTCGCTCATGTTGCAGGGTTTCTCCTGTTGGAGGTATTGCCGCATCTTGGCTGCGAGGGGGAAGAGCATGTCATTCCTTTGGCCGGCTCTGTTAGCATGAAAGGATTACTCTGTTAAAAGTTGCAGGTGGAGGAGGACGTACGAAATTATGAACCCCCCTTCCGCTCCAGGTTTGGTCTGGCAGATGGTATAGGCATTTGCTGTATAGGTTTGGTTTCCTGTTTCACTTGCCCATCCAATCGCCGTCATCATTCTCATCACACGAGCTTTGGAAGAGTAGACAGTTGGTTAGTATAATGGACAATGACTAGGTAGTATACGAGGTATATTCACCAACAAAAACCTGGTCATATCCAGACATCTCAGCCAAGTCGCGCGCAGTGAGACTTTTGCCTTGGTTATGACCCAGCAATTTGAAAAGACCCATTTCAATCGCTGCAAGTATGCAGACATTTTGGAGTGTCTATATAGTTTGTCATGATTAGTTCATTCCGAGTGAGTTCTAGCCTGGAGGGTAGTGAGCTGAACGTACTCGAAACCGTTGCTCTATCATAACAATCTCAGGAGGGCAAATTATGCTCTGCATCGTTTCGAGGGCAGTCTGTATCTTTCTGTGGGAAGATATGTCCTTGGGATCATATGCATCGATAGCCTTCTGTATGTCGGTGGCTAACTGCGTGAGACGTACTTTGTCAGCCATATCTGCCATGTTTGTATGGAAACGTCTGTGTAGATGATTAAATTGCAAGATCAATTTTGGCTTTGGGAGCCTAATATTCGATGAGATATAAGTGTTAGAGGTAGCTAACCAGGCGGCGGTACATTCAGTATCTTCCAAAAGCGGGATTACCAGTCAGCGAAGAGTTGTGGACCTTCCCTTGAGGAAGAACAAAGAGATCAAATGGGAGGTAGTACAATAACACCTTCTTTGTACAACGTTGCCTCTCAGACTCGACTCACTTGACATCTTCTCGTATTTCGTTAAGACCCTATCCTGGTACTGTGTCACATTGTGTAGATGGGCAGCAGACTATTTCCTAAGGATGATGCAGGAATTCCACTTTCAGCTGCAGCAAGAACTACATGATAGGATAGCCTTCATGAGTCACACCAACCACACAAACCATACGGCAAAAGTGCAGGGGATGCCCCTCATCGCTTATCAGCTCATGCTGTGAAACAGTCAATGTTGCTACGTATCTTGCATGGCTGCATGTTGCCGTGAAATATGCAAAAATCCTGTTGTTATGTATAACTGCTAACCGGGTCTGGCATAAAAAGTGCCCAACATCCATTTTACAGGTAATGATCCTGCATAAAATGCTAACCTCCAGGGCTGTGGAGTCTCTGCCTGCGAGGCTGTGGAGCTATTTGAGGTATATTGCGAATTGGGATCTCGGGGAACATGGAATCGGAACGTGCAGTTGTCGAACGAGGCTGATACACCGACAATGTCTCGACTGAGCAGGAAATTTTACTAGGTAGTTGAAGCTTGCCTCACCTTATACTGATACTCTTCAAAACCGTGACATGTTCAAACAAACGGGCGAGGCAACGCAGAATGTGGTTCTTCAACAATGGGAAATATTCCTCAATCATACTCTATTTCTACGATACATGGCTGATGAAGATTGGCAATCCTTATATCTGGAGGTGTTCCACTGACAATGTATTGATGCCCCTCTATCGGCTCAATATCGGCCTTCACCACCGTGACATAGGATGTGGTGAGTTGTGTTGCTCTTTTCCTATGCCTTATGTAGCTTCCCACGTAACAACCAATGTTGCGTTACTGACGGCTTCTGCCCTAGGCACTGGCTATTACCTTGTCAATAGTTCTTATCAGCAAAACAGCACAATTACGCTCCTTGACCTCGAACGAACCCCCTTGACATTGGCAAAGAAGCGTCTTCAAAAATCACACAAACACTTACATATACAAGCCCAACAGCATGATATACTTTCCCCTGAACCAACTCCTTTGCCATCATCGCCTTTATCATCCGAGTCCCCTGACATAGAGAAGTATGACTCAATCTCTCTGACCTATCTTTTGCATACACTCCCCGTCCCGCCTTCTGAAAAGGCGCAGATATTCTCAAAACTCAAGAGGGCCATCAAACCATCAGGTGTGGTTTTTGGTGCGAGCATTCTGGGACATGGTCCGTGGCATAGTTTTGCGGCGCGTATTCTCCTGTGGATACTGAATTGGGAGGGACGACTTGCAAATTATACAGATGGGGTGGATGTCTTTATGGACGGGCTAGAGGAAAACTTTGCTGTAGTGAGGGCGGCGATTGTTGGTTCTGTTCTAATATTCGAGGCTAGAGATCCCAAGATATGAGAGGAGACGTACATCTATAAAGAGGCTACTAAACTACCTAGACATCTTTTTCTAGAACTTCTTTATGTATGATTCTCCATCCGGTACAGGTAATATTCGCAATTTTCTCATATCGTTGATCTATTCTAGAATTTCACATGCTCCGTACCCGATCCAGCTTTGACTTGTCCACTGTTCCCAAAACTTTAGTATCCCCAGCTGATTGATGCAATACTGTCCATTCCGTCGTCTTCTTGATCCTTATCGTCGTATCTTCAACCTCATGACGCAAGATATTATCCCTGCTCCCCCTCTGATCTTCACCTTTGGCAGTTTTCCGAGCCATAGATCTCATCTCGTAATTACCATTAGAACCGTCATGGGAGCGATAACAGCGACCTCTGAAATGTTCAAAAAGAGGTCTTAGAGTAGGGATGCAGGCAATAGTGATACCACCTTGGTGCTCCAAAGCTCCCCAGTAGCCTACATCTGCATTATCCCATGTGTAGTCAGTCGGTGTCCATTTGATTGACACGGTTTTTGCTATGGATGATGCTGCAGTGCTAGAAGGACATCAGCGATGCAAAATTTATGCCGCTAGTCGTGAAGGGAGAGAAAAAAAAATACTTACAGAAAACCGAGTCCTAGAAGAACATACATCACGCGCTTTCGGGCAGGAGCCAAATTCAAGCGATATACTAACACGATAAACGTTCCTGCTGTAAAGAAGTCTGTAACAACACCAATAGCTATGACGTTCGGTAAGCAATTACCTTGGAACGCCCTCGATTTTGTGCCAACTCACATGAAGCAATCTTTATTAGAATATTCACAGTATCCGGATTGATACACCTCGCTTTGATGGTTTTGTCCCAGTATCCATCTAACGGAATACACTGAAGCAAATCGACTATGATAACCGCAATGGTCACTGGGACCAGAATTGCCAAGTCGATCATAACCATCCATTTGACTGTGCGATTGGCAAGGTGGACCATGCGAAGTAGGAAGATACAAATAGACACTTTGACCATCATTGTACCGAGCAGGCTCAGTATGGAGTTAAGCAGTGTCAGCTTAGCAATCTGCGGAAGGTTCTCGGGGTTGACATCCGCCATATGCCTGCGTAATTTGTGAGACAATGTGGCATAATCGTCAAAGTATGAGTGTTGTATCATACTGTCCAACCCCATTCTAGTAGCGAGCGGTCGTCAGCATTCTTTAATTTCTCCAATCACTATGTAGGAATGAGAAACATACCTCCACCATCATATATTCAAACGTAGAGGATACAATTGCGATACCCTAGAGACTTTGTCAAATTCTGGTTTCAATTCAAAGTAGTGGCACTACTTACATAGGTGAATAACATTGTCCTATGCCAGTCAGTTCATTAATCAGATTCCTGATATTATCATATTTCTTACCAGTCATCCCATCCCACGGACTTGGGCTGAAGTACAGTCCTCACAAAGAATCGAGCAGCCACCGCTACCGTAGCTATAATAAAAAAAGATATACAGAGGGCTAGAATCAATTGTTGTTTGGGAGTGTAGGCCATAGTGAGCAACGTCTATGCCTGAATTCAGAAGAGCACTTATGAAATTGATCCACTGAATTTAGAAGCTTCGAAAATATTAGAAAGGGCGAAAGAGAAAATTTCCTATACAGCCCCTTCTCGTAACGGGGGTACGTTTTCTTTCTTTAAGGATGTGCTTTAGTACCTAGGTAGTTTACTTATAAGTGGGCTTACACATGCAGCAATGCATAGTAACGAAGACAGGGCATGACACTACCTCAATATTTCTGTCTGTATAGGTGGACGCGGGAAACATTTCAAACAAACCTGGAACATAGTACCACAGTAACAATGATTCTTGTTATGCAATTTTCTCATGTACCTGCCCTCGATACGAGCCTGCATATGCCGTAACACAACATAGCTTGTCTGTGTTCGGGGTGTAACGCTCAAAAAAGTGCAATATTTAGCAAGCGAATGAAGAATCCCTGTAGCGTGATCATAGGTAGTCCGAAGGATGATTCTAACAAGAAGTGCAGCTGACACCTTTAAGGCCCACGATCCGCCTTATTTAAAATTCACATTGTAAGAAGCCAACATTTTGCTCAAACATACGAATTGCGTGCATTAAGAGGAAACTCATGGAACTTTGAGTTGGTGGAATGCATTTACACCTCGCTCGGGGCAGCGAAGGGATGGAATAAGCTGGACTGCCCTATCTGCATGTACTTGAAGAACGCCGAAAGTACATAAGGTTGATATATTTTCAGCTCAGTCGACATGTTGCATCTCATATCAAGTTAACTTTTATTTATTGCACTCCGACTCAGTACTGGTTCATTGGGTTCGGTCGTGTCGAGTTTTCATACCATTTAATGCCTTACTAATATGGGGTCTTCCTACTCGCATGTCAAATCAGATATCTCAGCTCCATCGAGGAGTGATGACAACAATCTGATAATCACAGGCCTCGGTAGCGAGTGGCCATCCAAGTCAATTGGCCCAGGTGACCTGAAAGAATATGCCTTGAAGCTCTATCCCGAGGGTGCAGGCTGGTAAGTGTATAGCCTGACCAGTTTTCAGAAAGGTTGATGCTGACATCATATATGATCTCAGGCTCAATGGCCTTCTAAAGGTCAACGAGCAGACAGGCATAGAGTATCGAGCTGTTATCGATATATGGGATGATCCCAAATGGCATCTGGGTGATCCTCCAAGGGTAGAGGATGTTGATGCAGCTTTTCGTCATCATGGGACCGAGCTTGCAAAGAATGCTGCTCTCAAAGCCCTAAACGACGCCAATATCCACCCGACCTCAATCACACACATGGTGGCAGTCACGGCTACCAACACAGGCAGTCCTGGCTATGATCAACTGGTTGCCCGAGAACTGGGATTGCGGGAGTCAGCAGAAAAAGTACTGCTCAGCGGCGTTGGTTGTGCCGGAGGGCTCGCAGCTCTCAGGGTAGCGTCGAACTTGGCTTTGGCGTCCACTTTGCGTGGGCACCCGGCTAGAGTCCTAGTGGTCGCTTGCGAAATCTGCAGCACACAGGTTCGCGCAGAGCTACGTGCAGCAGCACAACTTGAGACCGTCGGGATAGGGCCAGCATTGTTTGGCGACGGCGCTTCTGCACTTGTTCTATGCAATGTTAGAGCTGTCGATGAGAGCACACCAAAAAGGTTCTCGCTGATCGATTGGCGAACACAAACCACCCCAAACACTGAAAAGGAGATGTCACACAAGGTGACGTCGCACGGCTTTTGTCTTTCTTTATCCAAAAAGGTTCCCGCTCTCGTGGCTGCTTCGGTTGAAGCTCCTTTCCATACTCTGACTAGAGACAATGGCATGGCATCCTTTTCTCCGTCCGATTTTGACTGGGCACTTCACCCGGGAGGTTCGGCAATTATCAAGGGTGTTCAGATGTCCATGAATCTGCCTGAAAGCGCTTTGGTAGCTACCAAGGACATCTACAAGTCTCGTGGGAATACGTCAAGTGTCGCCGTCCTTGCGGTTTTGGACAGGCTTCGTACGCTTGAGAATGGGAAGCAGGACATTATTGCCTGCAGCTTCGGTCCTGGCCTGACAGTCGAGATGGCACTCTTGAAACGATTTCTATGAAACTTGTGTTGGTGCTCGAGCTAGACTACATTCTGGTTAGTAGCTTGTCCATAGGAATATAAGTAGAGAGATAGGAAGTAGTCTTAGAATTCGGCCGTTTGAGAGGTAGTATGATACCAGTGCGATTGATTGATACAATTCACCTCGACATTAAAAGCAGCGATGGATTTAGGAATCATATTTCCAGGTTCCTTTCACGATATAACCATGGATTCGATCCACGATGATGTACCTTGTAAACAATGATCCATGTTTGATATTACTTTCACGGTCCACTTGATGTCAATAAATCATCATATGCCCACTTATTTCTCGGATCCATGGTTGTATATTGTCTCTATACAACGTACACACAGTATGTGCGTACAAGCTTTGCTAAGACGCGGCCTGAACCCAAAACAGATAATGCGGTACATATTCTTTTGTGCTTGTTTACCTACACATGCACTAATGTAGTGAGTACGACGACTCGTGAGTATCTAACCATGGACGCCCCTTCAGCACTGACCCAATCAGCTGATCACCAAAACATCGACAAAAACAAACTGCCAAGAGACATGTCTCATCTTCATTACTGCTAGTTCACCAGTTCCCAATTGAATTGTATTGTTTCTGTTGTTTCCGACTTGCCGGATGATGATCAGGTCTTGCTAGCGTAGGTGTTGAGTATCCTCATTGGAGAGAGAGCAGGAGAGAGAGAACACCAAGAAGGATGTTCGGATGAACAGGAGACGACCCCACAGAGAGAGCCAATGGAGACATCATCTGATAATGAAGATGTGCCTCTAGTGGGAATAAACTAGAGGTGGTACAGCACAGCCGAGACATGATCGACACGCTGCATGTGTCTCCGCTCAACGTCATCACCTGTTTACATGACTATGGTATTATGGCTATATAAGTGAGCTCTCTTCCTGTAATAGAGCTGTAGTCTATCAAACAATCTACAATCTACAATCACAATCCCATTCCTCATTCTCAAGTCCCTACCTAGGCAGTACGAATAAGAATGCTCTTCACACACCTAGCCCTGGCTGTCGCCACCCTCGCTGCCGGCTCCCTCGCAGCTCCCAGTGAATTCTACCTCAAAACCACCGGCTCCAACATCACCGCCCACAACAACCTCTACGTCGAGGCCTACCATACCGGTGCTGGTCTAGGCGATCCCGTCTTGACTACTGTGGCCGCCAACGCTGGGCATTTCTATCTGAACGAGACATATCTGCAGATGGATATTGGGCAAGAGTATAGCTATGGCTTTGATATTGGTGGTGCCACCAACTATGCTGGTAAGTGCCTTTTCAAATACCCAGGATTTGGAATGACGTGTTGACTTGGAATTTAGCATGGGAATTCGTCGAAATCAACGCCGGACAGGGCGTGCCTGGCTTCGAGTTGGAGAATAACAGCACAATAGTCTGGAACAGCACTGAATTCGGTGGATGGCTTGGTGAGTACCCTTACCGTCTTTACATCTCTTTCTGTCGACTAACGTATGTAGCATGCGACTGGTGGCACGGAGCGCCGCAACTCTTCTGGATCGTCGCTTACGAAGAAGGTGCCATCCCATACCCCTCCTCTTGTAGTGAGGTCGATCTCATTCCGGCGGCTATCAGTTCTTGATTCATGAAACATGATAATCTGTGATGAATCCTTGATGACGTGCATTCATGTTTTGCGTCGCGAATAATGATTATCTGTATTATAGTATGATAGATAATGCATAATAAATGTTGCACATAACTGTTGACTTGACTGTATCTTGCACCCGAATGTAAGGGAATGAATAAATGTTGCCTTTGATATCAGCTATATTGATGTACTTCAGAAGAGAAGTGATGCAACAGGACAGCGAGACTGGAACATGATGAACGAACTAACCCAAAACGGCTAGCCCAACTCAATGTCTGAGACCTGCAGAAGACCAGCCAATCAGCGGCCACTCAGCCCAGAAATGGGGCACCTCGGCAACGGCCTCAGCCAATCAAACCCAAAGTCTTGAGGTGCGCTAGTATGATAAAGGAACAGTGCATCTGTGGCTGAACCCATTGAGCGATCAGTGTTCAATAATAGAATCCGCTAACCCCTTCTGGCCAGCCAGATCACATTTCTGCCTTAGTCCTCAGGCCACCAAGGGCGGGCTCTGGAACAATCTTTCTTTCTGTTGTTTCAGTCTCATGACAATTGTCTTCACTCTCAACACTTGGTATCGTGGTTTTCTTCTCATTCTCGAGTTATTGTTGCCTCCGAATTCACTCGCTTCGACCTTCGCTTACGCTGATTTATCCACGGCACACATTCGCTCGCTCGCTCGCTGCTGCCGTCTTTGTTTTGTCTCCGCCGATTTTCATCCCTTGTCTCACCTTCCTCGACTACGGAGTAAAAACAGACAGACATCCTTGATTGTACCGAACAGGACACTCAGCTGCTGGTTGAGTAACGTACGCTGTTCATAATCATATCTTCTCGGTTTCTCAATTGATCGATTGAATTAACCCCTCCTTCCGACATCCTTTCACGGGGTTGATCGTTTCGATACAGCAAAATGCGTTCCTTTAAGATATTGAGTGTTATTTTCAGCCTGGTGCTTCTGGCATCAGTGGCATGGTCGTCAGCCAATATGTATGACGATATTTTGAAACGAGGTTAGTCAGATGGAGATTTGCTCAATGGAAACCTGCTAACAATCTAATGTCAGATTCGTCAACCATCACAGACACAGCGACCCAAGCTTCAGACACGCAACCTGCAAGTGGCACCGACACAGCGTCAAACACAGCCTCCGACACAGCACCCACAGGCTCAGACACAGGCACAGGAACAGGTGCAACAGCCCCAGCCACCGGCACGAACACTGGCACCAACACTGGCACCAACACCGGCACCGCAACCGGCACAGGAACGAACACCAAATCTACCAGCACGACAAAATCAACCTCCATCTCCGTCGACCCCGAATGGCCCGCCGGCGGCGCATCAATGACCAACCCACCCTCAACCTCAACAACATACTACAAAATCGGGCAAAACATCACCTTCGGCTGGAACTTTACCTCTCTACACATCACGCCTACAGCCGTGGATGTAATCGCCTCTTGCAGCTCGAACAGCGCTACATATACGCTTGCCAACAATGTCAGTTACTCGAACGCGACATCCGTGGTTTGGGAAACGGATAACTATGGCTCCGATTCGCAGAGTCCGTTGCTGACGGCGCACTATACGTTGATTATCTATGAGGCGGGCACGTCGCCGACAGAGGTTGCGTCTCCGGGACAGTTGGGGCCTGCGTCGTATACATTTGCGATGTATTCTCCGCAACAGTATACGCCTTTAGCCAGTACGTCTCGTTTTTCCTCTACTTTACCAATGATATAAGAAACTAATTTGGGTCATAGGCTATGTATGCGCAACCTGCAACTCAGCCGTGTCAACAATGGACCGACAAGCCCTCGGCTTCATCCTCGGCATGGTCGCCATCACAATCTTCTCATTTACTTCATTTACCGGCGAACTCGGCCTTTTCTAGTCGACCCGTTTTTTCGACAATATGCATATAATAAACCTACGACGCGATTTCTTCGTCTGCTTTTTCTGCATACATATAAACATATTAATGGGCTTCCGGTTGAAAAGGGTGTACTACTTTATCATTATTCTGAGATTTTGACTTGAGATGTATTGGCATGGGTGTTTGGGTCGGCGTTTGGTTTAGTCTATTTTTTATGGCAATGGGCATATTGAGCTTGCATTCTGAATTCCTTTCATCCGCTTCTAGCATGTGTTATATTCTTCTTTCGTGTATGGAATATTTCCAGTCTTAATCAGAATAAACGTCTTACGAATTCGACTAGCGATTTAATTCGAAAGAAGATAAACCACCGTAAGTCCATCCCTTTCACATAAGGTTGAGTGTAACTGGGTATAGTCAGGTTATATACAGCCAACATGATACCCCTCCCACACAACCCCTTCCCCATTCCCGGTCCCAGTCCCAGTCCCAGCAGCACCACCTCCCTCATTGGTACCATCACCGCCTGCAGTGGCAGCAGCGGACGAAGGCACCGCCCTCCGCAGAAGGGGTAACTGAGCCATCGAATCCGTCAACTGTGCACACTTCTTACACGGCAGACTCTTTATATCGGTGTATGAGAGTATGAGCTCCTACCATCATCGTCAGTACTCTTCTCCCATTTTCATAGTAGGTTAATTTAAGTTAGGTGAGGGGACGGGGGATACGAACGAGTAAGAATCGCAAATCCCATTTCCGTCCACGCGAATTGAGTTGGTTCACAATCGCGTTCTCTAATCGACTTGCTCCTGCTGTTCCTAAGACGGGTTTTGAGTGTTGACGGGACTCAACGCGCCATTCGGGGAGGGAAGTCTTGTTTGCGCTGTTCGTGCTGCTGCTGCTGGTGCCGTCGGAGGATGTCGTTGTGTCAGTGGTAAGCGCTTCTTGAATCTCGAATGTGAGTCCCGCCAATCCCAGCGAGACGATGATCGTGGATTCGTTTCTTGTACTCGCCAGCCTGAATCCCGGTATGTCTCTTGCCTGGAAGGATTCTATAACCTTCTTGGGATCGGTGTCTTCCTTTGAGCCGTATAGAGAGGACGGAAATTGGGCTGCATCATCCACCTCCATCACCTCTCCTCCCCCATCTTTCTTTTTCTCCCCATCATTCATTTCCTTCTCGTCCACGTCTCTGAGTAAATCAGCATACTCAACCCTCCACATCCCCCACGCCGCCCCTTCCTGCGGAAACGCGCCCTTCGTCTCGGTCAGCTTCTCATCCACCTTGTGCCATATACTCGCCATATCGTCGCTATTCCATAATTCTTTGAATTTCTGGATTTCGGCGACTCCCTCGATCGCAGATTTGCGGAGTGCTGCACTTAAAGCTTGCGGATTGCGTGGGATCGAGTTCGGGCTGGTTGATGATGATGCGCGGCGCGGGTTTACGATTGGATTCAAAGGGGCCAGTAACCTCTCTGGTAGTAGAGAGCGGAGTTCGTGGATCTATATCGTCACCATCTCCTCAATTAGTATGTTGTAGGTAGATAGTTGAGGTTGAGGGTGAGGGAGGGAAGGGGAGGGTGCACCTTGGATTCAAGTTCCTGCAACTTTGCCAGGGACGAAATGAGTTGTCGCTCCGAGTCCCAGTCTATGGATTGGAACTGCTGGTTATCCTCGAGCTTTATGCCTATAGGCCCGTTGGCTGTATTGCTTTGAGGGGGGTTTTGGGTTGACATCGCACTGGTTTATTGATTTTGAGAAGGGTTGGATCGGAGCTTCTGGGGGCGTGGATGTGCGAGTTTGAGGATGGAAAAGAATATAGTGTAGTTAGGAAGAGTGTCGGAGTGAGATCAAAGCTATATATCGATGACAAACAGTGTTGCGGTGTTTGTTTTGTCTGATTGAAACAATAATGTCGAGTCCAGGCGCAAAGCGGAGAAATTATGCGCCACACATTCAAATCTAGGTGTCAAGCCACATGTGGCTTGTTACTCTATATTGACTCCGATAGCCACTACTTTCTTTCTTTTTTTTTTTTTACTCTTTTTTCAACTTCAAGAAATGGGTACTTGCAATTATTGTAACGCTATCATAAATCATGAGAGGAGAAGAAGTAATCTATCTAACAATCAAGGAGAAGGCACACCACCCGTCCCAAACAACTCCATATGAATCCTATCCGTCGACACACCCTGCTCAGCCAACTGCTTAGCAGTGCCAGTCATGAATCCCAACGGTCCACAGATATAGTACTGCGTCGTGGCATCGTCGAGATACAACTTCCCGTCTTTGGCGAGCGAGTCAATGGCAATAGGACCCTTGACGTGATAATCCTCCCCTTGCACCTCCTCAGCCGTGGGTGAAGTGTTGAAGAATGTAACTTCTAGAGAAGGATGCTGTTTTGAGAGTGCCAAAACGTGGTCCTTGAATGCGCGCGATTTGGCGTGTCGTGCGCTGTGCACGAAATGGACTTTGCGTTTGTCGGCTGTTGAGCCCGATGTTACTGTGTTCAGCATTGCGGTCAGCGGCGTAAGACCAACACCAGCAGCGATCAGGACAATAGGGGAAGAAGATTCGGCGTCGACAAGGAAGAAGTCGCCGTGTGGGTACGAGACTTGGATTGTGTCTCCTTCCTTTTTGAAGTCGTGCAGAATATTCGAAATATAGCCTGGGTTGTATTTGGCTTCGGGGTGTCGGGGGTCAAGGCCGGACTCCTTCTTGACGCTAATACGGTAGTAATCAGGGTTAGGCTTGTCGCTCAGAGAATACTGTCTGGCCTGTATATATTTCAGGTCGGGCACATGCATGCGCACAGAGATGTACTGTCCCGGCCGGAAAGCGGGCAAGGGCTGTCCATCCACCGGCTTGAGGTAAAAAGAGGTAATAACATCCGACTCGGGCACTTTCTTCTCAATCTTGAATTCGCGCCAGTCCCGCCACCCTTCGCCCTGTTTATAGAGCTCTTCTTCCTTTGCAATGAACAAGTCGGCAAGTTGCCAGTATGCAGCGGCCCACGCATCGTGAATCTCGGGAGTCAGCGCATCACCGAGAACTTCACCCATAGCGGCCAGCAAATACGTGCCAACGATTTTGTAGTGCTCCGGCTTAATGTACAGGGACGCATGCTTGTTGGTGATGTTCTCAACCGCAGGGCCCAAAGCGCCGAGGTTGTCGATATTAGCGGCATAAGCGTACAGAGAACCGGCCAAGGCGCGCTGTTGGTGGCCGTTTAGCTGGTTGGTGGTGTTGAAGTAGTCGTTTAGGTCAGGGTTTTCGGTAAGCATGTTCTTGTAGAAGACGGTGGTGATGGTCGTGCCATGTTCCTGGACAACGGGCACGGTGGCCTTGATGATGTTGATCTGGTCTTCGGTCAGAGGCATGTTGCAGTCTATCAGTAAAGATATGTATTAAGTAGAGATTGTATGGGTGATGATGATGATGATATCTAAATAATAATCAACAGACCGGGGAAAATGAAGCATTTATATGTCTACAGAGTGTACGAAGTGCATACTGTAGGACTGCCAGTATGGATGAATGGCAACATATATAACCACAACGTATGTTGCGGACCCACACTGGCCCTCTCCCATCGAATCGCTGATTTTCTATTAGAAATTCTTTGCTACGTCTGAACCTTGAAGCAATGACATGATGGCCTTCATACGACGATGGCGCGGTAGCTACCAAATTATGGTGCCAGAAAGAAAACACCACGACCTTGAAACTAGAGGTCGCCGACCAACGACCGACACTAGCATCACTGAAGCAGCAGGTCAGTTGATATAAAAGTCAGAATTTGCATACAAAAACCGCTTCAAACGGCATTTTGGGTTGTGCCTGGTCGGAAGGACTAGGAGAATTACGAGATATTTGGATCATTTCTGCTGAAATGGTCCAGGGGCACGTTCGAAAAATTTTCGCGCTGTGCCTGAATCTCCGCGGAAGAGGGACGAACCTGATGGTGTTTTCTCGGCTTTGATGGTTGCCGCTGCTGGCACTGCAAAATTGAAGCGCGGACGAGAGATGGGGGACTCGTGGGTATTTGAGTTCCGCGGAGAAAGCGATCATATAGTTAGCCTGTTCCACAATTATTCATGGAGACTTGGAGAGACGCCGAGAGACGAGAAACAGAGGAAAAGAAGAGAAGAGAAGATGAAAGCCGAGAATCCGACGACGATAAGAGATAAGAACGGTACTTATCGCGATAAGATGATGTTTTATCCGGCCAATCGGCATCCGTTGGTGCCTCAGGATACATTCCGCTGCCTGGATTCTCAGGAAGCATTCGATGCGCCTGTTTGCACCGTCTGCAGGAGATATGCTAGCCCTTGACAGAGTGAAGATCACAGATAAGAAAAGACAACGCTTACTCAATTGCTATGACTCAACTCTGTCACTTGTTTATCATCTGCCTCATCAGACTTATCAGTTCTCGATATGGAGCATGTTGCCAGCCAGTTAGTCTGGGGTTGATACGTAGCTATCCAGACTAGTAGACCACAGATGTAGTCGGTTTTAGAATCACGGACTATGCCATATCGGGCAGCTGTGGGCTTGATTATCAGCCATAGGAACTATAGGACAACAAGATCGTCAAGATAAGGTAGGAAAGACGCGATGTTATTGGAGAGAGGGCTCGATCAAGGTTGTTGATAACAATGATAAGGTATGTTGTGTTCTTCCTACCATGCACAGTCCTTTGTCAATGCGCCACCTAGCCCTAACTATAGTACACTACGACGTAGTTGAGTTTGTTAGGAGTAATCGGCCAATTATAGTGCAGGTGTTGGAGATAAGACTGAGTACATACATGAACAGTTGATATCAAGGATATCAAGGCATGCACTTAGGCTATTATCAGTGATAGTACAGAAGGGTGCGTTAGGTTCACGATATCACACAAGTCTTTCCTCCGAGGAGTTGTTGAAGACTTGGTTCAGTGACTCTGGGCAAGACAATCAGTTTATTTTTGTAATTCTTATCAACGATAAGGTTTCGTTCATGATTCAGTCAAATGTACATTTATCTAGTCAATCTGTGATAGCTTGAAAGCTTAAAGGCTGATATGGAACATCGAAATTTCCTAGTTAGGAAATTTCGTAGTACATTCCTATTTCGGCAAGGTAGCGTTCTGATTGATCTATTCACTTTCTGCTCTTCCGACTCGCGTTTCATATATGATATTTACAAGCACTTTAAACTGCGATTCCACTACATATAGCAGTTTAATCAATCGATGTTTCCCATGCTCTGAAAGTTGGTGTTATCAGCCATAATTAGTGATTTGACCTATGTGTGCGCTCTTACCTTCCTGACATATCCAACACACAAGGCGCTGCATACAGAGAAGATATGCGCTGGCGATTGCGATCAACTTCCAAAAGGATCGGGTATTCAAAAGACATGGTCACACTTGCAAGCATGATACAGTCAATTCCGCACTACACACAACTAACAAGAGGCCAAAAACAACAAGTGGTACATAGGTATAGGCCTACTACTCCGCATTCTTGACAGCACTAAAAACCCTCAAAAACTGCTCCGGATCCTCCGCCCCTTCAACAGCATACTGCCCCTGAACCAAAAAATGCGGCACCCCCTGAATCCAATTCTTCCTCGCCTCATCAGCTTCCCTATCAACCTCTGCACGCCCGACATCCGAATCCAACCACCCCTTCACCTCCTTCTCCGACAGTCCCGCCCCCGACTCCAACGCAGCCTGCAACAACACCTTCTTATCCGTCACATTGCCCTCATTCTCAAAATAACTCTTAAACAACGCCTTTGCGACCATGGTCTGCTTCTCCCCTCCATACTGCTGCCCCACTTGATAAATAAGTCTATGCGAATCCCTCGTCGAGCCTGTATTCCCTCCAAACGAGAAATTGATCCCCTCCTGCGCACCCACGGCGCGAAGGCGGGCCATTAAAGGTTCCAAACGCCCCGAGCCACCAAAACGCATTTCGTATAATTGGAGTTTATTGACGCCGGGGTAAGGCGCGGCTTCGGGCATGAGGTAGAATGCGTGCCATTTTAGGTCGAATGTGTCGTTTGGGTGGAGTTTGTTGTGCTCTTTGATGGCGCGGGAGAGGCGGGAGACGCCTATGTAGCACCACTTGTAGACCGTAAGGTTAGTTGTATTCTTTGCGACGGTAAAGGTAAGGAGTGAAGGGGTCGTACCGGGCACACGGTGTCCGAAGTGATATCAATAGTATACTTTGTCATTGTTCTGACGAAATGAGAAAGTCGGAGGCTTTGAGTGGTAAGTAATCTTGTCGTGGGCCTTTTGCCGGAATAATGTAGCATTTGATCACTTAAGTAACCACCAGCTGGAAATGGTTCTATACTTAAGATCTACGGGTGCTATGCGGGTGATCTTTGTATGGACGGAGGCAAGAGATGCTTTTTATCTCCGACGGAGTGGGATGATTATTAATACATCAGTCCGGATGCGGATCGATAAACATTCCAGAGGACAGGCCCGACGGGGTTATGGAATGTCTCTGCAAATAATGAAAAGTGATATTATTGATGGGTGTGATAGTTATGAGCAAGTTGGAAAGAATAGGACCATCGATATATTTCTCTAGCGAGACGAGAAATCATGATCTTGTGTCGAGTTACCTAAGTAGTGGGCGTTATGCCGCTACAACCTCAATATCCGCAGAATTAACCCTAACCCTTCGGCATTTTCGGCATGTAGGGTTAGAATGAGAGCCAGCCCTAAGACCAAATGTGCAGCCCTAAGTCTCATGCTGAATCTTTTGCACATCTGAGCTGACCGCTGCTGGCTGACTCGCATTTTGAATCACTGCCGCTACATAATCCCCATCACTTTCATCTACACCTCCAATGAAAAGGCACAAAATGAGGGCGAGCTCTCCGAAGCCCAGCGTGGAAAGAAAAACAGTACTATAAGCCTGCGCACTGCCCCTTTGGTATGCGAGCTCGATCAACGGGATCGTACTAGATTTCAGTCCGCCGGTATCAGTAACGTTGCGAAGGAATGAATAGCCATCATTCGGGGCCGCACCAATCGTGGCACTGAGGACTCCGGGATACCGGCAGACAAAGCAGCCGTCTTGACCGCGGCGGGAACAGTCTGACTGAGTCGATTGTTTAATATAGTGCTGTACATGACTCCCAGCGGCAATCGCAGCACCACTGCTCTGTGGTGGCATCACCATGTATGGCGCTCTTGTACGAGCCGATCTCCGTACAGGTGATTTCGTCGTCATTCCCGGAGCCGGCGGCGGTCTGGGCCATTTGGGTGTCCGGATTGCAATGGGTTTACAGGTCATCGCGATAGACTCGGGTCCGGACAAGGAAGCCATTTGCAGGGATTCTGGTGCCTATCATTTCTTTGATTTCCAGAAGAGCTCCTCTTTTGTGGAGGATATGCGCTCTGTCGCAGGAGGAATTGGAGCACACGCAGTTCTCTGTATCACTGGCGTACCATCGGCATACGAGAGCGCTCTGGCGATGGTGCGGAGTCTGGGAAAGCTCGTCTGTGTGGGCATTCCGCCGTCATCTTACCGGTTGGCAATCAGCCCTTTCGAGATTTTGGTGCGAGGCCTACGAGTCATCGGGTCAACAGTGGGTAACAGATCCCATATGTCGTCGTTGATAGATCTCGTGTTACAAGGCAAGGTGAGACCGAAGGTGGAGGTCTATCAATTTCTGGAATTGCCAGAGGTGATGAAAAAGCTGGAGAGTGCCACTATAGCAGGAAGAGCAGTTCTTCAAATTCAGAAATAGCATAAGTAAATAAACACGAGCGAAGAATCAGTATTGAATATGTCTGGTTTTTTAGCACTTTCTGTACTCTCCGCACAACCAGCTCTAGCACTGGCTTTGTGGAATCTTTGTATCAAATTATTCACCATGGAGCGGCGAAGGAGACGTCTGGAATATTCCAAGCCGGGCTTATGTGTGCCTATTTGTTTGTATGGCTCTAACACCCGCCTAGATTCCTTCGTCTCTGATGCTTACTTTTCTCGTCGACTCAAAAACCTTCAACCGTAACAGTTCCTTAGCTACCTAGTGCCAACTTTCAAAGCTTAGAAAACATAGACTCTTTTTGCGCTCGCACATCAAGCTCTTGTGTCCAGGCGCTTCGCGGCTGAATGTGCAAATACCAATACATCTGAGCCAGGTCATCTGGTTGCATGATGTAGGCGTCTGCCTCCTCCAGCTTCTCCTTATCACCGTCACGAAGCCACTGTCGACGCTTCACGCCGCCTATCAGTTTTCCGTCAACAGGACCATCAATGATAATATGGGCCGTATGAATCCCTCTGCTCTGGTACTCTCTCGTGATGACCTGTGCCAATGACCGAAGACCAAACTTGCCTGGCGAGAAGCTGGATAGGCCAGGCATCCCGCGCAAGGAGCCAGTCGCACCAGTGAAGATGATTGTACCACGCCCTTCAGCCAGCATGTCTGGTAATACACATTTGCTTGACCAAAAGGCACCAAAAAGGTTGATTTTGGTGAAGCTTTCGAATTCTTCTGTTGTGGTGTCCAGAACCGCGCGGCCATTTACCCGGCGTGCGCCGGCGTTGTAAACGAGAACTTGGACTGGGCCAAGCTCGGTGCGAATGGCATTGAAACTGGAGATGACTTGTTCTTCGTGGCGCAAGTCGGTGAGGTAATATCGGCATGTTCCATGTCCGAAGTCGTTCTCGATGCGCTGACACATAGATCGTAGCTTGTCTTCAGTTCGGGCTAGGAGCGCGGTAACATATCCTTCAGCAGCGAACCGGCGAGCCACAGCTTCACCGATTCCTGGACCGGCCCCTACCACGGCAATGACAGGTTTCTTTTGCTTATTGAACGACATAGTTGGGTTAACTCAGATGATGTATTTTGATTGTAGAGTTTCCCCGCAGAATAAATAGTACATAGATGACAGGAATGTTCCTCGCCGAGGTAGTTACTGTAGGTATTTATTGATTAGTGATCCCTGAACCCTAACCTCACGGGATAGTTGGATCCTAAACGTCGAGGGAGTCAAATATAGGTACGACAATATTTAGTTTTCCCCTCGGATACTCAATGCGAATTCCCCATCGTACCGAGGTGCTTCATGTATTACTTAACGGTCCTTTTGCCACTTTAACTAGTTGTGAGGTGATCCTTCTAATTTCATCGGCCCCAAAGCGACAGCGACCATGCCTCCACATGGCAAGAAAATTGAAGCGTATCTTGATTGTGGTAATTAAACTCTCTATATCAGGCTTGGTCATCGGTTCTAAGAGCTTATGCCATACTAGTTTCCCCCTACAGCTTTTACGCATTTTCCTATCTTCGCAAGAACAGGATCGCGCTTCAAAACCAGGGCGTAGAAGTCGAGTAAGTCAACACAGAAAACACATCAGATACTTCCTATATGCTAAAAAGACATAGATTTATTCCCGTGTTTCTTGGGGGTATCAATGTCGGCAGCGGTAATATGCATGCCCCCTTTGGTGAAGGTCTGTGGTTGATATGAATTTCAACAGGAAACAAGCCGCCATGGAATCTCCCAGCCAAGGCGAACTATTCTGCGTATGACAACAAGCGAGCTCAAAGATATTTTGGACTCAAGTTCGAGACTCCGGATTTCTTCCCGATTCTGTCATTGCTAGTAAGTTGGCTAGCTAACCCCCCTTGGCTCGATACCAGGCTGACACGTTGTAACCAGCCTCAACGATGCCTTGCATATTTGAAACAGAACTGCTCAAGCAAATTCGAAGACTTGTTCCAGTCATGCTTTGAGTCGCTATGGCTTGACCATCTTGACTTGGGAAAGCCGGATCACATGATGACTGCACTCTGCGAGGTGTTCAACAAACAAGAGGCCGAGGAAGTCCTGAAAGCTGCACAAACCCCCGAGATTAAGCAAGCCCTGAACAATGTTACTAAACATGTTGTCGAAGATCTTGGTGCGTTTGGATGCCCGTGGTTCTGGGTGCATGATGGCCTGGGGAATGCAGAGCCCTTCTTTGGAAGCGACAGATTTCACTACATGTGGGACTACTTAAGGATTCCTCACCGGGACCTGGAGCTTCTGAATTCAGTCTCTGGGAAGCTATGATGATTTGTTCTTTTGTGTTACCGAATTTCCGGCCAAATAAGACTCCTGCGTAGCTACAAACTTGATTGGAAATTGATCGGGGAGATGTTACCCAATGTTCCATTTCCTGGAAAGACCTAGACTGTAAATCCCTCTATAGCCATTCCCAACCTGAGCTCCAAGCATCAATAGTTTGCCGATAAGGAGCGTAAAACTGAGATCCCTGTTAAAGCGTACAATGTTGTGTGCTATTAAAGGCATGACTGCTATCAGGAGCTCTATGCAAAGTGCGCTATACGAGCCAAGTAGGAAACAGCTGAACCGTTTAATGATCCATCATGTATGTAGTACGAGTAATCCTTTGACAAGATTCAATGGCAAATCTTGCTTATTGATTTACTGTAATAAAACATTTCAGTACATGATCAATCCCGCCAGGTGATCGCCTTCGTCCTGACCCATTCTCTCAGACCGTCTGGCCCATTGAACCGGCCAAATCCACTGTTTTTGACACCAACGTGAGGGAGAGACACCTCGTCGTGGATAGTCATGTTATTAATATGCACAGCTCCCGTCTCCAACCGTCTCACAAACTTCATTCCTCGTCGCAGATCTTCTGTAAATGCCGCCGCAGTCAGACCATATGCAGTATCGTTGACTAAGGATAATGCCTGCTCATCGTCTGTGACCACGTATAGCGACACTGACGGGCCGAAGGATTCTTGGTAATAGACGTTCATACCAGGTTTAACATCCTCGAATACCACAGGTCGTATTCTATTCGCCCTATCATTTTCATTGGACAGAGATCCTTGTAGAAAGCTGGCTCCCTTAGTAACTGTATCCTCCAGGAGGGCTCACACTTTGGCTGCAGACTGCTCATTGATGAGTATTGGTGATGGCTGGTCCGAGCCAAAGAGACGACTTATCGCTGCCTTTAACCCCGCGCGAAAGCCCTCTACGACATTAGCATTGACAACGATGCGCTCTGTACTCATGCGCACTTGGCCCGAATGAATGAAGGCCCCCAGAGCGCACTGCTCTGCTGCCAACTCAAGATCTGCATCTGCACAGGTGATTGCTGCTCCTTTCCCGCTGAGCTCAAGAAGACAGGGCTTCAGGTATTGTCCACAAAGTTTGGCAATGATTGACCCTACAGCAGTGCTGCCAGTAAAGTTTACTTTTCGAATGGCCGGGTGCGCGATCAATTGGCTAGTGATTGAAGCAGCATCACCTGGCCGATGGTAGATGGTATTCAGACAACCAGCAGGAAGGCCAGCTTTGTGCAGAATAGAGACAAAATGCCAGTATGTTGCTGGGGCTAGTTCAGGACCTTTCAGGATGACCGTGTTGCCAGCTGCAAGTGGGAAAAGTCAGGCTCGCATTCCAAGGGTGTGAGGGACGTTCCAGGGTGCGATACCTAAAACCACGCCATATGGTTGGTTGATAAACATTGCACTCGTGTCTTTCTCGTCAGGGTCAACTACAGTTCCATAATAGGAAGATAGTCCGGCCAGTTGTAAAGACATGTCCATTGCAGTGCCATATTTGGATTCAAAGGATCCAACAGGCACGGCCGTCTCTGTGCTGCTGTATTCGCGGCTCTCGTCACTAAGTTCCTTCAGGAGCCGGTAGGCCCGCAGATATATTTCACGTCGCTCCTGGGGCTTTTTCCATCTCCATGTCTCAAAAGCAGCTGTGGAAGATGCAATCGCATCTCGTACATCGTCTTCGTCGGCTGCAGAGGCTTTCCACAAAACCTGCTGGTGGACCGGCGAAATCACATCAAATGTCGTATCCGTGACTCGTTGGGTGCCATTTATCCACAACAGGACTGTAGAATTGGCGTCGAATTCTAGAACCATATCCTCAACGTTTTCCCCAGATGGACGTTTCAAAGTGTTTGGGAATAAGGAAGACAGCTCGTGATTCAATTCGAGCTATTAGAAACTTGTTCAAAAGATAGACTTTGATTTGTTGCGAGTTCCTACGCAACAAGTTTATACTGGCATGCTTAGATTGGTCCTTGACCTTCTTTTCCTCCGTTGTCTGGTAGATTCTTGGTTATACGGAATGCAGCCGCGGGAACATCGGGAAGCCAGTCTTGAGTCCTTATAGATGGAACAGATTGATATATCCGAATGAGATAGTGCCGGAAATTATACGTCCCACTTGGACAGAACCCATTTCTATTCAATTCCTTTTATGCTTAGAAAAGATATATGCGTTTTGTTGATCGCTTGAGGATTAGCAATGGACTGAGACTTCAAAGATCGGTGGCCTTCGGTGGTGTTTCTTCGGATGCTTAACAGAACGGATTCATGTAATGTTTTTTCAGTACATACATTCAATTGACGTTGTTAAAATTTTGTAGAGTCATGTCCACGATCATGGCTTTATGCAAATCTTAATACATATTCCTGAAGTTGCTGCTCTGGAGTAGTGATATTCGTATAGTCTCATCGACCATCAATGTTGCTCACTCGTCTAGGAACCATAGTATTTATCATTACTGCCCATATCCCAAAGCTTTGTTTACCGCAGCAACATCCCAGTAAAACGGCTTCAGCTCAACAAGTACTCCGCGCTCCAAGTCGACAGTAATGGCCTGACAAAACGGGAAATCCATTTCCCCCCCAATGCTGCGCACTTTAAAGTGGACATTCGAGAGCACCGCGATGCGATCCGAATTTGGGCGCTCAAAAATCTCTGGATTCTGTACATCGACCACATCAAAGTAGTCGGCCATGCGCCGCGTCCAGTCCTGCATCCCATCTGGCCCGACGTAGACACCAGCATACGGTAGGGCGGACGTCTGCTCCATGCGGACGTTGGGGGCGAGGGTAGTTGCAATACCGGTAAAGTCGCGATCTTCTGGAGCGGCTGCCATGTACTCTCGTTCCGCCTTGTAGAAGGCGTCTAGCACCTCCTGTGCTGTGTATTTTGGACTGGATGTCATGGTGGTCACGGATTTGGGCATGGGAATGTCACTGAGACGCGAGACAGGAGCTCTTGTGCGTTAATAACTTCACACAGTAGGAGGTAGTACAATCGTAACTGGGCTAAACTTTCTTTCCAGAATATTGAGAGAACCGATGGAGTACATATGGCTCCAGCGATCGATGCGCAAAGTTATTTAAACAGGCTTCCTCGGCAATTTCGGGTGCGTTCCGGCGTACCTAGCATTATGAGGAATCTTACTTATCCTAGTCAACTTCACTTTCCGGAGGATTTGTAATCTCCAGAAATGATTTAATCTTTGAGTTTGCTAGCCCATTCAAAATCATTCCGTGTCTTTTTGCGAGCATACATGGCATGTCTGGAAGGAGCTAAGCAATAGTTCCCCGATACCCCGTGCCCTAATCTGTACAATTTCTAGTGATACATCAGTGCAACAGGATTGATACTTCTACCCTGCTGAGCAGTTAGGACAAGATTTTGGAGGAGTACAGAATGGGTTCGCAACAAAACCTTCAGCAATCAATCGACTCGTACGAAACAACTAGTTCCGCGCAAGATTTCCACAGCCTGCGTGACAAGGTGGTGGTAGTTACAGGTAAGCATAATATCCTAAATAACTAGCTGCCAAAGTTTATACAATTTCAGGCGGTGGAGATGGCATTGGAATTGCTCTTATCCAGGCTATCGCAGAGTTTGGTGCTCATGCTGCAGTGATCGGCAAGTGTGAGGCGCCTAATCCACAACTCCGCGAGATCCAAGATGTGCATAAGGAAAGCCAGGTGAAGTATTACTAGTGCAATACCCTCAATAGCAACAATAGCCTTGTGTTCTAGTCTTTGCTTACATGTACATCGTCCATCCAGTGCCGATGTTACGCAGGAACTGCTACTTAAAACGACATTTGATCAAATTTTGCTGGACCTCGGAAGAATTGACGGCGTGTACGTTTTCCTTCTCCCATTGAGGGTTCTTACATCTCTACCGTCTCTTATCAATACAATAAGTATTTTGATAGCACTAACATTTCAATAGGATAGCGTGTGCTGGGATCTGCATTGAAAAGCCCTTTGTTGAACATACGTGGGAAGAGGTGGTTCGACTCCAGATGGTAAATGTATGTGGTAGACCACCTTTATTTGAACCAAGGGGTCTTTGCTGACAAAATAATAGAGCATAGGGTTATTCTTCACCGTCCAACTAGCCGTAAAGGCGATGCTACAGAACAATGCTGTGCAGGATCACAACACACCAAAGAGCAGTGTCATTCTCATTGGGAGCATTGCTAGGGACAGCCGCCTTGAGAGTCATGTTAGGACCGCCTATTCGGCATCCAAGGGTGCAGCCAAGGGTCTGCTTCACAGCTTAGCTGTTGAGTTGGCGCCGAAAGGAATTCGAGTCAATATGATATCTCCAGGACATACCATCACGGACATGTCGGTAAGTCAATGAAAGGGCCGCCCGGAGCTGGAAACTGTCATGAAGACCGCCATCCCAATCGGGCGAATGGCAGACCGGAGAGATTTGGAAGGTGCCGCTGTATATTTCTTGTCGGATGCGTCGCTATATACAACTGGTAGTAATCTAGTTATTAGTGATGGTCTCCATGCTGGAAGGTTCTAAACTCATGTACCTAGGTATGACTTGAATATATAGAATTGAATAAAGACTCAATTGACTAAGAGTGCGTCGAGATGTGTTAATAAGGTTGAATCTTGCACATATATAAGTAAGGAGACGCCGCATAGGTGTCAGAATTACTACACAGGGAGCCTTAAGTGAACCATTTTAGATAACAGAGAGAGAGCATCATAAATATTTGAGATGAAGCCTTTAAGCTGGCGTTACATAGCGTGCGATTTCCAATGATCAACCAGATGGCTAGAGCTATCTCTATGATACGGATGTAAATTGAAGAACCAACTTGCGCCCCTTGGGTGGAGCAATATAATTGTCTTCCTGTTCAATTCCCTCGTCATCTACAATAGAAGTGGTGAAATTAGTGTAGATTGCGGCAACAACAAGTTTAATAACTGTTTCATCTTGAATTAGTGATGCTCTACACATATGTAGCTCTTAGTAGGGCTGTTGACGTACCTTGCAGAGCCAAGTTACTCCCTAAACACATCCTTCCACCGCTACCAAAGGCCCAGAACAATCGTTTCATTGCCTCGGAATTGCTACTATCTTGATTGAGCCAGCGCTCGGGAAGCCATTCATCCGGATTAGGATAGACATCTGCTATGCGGTGCAGAGAGAAAGCAGAGCTGCTGACGATTGTTCCACCGGGGATATTTGTATACCCTTCAATGGTTACCGGCCGAGAGGAGGAGGGAACAACCCGAGGTTGTGGACCTGGCACTGGTGTATGTAGGCGTAGTGTTTCTCGGATTATGGAGTCTAGTAACGGCAAATTATCCAAGGACTGTGCAGATGGTAGTGCACCATCTTTCCCCTTCTCTGGTGATGTGTTTCTCAGAGCCGGCGAAAGACCTAAGAGTTCCGCTCGGAGACGCGCTTGAAGGGCAGGGCGTTGCGATAACTCCCATAACGTGTAGGTGAACGTGATTCCCGATGTTTCATGTCCAGCAATAAGATGATCGAGCATCTCCGAAGCTAGCACGAGCCTTTTTCTTTCCCAATTTGCGGGATTCTTCTCTAGAGAGCGATAAAATTGTGTATAAACCACTGGCTCAGTGCCTTCGTCGCTTCTTGCGTTTCCCTCTTTGAGGTCATTATTAACCTTGTCGCATAATGCAAGACACCATTGCTCAAACTCGCCGAAACTGCGTTCCTTGGGATGCGAAACCTTGAACTTCTCATACATGTCAAGCCAGTGTTGTCGCTTTACGACGTCGTGGATAAAGTCCGTCCCATACTCGGAGCCAAACAGATATGCTGAAGTGAAATCCTGACCAAGGCCTTGCAGTAAGGGAAGTACATTGATTGCCTCCCGCTTCTGGGCCAGTTCGTCTAAAAGGGGTAGAAATCGACCTATCACGATAGTAGACGACACTCTGTGTAGGTCTGGCGAGTTTTGCAAATACGACTTGGAGTAGACGTTGCTAAGCATGCGCTTCTGGATTGAATGCGGCTTATATTCCTGGGTGCTAACCAGATTGTCGGTGCCAAAGTTGACGAAGATATCTCTGTACCATGGGCTTTTCTCAAAGCCACCCGTGTAGATGGTTCGCAGGCCATCGATGGAATTGATGCTGAGCTCATTGGGACCTAGGCGCACCACAGGGCCGTGCTGCTGATGAAGGGAGTAAATGGTTTTGATCTCGTTCCCCGTCTTGCGCTTATGCAATATCCACTGGGATGTGATTGGGGATGTAAGGTGTGCATTAGGGATTCTAGAAAGTGGCGAGAAGAAATACGGGAAAATAAAATATTGATAGATTAACCCAATGACTAGGATGGCTATAGCAATTGTGCTTAAGGATGATAGCATCTTGCCGGCGTTTTGGGTATTCCTATATGCATATCACGAAGTAATTCGTGCAAATTCAAGCGGAGGGGGTTGCTATTGTATCTGTCCTTAATTTTCCGTCCCTCGTTGACAGGGTGTGCGCTAATGCACGAACAGGCCCTAATTTCTATTCATCCTTGTCTGCTCAACATTTTTGGAGACAGCCCTGACCCATGGCCAAAAGAAATTCCTGAAACTCTTCCCTGCACTTCCAGCTTACCGAAATCAGAATAAAGGATACAAGGGTACAGTTGAACCTTGCCACATGAGATGAGGCTTGCATCGGCCAAATCTAGACTCTCAACTAAATTGCGCTACCGCTTGTCACTTCCCAGGGGCAAGAGAGCGAATCAACACCTGTCAGGGTGGGTAAAGCCAGAAAAACGGCACAAATACCGAAGTCTCTCCTGAAAGGGCAGATTTAATTCCTATATATATATATATATCAAATAGAAACGCGGGACTATACTACAGATGGCGTATCTGTATAAAACGGTCTGTTTACTGCATACAGGCCCATATCCTGTCGAGCTCTTACCTGACGATGAGAGTTAAACCTATCATTGTTCTCTCTTCACCAAGGCAACCGGTGCCACAAATTTGTGTCTGCCTCCCAGCCAGTAATAAGCAGTGGCAAAGAAGATCACACCCACATACATGACAATACTCCAGTTCATGGTGACAGGTGTGACTGTACTAGTGAGAGGGAAAAACGCGAAGACGAACACCGGGCACAAGTAGGCGAGAGCAGCGATGTTGATTGCCATGCCCCATTTACCTAGTGACCAACGATGTTCGGGCAGTGGTTCGCCACGAATGCGCTTCAGAAGAAGGCAGCTGATAGAGATGATGTAGGATGACATCAAAGATGTAATAGTCAACGAAACGATCGCCGTCAATGCAGCCGTTGAACCAATATTGATTAAAGAGAGGAGGGCAGTGATTACGAGGGAGACGAGAACCGAGTTCAAGGGAATATTCCACCCTGGATTGACCTGTTTGACTGTTATTATTGTGCTTCTCGGTAGATCTTGCAGGTTTCAGCTTACATGGCTGAAAAATTCGCCGAATGGTACACCGTTATCACGAGCAAAGGACCATAGCTGGCGAGAGGCAGTGGCTACTTCGGTGATTGTACTAGCGGTTAATGTCACAATCAATATTGCAGTCATGACATTGGTTCCGGCGTAGCTGCCAGTGCTGTTGAAAAAGACTTGAATAAAAGGGTAACCGGTAGGAGAGGCTAAGATATTGTCAATGTCGCCTAGTGTGAAGCATATTGTAACCAGCATCACAAAACCAAGGACAGAATTGACGACAACGGCGGTCATCATCGCCTTGGGAAGGGTTTCGCTGGCATTTCTGATTTCTTCGGCTGTTCAGCTACTGTTAGCTGACGTATTTCGAATGTGTCTTTTTGTGGGGTGAGTATATACACATATGCACAGCGCAGTCATAACCAATCATGGCGGTTATTGTTCCGGAAAATCCGACCAAGGTCGAGCTACCAAGACTGTTCCAACCTCCATCGTTGTTGAATTGCGTAAAAACTGACTTGGCTGATGCGCGGGGAGCCATGACCCAGAGAGGAATGATGATGGCAAAGAGGCCGACGATATGCAGGATCAAAATCAAGGCCTCCACCATTGGTAGCCTTTTAGCCAAGAATGTGTTGAAGAAGATGGAGAACGCAGTGATGGCAATGACCAAAAGAGTGCCGTGCCATCTCTGAAATACGTAGGATTCGTCGTTGAGTACGATCAAGCCTTGAATAATGGTGCCTGCGAGAAATGCAATTGAGACAATAGCGCATTGCCAGCCGGTTGCGCAAAGCCATCCTATTTATTCATTTGTTAGACTTGTTCTTGTAAGAGCATGAGAGTAGACTAACCCGTGACATAACTCAGGAACTTTTGACAGCTTTTTGGCGCGAATTCAGATACCCAGTGATATTGTCCTCCTGAAGTGGGAGCCCTAAACGTATCCTCATCATCAGTAACAATCATTGTTGATAGATAATTATGACCCAGTCTCCAACTTACATCGATGCCATCTCTGCCAAACTTGCAAAAACAAGCAAGAAACCGACACATACAATGACAAACCCCCAAATTAGCCCAGCAGTGCCGCCATCGGTAAGACCAATTGTGAGAAGACTGTACTTCAGATTAGCAAACAAAACACTCTTGAAGTGAACGAGGTCAAAGGTAAAACAGACGTAAGAATAACCTCCCATGTTGCAATAAGAGTGCAACCAAAGCCCAAAATCGAGGTGAATCCGAAGTTTCTCTACAAACCCTCCCATATCAGCTTTGCTTGAATCAATTGCTTGTTCTTTCTTCGTGTGGAGATTGATATACCCGTAGCACCTGCTCTCTTCCTAAAGCACTCATATCACGCTTGTCGGCCCCATTTCCCAGGTATTTGGCAGGGACACGGTACTGATTCATCCCCGGCTCATTGGTCTGTATCCAGGCACCGCTTTTCGAAGTCTCCATGTTCTATAAGTATTTCGTTGGGTATGTTGGTGATTTGGCCCTCTGAAAATACCAAGCAAATTGTTAATGGCAGATCAGGTTACACGAGAAAAAAAAAGAAGGGAGAGAAAGGGGATAATATCGAGCGATTGGCCAGAGCTACTGAAGCAGGGAGGGATCAGTAAGCCTCACTCCACGGAGTTGTCTTACCAGAACAGAGAGAAAAATGCAACACCGCAGGTAGCGCAAATTAATTTAATATCCATTTTTTCGGGCTTGGTCTGTTCAAGTCCGCGAGCTAATGCATGATATCCCTCGCTGATCTGACTTAGTCCTAACACACGGTGTTTGGCATTTCAGTGCTGAAAGTCCAGACTTCATTGCATCTGTTCCTATCAACATACGGAGTACATGATACGGATGAAAAAAGAAAATATGGAACAGGGTTCAATGTTGGCTCATAATAAATATCTCTCCCAGGCTCGAAATTGGTCAACCCTGGTAGGCTGGTACCCTGGCTTCAAATGTTCGCCCTAAAAAAGTGTGTGCGTGTAAATAAAACAACACACGTGCATATAGTTGAAGTAGTGTTGAGGTCAAAACTTGGGTAGGGATTTTCCAAAATCCCATCACTCCCTCTTATTTCCTGAAATATGACCTGTTCAAAAGCCGAACAGTGTGGGATTAACCTACAGACCCTAGGTAGCAAAGAGACGAGTCAGACGCCTGTTGAGCGTTGTCTTGCTCAGCCTTACCCATAAGATTCGGTGATCTTCTCCTTAAAACTTTTTCCATATATAAGTGCATTACCGGTGATGTTGGTTGGGAAAGCTCGACGGTTTGACCAATTATTACTACACATCCTTCTACCATGTCTTATGTTGTTGTCCCCCCGGGGCAATCACCGCCCTTCGAGGTGGTCGATGACCAACATCATGGCGCATGGATTATAATTACTACAGCACTTGGGGTGGCCATCACCTTGGTGTCCTGGTTGATTCGACTGTATGTGCGATTCGTCTTGACTTCGAGCTTTGGCATCGCCGACTGGATATTGGCGGCTTCCTCGGTATGTCAGATGTTTTTCGCTTGTCCTGGGGTAGGAGAGAATGGTTCGGTTCTTATTCTAATGGGGACTTCTTGCAGGCTATAGCTTTGATACAGTCAAGTATAATTCTCGTGGCTGCCCATTATGGGTTTGGCACATCGATAGAGTTATTAAAACCTGACATCGTTGTGCGTATTCAGAACGTACGTCTATCTTCTTCCACAGATCTAATACCCAAGCCGAAAAACAGAAGAAGGAAAACTGATTGAAGCATAATTGAAGATGCTCGTCGCCAGTGATGTCTTGTACATCATCAGTCAGTACCTTGCCAAAATATCAGTCATGTCTATCCTACTTCAATTGACGCCGCAGAAAAACCACAACCTTGCGACATGGGCCATAGGCGGTGTTTGCACGGGATGGCTAGTGGTATCTGTTTTACTCATTACTGTTGACTGCGAGGCCAACAAGCCTTGGGAACCTGCTGCTGACCATTGTGCGGGTCTGGTATGTGAACGCGATATTCTCAAAATTTGTGCTCGAGATAACAGGTTATTATTGACTCTAGCTTCCTCGATGGCGGTTTATCACCGTCTTGGACATCATCACCGAAGTCGCATGGCCTGCACTCGCCATTGCCGTAGTGTACGGTGTTAGAACTTCTCTAGATCGGAAGACTATTATCATGTCTGCATTCTGCTCTCGTTTACTGTGAGTACGTCCGCTGAAGGAAACCGACCCATCCCTTCTAGTTGACCTGAAACTTTGGATAGAATCATCATCTTCGCGGTGTTACGTTTACACTACGAAAAACCCGCGTCCAAATCACTCGATCCGACCCTCGCATTTATCGAACCGTACCTCTGGGAAGAAACCGCGATGCACTACTCGTTGATAGCGTGCACTTCGTTCTGCCTGCGGCCCTTCATGATGGCCGTGAGCACGAATTATGGCACTGCAGGCGATGAATTTTTGAGCACTAGTGGTGGTGCTGGCTCGGGAAGTAGAAGTCGCACAGGGAATACCAGTGATAGCTATGCCATGAAAAACATGTCACGCTCTTCGCGGAAGAAGGGTGGTGGTGGTGGTAGCATGACTGATAGCAATGCTCTCCGCTCAACTACATCGGCCGTCGTTGGAGGGAGATATGAAGGATATATGGGTACTGGAGTTGAGCATAGTCTCTCGGTCGAGGCTACCAGGCGGAAAACCAGCGGTCATGATGCGAGCAGCGTTGGGAGTACTGAAAGCACGAAGATGATTATTCGTAAGGATATGGAGTATACAGTGGGGTACGAGTAGCGTCAGTTTGCGTGATATTATGGCACTTTAGTTATGATGAACCAATAACCTATTCATGAAGGGCATCAGCAAGGAATCCGATTACTTGCTAGCTATAATGTGTGCGTGTCACTGCGTGAAGATGGCCGTGGAAGTAAAACCTCGCTTTATATCCTTCCCAACCGCACTAACAACATGTGGAAAGTGGCGTAGCTGGCGCTAGAGACAGTATCGTTATCAGTGCGAAGGAATCATTGGATGAGAATTGCCTCCCTCTAATCTTTCTACGTACATATTAGGGCTAGTCATATTAAAGTAGGTTATACCCGTCCCGCTGCGTTAGCTTATACGAACGACAAAAGAAATTCCATACGCTAATGCAAACCCTGACCAAAGGAGGACCCTTAATTTGTATGGAATCATAATGGAGCGTTCCGATTTGCTAGCCTAAGCAATTTACGTACAGGGATTGTCCAGGTCGATATATTAACGGCTATTTTATTAAATCGACAGCATCAAAAAAAGAAAAGAGAAAAAAGAAAAAACTCTTACAAAATCCGTGCACACCTGATTACTTAGGTACGCACGTAGTCTCCGGAGTAGTTATTTCCCAGTTCTCGGACTATGTCTTTGCGTACTTATGTTGTCTTTTGCCCCTTTCCTCGCTTATTCCAATCCTAGGCCGCGCTCAAATTCTCCAATAGTTAGGCATTCAGAATATGCACTATGAACAAGGGATTGGATATGAAGTCACCTTTTCAAGTACACAATAATCTGAGTTATCTGACAGAAGACCGGAATGTAAGACCTCTTGGAACCTTGGCAGTAATACGTGTTTCAAGCAGCGAACACAATAGTTTCGGCATTGATTTGAATCAAATAATGATATGAGAGCAATTACTAGTCTGCTTTTTATGTGACCAACTAAAGTATCACAAACTTGATAAACCGTATTGTGTTTTCTCATTTTCCCCTTTTAGGTAATTTTGTCGGTTAGCCCTAATTCGGGGCGTTTCCGCATACCCAATCTCCCTATGGAGAGAGCCTAAACTATCGAACGTATCGACTATAAGAGTAAATAGATTAGTGATACGTAAGAGATGTCATACAATAGAAGAAAGACTTACAACGTCAAATTCTCCTTATCTGTCAAATCGAGCTGATTACTATCAACAACACGAGTGACCGTCGTACCATTGAGGTGGACGTCTTCCACAATCCCGGCATCGCGTACATTGCTTTCGGCCTGCGATTTGACGCGGCGTTTGTTCTCCTTGACGAGGATTATTCGTAGGGCTATGATGCAGAGTGAGGGTGGGATTGCGGCGACCTAGTATCGAGAATTAGTGAGATCAGTGTAGTCAGGTAGAATACGGCGACTTACGACGAGCAAGATAATCCAGGTTGGTTTATACCGAGGCTATATCGCAGGATTAGTATCTACAAATTACACGCGAGAAAGATTGGTTTGGATATACCTTCCACTGCAGCCGGGAGAGCTGAGGAGAGATGATATTCCACAATCCGTATCCGATATGATACAGGGCTATGACAGTAGTCTTTTCGTATGTCCGGCACACATATTGGCAGCCCAAATCATAACGACGGCATACACGATTCCAGTGGTAGATCGGATCCATATGCCAGTGATAAAGCCCCAGCGACTTGACCAGGGAAGGCCTGTGCAATGACTAGTATGAGCTAGCTGGATTGATTTGTGATAATTTTGAGATAAACTCACTCAGTAGAAGTATACTTGATATGGCGCCAGGTATATATGAAGCCAGAGATATCCATGCTCGAGCATTCTAACTCGGTCAGTAGTCGATCATGATATATTAAGATTGAAGTTCAAGCTGGTAGCTTATTGTAGACTTGTGCAGCACGATTGCAGCAGTTATTAGACAGAGAAATGAAACTACGCCACTGACAGTTCCGGGCATAGTAGTCTGCAGAACTGTAAATCCAAACGAGTTGATGATCAGGGAGTATTGATTGGTCAATCCATTTGCCATTTCATGAGACCAGGCATGCAGGAAGAAGATCCATGTCTTAGGGTCCTGGATGGCCTCGACCAACCTTGTTTCATTAGTATAAAATCTCTACAAACCTCTACAAAGATAGATCAACATACTGATATCTTGAAAGTTTCTGCTCAATTCTGGAATGATTCTCCTTAATCGGCAGAATAGCCTGAGCTCGCTCTTCATATGTCAGGAATGATGCGTGCACGGGGCTATCTGGGAATAGAAGAAAGACAATGCCGCCAAATATAACTGTGATGCCGCCCGTAATCGACATGTTAGTTCGACCGTGTTTCCCAAGGCCGAAGGACGACAGACGAGCCCATAAACGATTTCCAAGGCGAAAAGCCATCGGTCTTAATCCACAGCACGCCGTGGGACAGAAAACCCGATGTTATGGGGCTTGCGTTTCCGATCGACCACATAATTGGCATTAGCACCGCTTGCTCTTGATAAGTGAAGAACATTGACATGGTGAGTAGGAATGCCGGTACGATACAGGCCTCTGAGTCCAAGTAGGAAGCGGACCACGAAGAGGGAGGCGAAGCTATTACACGGGATGTGCAAGAGGGTAATGCCACCTTTCATAGCATATTAGTATGCATTCAGATAATTAGAGGTATGTAGGTCGTCTTACCAAACTACTAGGTTACCTGCCAGCCACTTTCCTACTGGGAATCTCTGCAAAGCCCAGTTCTGCGGCCACTCTGCTAGGAGATAACCAAAATAAAAGATCGACGAAATCCAATTGTATTGATTTGAATTGAGATGAGCATCCTTCATGATCCCGAGAATCGCTGAACTACCCAACTATATCGGCGTCAGCCTGTGTGTATCGTAAGGTAGTATCATCTCCGTTTGTACCTACCGTTTGTTTATCGACATACATCAGATGGTACCCAATACAAAGAAAAGGCATTATCCGACGCAGACATTCGTTACGAATCTTTCGAGCTTCTTCCGGCGTTGAATCCGTCACCCGCAGTTTTTGGAAGAGCTTGTAGCTCTCATCGGCGTAGCGGTCGGATAGTTTGGGTACGTTGGGAGGAGGGGCGAGGCTGTCATCTTCGGACTGCACAGCTGGGTCAAAATTTCCTTTGAGCTGACCTGAAGCCATGTTGTTTGTGTGCACTCTGCTCTGATATCATTAAGCAGAGTAGGTATGATATTGTGTCAAACTCAGGGTAGAGATGACCTCGGAACATGGTGGGTAGAAGTCGACAGCTCATGAATACCTATATAATTTCTTGAATAGTCTCCGAAATATCCATCAATGGATTAGTGTCATTCATCATTATGCAAAATATATCGTCTTTTCTAGGTACAAGCCGGCCACCTGGGCATTGACATCCCTGTCTTAACGTCGGTGCATTGACCTTGGCTTGTATATTCGTTGATTATCATTCCGAGAAAGATTACTGAATACGGGAATTTCAAAAGATATCGTGATGGATTTCATTGCTCAAAATGTTGTTGCGTCAGTATCGTGCTGGTGTCGTGCTTAGGTTATAGCCAGCCCCTCCACTCGGATATCAAAATATCATTTGACAGGCGTGCAGCTCAAAAGACGTGATAGTTCCCGTTACTGGCGTGACCTCAAATAAGCTTCCGACAACAACTATTTTACGAGAGTCTCTAGGATTTCTGACTTTTCAAGTTTAAAGCATCGTGATAAAATGGCAGAGAACAGTCCCAAGTTCCGAGTGTTCATAGCCGGTGCTGGCATAGCAGGACTAGCAACGGCAATAGCACTCAGTCGCATTTCAAATATCCCGAATCTTGATATCCAACTGTACGAGCAGGCTCCCGAGTTGACAGAGATAGGAGCGAGTATTGCACTCAGTCCGAATGTATGTCAATTTCTTTCGCTTCAGGCTTTTGTAGTATTGAGTTGATTGTCTTTCAGGGCATGCGAACTCTGGAGAAGCTCGGCGTGCACAATACACTTACAGATGAGAATGGCTTTCGAGGGCCAAGCGGAATACCGCAAATAGTTCGGTATGAATATGGACAAACTATCGTAGTCAAGCGTGTGTATACTGACTTATTTTCGGCAAGCCACTGGAAAACGAACCAGGTCATTACTGTAGATACGCACGTCAATGTTCCTGACCCTCGCCATCATACGACTCGCTTTCATAGAGGACATCTGCACAGCGCCTTGCTGCAGCATGTTCCAAGAGAGTCTATTCATCTCAACAAAAAATTCGCTGGTGCAGCAGCTACTGATGAGGGCGTGAAATTCTAATTCGAAGATGGTAGTGACGCTCATGGTGACCTGTTGATTGGTGCTGATGGTATCAAATCGGTTTGTTCATCAAGCCTTACTTAATCACTTTCTTGGCTAATATTCCAAATAGAGGACTAGACAGTCTTTTATTCCTGAGTATAAGCTCAAATTTAGCGGCAAGGTCTTTGGCAGATCGACTTTCGATGCGTCTATAGTCGAAGGCAAAATCCCAGATTTGCCTGTAGACTCTGTTCACTGGGTACGTAATCAAGGTTCTACACAACTTAAAGAATGAATTGACAAGGAAACAGTGGGGTCCAAAAGACAATTTCTTTGCGTCAAGATTGGGTATATACATTCCAGAATTTAGATTTTACCGTAACGGAATAAAGGTAGCCTGACAAATAATAGGCAAAGGACAGTACACAACTGTTGGCGCATACGACGACGGCCGCAGCCCCGAGGAGTCAGAAAAGGAAGTCTCTTGGGATCAAGCAGGCAACGTCGAGCATCTGAGAGAAAAATACAAGGACTGGAACCCCATTGTCAAAGCCTTGACGGAGTTGACGCCCTACACCCGGCTTTATCCTAACTATACTGGAGATGCTCTTCCTACTTGGGTCCTTGTGGCTCGAGTTACTCTTGTCGGAGACGCTGCTCACACTCATGGTGGTGCATTTGCAGCTGGAGGCTCATTAGCACTTGATGATTCATCGGCGCTAGCCCTGGCGATGAGACATGCTTTTTCGTTGGCGCAACCGGGTGGTTTTAACAATGACCCATCAAACATCAGAAGAGCACTAGAACTATACGACCAGACTCGGCGTCCACACACTGGAAGGCTTTTGGAGATCGTCCATGGCCAGATCAGTAAGAAGCCAGAAGTCTATCAGTCTGCTGGAGAAGAGGATTTAGCACTCATCGCGAAGATGAGGAATAGGCCTGATACAACCTGGTTGTCCGAGCATGATGTGGTGGAAGCGTTTCAGCAGGTGCTTGATAAAAACAACAATCCGATCTTTCAAGTACAACCGGAAATGAGCGAACAGGTGTGCCGAAAAGCAGATTATAACTAAAAGCTTCTAGTTGACACTTAGTCACGTTCAATTAGAGTTTAATATAGATAGGGAGACAGTTTCATAGACTGCAAATAACATGATTAGTTACAAAACTCCTCCAAAAAGTTGAGATATTCCACTCCACCCCACTCCACCCATGATCGAGATCCACTAATAGTGATTCATCTATCTGTGAGCACGTAATCTTAATAAAGGTATTATGATTTTAGTTTGAACAGGGTACAGGTACTATATAATTCACTGAAAGAGCAAGATCTTGATATTTACGATATGTTTCTCTCTTCCACAGGAAAAGACCGACATCCGGGTCTGAGTCTGTGTGGATGTCGCCCATTTACTACTCTACCTAGGCTCATCTCTACCGAAAGAAATTTTGCCAACGTCCGTCAGCTCCTTTATCCGTCATCAAGTTTTGTACAGCAACGAGGCTGAACGAGCCGATCTGAACCCAAATAGGGCGGGGAAAGGCGACGCGACAGGGGAGGACTGGCTTTCAGCCAGCCTCCCTTTTCCAGCTGGTTCATCTTGTAACTTTTTGGATGGTGGATTCTACCAATGGGAGTCCATACACGGGAGATTACTGAGCATTATCACTAAATGTAGCTACTACCACATCTTGTATGGCAATATGCGCCAACTGCCTTGCCCTATCATGTTTGAACTCGCTCTCATGCGTTAGCAGCTTGAAGGGTTACATTCGAAACATGCGGATGAATTGCGAAGTGATAACACTCGTCGTGTTTGCATGATTGCTATCTAGAAAGAGGAGTCTCTACCAATCATACTTGGTGTGTGTAATGTGCTGTCCCTAGTTAGGATAAAATGATTTACTCCGAACTGCAGAATATCACTCCATCACTCTCTATATATCGGGCCCATGGCAGCGGTAAGTTTTAATAAGTTTTACGATGCTTATAGAAAAGAATACTGCAATCAACAAATTATCTAAGATCTATGGCTTCAGAAACCAAAGATGGTCGCTCCCTGGCCGTCAGTCCAATCATCCGGTCCTCGACAAAAGAGAAGAAAATCTTTTGCTTTTCCACCAATTTTGCTTTTCAGTTTACAGCTCTGCTCTGGATTGCGCCAATTATAGCAGTCCTTATTTTGAACTTTAAGGGTGTTATCATCGGCGCGGGACTTTCCTGCCTCGTCCGTGATTGCGACGTGATCCTGAACGGCAATGAGCTACAGCAGCTCAACCAAGAGAATCGCAACATTACCGGTGCTCTCCAGCTTGTTGCAAAAGCGCTAGAGATATGGTTCGGGGTAATTGCGGGCGGTGTGGTGTACGATCTAACCATGTACTTGGCTACTACTGGAGACGGTCTACCTCTCTTTTACCTAGGTACACCGCTGAATCTTTCTCCTGGCATGCTTGTGAGCAAGTCTTTCTGGCTTGCAGCTCTCAAACCTCCACGGATGACCATAGCCAATAACCGTGATGATAAAAGGAAATGGACAGTTCGTCTCTTTATCCTCTTTGTCGTCGTGGTGCTGTTTATTACCACTCTGATGGGCCCAGCGACTGCAGTCCTTCTCCTTCCAGCGCTGGGGTGGCAGACCATACCCGGAGGACAGCCACTACTGGCATTTTCTCAGCTTTATTCCGCCAGTCCTCCTCCTTCAGTCTGTTTTCCTGCTATTTACACTACCAGTTCCCCGGACATCACATGCCATGACTCTGCACCCACACTTGACCTTCTCTTCTTGGACATGGCGCTCAATTACCAAGATTCTACTCCAGTCCTAGACTTCTCAGACATCTCATACACATTTAACTATACCGACGGCGTGATTTACTCACCGATCCAGCAAGCCTTGAGAGGTCTACTTGACGATTATTACGAGTGGGAGTCGTGCACGTACAGTTATGATACTAGCTACGCAGAGATTTCGAAGCACGATCCATACCTCACCGAGCCCGCATACAAAGCAATGCGAAAAGCCCAGCAAACACAGCGTCTCCGCAAAGCTCCCGCGTTCTTGACCGCGTCCCTCTGCTTTGATCAGGGCTCCTCAATCGTCGAGGTCGGGGACGACATGGCTGTCCGCTGCTACAATATGCCTTACCCGGTGAGTCCGGGCAATACCTTCTTTTGGCCCAGTCTCCCGCTGGCTGATCCCTTGGCAAACGTCTCAACAAGGTGCATCCGCGAGGGGTCAGGTTGGCCTGCTGGAAGCAACAACGATTCCTCCTTTTTCATTGGAACCGGCAACTCCTCATCGCCGCTGCAAGTTAACACGTACACGTCCGACCGAGCTGTATTCCTCAACACCACCACACATGCTTGTCTCGCCAATGGCACCACTTGCGATTGGAACGCCATATTCACCGAAGATCCAGAGCCAAGCCTCAGGAACGCGAGCATCAACGCCCAGATTACCGAGTATACTCAAGTAGGCTATGATAGTCTGAACTGTCACACTTTGACGTACCTACGCTTCCCAACGTATTTCATCGAGAGTAACAATGATGTCGTCAAGCAGCCTTTGTCGTCTATGCGGGATGAGCAGCTGACTGGTGACGGCACGCCGTCCGACCAGGCGGACCCGATTATGATCCATCCCAACTGGACTTTGGTTGCGTGGGGCGTGGATGACAATGGCACCGTGAATGCCACTCGCGATGCCGCCGTTCAGTTTGTACAGGCATTTCAGTCGAAGGTTTATACACCTAGGTTTCACGCCGTGGCCGCTGCTCAAGGTCAGTATTACATCTCATATTCGACCATAAATGCCACTCTCTCGTCGAATTCTACCAGCAACCCCATCCTGGACGTCAATATCGTTGTCTACTCCTGGTCCTACGGCCTCGGTTCACACACTGCAAAGCTCGGCGCTGTGGTCGCCATCCTCGGTTGCGTGCTTGTCCTTGCTAAGTTTGCCATTGGTTTGATCATCAGAGTCGATAAACGATCTTTTCACAATCTTTTTCTCGGCGCCTTGATGCAGGCACCTCCACAGCTCATTGGGGATATGGCCAACCAACCCGAGGAGGAGATTGTCAAAAAGAAGTTCCACATGGAGGATGGGAAGTGGCCTAAATTCCAGTTTGGATCTTGACTAGTACGCTGTCGAGATCTTATATAGTATTGCAACTGTCCATCATCCTCAGGTGGAGTGGAATGCGAAACCCCGGCAGTACTTGAGCGGTACAGCGTGGTTAACAGCGGAGGATGGATATCAACCATTGTGCCAAGTCACCTCAAGTCAATTTGCATACAAGTGCTCACAATAGTTGGACTCCAAGGAAATGTCTTCAGGTTTGTCAAATCTGGTGTGTGATGTGAAGGTATTGAATCAACTCAGATTGGTAGGTAATTGCCGAAAACTTGCATCGAGATCGGAAAAAAGACCAGCAGCTAGGGATTGGAGTCATATGACATTGAAATAGACACCAGACATGATACTTCCAGGACTACGCCGGACATTGCTGAGTAGACTATGCTCAACTAAACTGTACTGGAAAGCCTTATCACACCAAAAAATGGATTTATACATTATACTCGAACATCATCCACCTTCTTCGTGTCCCCCTGAAATTCTTCCGAACTATACCTGGACTTGCTCCAGCTTAGGACTGTTGGCACAGCGACCACTAAACTACCAATAGACAGCCCCCAGTTCATTGCAAACTGCGCCATGGAACTGACACCATTAGCATGTACTCTCCAAGCCATTGCTCCTCCAGCAGGCTTTAAGGCCGAATAAGTCCATACAATAACTGCATTGACAACCGGGTTCTGCAACTGAGCGCCTATTGTCCAGTAACAGTAGCCCTGCCAGAATGCGTCGTAGACACCATAGAACAAGTACAAAAACATAGGGCCTAGAAATATGCTACCCTCTTTAAAGTCGATTTCTTGCTTCAGGTATTGACGGTCCTCGGCCCAGATTTGGAATTTGTACCCCCCTCCCCAAATGGCCATACCGGTGATGAATAGAATGGCACAGCCAATCTGGGCTCTTGTTCGGTGGCTGATGCGATTTATGTCCAGGATATATCCCATCAAGAGCCCACCAAACATCCGCGCAATCCAGTACAGTGCGCTATTCAAGTAACGTGTGCGCAAATTAAAGATCATGCCGTTGACGTCGTTCTGCTGATAGGGAAAAAAAATTTGGCGTTGAAGAACATAGGATACAGACACATAATCTTCCAATTGAAAACGATCATGAGAGGGAGTCTGCAGAATTGTAGCCTTCACGTTCACCCACTTGAGGTGCCTAGATTCTTCGGGAATGCGGGCGCTCGTTGTCCTTGCGAGACAACGATTCGGCCGGTGATACAAAAAGAGACAACAGCCAGCCAAATAACGTGACGACAATGTAGGCAATATGCGTCGAGTCAGTGACAGTCCCGGACTCTGAATTGTAATTGAGTCCGAAACTAGCAAGTGAACCGATCGCAACACCCAAGTTAAAGATAACCCAAAAGAGAGCAATGGCTCTACCCCTGGTGCTAGGTAGATAATATGTATATACCTACATTGCCTAAGCAACTTGCCCAAAGCTCGCATCCAGATCAGCAACTTTTCTCAATGATTTGACTCGTATCCGGATAACCACCACGATTCACAAAGAACTAGACGCTGAAAAGCCTTTGACGAATTCCGCCTACAGCCTATTTGATCTCAATGTCTCTATTTTCTAGTTGTTTCAGCATGTCATACAGAGCAATAAGGCTGAAACCAAGTCAAAGAATCACAGTGGTTGAACAACCCCTTCGATTCATGTATAGGCGGATCTCGACGGCTAATCCTGACAGCGAGTACGTCTATATGCTTACATATGTAGCGATATGGCGTACACTGATTTGCAATGTACTCTATTTGGATACCTGTGCATCAATATGATTCTGCGTCGCGACATATCTAGGTATGAAGAAATTGACCTCTATTATAAGAGATGAAGATGGGCCTAAGGACAGGAACATATGCTTAACTATTCCGTCTTCATCGATAATTACCAACTAGGGCTGATCGGGCCATGATCAGTACCAAGTACAATCTATTTTAACATTGAAGAGATACATTCCTTTTCCAGCTAACGATGCAGGGCTCGGACACATCAAGCACTCCCCGACATCTAGTCAACGCAAATGGGGGGGCTGTAACACCCAAAAAGATTCAGGAGGAAGCATTGGCACGATTGCCTTTGAACACACTATATATCGGCCTATGGATTCGAGCAGACCCCCTCAGCCGAACGACTTCCATTGGGGCTACTACTTCCATACAAGTGCGAAGGGTGGAGAGAAGTACCACATGAAGAACTTGAGTGGTGGATGGATACCAGACCATGGTCACACTAGTGGTGTGTCCAAATCCAATTTCCTTTGCGTTCTGATACAGATAGCAGTCGTTCCACAGGCGAATCACGGCCTGCTTGATCAAATCATGAAATCTCGTGATCGGGATGTCAATGGAATACCAGGTGTTACGTGCCGTGTGTGGGTGTTGACCATTCTTCGAGAGTTTATACGGCAGGGATTAGTTCGATGCAGTAGTGTCGATGGATTGCAAGAGGAATGTATGGCGTTTGGAAACAAGTACAGCGCCGATGCTGCAAGCAATGTCCAACCACGACCTGTCGTAAGGTCCACATTATGTCTTTGAGCCGATTTCCAATGATACCTATAGCTGTACTCAGATGCTGCGTGGTGCGATCATCGTATATACCGCTGTGTATCTTTATAAACTTTCCTCTTTTGCTGTTCTATTTTCTATAAGTGTAAATGTCATGGCTAGAAGCTTTTTTCATGAGCTATTTTCATAGATAGGAGTTGATTTACTCTGATTAGCCTTTTGTTCTACTCTTGTCTAAGCAAATAATTCATTCCCTTTCTCGTCGTCATTCGAATAAAAGCTATGCGCATCAGATAGGCCACGCATCACCAAAGTCGAGCCATTACATGCCAATATAAGAGTCGGCAGTCAGAGAGTTCAATGCAATATCAGAGTCCAACTCTTCAAGATATTGGTCTCCTCCCATCCAAGAGGCGACTTGAAACCACCAGCTACGCCTACCAAAACGCATTGCCGTCGTGAATTCCCAGTATTCTGGATACCACCCCGCAGATTCCCAGTCGAGGAACCCAGATAGATGCCCATCGTCGCTGACAAGAATGTTGTGAGCTTTGAAGTCGCCATGTGTGAACACAATCCGGTAGTCACGATCTCCAAGCCTTCGTGTACGAGCCAAGGCTGCCTCATATTCTTCTTGACTTTTGAAACCATGCCTCGAAGCTGGAGAGATCAGAAAATCGTACAAGTCTTTTTGATTCGAAAAGGGACCCATGATATGATTAGGAACCCTTGAAGAACGTATGCAAGTCCCAATTGGCGACGATACAACATGCTGATCTGGAGGCTTCCACAATCGCATTGACTGCACACACATTTTGAGTTCTTCCAGCCAAGGCCCTTCGTCCTCAACGAATAACGGGTCAGCCGAATTGTTCAGCGGCACTCCAGGAAGTCTCGTCATAAGAATGGAGAACTTCCTGTTAAACGGTGCATCTGGATGTTCGCCGCAGTTTAGTACCGTAGGAACCCGCATTCCAGCAGCTTTGGCCATTTGCATCGAGATAACCTCTTCTAAACTGGTTCGATCGGTCCATTTCATGACAAGTCCGAAAGGCAATTGTACAATATTGGCATCGAATAGGATGCTGAACCAAGAACAGTACCATCGAGAGAAATGATACAGAGATCTGTGGATAACGCCCCAGATGAGTCTGCTGATTTTGCTCGGTGTAGAAGGTATAGGTGGCGTCGTTTCTTGTATCTTTAATGGCATTGGCCGTGGCCAAGTGAAGTCAGGTCGTAAAATTGATGGAATAAATGATGTGGTCATTCCTCTCATGGCGCTGAGTCGTGAACGCAGACCCATTCTTCTAGTCAAATATTGGCGTATGTGAGATGAATCCGGAGTCTGAAAGAGCAGCTCTCTGTGAAAAGAAAGGATATGGACCGGGCCTCAGAGACTGAGCTTAGAACATGAAAACGACTGCGAAAGGGTTGATCAACTCTGCGCCTTCTAATATAGAAGGTAGAAGATAATATTTAGATTCAGAAATACCGGCTACGAGCGGTCAAGCTATACTCAGATATACTGGGACTGTTTCAAGGAAGTGGTTGCCGACGGAGGGTGAAGGAGAATCGCGGTGTTGCTAATAATAAGCAAAATACGGCATGATTCCAACGAAGTTGTTCTTTTGAACCAATCAAAGCGCTTATGTCCTTTCGATTCTCTATCAAATTCTTGCATTGATGCTGCTAGAAGGCTTGCTCGCTGATGCATGTCACGAGCTGAGTATATTGGTGACAGGTTATTCCAGGTACATTATACAATGGAGAAACTGCTTCAAGCTTGTACATCCAACATCAGTCTTGGAAATCGATATATAGGACTATCAACTTCTTCCCTGATCTTTGTCTAGCACTGAATTAGGCACCCCTCAATAAAACTTTTCTCTTGCAAAAAGAGCATCACTGACCTCAAAAAACATCACGAAAACGACTCAAAGCCTGCCAAGTTGGCCGGAACTCTTAAAAGGCCATAACCATGTCCACAATTGTGCATTCTTTCATACCTATCCGGACTAAAAATCGCGAACTTTTGCGCTTGAATAACACGGAGTGTCGCAGCTAGTATCTCATAATTCAGGCCCACATACGGCTCTGGGACCTCCTTGAAGCAATCGCGAAACATATAAAGCTGTTTGTCTAGCATACCTAATAATGTCGAAGCGCATTCAAATGAACACGACGATCCACTCTGGAGGTATTTCTCTCGCTGTAGTCGTAGACGGTCGAAGATTAATTTAATACCTTTTTCTCTTCTATCATTAAGCGCTTCTAGGCAAATATTATCAGCAGAGGATTTTTGGAATAAAATTTTGATATTGTTCCGACTTACTAAGGATTCTGGGTGGTATTGGTAGACCTGCGCTTGTTATTGGGGCCTCGCTTTGCGTCGCAGCGATGGATGTCGATTCAACCAATAAGTCGCGTTTATCGAAAACAAATGATATGAATAGCCACGACATCAATTCTCGCGAATGGCTTCTTGGGAAATTCGGTTTCAACTGGTCAATCCATTTATTGGCGAAAAATTGAACGGGCTTCTTGCATTCATAATAATCCACCAATATGGCCAATTTGGAAAGTGAGTGGAGGCTGATTGTGCCAGGCAAATCATGATGTTGACAATGAATAATGCGCATGAGTAGCAAGAATGCCGTCGGACACCAATCTTCGATAGGGAGTTCTACAGAACCGTTCTGGCAGAGAGTAGCACCCTCTTTCCAGTTTCCCGAAAAGGTCCTCTTCCATATTGGCGAAGCCAGCGTTAGGTGCTTTGCCGAGACGCGTATGCGGATGCGCTTCTGATCATTTTTTTTTGAGCGCGTCAGTAACACCTTTCACTCGGGACAACATTTTTTACACTCTTTTACACAACTGACCTTGGTCGCTTCCAGTCTGGTTCTCTTTTGTGAAGGCTCTCCAGTTCCGCTAGGCCCTTCACTTGGCCCTTCATTTAAATCTCCGGCCGGTCTACTCGTAGCATTCTGTCCGCCATTGCCTTCTTCATCACGGACTGCAGATGAGCTGCTTGCAAACACAAGGGAAAATATCACTTCCCCATCCGGATCGATCACGTAGGTTGCTCCATCTTCTATGGCCATTATGTATATCAAGACTGACACAATTGCTCACAGCATTGACCCTTTTGTGAGTTGACATGAGCAATGGAAGAAATGGCGTTAGTAGTTTGTGCTCGTATTTTTCTTGGGATTTGATACTGTGCAGATCATGTGATTGAACTGAAATGTTGGAGCTCAATACCGCTAGACCAAAAAGGAGATCCCCTTAATGGGGCGATATTGTATTCGGTATGTAACTGGTGCGAATGCTCTATATTCGCTTAATAATCACGTGATCTGAGTTCCAACATGAAAAGGGGCTTCATGTCAGCTTTGACCAATGGGACCTCGACGATAAGATTGATGAGCCTATTATTGATTTATCATCGCTTCTCACAGTGTTCCACTGTACAAATACCCCCCCCCCCCCCCACCCCCCAAATTGATGTGTAATCATGTATACACAGTAGTTAGTTATATGTGACCTAGAAATACTTCTCATGCTGGTTCTAAACACCCGAGCTCTCGATCCACTAAAGTCAATCTTCTGCTCTCCCCCTTCGCAAGTTAAAATCAATGTTGATGGCGTATGTAGTATCTAATCCAAGATGATACTTACAAAGCATAACTGGTCCGGAAAGGTCATGATTTGATTATCGAGGCCCCTTTCAAAACAGTCTCGAACTTTAGAAGGTTGTATCCACGATCTGTCGCGTCACATCTATGCACATACACAATGAGAATCTACAGGTGACCAGTTTGGTCGTTTGAGGGCATGGACAGTTGTGACGAGTGTCTCGTAGTCTATTCCGATGAACGGCGCTTCGGGTCCAGGCAAGGAGAGGCCATTCATATGCATCTATTTTGTAGCGCGCCCAATAACATCGCGCAGCATTCCAACGAACAAGTCCAAGCTTTGCTCAGATAAACATCTTGTTGCTGCTTCAGTTGACTCATGACATGCTGGATATTATCCTCTTTTTGCTTGTTCATTTTGTCTGGGTGGAAGAGTGTCATTAGAAAAATTCGTAACGAAGACAAAAACGAAGCTCGATTTCAGAAGCTTACCGAGTTCTGTGATAGGCAGCGGCAAATCCAAATTTGTAATTGGAGCATTGCTTTGTGTCATGGCAATAGATTTGTATTTTTTTTTCATATTTTTCCTGCTTGTTGAAGCACCACGAGATGAACATCCACAATACTAAATCTCGGGAATATCTGGTAGGGAAAACACTTTTCAATTGATCGATCCATAGTTTCGCAAAGAAAGTGATAGTATCCGGACACGCGTAAATAGTCTGCAAGTACAGCAATCTTAGCAAGCATTTCAAGCGTAACTTTGCTGGGCAGATTCTGATGTTTGACAGTGAATGATTCGCATGAAAAGTAAAAATACCTCCAGATCCCAATCATGAATGACTAACTCTATGGAGCCCTTTCTAGCAAATACGTCGCTTTTTTTCCATCCACCAGAGAGAGTCTTTTACCAAAACTGGCGAAGCCAACATGAGATGTTTCGCAGAAACCTGTATGCGAATATGCTCCTATTTTGTCAGTGATTGGTGACCTCTTTTTGATTTGGACAAATTTGGTCTACAAAAAAAAAAACTAACCTTTGAATTATCCAGTTTGATTTACTTGTTAGCTGGCTTTTTAACAGGCTTCTTCGGGGTGTGTTTGCTGATTTCCCCCTCATCCCAGACTGCGAATATGGCGTTGGCGTCCTCCAGGAGAAATATCATTTCTCCATCTGGATTGATCACATAGCTCTTTTCTTCGGCTGGGGGGTCAACTGCGGATTCAATTGTGGGGGTCCATTTGGTAAGCTGGAGCTGCCACGGACTTTCATAGCCATCAATGCTCTACTCTTGTTTTGTAGTAACTATGGCGGTGTTGTTAATTCAATCTTGAATCGGGAAATTTGTTGACAGATCACGTGGCATTTGAGCTAAGCGGGTCACAAATCTCTTAGTGACCAATGAATTGCCTACATGCAGGCCGGCCCTGACAAAGTGGATCATATCTACCATAGGTATGTAGTAGTTAATAGTTACCTTATTGCCGGTAATGGCCGCTAGTTTTCCAGTGTTCAAGAACTCTCCATCTACATAGTCGCGAAATATCTTCTCGAAACAACGTCCTCCTCCCTCGCTCGAAGGCTACTCCTCGTTGCTAGCTATATCTTAACATACTAGATCATCCAGTATGCGCGCTGCTCTTTGGTCTAGTTGGTTGCACCAAACATTGTCTGTACAGATATGTAGTTAATTTGATATAACTCATGATGGTCCCTGATACATCCGAGCCATTGGCATAATGAACGAAACCAACCTATCACTGCACTGCAATGCGGTATTGTTCGCGGTAAGAGTGAGAAGCTTCCCAGACGCTCCTTCAAAAGCTTCAGTAGTAAATGTTCAAACCCACAATAGAATTGGTCGTCACTTGCAATTGTTGGTATCCCTGGCCTGAGGGATTGCATGAATGCTGCGCATATACATTTGGACCGTGGAACCATGTCGGTGGCTTAAATTCACGAACCTTGTTAACAAGCTCCTGATACCCAGTACCGATAAAAGGAGCTGTCGGCGCAGGGGAAAGACCATTGGCAACCATGTGTTTTTCAAGACCGCCTAGCATCATTGACGTACACTGGAATGCATAGGTGCACGCCCACTTTTCACTAAGGAGGATGCTTCGTTGCTTTTGGAGTGCAGTCATGACAGATGCAATACCCCTTTCTCGTTGCTGATTCAGTTCGTCTAAATAAGTAAACATTGTTATTATCATGTTTTTATCTTCTTCGTCGAATTGAAAGCCATACTTACCAATTAATTTTACCGGGAGGGGAAGTCCCAGACTTGATATCCGTATCTTGCTATACTTGACAGCAACAGCAGTGGACTGTTTGAATTGCTCTATGCGTCGAAGCAGCCACGATATCCACATCCACAGCATTTGGTCTCGGGAGAATGTGCGGGCAAGATCGTCTTGTAGCTCAGAATTACCGTCCAGATTATCGAGCCATACGTCCGAAAAGAATCCGATTGCATCCCTGCACTTGTAGTAGTCCGCAATGACGGTGATTTTCGCGAAGAGTTCAAGGCTGATCTTGCGCGGTATTTTCTTGTGCTGGCTGTGTATCATCCACATGACAATCAGAAAGGCCTCGAAGTCCCAGCCAGACACAATGAGCTCGGTTGACCCTGTGTCAAGGAACGCGCTGCTTTCTTTCCATCCGCCCATTAACAGACTCTTAAAAACAGGTGAAGAGAGGGTGAGATGTTTGGCTGATACTTTGATGCAAAAATATCCTTCGTCTGCCTCTTCTTCTACCTCTTCTTCAGTCTCAGACGGTTGTGTACTATTTCGATCTGAGGCTTCAGGGACTTTGCTGAGCATATCGTCAACCATGGTATGTGATGTTATTCCGAAAGTCAAAGCATGATTACCTTTTCTCATCCTCGTTCCTCTCCTCCTCTTCCGGCCAAACTGCAAATGGCGCATTCGCATCTTTCAAGACAATGATAACCTCGCCATCAGGATCAATTATATGCGTTGGCTCATCCATGTCAGCTGTGAACCTCATCAATATTGATGATAGTCAATGTCTCTGAGGAAACAAAAGTTTAGCATATGGTGTTAAAGTTCTCTCCACATGCTCGTCTCCAGATTATGTGATTCTGAAGTGGGTCCGTCCATGGCCGGATTTGACCAATCATGTGCATAGATAATGGTGGCCAAGGCCCGTCAGATATCGCGATAAGCCATCCCTACACAAAGGACCCTACAAATTTCCGAGGTTTTAGCGATTCCTGGGAATGGCATGAGGACATCTGGAGGGAGCTGAGAGCCGTGCCACAAGCGATCAATGATGCTCAATTATTGGTTAGACGAACTCCTGCATGAAATCTTCAATCTCCAACGAGCCATCGGCCGTGACCATCAGATGTTGACACATGGAGACGCATGATTTTCAAGTGTAGGGACTATACTCTTTTGAGAACGAACTCATCGAATTGTGTCGCTTGACACATTACCCTTCTATGTGCGGAGCGGAAACGTTGTGACTAACCTACAGCAGAGTCGCACATAGTTATTATACGAACGAACCGTCTCCTCGGGACATGGAAAGAAAATTGACCGGGGAGTGTGGAAATCACCCTGGTAACACCTGCATCAAATTTCGATGACAGCTACAACCTGCCCAGAAGCAAGCCGACCACTCAAAATCCAGAGGAACATTTAAAGCTGAATTTCAAATCGTTCTAGTCTTCTAGAGTCTAGACTCCAGACCTCAAAATCCGTAAATACTCCGGAGATAAGATAAAAACCATGCAAAACAAGCAGCCTTATGTCAGCCAGAAATCCCAGGTAGGGCTGATGAAGGCTGAAGGACGAAACCGGAAACAGGCGGAATATTTTCGGCCGTAGCAAACAAAACACATGACGACATGACATCATCGACTCTTGTCGCTCATCCGTAGTTCCGGTTTGTGCAACTATCCCGCCCGGAAGCTCTTACAACCGATGACTCAGAGCTTTCGGGCGCGCTGATTTGCTCGTCGGACGAAAAGATTCGCCCTTATATCCGTCCGCAAGAGCCTCGGCGTTCTGGTCTGTTTGCGGTCTAGTGCGCGACTGTCAGAAAAAATTATGCAGACGAACCCACGCACCCGCACAATCCGATGTACCGAAGCACCGACTCGCCGTGTCACGGGTTCTACCGAGTATGGACCTATGGTCAGTGAAAGTGAATATACCGGTTGGCGATTGTTACGTAGAGGGCTTGCTGTACTGAGTTGGGATCTGGGATTAAGGATTAGTGAACGGCAACACGTATTCTGCGAGGATCCATTGGTTTGGCGAGTATGTAAATGAGGATGAATTGTGCAGCCTGAACACACATGCACGCCTCTCGACTCTCGAGTCGTCACTGACGGGAAGGAGAAAAAGAAATTCAATCCGTATATCCATGGAGACTCCACGGCAAGGCTACTTTCGCACATCCAGGCGGACGGTGCAAGCCACATGATTGGTCAATGCGGAATATGACTCAGCTCAGCCTCAACAAGCTTCCCGAGTGAGACCCAGACAGGTGAATCAGCGTGAGACGAATACGACAGGAATGCTTCCGCCTTCGATGCCCTTGATGAGATTGACCCGCTCGCTTAATTGTTTAAAGTGAGTGCCTGGGCAGTTGCAGTAAGGAGGCTGAGGCTGAGCAGTGAGAATGGCTTGTTTCAGTATTCAGGCACCAGGAATTCCATTCCTTGAAACCACGTTAGTAGTTATAAACGAATACGGAGTTACGGGGTGCATGCCATTCGTAGCAGAATCGCATTCGTTTCCGAAACGGGATAGCAACTAGCCGTGGCTCGTTTATTCCGAGTCCTACGGATAAGCCTTGAAGATTAGGCACCATGATTAAGTCTAGTAAAGGGATCGACGCGTTTAGCGAGAAGCGATGCGATTGGGTCCTGGCCAGCTGAATCAGTGCTGAATTGGCGGTCTGATTGGGCGGTGCATCTGATAAGGGAACATCAGCTGGGCGGAGTTAGGGGACCCTGGTCAATGTTCGCACTGGATTCTGGATCGATCGCTTCCTTAGGCAGAGAGATTCGTATCCGACAGTCGCTCCAAAGGTACTCTTGTAGATGATGCATACATTGCCAGAACTCAAAACATTAATAATCGAGCACATCATACATGATCATGGATAAATTAGTAATAGGCGATGAAAAAGGGTGATTGCTAAGGTGATTGCTAAGCGTGTCCAAAAGAAGAAGAAGAAGAAAAAAAATCTAATCTGGGGTTGTGCCAAGAAACCCATCCGACGAAACAAGGATGAGTAATGCTCTTGGTTCGGGTTAGCGCGGCCGCCGCGAGTTAATCGTATTGATCGAATGGAAATTGGTCGAATCCGAAAAATTGTGCTGATTTTAAATCCGGCGGGTTTGTCAGTGGTGAGTGAGCTTGGACCTATGATTGATGCACAGTACTCCGTATGAGCGGTGAGTCAGATATTAGCGATAGTTGCTGAGTGTGGTGTGTGGTGTGTACTGTGTACTGTGTACTGTGTACTGTGTCTGTCTGTGTAAAGTACACATACGATAGAGCCATGATGAATCAGTTCATATCATCACAGAAGTACTCCGCAAAGGACTTAAGTAACCATGGTATGATGGATGATGGCATGTCGACGGCCGTAAGAATAATGCAGCATAAGCCGTGAGTAAGGCTTAACTCCAAGCTCCGACGCCCGCGCAACTTCCGGCCGCCGAGATTTTTCAGTTGACAAATCCACTTTTCCTGCCGCGATTAGTCAACGGATTTCGGCTCACGGAAATGCATGGATTTAGGACTTTGCGACTGACGAGAAACGAGAAGCCTAATTTTCAGCTGACATAAAGATAGCTGCTGCCCTGGGTCTTTTCAAATTCTCCGTCTCCTACAACAACTACTACTACCACAACATTACCAACTATCAGACATCAGACATCAGACATCGGACCAAGACAACAGACAACACTAGTGACAGCCAATCAGTCATCAGCCATCAGCCATCCGCCATCACGACATCCACGTTTCACTCCTCACCGCCCTGGTTGCCCTCGCTGCGGAAAAAGCAAATTAAAATTTCCCAAAAAGAGGTGACTCACTCCGCCTTTTACACCCAACATATATATACAAAGCCATGCCGACTAAAATGGCTCCCTCTCTCCTCTCTGCGACCACATCCTTCTACCCCCGTCGACCAGACCAACCCAAGAAGAAAATGAGCATCACTCAGACCTACTACCTGGCCCACACCGCCCGCAGCAAGCTCTCCAAGGAGGCTGCCCGCGCCGACCATGACTTGCGCCTGCTCGTCGGCCACGCCAATTTGCTGGATTCGTTGATGTTGGATCTGGCCAACGCCGAACGCGAACAGGAGCAATGGTTCAACAACACCGTCCGCAACGCCACTAAGAAGGCTCAGCCTTCCCACATTCGATGGGCAGACACTATCGAGGAGGAGTCGATGGAGGACTACTCCGGGGAAGAAGATGACTCCGATTTGAGTGACGACGATTACTCGGATTACGATGAGGAAGACGAAGAGAAGTTTGAGGATCTTACTGCTCTGTATACTGCTGCAGCAGTAGCAAAGCCTCTCCGAAGGGCCCCTTCCCCGCCTGCCCTGATCTCGGTGGACGAATTGTCCTCTGACGAAGAAGAAGAGGAGGAAGAAGAGGAAGAAGAAGTCGCCCGTCTCACGCTGACTCGCTCCCCTTCTCGACACAACTCCCCTCCCGCCCAATCACCGCCCGAATTACTCGACGACCTCTCCTCCGACGAGGAAGACTCCATGCCGCCATCTCCCGAAGAACCGGCCATGGACGCTTTTACACAAAACCACCCGGCCAAGCGGGACAACACTCTGCTCACAGACACAAAGTCGCAGTCAATGTTCGAAGAGCACGACTTTATTCATCATCAAGGCACCATGATTCCCGCCTATTGATCGCTATGAATGGAATAATACCCACAAAAGTTTATGACTCTTCGCATTGATTTATGATATACCCCATAATACAGCGACGTTTGTTGAGCATTATCGGCGCATTTGGATACTCGCATTGCATTGATGGATGATTGGAATTGCATGGCCTGTATCGTTACGATTTGTTTGTTTATCTTTGGATACGATGTTTTCTCTACTCATGATTCACTCTTCTCATGATGATTCGATCTCCCTCCCCGCTATTATCAGGGTTGATGGTTGAGACGGCTATATAGTTCAATACATGGATGATTCCATATACTCTCTCCGTCAATGACAGTAATTGTAGATCCCTTACTACGTATAATTGGATCACGTCGATCCTCTCCAATAGTTCCAGCCTCTATCCCAAAACAGCTTAGCTCAATCTAGATGAGTCAACGCAGGAAAAGAGGATAAAGCGGATCGGCGGCACAGACGGATACGGCACTGCGGCATTCTAACTCATCCACCGGCTTTCCATCAAAGTGGGCTGGACAGTACACATGACCCTCGAAAATTGTTTTGCATAGAATTTGTCCCACATGTGAGGCGTTTTTGAATTATACTCTCGAGTCTTTTTGTTGAGCCATTTTACGGACGGAGATGATATGTCTCCTACATATTCCGTGAATGTGATACGTACGTAGATTTGTGATGCAAGACTCGCTGTAGGTCTGGTACGTGCAGTCGGATTCCTGCGGCTCCGCATACATACGCAGTATCATGTGGCCGGCCTCAGACATGGTTGATCAGTGATCACTAATGTGCCGATGTGCGGAATGTCCGCGTCTATGTCTATGTCCAGTCGGATTGAATCACGTGTGCAGGTTTATCAATTCTTCCTTACTCCGTGCCTACTGTCTACCCGCGAAATGATCTAGAATGCCTTGAAATGATCCTAATTTGCGTGCTTCGGAGATGAGTTTGGAGTCTTGGAGTACAGCTGGCGTGGTCATCCCTTGCTTTGACTATATGTAGTGTACGGAGTTTGCAGACAGCAAGAATCAGCACCTGACTCTTGTGGTTTGTTGAAGGAATACGGCTGTCCTATGTAATCACCAAAGTACAGTGGCATAGTCTGAGCAAGAAGAAGGAGCCTGTTTGTGATGGCTGCATTTTGTAGATTGTCATTGCCGTCTTGTTTCAAGAACTAGCGTTTTGTTTTCTTGAATCACTTCCAGGTTGAGAAAAATTTTGACTGCCGTACATACCATTTACAGCCATATACATCGCCTGCTAAGAAAAGCGAGCAGTGCATTCCTCTTTATAAGCCTTCAGTTGCCCCATCTTTGTCTGCGTAAACATCTCCATCTCCGCACGTGTCCTGTTACTAAGCTATTCAATGTCTATACCGCCGTCATGTAGTGCTTTCCAGTAGATTAGATCCACATCAAAGCTGCATAATTAAACCAGAAACGCCCAGTCTTCCACGAGTCGCGCATCCGACTGTTTCCTGCTCCATCTGTTCCAATACTCGCAGGAATTGATTCAGTCTAAACTCATAGAGAGCCAAGAATTCGTCCATTTAGCAGCGTTCAAGCCATATTTTTGGCCCGGACAATAGCAACTACCAGGGCGGATCATATATGAATTGGGCTGGTATGGCATTTGTAAATTCCAAATTAAGAATAGTAATAATATTAAGCATCTTCAGATCTACAAGCATTATTTAACAGTTGTATATCATTATAAAAGTATAAATAGTCTACTATCCTTAATATAATACTGTTGGATAAGCTATACGAATCGATAACGGGCAATAAACCACTTCCTCACGACTTCTGGATTAGTAGCAAGATTGCGCTGGGTCTGAAGGTGGGTTAAATGTTTGTTCGCGACTGATTAGAAATAATCGCTGGCGCGGTCAAATGGCGTAATAGGAAAATGATTTCTATCAGGATAACCAGCGACAGTAGCCAACTCGTTCATGTGTATGTCAAGGGTCTTCCGGCAATATACCATGTAGATGAAGCGTCTTCCTCCTTCGAGATGGCTCCAATGCGCGGAAATGCAGTATCCCGTTCAACATCCAGGTTCAGAATCACGTCTTCTTGATCTGGTTGTTTCAAAATACTCGACAAAAGTACTCCTTCAACGTAGTCCATGATGATAAATGGGCCAAGCTGATGTGAACTCTCAGCGAGCAAACCCCAGCTATGAACATGAGGGATAGGGATATTCGTTTTTTCGTAGATGTATTTGGAATTATGATCTGGACCTTATTCGCAACTTTTTTCGTCCTTATAGGTGGTTGCTGTGTGTCCCGGTTTTGGGAAGCGGATAATGGCGTCTGGGTCGCTATCGTTGAAGCTGAAGTGGAAGCTGAAGATGAAGGAGCCTTTCAGGAGATGGATATACTTGCCATCGCCCGCTCCGGCTCGGCGCGTTGCGACAAATTTTGCTAATTCAGCTTTCAAATCAAAAATTCTGTTTAACTAAGCCTTGCATTCTTCGTCACCGTTAGTCTCCTCGAGCTCATCAAAGTTTGTCTTGAGGGAGGATGTCTTCAGTTGGGGCCTGGAGTACGAATGGTAGATAAAAAGAACAGAAAAAAGATGGAAAGATGTAGCCTAAGTACTTAAAAGCAACAAAAATTCGCAGTATTGGACCATCGAAATGTGGACTAGGTATCACACAATGTCTTTTTTTTTTTTGACTTATTTCTTGAAAATGGAATACCGAGTCATCTCTGCATAATACTAGATGCGAAGTACAGATGGCGTTAACATTTGGCATCTCCCCCATCGCTTATCGATAAGAATTATCCCCTCACTCTAGAGGAGCCAGAATATTGGCAATGCAGAGGAATTATCGAGTTCGATGAAGAAATGCAGGAGATATTGCTTATCTATACGGGACCTGGACTTATACTTAACATCACAGTCCCAACCTGCCTTGGGTGCGGCTTAGGTTTAACAACGTCAAAGAAGGATCTTTGTTGCATGAGTCATACTACGGGAATAGCTTCGCTTACCCGTAACATACTGCGTCATGATACTCGTACCCCATGTTTTGTGCTTGATATTATTGGACTGCTGTTTGAGCAGTGAATGAGAACAGCCGGCGATTTAGCCTATCGCCCTACGTATATCAAAGTGATTGACAAATAACCTTTGCCTTGATCTTGCTTCATCTCAAATAGTGGTTACGACGACTACTGTTGCGTACGAGGTCAAAAGCCGACGACGGCAATTGAGTCAGGAAAGTATTATGAACCTACGTACGTACTAGGCAAATGATCCAAGCCGGTTAAATGTCGCGTGTTTTGCCGCTGTACATATTTAAGGTTTATGGGGTACAATAAAGCATTGACGTTTATACAACCCCGGAGGACTACCTATCAAACCTGGTTTTTATATGTACTATAGTTTTTCCCCCTGTGGTTTATCTTGTAGTGTTCTATTCCTGCTCCATTTATTCCGTCGAGTCCAGTTGAGCACACGTGGGTTATAATGGCTTCTGCCAACGAACCTGGCGAATCCTTCGCTCAAAATGTCCTGGATAGTATTACTATTCCCAACGCAGACGACGTCAGGGGTAACATCACACTACCAACGGCGATCGAAGGAATGCAAATTACCTGGACCTCATCCGACCCAGCTATTGTATCCGACAAACCTGACGGTAAACTTGCACCGGGGGTGGTCAAAAGGCCCCCGGTCGGAGCTGCACCAGCGCGAGTCACCTTGACCGCTGCAATTAAGGAATCAGACGCAAAAATCACTCGGAATTTCCAACTTACAATCCAGCCATCCATAAAGTTAGCCCCCTTCTCGGGCTACGCAATGGTCAACTTCGCGCGCTCCAATTGCCAGCGCGGACAACAGGTTTATATGGCATACAGCCTGGGCAATGACCCGACGCGATGGAAAGCAGTCAACAACGGACGTCCCATCCTCACCTCCACCCAGGGTGTGCACGCTGTTCGGGATCCCTCGCTCATCCGCTCCCCAGAAGGCGATAAATTCTACCTTCTCGCCACCGATCTCAACGTCGATGGCGTGGAGTATGGCTGGCGCGGTTGGGACTGGGCCCAAAGTGGGTGTAGTCGATACATCGAGGTCTGGGAATCCCGCGACCTGTGCACCTGGTCCGACCAGCGACATATCCTTGTGTCCCCGCCGGAGGCAGGCATGACGTTTGCGCCTGAAGCTATCTGGGATCCGGAAATTGGCGCATATGTCGTTTTCTGGACCTCGTCGATGTATCCAGCCGACAGCTATTATACGGAAGATCCGAAGGACCCCAAACGTCGATACCCGCTGACTAGGAACCAGACGCTGTATGCAACCACGCGTGACTTTGTGACTTTTACGCCAGCAAAGGTCATGAGCGGTAGACCTAACCATGGTACTCTCGACGCCTGCATGATCCTTGAGGAGGAGACGGGTTACTACCATCGCTTCGTCTGCGATCGCATATCCACTGGCGTCGATGTCACGCGGTACGCGGGCGACTGCCCGGCAGATGATATCTACCAAGAACGCTCAAAACGAGTCCTCGCCCTGGAGGAAGACTGGGAGCTAATCGCGAGCTGCATTACCCATAAGACCATGAACACCACCTATGCCGAAGCTCCTCTCGCATTTCGCGCAAATCCCGGCGATCCGCGTGGCGAGAAAGGGTATTACTTCTTCTCTGATCAGATATGGGCTGATTCGCCGGCTGGGGAACCAATGGAGGAGCAGTTGCATCCGTATTGGACCAGTGATCTGAGCTCGGGTCAGTGGACGCCGATAGAGTGGAAAGAGAAGCCGGAGTATGAGCTTAGTCGAGGGGTGATGAGACATGGAACAATCACTAATCTGACGCCGGCGGACCATGCGGCTGTTCGTGGAGCAGACGTGGTTTCATTAACGGTACATCAGCCACCGTCCAGGGTTACGTATACCGTTGGTGAGCTTTTGGACTCTTCAGGGCTGGTGGTTACGGCGGTATATAGTGATGCTGTAACTGAGTCGATCGGGGAAGGTTATGGAGGATACAGCTTGTCTCGGGCGGGTCCGTGGCTTACACCGGGCAAACACACGGTGGTAGTGTCGTATACAGTATTAGAAGTGACGCAGACCGCGTCGTTTGATGTAGATATCGGGGCTGTTTCCTAGCAGTTGTGTACGGACCATTCAAGTGGATTCCATGATTCTCTGAGCAGCGCCGTCCCAACCAGTCAAAAATTGGCATAATGAATGAAATTTAATCATACCTTGTCTACAAGGATACTTCAAGATAAACTACTGGATTCGGTTCACGAGTTTTAGATATTGCATTATGTCGGAGCACAATCTTCCAAACATGAAACAGAACTCCCTTACATTACCTCCCAATAATGGGAGCAGGCGAAAAACGGAAGATGTTACTTGCCTCGTCCAGTCAACAGAGATGTACAGCAGCAGGATAGTCCGTGTAGCTTTGTCGAGCCCCTATGCCTTGGTCGTCATTTCAGAGAGGCTAGTCGACTACTCATCAGGAATCAAACAGTCCCTCCATCAACCACGAATCAAATATTACTTCGCTTGCTGTAGGTCTCCCCTCTGGTAACCAACATACATTTTCCGTATGAATTGGAGAAATCTTTTCTTATCTTCACCATCCAGCCTTTGTTCGATGTTTTCAATATCAATATCGGGAATGGGAACTAGACCCCTCCAATTGCCTAATTGAATTATTTAGCGTTATAGAGAGGGTTTTTTTTTGTGATAGTGCCTAACCATTTTCATCCCAGTATCGAAGAGAGCACTCGCTTCGTTTGAGAAAGTCAAGAGGAGGAGGTCCTAGGATAGCTACCATTTCCGCAAGATGATACACTTCGTCGTATTCACTCTTCGAGTCCATGCCCCTGAAATATGCGTTCGTTCTCCAAAAGATCCCAGACCTAGAAAAATCAAATTAGCTCTTTTCTAGGGAGAATGACTATGAACCTCCGAACAGTTTATTGATTTCATTCGATGATTAGAAACATACCACCATGGCTACATTCCATATATCAACACTGTAGCTCCATTGCATGCCCAGGATGACTTCAGGCGCTCTGTATACATCTGGCATAATGTCGTCTGTATTCTCGTCACCGGGTCTCGCTTCACCAAGATCGCAGAGAATTGGAGGCCCGAAAGTAAAAGGAAGTGGGCGTGATAGATGGTACGATCTTCAACGATCTTTCGAGGCACAGGGTGTTCTAATTCGATAATCTTGCTGGATAGCAGTGATGGCCACTCAGTCGACATAGTATACGCAGCCTTTTTGAAGAACCAAAGAAAGTCTGAAGACAAATCATGATTATCGAGCTGATGCAGTGCTATTTTCACTTGGGAGGATTTGTTCAAGTCATATGAGCGCTCCTTGGAAGGGGCTGGGTGGCGCTAACCTGCTGGGCAAGATTCGACTGGGGATCCGGCTGACAGAAATGATCGAGTTATCGACAATACGAAAACCGAATGCCCTAATGAGTAAATAAGAATAGCATTCTTGAGAAAAAGGATGATTATGTGAACATGTGTTTTGATGAATGTTAGTTAGCGGCTAGATCCGACCAGCGTCGAAAACTATGTAGCTAGCAATAACTCAAAACAAAAACCAAAGGGTAATATATGGATATAGTAAAAGACCAGACCAGCAAAAACGCCCATTCCCAGTTTCCCAAAATCCTCTTTGTGTGTGTGGCCCCATGAAAACAGACAGAAAATAGAAACAGTAGCAGCGCCTCTACGTGGTCCCTTTTGCTTTTTCCCAGTTATAACACCCAAGCTCCGGCCAACGGATATCAATAAAAAGAGTAATAAGAATCAAGTAGCAAGCAAAGTATAACCAGAGAAGAGAAGAAAAAGCGAATAATAGGCAAGAAGAAGATAAAGCGAAAGTCCTGTGGACAAAGCTCAGTCGTATTCATCGTCGCCGTCTCCGCCTCCACCGCGGCCCTTGACGCCATCCTTGCGGATGGGGATCTTGATGCCTTGCAAAGCAAAGCACTTACTCAAGGGAGTGCTCTCGATGACGCCGGGGAATTTCTTGGCGGAAAATACTTGGAATGGTTCTGAAAAGACAGAGGCGAGAACGGGAGCGGACCCGTGATTGAGGACCGGAGCACCCGAAGCGTCTGGGGATTGAGAAGATCCCACATTGACAAAGTTCATTTTCAGTCTGCCTTGATGTAAGTCAAGTATGCTAGACAAGACTCGAAAAGGGGACATACCTGAAAGTTCCTTCTGTGCGAACACTCAAATCCTGCAAGATGAACCACACGCCAATCTTGTTATCCGGATCCGTCAATCGAAACGCACTCGCACTGAGACTTCCAATCAGATTCCTCGTGAACATTCCACCCGGTGCCGCAGACTGTGGCGACAGATTGGGCTGCATGCCGCCTGGGTAGTATCCCTGGCCATAGTACGGACCGCCCTGAGGAGGCGGGGTAGCAGCATACGGATTCTGATACACATTATTCTGACCATAATAGCCCTGCATTTGTTGATGATATACCGACTGCTGAGGGTATCCATACTGTGGGTATGTTGGCGAGATGTTGCTTTCCTGTGGAGGCGGGTATGAAGACGAGGTTGCAGTGGAGATAGATGGCGAGTTTGCAGAATGACGGACGAGGTTGACTTCACTCGTACCTTCCGCATTCCATAAATCGACCGTCAGGACATAAAACGATGTGTCGATCTCGTTGATATCGATTTCTTTGTCTGTAGTGGCATCTTTGACGATTAATCTGATACACGGAGGCGGCGTGATCGGTCGTCGGTCCTGACTTTGTTAGCTATCTGTCCTCCATCACCTGGTGATCGTCGGACCTACCTTATCACCAAACCCGCACATGCGAGCTCGAATCGGCTGCTGAACAACATGCAGCGACCAGATGCGCCCTCCATGAATCGTCGAAACAGGCTTCAAATGTTCGGTGGTGGGCAGAGGTCCAACGGTCGCTGAAGTCGGGTACACAGGGCCTGGGGGAGCAATGCGATCCATAGACAGAGGTGGCGGTTGGTGAGGAAGTCGCTGGGACCTGTCGTGCTCGACGGCAGTATACATGGCTCGGACGGCTGTCGAAAGGAGCGATGAATTACAAAGAAAATGGACGAAGAGAATAAAAGGAGAGTATAGACGAGAAGAGGTCGTTATCGTCGTGAGACGTTGTCCGAGGACGGCCAGAATGCCGCCTAAAAGCGGACAGTCTCGGCTAGCCGGATATGGTTTAGTACAATCGTGGCTCACCTTAGATGGCAATCCCTTCAATTCTCACGGATTAGTATGTGATAGCTGCTATTGTCAACTTCATCATTACAATCATGACGACTATAATACACTGGCCAGGTTCTACTGTACTTAGAAGCTCTCTTCCCGTTCAAATTCTCAAAGTCGAACCTGATATCAACATGCCGGGTTCTACTGTACCGTCCTAAGCTAGAGCAAGTCTTTTGGGTGTACGTGTCATGGTTGGAACATACACGTCAGAATCATTTAATATCTCTCAAATTTCATCCACTTCCAAGGATGGCGTAAACCTTCATTATTTCTACTATGCATCCATGCACACTCGCCAGAGTAAGCGCTCCATAAGCTCTACCTGGGCTATTTTGTCCTCCAAGCTGTCTGGGCTCGCTTCGCTACCGGGGTTTTCATAATTCGATATCTCGACCGTAGATCAGAGGAATCGTAGAAACCCTGGATTGTTCACAAGATCGTGGTGATTAACCTTGGTTTTGCATGCTAGGTACGGTGGGCGGCGGTGGGCGGATGGATGAGACCGCATGCGGAAGGAGGTGGAATGGCTTAATGGGCGGTTAGTCCATCTTATGGACGAATTAAAGTCGAGATGGAGGGTAAGTTGACGGAGAATGGGTTGCTGCTACTCGTTGAATTGGGATCTGTCAACTAGACTGTTGTTGGGTGGTTCTTGGGTGAAGTTAGGGCTAGGTTTAGGGCTTGGCTCATACAGACACCATATGACTTCAATAAATCCATATTACTGCGCAGAAATTGTTTACTTATGCAATTCTCACTTTCTCACACTTACTCATAGATTCATGATTACAACGATTACTAAAAAGCTCCTAATACAAAGCGTGCAGTCAAAGAACCACGTGGAGATGAAATAATGCAGCGAGTAGGTAAATCCTATTTACTTCATAGATCGATGTTGATAATAACATGATTAAACACGACACCAAAGACATACGTTGGCCTAACACTCCCCATATTGAACTCCCACTCTCCCCTACCTCGTATGCTCACTTCCCACGCCGTCTGTCTCTCCAATGCAACCCCCAACTCGCTCGGACGCATCTTCTTCTTGTGACCAAGCACCGTCCTCACGCATCGCTCCAGCGCATTGAAATACTTATGCATCGCAACAACACTTATCGGTTTCACCGGGTCCGGAAGCTGCCCAATCTCAAAGGTCCATTGCAGAAACAGCTCTCGCTCGCAATGCTGCTTCATATTCCCTAGAAACTCTTTAAAAGCCTGCAAAAATTCACATCGGACTTTGTAACTGATCCATTCGTCTCGATGCTCAATGCTGGGTATGAGGAGCGTATCCACGGCTTTCCGATATCATCGTTTGCCCGTTTCGATGCCCACCAGAGGTTCGCGGGGTTGTAAGTCGCGCTCGAATTTTTACACGTCGCGGTCTTCTTCGTTAACACTAGTCTGCATCCAGTAGATTGTGTGTTTGCGGACGTGTTTTAGAATATCGGCGTAGAGGAGTTGGTTCCTGATGCAGATGATGGTGTAGTCATTGATCATGGCGTTATTGAGCCAGTCTGGGTAGTCGTTTGATTTGAGTAGTCTAGGTCCCAATGATCCTCCTCTTCTTCTTCCTCCTCCTCCTCGTCGTCTTTGACGATGTCGTTGGAATCCTCGTCGTCGTCAGCTTCGCCGATTTCGCTTGTGTCGTAGTATTGCGGGGCTTCGGAACATGAGTCGTCTTCGCTGTCAAGGTTTTTATCTTCGGTTATCTCTTCGTCCGAGAATTTTCTCTTGTTGTCCTTTTTTTGTGTCTTTTGCGAGGGATTTGACGTTGTCATCTTCATCCGAAGCATAGCCAAGAGTCACACTATCGCCTTCCATGCATGCCGTCGCCTTGGTCTTCTTGAGCGGTCTTGTTGCCGTCCTTGTTTCCAGATGTTGGTGTCACTTTTGGAGTTGCCGATCCCCTGGCAGCGCTGTGCGATGGGCTTCCGCAGATGGAGAGGGATTTGGAAGAGGTGTTCATGGTGGTTTTTAACTTCTGGGCCTCGGGTGTCATCGTAGTGCAGTTTGTAAGTCCGATTTGTTTGCAGTCTGTGGTTCCTGGATTAGATGTTGAGATGCGGAAATCGTTGTAAAGTACTTGATAGTAGGTGAAAAATAGGATCTTACCATTTTATAGACGATATTTAGCAAGAGATATCTGAGCATGGGTCTTACGATTAAAAGGATATGCCCGTCCTTTACGAATATGCGACGTATCCCAGGGATATTTCCAATTGACAATGAATGAAAGCCTCGTAGTACGGTTCATACGTGAGAAAGCTTTGTTGCTAATAAATTGGTATAACGTCCGTCCGATACCTCATCATTGAAAGGCAACTATGTCCTGTTAAATATCCATGCATGTCATACATGCATAAAGAAGAAGGGCTATCTAGTACCCTTTTCCCCTTTTTGCTGCTGCGTATACCATGATATTTGAAGAAAGAGCACAACAAAACGATCCCTTCAGAAGAGAGCACCAAAGATTATGCAATTATTTCTTAGACCCTTGTTTAGGGTGTAAGAGTGCTGATTGGCTGAATTGAGGATAGCTTCGGAATAACCTTAAATCTTCACCGGCAGACCCTGAACTTTTTCAACCTTCTTTGAACTTCATTGCAATTGCCAACAGCAGAAGAGCTTACACAGTCCTCTTGTATCTTCATTTTATCTTTACAACAACTCGTCACATAACCTCCCATGTTGGTCAGCAAAAATTGAGCAAAAAAGAAGCTCCTATACACAAAATGTCCTCCGCGGAAACAACAACAATGAAATCGCCAATTCAACCCCGCTTTCTCTCCTCTCTATTCACTTCGCTATCGTCTCCTTCGACCTCCCTCTCAACAACCTCGAATAATATACCAATGCGACAATGGCATCTCCACCGCATACTCCGCAGCGACAACCCCGCAGACATCAACGGCGAACTAAACGGAATAGCGACATTCCACCCATTACAACACACCCCTTCCGAGGACGCAACCGCGTATAGACAAATGGTATACAAGGAAGAAGGAGAAATGCCGAGCAGCGTGATGGGAATGGCGGGGCTGAGATGGACCAAGAAATATATCTGGCGCTTGAACGGGGCTGCTTCTACGGACCAAGAACAGCAGGAACAACAAGACGAAAAAAACAACCCCGAAATGGGCGGAATTAGCGTCTGGTTCGTGAAAATCAAATCCAGCAAGGAGAAAGCTGAATGCGGCGACATGGACGAGCCTGATTATTTGTTTCATGAATTCGATTTTAATTATCGACAGAAACAGCAAGAAACCACAGAAACAGACGCGGCGAAGCCGAAGTTTGAACCACCCACGCCACCGCCGCTTATACTCCCTGATATGAGAGAGAAATACCCAGAGACGGCCGTGATTCAAGCAACGGGCGACCATCTTTGTATCAAGGATATGTATTATACGGCTTACTCGTTTAGGGTTGTGCCGGAGACGGGAGAGGTCTTGAGTTGGGCTAGTAGACATGTTGTCAAGGGGCCGAAGAAGAATCAGGACATTTTGAATCTTTATTCTATTCAATGAATACATTGCCAGGGGCTTGACGTTGTCGTCTGACACATCATGATAGTTAATTCCTGAACGTATGGGTATCTATTTGCCTAGGTGCGTTCTATCTCTCATCCTCTGGTTGCCAGAAACTAACTTTGCTTTCAGTCCAATACCTCGCATGGACTATAATGCAATGCAGACCAAAGCCTAAGTAGTGTATATAAAATCCGGTCGCAAATCTCCCAGATCCTTGATCTGCTCTTGAGTCAATCCCTCGATTCGGTGATCGCGCTCACCACGTTGTCGCTTCCTATTCTCGATTCTCAGCAGAGTAGTCTGCAAAATAGATCCGAACAGAAGGAACAGCACAAGATAAGCAAGCACAGTGCCATGACCAGGGTAGAAAGTAGGCGAATCTTTGCCACGATAGATGTTTGACGAAACGACGCCGTTCAGATTGCCCCATCCGATCACTATACCGAGCGTGACACCACGTTTGTAGACACCTGTACCATCATTGTCAGTGATTAATTGAACGAAAAATTGTGCACATCTGACTCACCCTCTACATTATTACTAGTCCAGGAAATCGTATTCGAAATGCAAGGATAAATCCCCATCGCACCGAGAAAGACACCCGCATACCGAGTACCAGCCGTCTTTGCGCCGAGCAGCATCGAAAAACCGACTACACCGAGAATGGAAACAAGGATGTTGCAAAGACCTCTTGCTCGTGTGCGATCGGCGATATAACCAATGGCCACGGTCAGAATTGCAGCAATTGCGTAGGGTGGAACGGTGAGAAGCTGCGCTTTGGTCGAAGAGTAGCCCTATGGTGCTGGTGAGCAGGATTTTTCTTCTATTGAAAGAGGCATACTTACTAGTTCCTTGATAATCGTTGGAATGAACAAGGAAAACGCGTATAGAGGTCCATCGGCACCCATATAAATGATTGCGCCCACATATGTCTTCCAATCTTTCAGACTTTCCCATAGGTAGGTGGTCTTCCACTCTTCATGTTGTCCACTTGCTTGCTGGTCCATGATCAATCGTCTGGTAACGCGTTTACGGTCCGCATCCGAGAGAAATGTCGCTTTATCCGGGAAATCGACAACGAGCCAAAAGGACAATACTCCCAGAACGATTGTGGCAAGACCCTCTAGGATAAAAATCCAAGACCAGCCAGCCTTGCCCCCGACGCCATCCATGTTTGCGATTGCAGCAGCCAACAGGCCACCGAATGAACCGGCAAGGGCAGCGGCGGAGAAAAAGATTGCCATGCGCACACCGAATTCGGATCTCTTGTACCAGCATGAGAGATAGTAGCTAATACCAGGGAAGAGGCCAGCTTCAGCGAGTCCGAGGAACCAGCGGGCCGCCATAAGGCCGGAGAAGTTGTTCACAAGACCCATCGTTGTCATACATATTCCCTACCAGCACCCAAAAATTGGATCAGCCTGCATGCTCTTGGGCATCCATCAGTCGCGAGGTTAAGAAGACTCACCCAAATAATAATAATCGCCGTAATAAAATACTTCGGCGTAGTCCGCTTTAACAAAACATTCGTCAACGGCTCAAAGACCGCATACGAGACGAAGAAAATGGTAAGCGTCGCATTGTATTGGTTGTTGGTCATGTGCAGCGCCTGCTGTAGACCTTCAATCTTTGCGTTGCCCACATTTGTGCGATCGAGGAATGCGGCGAGATACAGGAGCGAGAGCCAGGGGATGAGTCGGAGGTCTAGCTTCCATAATAATCTGCGATCCTGCAAAAGATCGTAACGTAAGCTTCATGGTTTGATTGAGGCTGAAGTTGGTATCTTACAATGGCCGCCTTTTCCTCTTCAGTCAGGCCCTCATCTGGATCTTCAACAATCGAGGCATGAATATACAATGGTTTATCGAACGGCGCTTCTTCCATAGCTTCCATAGCTGAGCAAATTGTACGGATTTCTGTTTATCGAAAAGGAATCTAAAGAAGGAATCTAAAGACTAGCCGGGTGGTGCCACGCTGAGATAGAAATCAAGAAATGGGAGCAGGGATTCTTCACCAATTTATATCCTCCCTCCGCTGCTGCAGATGCAGATACAAGAGCGGCTTATAAATCTACATCTAATGTGAGGGGGAACCCAAACCCTCGTTCCCATGTGCGCGGATCCCTGCTCCTCATGGCCCTGAGTTCTCCAGACTCGACTCTCGGGCGAGAGACTGACTCTGCGCACTTGGACCTTCCTAAACGGAAATACGAGCGACGATCAAAAACGGAGGGAAAACATTGGATGATAATGAGCGCCAAGAAAGCAATCTCCCCCAAGCTTTGTCGGGCTTTGTGTGTATGCCACTGTATGGCGGAGGTAGAGTGGATGTGGTTGGCTCCGCTACTCCAGTTTTCCCCGCATTTGCTTCTCCGGGATTAGCATTGGGATGCCGAAGGATTGGGGGGGAAGCCTCAGAGAATAGGGAGATAAGGGTGAACAAATCCCGAAACCGAGATCGATGTTTAGGTTTGTTGATGTCTGGGGATTTTTCGGGGTTCTCGGTTAAGGTCTCGTTCAGTTGAGGCCGTCGGCTACGGACAAAAGGATTCTAGAAAAATTAGCCGTGTCTAGGATAAAGCTATCTACGTAAGTTAGTCAAGTACTACGCCGGCGCTCGTTACTCCCTAGCATCGAAAGAATTTCTAGAAACACTGTCTCAGGAATGCAAAGCATTCTGTTGGCGATAGGACATGACTCATGTTCCACCGCACCCGGCGCACCATGTTTGAATTCTTGGTGTCGTCTACCTAATCGTTCAGCTTATTGTACCCTACCTGGATAACATCGAACGATAATTGAGGTAGCACAAACCTCCTACGTTAAAATTAGCAGACTATGGAGTGAGTATTCGAGCGCTCTTAAAAGTTTAGCGACCTACGGAAGCTCCAATAACTATCTATCCGAAACCCTCAGGTAGTGGTACATGTACTATCCTTAGATGACTCGTTGGAGTCAAATCACGCAAGCTGTCAAGCTGTCAAGCTCTATATCTCGTATTCAATGTTATGTCCCTGACCATAAATTATAATTAAACGTGTCGTGTCTCCGTCTCTTCGTGTTTATATTAGGTTCCACAAGTAGGGCTTAACCATCCCGTCTGGCGCATCTACACAATTTTTCGGGTATAGGTGCGCGACATGAGAACCTTGGAACAAAAATGGTATGAAAACATAAATTGTTACTTTATATAGAAATCATATATAAATTCATAACCCTAGGGTTTAGCTAATATCTTATATCACCGCCACACAGTCGAATTAATTGCGCCGGACGACACGGTTACTACCTAGGTATCTATCTATGCGGAACTTCCGTTGTCTAACATGTATCTGACGGTCTATTACTCAGCCATAAGCCATAAGGCTTCTTTTTTTCTGAATACTGGAGCTGGATGGCATATTCGAAGCGGAATTACCGGACTGCGTCTAGTATAATGGATGGTGGGTATCGAAGTATAAAAGGGAGGAAAGAACACGAGAAATCGTACGAGATGGGATTCCAAGGCCATCAGATGCAAAGAAAGCTCATTCAGTTATGGCGAAACTCATAGTAATCATGGGTATTACCGGTACCCAGGTGCGTTTACTCAAGCAACCAAAGAGATTATTCTCAGATGGCTGACCTCTATCTCATTCATTCAGGGATCGTCGGTCGCCGACGTCTTCCTCCAAGAACCGGGCTGGAAAATCCGAGGCACAACGCGCGACCTCAACAGAACCTCAAGCAAAGCCTGGGAAAAGAAAGGAATTGAAATGGTCGAAACAAATGTCGACGATACCGAGTCACTCTCGCGGGCATTCCGAGATGCTCATGCAATCTTCGCTGTCACTGATTTCTGGGGACCCATGTATGACCAGAACAGTTATGGGAAACTTCGACTGGGCCAAACGATCAACGAGTATTGTTATGAGTTGGAGATCAAGCGTGGGAAAAATATTGCCGATGCTGCTGCCCGTATTGATACTTTGGAGCGATTTGTGTTCTCGAGTCTACCGAGCATCAAGTCGATTGCTGGTGGAAAGTATCAACATGTCTATCACTTTGATGCAAAGGCGGAGATTGGACGGTATATACAAGAGTCTCTTCCGCAGTTGAATGCAAAGACCTCGCAGCTTCTGCTTGGTGAATATGCCACTAATTGGAGAATGTGGAGATTGAGACGACCGAACAAGGTATGTTACATGTCGTCATTTGGTCGAAGTTCTCGGACTCATAATAAATAGCAGGAAGATGGCTCGTATGCATTTTTACTCCCCGGAGACAGCAAGGCTTTGACGCCATTCGTTGTACCACGCAAGGATACCGGTCACTTTGTCAGGGCCCTTGTCATGCTACCACCTGGAAGGCTGCTATTAGGTTATGGAAGTCTCCCTAGCCACGAAGAGTACGTCCGGCTTTGGACCCAGGTGTTAGGAGTCGGGGAAATCAAGATCAAGCATGTAACTATCGACGAAGCAGCCACTTTTGAAGGCGGTCCACATGCCCTGGAACTTGCGGAGCAAATAGCAAGCGTGCTGCAACTGGATTTATCAAGCGAATATATTCTACATCCCAGCCAGGTGAGATATCATAACTGCATGTTTAAATGCATCATGGTTGACTGACGCCACAACAGATTCCAAAAGAGATAGGTTGTCCAACTACCAGTCTCGAGGAATATATGAAAAGCGAAGATTTCTCCTTGATGTTGAATCTATAATAGATAGAGAGGCGGGCCTTCCAATCATCGATGGGGGTACATCGGTGGCTTTTGCGCCAGTCCAACCACCCTTAAGAAATACTCTGACTTGCATAGCGTTATTGCAAAGGTGCAGATCAAGGCTGGAGTCGTGTTCATTTGTTTCAGTAGGGTCATTGTGTATCCAGAGAAAATAATGAGTTCAGTTCCATCCAAGTCCGATCCTCCATTATAGACTCAAACCCGCCAAAAACGTCGTAATCGGCATCCGTCAGAGTGTATGGGGCGAACTGCATCATCCCAGCCCCTTCTGTTGTATGGATATCTGGGAAGGCGTCTGGTTGAAATGGATTATTGGAGGGCGCCGATATATTCATTGATCTTCCTGTAATTTGAGGGTAATTTTGAGAATCTGAAAAATGCCCATTGTTCATCTGAGATTGTAGAGAAAGATATGCAAGGTCTTTGTTGGCAGACACTGTAGGATAGAATATACCCAGCTTTGAAAGCGGCTCCGCCATTGATATCATTCTTTTCAAAAGTCGTCGCGAGGGGGCTGAAACATTGAAATATGAAGCGGTCAGGCTGAAGGCGCGTGAAAAGCTGTCACTGAGGTTCATAGATGATAGATCCGACTTCGTCTTAGACAACGTGTTTCTTTTCGATTCGGATGCTATGACCAGAAGTAGCAAGGCCACGGCAGAGGCGAGAAAGTGCTGAAAGAAGGGGTGTTGTTTAGCGTATAGATCAGTAGTTGCGTCCAAGTCTGTGAGTACGTCGATTGTATCGCAGGCAATTTCCATGCCTGATTGTGCAGTCTGTGGACTACTTCCTATACTCGAGCCGGAAAGAAAGCAAGATCGAATAATAAGACCACGGAGTTGGTTGGCGCGAAGGTAGAGTAAAGTTGACATGGACTGTGGAAGACTTTCAAGTGCAGAAGTTGTGCGATTCTTGGGATGCACAAAATTCAGCCCTGCGAGAGATCTTTTGCGCCATTTTTCAATTTGGTAGTTGGCAGTGTCGAACAATTCTTCATCCTCACTTGCACCTACTGTTTGCATGGAGCCCGAGAAGTCCCAGAACCGAGTATGAAAAGACGCATACGATACCATCGCTTTCAAATAGGGATTCTATTATTGAAAAGTCTTTCGTCAGCAATCTTTTGCAAATACTACATTCCGCGAAGTATTCCTTACCTCAACGCGCTCCGGCAAAGTCCTCGGGAATCCATTGTCTGAAAAGTGATGTGGGAGTCCGGCTGCACAACTCCATTGCTTATCAAGAACGACGATATTCCACATTACATTGACGACTTCGAAGCGCTCTGCTTCATCCTCGATCATGTGGAGTATCGCGTCTTGTCGATGTAATCCCATTTCCATGGCGGCCTTGCCAGCGATACCGCATGTTCGCCACGCCAGCTGCAAATCATCATGGAAGTAATGGTACATACTCTACTGCAGTATTAGAAACGAATGGCAGTCTGGGACCGGATGGACGAACCGCAAGGAGCAACAAAACAATCTTTTTTACGTTCTTTATTGGAGAGAAAACGGCATTTTGAACCTTGTCTTGAACACTGGCATAGAGTGATGTTCCGATGTCGCTATTCCCAATGCCTAGCGCAAGAAGGGGGATTGCCAGCGCGACTTTTATGTTGTCCATAGTATCGGAATCGACATTGTAATGGCGCTCAATTTCGGCTTGATTCGACTCCATAGCGGCGTACACTGCTTTAACTTGCGACTTGAAGCGTTCTTGATTGAAGAAAGGGTGTAAATTGCCTACAACTTCTTCGTAAATGTCCACAAGTCGTAGGGCTTCATCTTTTGTCAACATCCGCAGTGACCGGGTGTAATCTTCACAAAGACATGCACTTGATTTGGAAGTTTGGATGGACCGCCGCTTTTCTATAGAGCTGCTACCATCATCGTGAGTTGTTTGCTTCTCAGCAAAGTAGGGTGAATGCTTAGTAGCAGGCATTGAGCTCTGCGGCATCCCCTGATGTAGTGTCGGATCGGTGTGCTGTTCGGCAATATTCCGTTCGGCCATATTAAAAGTATATTCAGAGCTGGTGGCACCACAAAATACAGTAACATCTTTCTCAGGAGTAGGATAATCGAGGTTTTGGGGCTGATGTAACGACTTTGCAGGTCTAGCATGGCTAAGATTTTCGGATGCTGTATAATCGTTTTGTTCATGCAAATCATCATGTAACGTACGGAGATTGACGAGCATATCAATCTGCTTTTGCATGTTTTCCACCAAACCGGTCAAGCGTTCAATCTCACTAGGCAGAATAAACGTGAGAACCACTGGTCTAGTCTCATTCCGACATCGTAACTCACCTGCTATTTCCCCGGTCTCGATCTGTATGCTCATTTGATATATTGCCTGGGAAAGACCCACCACAGGCACAGTTCGGCAGAAAGCGAGGGTCTTCATCGTAGTGGCATTCAATAGAGCGCTTTCGGCAGTATTCGCATGGTGCATGGCCATCGCACCGGCCTTTCCGTCGCTTGCATTCCTCACAGGCACGCAAGGCATAGCGGGCGCGACGTTTCTTCGGCCCACTATCTCCATGGGTAGTCTGACTTATCCTCTTCTGGCGCTGTGATGAGGTGGTTGTGGTATGCATGACGGACGGATGTTCCGATACACGATCAAAGAGCATTTATCTCACTAAACGATGAGAAATCCAATCTGGTAATCAACTAGAAAGCTATCCAGTCTTACACATGGCTTAGTCGGATCGAACCAAGTGTGAGATTCGTGTCATGTAGAATAGTGAGATTTTGAGGACATTTCAGGAAGTTCCGTGGCGACAGGCGGAAGTTCCGGATGCCTAAGCGTTGTCAATCGGAGCTTATCAATACGTAGACATGTGCGGAAAAATATCCGTCCTGCGACTACGTATAAGTAAAATGATTAATAAAAGGAGATGACCGGGAAGCACAGAGGATGAAGTTAGAGTTGAAGTTGAGATAGATGTCAAGTCGCGCCTGGTATCTAGCACCACTAGTGACCCTAACCCTTGCTGAAAGATTGTGCCGGCCGAGGGCCGGCCTTTGATTGGTTACGTGCTTGCGGCACGTGACGGCCCCCGTTCGGCTACCAATACCGTAGCACCCTACGGGTGCTTACGTAACAGTGTCGTTAGGGTTAGGGTGAAAGGTAGAAACCTGAGTTTTCTATTAAGAGAGGGATACTTACCCCAAATAACCCTAGGTAACCCCATGTCACCTTACCCAGTGGGGTGCGGTCCTCCGTAAGCTACCAACCCTATTGCAGTTAATCGGCCAGTTAGCTTTGACTGTTGATGATGAGTCACCTGGGCCATTTCTTTAGTACGTCGGTACGAACTCTGTACGTATTTCAGAATCCGGAGAGAATGCCGAGGTATGCTGTACGTATGCTTCTCTTTTTCTTCAACTTAGATCTTTTCCAGTCATAGACTATGCAGACTCCAGCGAACTATATTCAAGTCCGGATTCGTATTCTTCATGACGCGTCCATGTCAGTCGTATTGGGCTTTCTAGTAACATGGTGCTCCTTGTCAAGACTCGACCTCGGGAGACTCGAGAGATTGGGATTGGGCCAGGGTTACATTGGTGTTGTTAGTGCCTCCCCCCCGGTTTGGATGGACTGCCCAGTGCCCTCAGCCTGATGTGATTTTTAAGAAGTCATTGCCGTCAATGCTGTGCGGAAACACTACTTAACATTCGGACATAACGATCGGCACAAAAATGCTTCTCCGGCCGTGTTCAAAACACACGCTTCTCATACGAGGCCGAACCATGCCCACGGCCGTCTTGGGCATCAACTGATCACCCTGTATTTTCCCGAAATAGTGGTGGGCTGAACTCAGAATTTTTTCGAAAAGCGGCTGAAAAGCCTGGAACACAGGAAACCCCCGCTCAAGCGCAAATAAGCACCGACGCCTTAGTAGCTTTTGTACGCCATGGGCGCCCTTGTTTACGCCACCGAGTCACCGAGGATTGGATGGATATCAAATCAAGTATCATGAAGCTTAATTGGGCTGGATCCGGATGATGAAGACAGTCTTTGAATCTATAAACAAAGACTGAAAGAGCTGAAATGATAAGATACCTATGACATGAGAAACCTTTTCTCCATTCCGAGCACGGCACAGCAGCCACAGCTACTACCTGCAGACTAGTAGTAATAGCATCGGATTTAGCCGTGTGAGGGGTCTGGGGTCTACCCCAAGCCATGACTCGCTATCCAACGCTGCTAGCACAAACACCAATCAGATCGTCAATGCCGTGCGGAGGGATTCGTTGTCAAAGCGTCGTGGCGTTGAATCCTAGGAAATCCTCTCCGTTTTGGGGGCCGAATGAGTAGATCACCTGAGCAATTCGGACAAACAAAGAAACATGGAATAAACGAAGGAAAGCTATAGCTAGCGGTCATGCATCGCTGACGTATAAGAAGAATCTCTCCCACCTGAAGTGCTGATCAGCCTCGGAAAATACTTTCTACATCTGCTGGTGTGCCTAGGTACGTAAGGAAATCATCGCAGAACCAAAGCCCACCATGGAGTCTCCTGTCAAGTAAGAATTGCTATCTTGGCGTCATTATGTGTGTTTGTCCTAACCCGGGGGTAGAAATGACCAACGACAAAATGAAGAAGGCTTCGAAGCCCACCACGTGGACTTGAACGCAAATGTTTCGGGAGAGTGAGTGCCTACTTCTTATAGAATCAAGCGCGAATAGTTGTTGACAGCACCAAGGATTGAGAACCCTCTCGCAAACATCCCTCGATCAATCCTCCTCTCCAACGTAGAAGAGTTTGCTCAGGAAAAGGGTCTTACCGAGTACACTGACCTGCTGAAGAAGGGCGCTCTGGTTGCCCAAGACCCTGCCAACTTTGAGTCGATATCCGGAGAATTCGCCTTGAGCTCGACTGAAATCGATGCTCTCCATGCCGAAGTCACACACAAGTGGCGCCATCCCAAGACACTGTATTTCACGATTGTTCTCTGTTCAATTGGTGCTGCGGTGCAGGGTTGGGATCAAACCGGATCCAATGGAGCCAACCTTTCCTTCCCTGAAGTTTTTGGAATTGGAGGTTCAAGCAATCGCGACAAGCTGCTTGTAGGTTTAGTCAATTCGGCACCTTACATTGGCTCTGCCTTCATCGGTTGCTGGGTATCCGACCCATTGAACTTCTACTTGGGACGTCGAGGTGCCATCTTCGTTGCCGCGATCTTCTGTTTCCTTCCTGTCATCGGTTCCGCGTTTACACAAACCTGGGGGCAGTTGTTCGCTTGTCGTATACTTCTAGGTATCGGAATGGGCGCCAAAGGATCCAGTGTTCCTATCTTTGCAGCCGAAAATTCTCCTGCGTCTATTCGAGGTGCTCTGGTTATGAGTTGGCAAATGTGGACTGCCTTCGGCATTTTCCTTGGATATAGCGCCAATCTCGCAGTCGCGCATGTGGGTAATATTGCCTGGCGACTCCAACTTGGATCTGCGATGATCCCAGCAATCCCGCTGCTCGTGGGTGTATACTTTTGCCCTGAATCGCCACGTTGGTTGATGAGTACGTTCCACCTTCCGGTTCCCTTCGTTAAATAAAGCATAGATAGCAGCTAACACGGAACAATTATCTAGAAAAAAACAAGTACCCGAAAGCAATGAAGTCCTTGTTGAGACTACGTATCAACCCACTCCAAGCCGCGCGTGACCTATACTATATCCACAAACAGCTCGAGATCGAAGCCGAAATAGTAGGAAAGAACAACTACGCTACTCGCCTTGTCCAGCTTTTTACCATCCCCCGTATTCGTCGTGCAACCTTGGCTTCGTTCACAGTCATGATCGCGCAGCAAATGTGCGGTATCAATATCATAGCCTTCTACTCCTCGACCATCTTCGCCAACTCCGGCTTCAGTGATTTCCAGGCGTTGTGGGCATCATGGGGTTTTGGTCTCATCAATTTCATTTTCGCCTGGCCTGCAATCTGGACTATTGATACATTCGGTCGCCGATCGCTGCTTCTTTTCACTTTCCCCAATATGGCCTGGAGTCTCTTAACTGCGGGGTTGTGTGCACTGATTAGTGTACATATTAAAGCCCACCTAGCCCTTGTGGCAATGTTTATCTATATCTTTGCCATCTTCTACTCCCCCGGCGAAGGACCCGTCCCATTTGCTTATTCGGCAGAAGTCTTCCCATTGTCCCACCGTGAGCTTGGTATGGGTTGGGCTGTTGCTACATGTTTGTTCTGGGCTGCTGTTCTATCGATTTTCCTCCCTCTCATGTTGGAAACAATGACAACCACGGTATGTCTCTACTCTCCTTTTTCCCTTCTCCTCCCCAACCACGCTGGATGACTAACATCTCATTCCTACAGGGTGTCTTCGGATTCTACGCCGGAACAAACATCCTCGCTTTCATCATGATCTTCTTCTGGGTCCCCGAAACCAAACAACGAACCCTCGAAGAACTAGATTACATCTTCGCCGTTCCCACCCGCGTCTTCATGCGTTACCAGCTCGACAAGGCTCTACCTTACTGGATCCAACGCTATGTTTTCTTCAACAAGGACGCTGTGCTTGAGCCATTGTATCATTTGGAGAAAGTCAATCGAAACGGCAATGGAAACGTTTCTGCCGAGCAGAATACCGTGAAAATCGCGGAGAAGTCGGTGACGACGGAAGAAGCCACTACAGAAGGCAAATCGGAGGAGGTAGTAGTTGACGAGCCAGCGATTGGCAATGCATAAACGTGAGGATGATGTATCTGGATCTACTCCGTTTCTTGTACAATCACTAATTAACATTTTTTGATGTTCTCCGCTAGTGGATTGTATTTGCTAGGTCAGGGAGTAGTCGATGCTTTGTTTGTGTAAGAGGATATGTAGAGAGTGTGATTATTAGAGTACCTAGGCAGGGCTTAACGAGCTCTGTATGCTACTGCAATTTACACAATTACATTTCTCTCTTGAGTACGTACGTGGAAAGAATTCAGAGACACAAGTTGAACGGTAATGAATTTTCAGGAACTACATGTATGATGGTTGATTTCTCACTTACTTTCCTGGAATGGTTCCTACGTCTTGGACAATGCTGCCGTTAATTTGAACTCCCCCATGAGTGTTGTACTTGTGATCCAACGCCTACATGCACATTCTGATAATCTATCACTTTTTTCAAAGCCTTCACTCAAAGCTAGAAGTATTTACTCGGCAGGCTTTTTTTTTCACCTCATCAAGCCTGGCGTATCCAACGATGATCGAATAGCTTTTGTAATACGTTTCATGAGAGTCTCGACGGTGTTGCCACCGGCCTCATGGACTTAATGATAGCACGACACTCTTTCGGGCAGTACAACACACTGAAATAACCGCATGCAAACGAGCTGCCTTATCCTGGCGCTCTGTCCGTCGTAGCCTGCTCCATTGCAGTGGGAGATATGTTCGCGCCCCATTTTTTTCTCTGGGTTTTGTTCTCTTGCGATCTCAAGTAAGCTTCGGACGAGTTCCAGATGTATGACAACGTCCCGAAATGCAGATGCAAGACTCTTAACACCACCAAGCTCTAAGAAATCTTCTTCAATATTCTGGAGGAGGTTGTTTGTTTGCTTGCGGATTTTCGAAGACTTTTTAACCCTCTTCAAGACCTCGCATTTGTAAAGAAGAGTCTGCAACTGGTATTGAGATCAAGTTAGTCTGGATTAAAAGTACGCATTTCTGGTGGGGATATGGTCGAAAATATCCCCAGACATCATTTATGACCAAGAATACAACAAATATAGGAGATTCTCAGCCGTCCGAGAAGGGATGTTCGAGGTCTGGTTACATAGTAAATACCCTTGAAATAGGAGTCGGAAGAGTGCAGCTGCAGAGAAAAGGCTTGCCAATACCCTACCTAAGAGAACCCCAAGATACAGTTGCAAGTAAGCGGGCAAACAACTAGGTATCATTATTCTAGTGCAGCTAACCATAAGTTGTTCGTTATATCGTATGACCGTCAGAGACATCACCCAACACAGCCTTATAGAGACTGCAATGGAGAAATAGAGGAGCCGCGCCACGAAATGAGGCTACTCATACTTCTTGCGCTGAACTCCCTGTGACAAAGCGCCAATTGGTACATAGAGAGACTATAAGAAAATCTCCTCAGATGATGCACAAATCCCTGGTGTATTCGTACGACAATAACATCCAGAGACAATGTGCTGAAATTTGGCGAGCTCTGTGATGGTGGGCTTGCTCACCACTGGCATAATCTTATTTGAGATTGAGGCAGTTCGGGTGTGGGAAGAGGTTGCTTGTGTTAGTATTATCAAAGGCATCTGTGCCATGCCAACGGCCACAAGAGCAAGGATTGGCAACATTTGCAACGGCAACTGCAGATTCTGTAACAAAGGCGGCTTTGGAAATGTATACGTAGTTTAAAGAGGAATTGGCTGGTACGTAACAATTCATTTGCTTGCTGTCGTTGAGATAGCCTGATTGGAGACCTGATCAACTGTTGTGGATGGCATTATGGACGCATGATAAAGTTTTCGCTATTCAAGAAGCCGAAGCACGGTTACTAGTATGCTTGGGGTTGCAGGATCTCGTATTAAGTCTAGCGAAAAACAGGAACCTATAGAAGCCCTGTCACCTCCTGAGTCATATGATTCTCAAGACAATTGTGGTGGTGCAAGCCCTAAGGGGGAAGTTCTATGCCTGGGAAATTCTTAAAGGAGAAAAGGATTACACAGTTAACAAATAAAACCAGGAGGTAAATACATGTGACTTCTATACCTAAGGAGCCCCTTATGCACTCTAATTCGGCGAGTATAGGGATCATGATCAATCCGGGAGTCTTACCAAAACTCGCTGATTCAGCGCTCTTTATTGCTAATCAGCTGGGGGACGAGTTACCTTTGAGGCGACTCACCCGAACGACCCGCGTCCCTACTAATCTAACCAATACATGTTGCACTATATCAAGAGACGGGCTGATCCAATGATTCTATTGTTCCCATATAAAAGTCAGACTGAGAGTGAGACATCTAGGGCAGCGCCACCGGCTCGAGAGTCCCTCCCTGGAACTGTGTCGGAATTCAGATAAGTATTCTGAATCTAGATTGAGAGATTAATACCAATGGCAAATATCGTATCAAATTGAGCCGTATCATGAATTGGATACATAGACTGGTAAAATGTCATATACATTCGGTTGGAGTTTTGCCTACCTAGGTATGAAATGGATTTAAATCTCCAGATCCTTTTGAGTTAGAAGACGTGCACATATCATCGATATTTACAAGGTCTAACATTGCCTTTTCAGCCTCATTAAGTTAGTGCTTGTAGGAATCAAGCTCTAATAGACGGCCCTTGTGAGCTCTTAGTGGTCAATCAATGAACCCGAAACCCATGACGCTACTTCGGGAACACCCAGAAAGAGCTATAACATGCAATGCTAAATTTGCCTCAAAAAGCTTGACCGGTACTTTATTTAGCCATTGGGAGTTTGAGACAGTCAAGGAACCAGTTTAATTGGTGGCGCAAGTGCCGCAAGTGCCGCAAGGACTCTTAACAAGCATTTTTCATTACGCTCTAAAAAGCTTGATTACCCCTGAAACAGCTAAGAGACCGGTTTTATCAGTGGCGCCTCCACATTCCTACATCCTGATACTCCTTCCTGTGTATCAAATTAAATGTTGTAAGACAGGAGTTGAAGGGTGCAAGCAGAAACAGCTAATAGCATACCTAATGAGGCAACACGCAATGTTATCGTCGTGATTTTATCTATACGCCTAATTTGTTCAGCCTCTTCGGATGTATAAAGGTAAGCCCATTGTAGAGTCAGTCCCGTCCTTTCTTTCTTCAACCATCGCAATACATTTCCCACACAATCATTTTCGATATTGTGCTGCCGGTCAGTGCTTCACTTCCAACTGTACATTTATTCTTCGCACTACTGCTAGTCAGTTTTATTCCATCAATCATTTAAATTATCCGTCAAAGCTATCTCATTCCATTCATTGAAATCCCCAAATCTCAATCTCTTCAACTCAACTCCAACATGCATGTCACCGTGTCCAAAGCATTTATTTTGAGCCTGTTGGCCTCGAATGCCCTTGCTTTCCAATCCGGGAACGATGGTAATGAGCTGGAGAAGAAATATGTCGTAAGCTAACCTCTTCTCCCTCTTCTTTTTTTCCCTTTCAAATAATGGGGCGAGATTTGCTGACGGTCTGGACTATACAGGGTTCGGTTTCTACTCTTGCCAGCAGATGGGTCCAGCTCAACTCTGCTCCTGTTGAAGCTCGTCACCATACTGAAGCCCAAATTGCAGCTAAAAAGGCAGCAGAAGCCAAAGGTGCTAAACACGTCGGACGCGCCGTTCAGGAAACTGGGGACGAGTCTGGAGCTCAGGAAGATGTGGTTGAAGATGCGGCCAAGGGCAAAAAGGGGAAGAAGGGAAAGAAGGGCAAGAAGGGAAAGAAAGGAAAGAAAGGAGGCAAGAAAGCAGCCGACGCCGCAGTCACAAAACGAGAAGCTTCGCCGGAAGAAGATGACGAGGACCTTGACCTTGGTACGACTGAAGAAGCTGGAGAGCTTGACGCCCGGTCCGCTGAAGGTGAGACCAATGCTCAGGAAGATGTGGTTGAAGATGCGGCCAAGGGTAAAAAGGGAAAGAAGGGAAAGAAGGGCAAGAAAGGAAAGAAGGGAGACAAGAAAGGAGGCAAGAAGGCAGCTGATGCCCAAGTTACAAAACGGGAGACTTCATCGGAGGAAGATGACGAGGATCTTGAGCTTGATACGACTGAAGAAGCTGGAGAGCTCGATTCCCGGTCTGCTGAAGGTGAGGCCAATGCCCAGGAAGATGTGGTTGAAGATGCGGCCAAGGGTAAAAAGGGTAAAAAGGGAAAGAAGGGCAAGAAAGGCAAGAAGGGAAAGAAAGGGGCCAAGAAAGTTGCTGAAGACGCTCAGACGGCTTGAGATCGGGTTCCATTTGAGGGTTCATTCTCACTCCAACCTAACCCTACGGCTCTCGGTGCTGAAGAAAGCTACGTCTTGTGAACGCTCAGTCTCTGTCAGTTCTTTTTTGCTTGCTCGTTGTTCCTTGCCGTATTTGGTTGTTTAAAAATGCTATTACAACGACCAATGTTTTTGCTGTTCTGTGCTTTGTTATCTCTGCTGTTTTACAACTCTACAACGTACCGAATGAAGTTTTCAAGATCATGCTGCAAATCTATTCGTCCTTTGGAATCAACAGTTATGTTATGCTCTTATTTCTCTTTTATTTCTTCTTTAGTTTCAGATCCTCTAGTTATTGCTCATCATTCAATCTACGTTCGTGAGTTAATTCCTTACGGGCACAGTTTGTTAATGGTCTGGAGGGTGGAAGTCTAGGGCCAATTTCGCAATCGATTATCTTGAAAAAAGTACACCTACCTAGGTATGTATCAATGGGCCTAGGTATGTGATTGTATATACATGGATCTGTACAATATCAGGATACTTAATTACTTCCAGGGATCAACGTCATCGACTCGTCGAACCAGAATCAACCCTTACCCTCTAAATATAATATACTTTATAGAGACGATAGCCAAACACAGAACAATAAGCACCAAATTTAAGAAGATAATCAAAACATTATCGAGTGAATAGAAAAGGGATATATAAGTAGTTCATGGTAGGCCATTACAAGGGCTGCAAAATATCCATATAGCGCTCTAAAGGAAGATTAAAGCTATACCTAGATGCAATTTATCCTGGTATCAATGATTAAGGGTTGGATTTATAGAATCACTATTAATCTGATATGATTGTCTGTACAAACCCTCTCTGGACTTGAAGAAATCTAATTCTAAGGAACAAGTATTCCAGGAAATAGAGCAAGTGCTAAGCTGAGTTATTCTATGTTTGCATATGTAGGTTACAAGTTTGGTGTGGCGGTCTATAGTAACGATCTCACCGTTACCTGCGTCGGCTCTTATAGGTGGATTAAATTGATGCTGTTCCATCGTCAATACCAAGCTACTAAAGCATGACAGATAGCAGATTCTTGACGTAGTACTTTGCTTGAGAGTGCGGGGTTCAAGAGCCTGAATATGGACTATGTACCTACTTTTGGTTCTTGATTCAATTTCGGTGTAATGAATTACCGATGATCTGGATATCTAGTGTTGATCATCGGGATATTACAAAGAAAAGAATGGCATAAGAAGTAGCGTGATCTCTTGATAAAAAAAAATCATTTCTCGAAACCGCTTTTTGATACCTAGGTATTTAGGTAATTCATATATAAACCTCCGGCCAAAATGATAGGACTTGCAACCCTCCTTGCCCTGATCAGTGCAGCATTGGCAAACACCCTCCTAGCCGAGTTAGATTATGGCTCCTTCCAGGGTTATTATGATGCGAATTACAACATGTCATACTGGAGGAAAATACCGTTTGCTGCACCTCCTGTAGGCGAGAATCGATTCAGGGGCCCCCAACCACCCGTTCACATTGATGGTACATACGATACTAATAGTGACTTCCTCGGATGCCCACAAAAGCTTAGTACCGGCTCTGAGGATTGTCTGTACCTGGGAGTGTTTGCAAGACCATGGGGTAAAGGAGAAAAATTGCGTCCGGTATTTGTCGAGTTTTATGGAGGAGCATTCGTTGAAGGTTCTGCCTCTTCTGGGCTGCCTGGAATATTCTACCCGTTGTTAAACTCGAGCGATGAGAACGACTTCATCGCCGTCGGGCCGAATTATCGAGTAAATGCATTCGGATTCCTACCGGGTCAAGAGGTACACGATGATCCTATGTCTGATTTGAATGCTGGTTTGTTAGATCAGCAAATGGCCTTGGAATGGGTACACAAGTACATTCATCACTTCGGCGGCGATGCATCTCAGGTTACGATTATCGGCCAAAGTGCCGGAGGAGGAAGCACGGTAGCGCAATCGATTGCAAATGGCGGTCGGACTGAACCCCCCTTGTTCCAAAGGTCACTATCTTTGAGTCCATTCTGGCCCAAAACATATCGGTACAATGCACCAGAGGCGCAAGCTATCTACGACCAGTTCGCGCGTGTGAGCAACTGTTCTAGCTCCAAAGATACTCTCAGGTGTCTGAAGGCTGCCAGTTTGGAAACGTTGATGACCGCCGCATACAATATAACATACAGTGACGAATACGGTCCTTCTTCGTACACTTGGGCACCAGTCATAGATGGCCACTTTTTACGCACCACTCTCACCGAAGCAATCAAAAAGGGTGATATAAATGGCGATGTACACTGGGGAATGTACAACACATACGAGGGCGAGAATTTTATCCCACCCTCACTCAACAACTCTGATTCATCAACCTCGGATGCAGCGTTTCAGCTTTGGTTGAGTGATTTTCTTCCTGGAATCTCCCACGATGAGCTGGAGCGTCTTGAGACAGTCTACTACCCTCCAAGCGGCAGCAGTGAGAATATCGAGAGTTACAATTCTACTTTTGTACGCGCGGAATTAGTATACAGAGATCTTGTCCTTGCTTGCCCTGCGTATTGGACTGCTCGCATTGCGGAAACTGGATACCTGGGCGAGTACACAATATCACCGGCCAAACACGGGAGTGACGTTTCTTGGGTAAGAAAATTTCCCAATTCATTTTATACTGACATACTTACATACTGGCATATCAACAGTGGAGCAAACCCAATACCCTGCAAACAGAATACCCAATGATCTACCAAGGATTTGCAGGTGCCTATGCGTCCCTCATACAGACGGGTAACCCTAACGCGAACAAGTTGACCAATTCCTCAGAAGCTGCAGCCCCAAGTGTCAGGACAGGAAATGAATGGGTAATAGCCACGAGCGGCTTTTCGACTACAAACATTGAACACTTGAGAGAACGGTGTGGATTTTGGATGAATGTGTCAGCGAATGTTCCAATCTGAGTGGACAGAATCAAGAGGCTTCGGAATGTAGATAATAAGTCTCAAAAGACCTTGAAAAGGCGTATTTTGCCTTCTTGCTTAGACGCCTCGGCAAGTTAAAATCATCGGTCATCACCGTCCTCACTATGTACAGTAGAACCTGGCTATAACGAACAGAAAGCCCCCCAACCACGATATTGATATCAGGTTAGACATTATTCCTATGAATATGGAGAGTACTCTGAACCGTTATCAATCAGATAGGTGAGTATATGAGAGTGCTGTCCAGGCCTATATGAACCAAAATCTCCGGAAATCAGATTTGGACGTTGGAATGCCTTCTGTAACCCAAAAAGGTCCGTATCTTGACTACCCCACAAAACGGCTACTCTCGCAACCCGGCTAGCTACGGCATAGAAAAAGAGATCAATTGATACGTATCATCATCATATTTTCTGGAGGAATGTACTTCGACCGATAGAGTGATGTTAAGCGAGATATCGGTTTTAAAAAACCAATCCGTGGCACACGCTCTTTGACATTCATTGCAGCGGATCCACGTTGATACTCCATGATGACTCACGGATATCCTTCAAGATAGCGCGGACGACAACGATCTGAGTCACATTACCGTCGATCAATGATACTAGACGTATAAATACGCAAGACCATATCTCAACGCCAGACATCGGATCAATCCCAGAACAGACAGAGTTCAGAGACGTCAGACACAATGTCAACCTCATCTAACAACCCCCCTTTCGGCACCCCGCTCCTCTCATACTTCCCCTTCTCCTCCACCCATCTCAACATCAACCACGGCTCATTCGGCGCCTATCCCATCTCCGTCCGGGATGCTTTGCGTGAATTTCAGCGCCAAACTGACGCCGAACCGGACAACTTTATTCGGTACAAACTTCCGGCGTTGATTGACGCATCCCGCAGCGCGGTTGCGGAGCTGATCAATGCCGACGTCGATAATGTGGTTCTCGTCCCCAATGCGTCGACGGGCGTAAACACAGTGTTGCGCAATCTGATCTATAAGCCGGGGGATAAGATCGTGTATCTGGGCACGACGTATGGGGCCTGCGAGAAGGCTGTTATTCATCTCGTGGATACATATATCCCAGAAGGCGCGGTGGAGGGCGTCAAAGTGGAATTAGAGTATCCGGTGTCGACCGAGGAGATTTTGCGGCGGTTCGAAGATGCAATTTCCCAAAAGGGGGTTTGCATTGCTTTGTTTGATACTGTTTCAAGCCTTCCGGCGCTTCGGTTACCGTTTGAGAAGATGGTTGCGCTGTGCAAGAAGTACAATGTCCTCAGTCTGATTGACGGTGCTCATGCTGTGGGAGCCATTGAAGTCGACATGCGCCGCTTAGATCCCGATTTCTTTATTAGTAACTTGCACAAGTACGTTGTCTACTAACTAACCCATGAAGCTGTTATGTTGGCTGACACTCTTACCTTCAAAGATGGCTCTACACCCCTCGCTCCTGCGCAGTCTTCCACGTCCCCGCGCGAAACCATCATCTAATCAAAACCTCATTCCCAACATCCCACGGCTACCAACCCGAAGAACGCCCCGGACGACCAAAAATCCCCAATCCTCTTCCCGCAAGCTCCAAGTCAGCGTTTGTCCAGCTATTCGACTTTGTCGGAACAATAGATTATGCACCATTCTTATGTGTCCCCGAAGCTATCAAATTCCGAAAGGAAGTTTGCGGTGGTGAGAAAAAGCTTCTACAATATATCACTACTCTTGCGAAACAGGGAGGGGATCGGGTTGCTAGTATCCTCGGCACTGAAGTTCTAGGTGATGAGGATCAGAGGAAGGCTCCTATGGTTATGGTTCGATTACCATTGACATTTACCGCGGAGGAGATTCAGCAGGGGAAACAGCACTTGCTGCGTGAACGGATTGAGCGTGAAATCTCCGAAAAGTATCGAACCTGGATCCCACTAATCTTTCATGGAGGTCACATGTATGTTCGATTAAGTGGACAGATTTATCTAACACTGGAGGATTTTGAGAAAGCTGGTCAGATTTTGTCCAAAGTGTGCAAAGCGCAGCGAAAATCCAGGCTCTAGTTTCTAGTTGATTTCATTGTTTCAGCGTGCAACAATTCTCAAGCGGATATGTAATGCATCCTTTTCCCACAGATTGAACGTCTTTTGTTCCTTGAGCCAGTTGCGGCTCCCTTCCTGTAATTCAAGATCAAAGTTCCATAGCAGACGACACATGGTCATTCTCATTTCAGCATATGCCAAACTAGACGCATCAATGATTAGCCCTCATTCAAATCGTGAACAGAGAAAAGGAACAGACATACTTCTGCCCAATACAATTCCTCGGCCCAAACGAGAACGGCTGGCACGCATCTCTCTTATCATTTTCAAACCTCTTGTCCGTACCCATCCACCTCTCCGGCACAAACGTGTCAGGCAAGTAAAAATTCCGACTTGACCTATTGGCTGACCATTGATGAATGCCCACCGCCGTTTTGGCAGGGACGAATTTCCTGCAAATAATCTGTCCCGGAACGGGTGTCCTTCTAGGAAACGCATTTGGTGCGGGGGGATATAGTCGAAGTGATTCCTGTAGCACGGCTTGTAGGAATGGTAGATTAGCTGTTGAGTGCATGTCTATGTCTGCTTCGGACTCGAAGTAGGTGCGAATTTCGGCTGTAAGTTGCTTTAAAGATTCAGGATGTGTGAGAAGCAGATATAGAGCACCGGAGAGGAGAGTGGCGGTTGTTTCGCTGCCGGCTGCGAGGAATATGACTGCTGCTCCGATGTATTCAGGGTATGTCATGGCGTTTTCATCTTTTGCGCGAAGGATATACGACACTGTTCGCATCGCATCAGTGACTCGAATCCCTAAATCACACAGTAGACAGGGTATAATGTGGCAGACATACTAAAATCAGCCCTCTCCGTCTCCCTCTTCATCCGCTCATCAATCTTACTTTTGCTAACCTGCACCTGATACTTCCGATCCTCAACAAGCCGTCTCGGCACAATAGCCAGCATCAACAACTGCTTCAGCGGTGACGGAAACCGTCTCGCCGCCCGAAAGTAGTTTCCGACTTTGATCATGCTGAAAATCACCTGGATATATCGCGTATTGTTTGCCGGGTCAAGGAGACAGCCGAAGGGACTGCCAAAGGCTAAATCGCCGATTGTGTCGAAAGTGAGGAAATTGAGCCATTGGACTATGTCGACGATGCCATCATTCTCACTGCTTGCCTCTTCGCTAGTAGTTGCAGCTCGTCTCTTTAATTGCTCAATAAAGGTATCCAAATGAGTCTTGATAACATCCTGTTGCGCTGTAAGCGCCTTCTCCGAAAACGCATGGGACTGCAACCGTCTCAAGCGGCGATGATCCTTGTCATTAGCCACGACAATATGAATATTCGTCTTCCTGCGCGTACCGCCGAAAAAGATGGGATCTTTTTCGAAGCTGCCTGGTCGGTCGCGAGTGCGGTGGCCTTTTCATTCATTAGACTTCAAGATATAGCATGAACCTTTGGGCCTGTAGAAGGGGACGTACCGCAGATATCAACCCAAGCCTGCGCAGAAGTATACGAAAGCTCATCAGGCGCTATTCGCACTACTTCACCGTACCGGTCATGCCATTCTTTCTGCTTTAGGTGTTGCACGCCGCTGAGATCGTAGTACAGATGGTACAGACGTGTTGCTCGAGCTAGCACCGGGCCTGGATAGTGTCTCAGGGGATGGAAGAAAACATTGTAAACCAGTTTTGAGATTGTGAATAGGACGGTCTATGCTCAATGTCAATGATCAGGTCCTTGATTCAGAATGACAGGGGGCTTCGGGGCTGACTTACGCTGATAAAGATGTAGGAAAGGACTGACGTCCATTTGAGTTCAAGAATAGCCATATCAATACTCGACTCTTCTGCCATTAACCCTGTAATTCTAGTGAGAATTTCACCGTTGAGGTACACCGAAGAAGGGGTTCAGTGTGGAACCCTAATCCATTCGAACAGCAGTTGTATCTCCGCTGTAAACAATATCTCATCAATGGACACAGAACTCGAATCCAAATAAATACAAGTAAAAATGTAAGCAGAAATCTCTATCCATATTTCCGGTGCATGTTGTCGTAGCATGAAGTCAGCACTAGAGCATCCTTTGCGACAAACGAGCAATACGGGTACGGCTATACGACCAATACGACTGGTACGATTTAGAGTGTTTGATCATCCCCAAGCTAGAGGGACTAGATCTTATCAATCCAAATTATAATCTAAGAACAAGTACGTACTAATTACTACATTCAGAATAGTTGATCTGGAAACACGCATATCAGCACGGTGAGTGACCGAACTCTACTTAGGGTTCGTCCATGTTCCGTCATTGTATTGAAGCAACTAGGAATGCGACTTGGACGCTATGGAAAACACTTCGTAATTCTATCCTCTTTTGCAGCGAAGTCTTCGGAAGTAAATTCGTGCAAACATGAAAGGTCTCGACCTCGAAGTATTCCACACCTCGTTTATCTCTCTGCATCAAATGATCCACCTCAATATGCTTCAGGTAACTCTCGACTCACATATCAGGCTCGGCGTTGCATGGGTCATCGTCATATCGGACGATGCAGTTTCTCAAGAAAATGTTTCGCTGGAATTCTCTGAAGGCGCACGATGCCGCCCTCATAGAGTGAAAACGTACATAGACTTTGAGCTTGGTCGTTGGCTCCTCTAGATCGTCGCAGAATCTCTTGTAGTAACACTCAACAGAGTTCTTGAGGAATGTTCCGCCAATCACCCCCTCAACACACTCAACTAGAGCTTCTGGAACCTCATCAATGGTCAAGCAACGGGTGCAGCCACTCCAGATGGCCTGTTTCATGGTGTTGCCGATGGGGTAAGTTGCGGTTCTTTCAAGCGTCACATGAGCACGGACGCCTTCTATGATGAGGCCTCTTCTCTTGACGCTTTTGCAGAACTTTTCAGCCGAAATCTGATGCAAAAAGACAACACGAGCCGTATGGTAGCCAGTGATTGGAAACGTGTTGAGAAGATCGGCAGAAAAGACGTCTCCATAGTGAATCTCAGCGAGGACCTTATCGAGCGTAGTTGTCTCGGGAAGGTTCTCGATACGAACAGTGCGGTATGCATCCTTGTCGGTGGCCTTTGGAATATAGCGCAGACCGTATTGAAAGAACCATTCATCTTGAACATCACAGTGGTCCATTGAGCTCAACATAGCCTCCTGCTCCTCTTTCTTGTTAGGATAGAGATTGATGAACTTCCATGCAATTGTTCCATCCCATGGAGCCACGGTGGACTTGGTGGCGATCTTTGGCGATGCAACAAAGGTAGAAGGTTGGTCTGGTTCCTTTGTTTCTGAAGGAGCATCGACTGTACTTGACTTTGGAGAGCAAAAAATAAGAGTTGAAGCAACTGGAGTTGAAGGACGCTGGCTGGCTGCACTTGGTTCGAATTCTAGGGCTTCCTATAACTAGTCAGATATAGTAGTCCAGACGAAGGAACATACTTACAGCGCTTGACGGTGCCAAAGGAGAGTAGCGAACTTCAAAATTCGAAGTTGGGGTACTCTTTGGAACGAAGGCCTAAATTCTTGTCAGTCTTCCTCTAGACATCCCTTTTTATATACCTACATTGCGAGTTGGAGTCAAAGTAGGGGTCGTCAACAAGCTTGGTGCATCCAAGAGACTGAGAGAAGATAAAGCTTTGGCGTGCTCCCCGATTCTGGAATCCGACTCCTTGGTAAGGGCTTGAAGCTCAGAGACGTAAGACTTGTGACTGGAGGATACCTGCGAGTTGTAAGATTGAAAGCCACATTGTATACATGCTTGCTTACTTTGGGAGTTAGTGTCTGCATGTAAGGCTGAGACAAGGCATATGCACCGCCTGTTCCAGTGGCTTGTGGTGGTTTTGAGCACACATCTTGACGCAAAGCCTGTTTCTCCTGCTCTATGTACTGGACACGATACTCCAATAGACGCTGCTGAGCCTGAAGCGCATAGATGGTTCGTTCGAGTATCTCGAGGCGGTGCCTGACTGGGGAGTTGAGATCTGCCATGCTCAGACAGCTTGATGGGGAAGGCCCACCTGATGTCTCTAAAAAAAGCAAGATGACACAGTAAAATTCAAAGTAAGAGGAATAATTGAGAGAATAAGAGAGTGTAGGAGATGAGAGAGATGAGAGACGGGGAGAGGGGGAGAGGGAGAGATAGAAGAGAGAAAGGAGAGAAAGGAGAGGGGTTGAAGGGTGAAGATGAGGTGAAATACGCCCAGTGAGATATAAAGAGAGAAGGAAGATACAAACAGGGCAAGTCAGGTGACGTGAACTGGCAGTGTTTGTTTGCAAACAAGGAAGCTTCCTAATTAGGAAGGCGCGCCTCAGTCTTATCAATAAGAGGCTTGGTCACAATTTACTGCTCTCCAGCATAACTTTATCACAAAGAGTTTGTTGATGTTTCACGCCACCCTGAACAATACTTTCTTTGCTTGGCCTTGTCTTTGCTGACAGGACCTCCTGAAATTGAGATACGCGTGCGCAAATTATACGACGAAGTCAGTTCAAGTTCTCCCAAACACAAATATCCATTCTCTATGCTTGATATATGGAGAAAGCCTTGCAAGCCACGACCGGCTCACTGGATAAAAAAACCCCAAGCTCTGCGAATCCCCTCAGTCTCTCGACCTCCCGCCTCCAACTTGCCAAATCCGATATCAATCTTCCATTGGCTCAACTGTCATCTATCGAGCTTGATGGCGCCCGCATCGATTCATTTCACGTCTAGAGCAGCGAATTGGCATGGAAAGTGTACCTGATAAAGCAAAGGAAGTCAAGCTTATTCGTCGATACGCGAGACCTGGAATGCCGCCCAACTGTTTTGAGGATCAATACATGCCATTTTAGCTTCCGCATAGATTCCAGGGGGATCATGGTCTCCAGTATACGTCACGAGCGGAGGACCAGTAGGGGTTTGAGAAAACCGTGATTTGGTTCATGGCACGAGTCATTCGCAGTGACGCTAATAGGCGCCCTGCGTGCGTTTTCCAATTTGACCATCGATTATCTGGCAGGGCTGGGGATGAAGTTGGCCATGATGACGATTCAGGGGAAGTTATCATTAGGGTTAGGGCCAGTACTGGTGCCTGCATTGTCACCATGCGGGTTGCTACCAGCAATTAAAGAGGAAGTAGATAGCTTCATGGTGAAGAAGATGGTATGTTCTATGCTCGGGAACTAGGTTTCACTAACCTCTTTAACATCCATGGATATAGCAATGCCATACATCGGCAGATCTCTCTGTGATTTGCCTTACACCCCAGATTTATCGATGAATATTGTTCCTTCATTAACAGCCCGCATATATGACTTTCTGATACTGCATATGGCGAGGTCCCCCAAATTAGATACTATTCTCCCACAAATGATATAGATTGCATTGCGTGCTTGTTGGCCGATACTACGCTTCAGCGCTATGACTTGTCCGTGGCTGATTATTCTGCTGCGAACTAATGTCCAGTATTACGAGGATAGAAAAGGATGTTCATACACGAGGATTACGACAGGCTCTCCCATCAGTTCGCATTGTATATTATGTAGTCTGTTGCAATCAATCTTAGGGTTACGCGAGAATAGAATCATTCAATATTCAAAACAGTGGGCTCTTTTGCTGGTACTCTCACTTATGAAGCCTAATACATTAGCAGAAGTGACTAGTATCTAGAATAGACTTGGTTTGAACCTGGGCTTGCTTCCCCAGGTGTTCGTTTGCTACACTAAGACCTAGTTGATCCGATACTCCTCTCGACCGGGGTAAGCAGATATGGTATGCAAGATCGATATTAACCGAGTCTTTGCTACATGTATGAAAAAATGCAATATTCCGATCTTATGGTATTAATTAAGCGAAATATATATTGCTAATAGGATATTTCCAAATACATAACTTCCGGCTGTCACTACCTCTGTATAGTATTTTTACTGAGACTCTCTTTAGAACATACATGCGTAGAAGAACGTATTCGAGACTATCATGGCAATAATAAACGAGCTAGATACAAGCTTAATTTTATGCGAAGCCACTACCATTAAGGTGAACCACTTTCCATATCAAACGAATTCACCACCACACCCCCTCCAAGCGCTGAAGTGGCATAGTTAAAAATTGCATAGCGATAGCCCATGAAAAAATTCCACGCATTATTCAATACATAGGACGAACCAATGGAATGGAATGTCGTGCCATCCGTGCTATAGTAAAATGCCGCCGTTCGACCACTGCCAGGGTGAATATTTGCAGAGGCGCGTAGCCAGATTGTGGAAGTACCGCTCGGTAAGTTAACACCAGCGACTTCGCTACCAGTTGAGGCGGTATTCCAGTTGGAATCCATCGTAAGTCCCTGTACCATGCTCACGCGGAAAGTGCCACTGTTATTTATGACGGCGACATAGGCAGATGAGTCGCGGAGCATGGCAAGCCCACTGCGATCTCCAGGTTTCATGTTATTTATTGTGAGTTGAATAGTTGCGTATGACTGTGGTCCGAGAATTCGATGTGTCAATGTGTTCCGGGCAGCGTAGAGGTCATTTGTTACTTTGGCAGTTCGTAATGTGAGGCCGTTGTTCACAGTGTAATAGTTCGGATCTGGGTTGTGGTTCCATTCCCATTGTGGACCGAGTGAGGTTCCCTGAAAGGTATCTTTGCCTGTGGGAGAAGACAGTGTATGAGGTGTTAAGGGGTATGGATATGAAGTTCCCCAGCCTCCGTTCACAGTCGTAATGACAGGGAATCCATCCGAGCCCCAGGTTATCGGGGCTAGAACAGGCACGCGTCCTCCGGGATAGCTGTCAACAAACGCCATATAGTACCAATCGCCATTCGGGGTATCCACAATTCCTCCCTTGAAAATGTCAGTGAGTCAATAGTGTCCCGATATCTATGGGTACATACCTGATGAGGAACCCCTCCTCCAGAGATAGGGGTTGCAATATTATTCAGTAGCTGTTTCTGGGTGTATGGACCCCAAGGACTGCTGGACTTCAGGACATATTCAGCGCTAGCAGGCTTATCATTGAGGATGTAGTATTGTCCATTTCTCTTGTAGAAACGTGAACCCTCAATAGTAAAACTCGAACTGAACACTTGCTGCGTCTTGACCTGACTAAGACCATCGGCGGAAAGCTGAGCAACCGAGATCTGCGTGCCACCATAAGCCACATACATCGTATCATCATCATCAATGAGCAAGCTGCAGTCATAGTAGCATGTGTTAATTTCGCCACTTTGTGTCCATGGACCCGTCGCAGAAGGAGATGTGAAAACATATGTTTTGGAAAATTGGATACAGCCGATCCAATACCACATTCCGTTGCTCTTACGATACTTTAACGACGATGCCCATATACCTTTGACGTATGCCTGGCCTCCATCTAAGTTGTAGATGTTACCCCAGTCGAGGTTCGGCACTGAATGGCCAATAAACTCCCAGTTTACTAGGTCATAGGAGTGAAGAATCGGTGCTCCAGGGGAATAATGCATGGTTGATGCCGAGTAGTAAAAAGTGTCATTCACGCGGAAGATGTCTAAATCAGCCAGATCCTCCCAGAGGACTGGCTGGTTGAAGTTAGTGGCTAACGCGGTGGCCGCGAGCCACAGCGTGGGAAGGACTCTCATGGTGGATGGTGATGTTACTCTGTGGTGAATGATAATGAAAATCTATCTAGGAGTATCGGTCGTTATATAGCTCTGTGCACATCCCTCCAATCTTCTGCTCGCCCGTCGTTTCATCTAGAAAAGAGTGAAATTAGGTCTTCAGGCATGATCGTTGGCCGACAACACGCACCATGTTTCATTTCGGTAATTGATCCTTCTTGTCTGCCGAAAACCGCATTCTCCTACTCGTGGACAATCTATGATTCATTTGTTTCAATTATGGATCGACAGGTGGCGTAACTAGAGACATCAAAAGTAGTTACCAATTTACCTCTCATGGATGAAGGAGCTCCACGGTAGTATCCAGTTTTTGCCGCTACGGAGTATTGTTAGTTACCGGATGTTTTTATGTTTCTTAGCCTAAATTTGAGATCTATGAATAAGTGAGCCCCAGGTTTGAATATTATCCGATTTCTGGGGTAGATGAATTATTCTGATGATTTAATATTCCGAGGGGGCGGGGTGCGTCTTCGACAGGCTTGGAAATGAAGATCAAGGTCATGATGGTCTCATTATTTACATGTAGAATGCAGGGTACATATGTAGCCATGGATCTTACGTTGAAAGTTGTTGATGGTAGGTATGAACATCATCCAATATTCCCTTTATGATCATGGACCTACAAGGCTTCATACTTTCCTTTCTGTCGCTGGCCCTTTTGGTCAGCGGCCAATATAACGGATCTCGATATGCATGGTATACTTCTGCTGCCACCGATTTCAACTCTGCCTTACCGGTGGGCAATGGCCGGTTGGGAGGCTTGATGTATTGCACTCCTACGGAGAAAGTCTCCTTGAATGAAAACTCCATCTGGAGCGGGCCCTTCTTGAACCGTCTCAACCCAAATGCCAATTCAGTCTTGTCACATGTTCGCTCTCTGCTCGAGTCAGGAAACATCACAGGAGCTGGCCAAGTTGCTCTGCCGAATATGGCTGGGAATCCAAATTCACCGCAACATTATACGCCGCTAGGCCAGCTCAGTCTTGATTTCGGTCACGGTAGCCAAGGTTCACTAAACAGATGGCTTGATACCTATCAAGGGAACTCCGGCTGTAATTACATCTACAATGGCGTGAACTACACGTAAGCAGAACCTATAATCTAGCGGCTCTATACTAACCAGTCTCATAGACGAGAGATTATTGCCAATTATCCTACCGGAGTCTTGGCTATGCGGCTCCAGGCTAGCCAGGCTGGCCAATTAAATATAAATATCTCCCTATCACGATCACAAAATGTTATCAGCAACACTGCTTCTACAGGCGGAGGAGTCAACTCAATCGTCATGAAGGGAAACAGTGGAGGGTCCGACCCTTACTTTACTGCAGAGGCCCAAGTTATCATCTCTGGAGGCAAGTACAATTCCTCGTATTAGACAGAGATTCAAACCAACATTACTCTAGGATCCGTCTCTGCCTCTGGGTCTAGCTTGATGGTTCGCGGAGCAACGACTGTAGACATTCTTTTCGACGCCGAAACTTCTTATCGGTACGGCACTGAAGCAGCTGCCGAACAAGAATTAGCAAGAAAGTTAAGCAGTGCAACTAGCCAAGGTTACCAGGCATTGCGAACAGCTGCTATTGCAGATAATACAGCCTTGATCGGCCGTGTTTCTCTCGATCTGGGTAGTTCTAGTGGCTCAGCTGCCAACCTACCTACGAATCAACGACTGTCGAACTACAAAAGCAACCCAGGAAATGATATTCAGCTGGTCACACTCATGTATAATATGGGAAGACATTTATTAGTAGCCTCATCTAGAGATACCGGTCCTCTTTCATTGCCAGCCAACCTCCAAGGAATATGGAATGAAGACTTCAACCCGCCATGGGGCAGCAAGTATACGATCAACATCAATCTGGAGATGAACTATTGGCACGCAGAGACGACGAACTTGGCGGAGACCACGAAGCCCTTCTGGGATCTCCTTGCACTGGCAAAAACTCGAGGACAGCTCGCAGCCTCGTCCATGTATGGGTGCAGCGGGTTTGTCTTGCACCACAACACTGATCTTTGGGGAGACCCTGCACCGGTCGACTATGGAACCCCATACACTCTATGGCCAATGGGCGGATTATGGCTCTCAACCCATCTAATGGAGCATTACAGATTCACAGGAAACAAGACTTTCCTTCAGGAGACTGCCTGGCCGATCTTACAAAGCGCTGCTGATTTCTCTTTTTGTTTTGCTTTCCTATGGAACGGTTATTACGCAACCGGCCCATCCTTGTCGCCTGAGAACTCTTTCGTAGTCCCGTCAAATGAGAGTACAGCAGGCCACTCAGAAGGTATTGATCTTTCGCCGACGATGGATAACTCGCTACTCTACCAGCTTTTCAGTGATGTGATCGAGGCTTGTCAGGTCCTTGGGTTGACATCCAGCGAATGCAGTAACGCAAAGAATTACCTTTCCAAGATCAAACGGCCTCAGATCGGATCATACGGACAGATCCTTGAGTGGCGTCAGGAATATGGCGAAACGGATCCCGGCATGCGTCATCTCTCACCTCTCTTTGACCTCTACCCGGGATCACAGATGACTCCTACAGTCTCCTCCTCACTAGCAAAAGCAGCCGGGATCCTGCTTGACCACCGTATGCAGCACGGTAGTGGCTCGACGGGCTGGTCGCGCGCCTGGGTTATTGCCTGCTATGCGCGTCTCTTTAATGGCAGCTCGGCGTGGAGCAACGTGCAGACATTTCTACAAACCTTCCCTCTAACAAACTTGTTCAACAGCAATAACGGCCCACCCATGCAAATCGACGGAAATTTCGGTTTTACAGCTGGTGTTACAGAGCTGTTTCTCCAATCTCATGCCAGTCTCGTTCATATTCTGCCAGCTCTTCCATCGGCAGTCCCTACTGGCAGTGTAACTGGTCTCGTTGCACGGGGCGGGTTTGAGGTCGACATCCATTGGTCAAACGGTGTTCTTAAATCTGCCACAATCACGTCTAATTTGGGTAGTACTCTTGCGCTAAGCGTGGCAAACGGAAGCTCCTTTAGGGTTAATGGGCAGACGTATTCAGGAGCGATTGGTACCCAACCTGGAGGGGTTTACAATGTTACTTTACAGTAGGCGCTTCGGACGGTAGGGCCGCTACATGTAATGTATACAGTTGCGTACAGAAATACATTCTATTCTGAATAGGTCCAGCGAGCAGACCATGATGTTATATATGCACGGGAGTTTGGAGACTCAATCGGCGATGCTTCTGAGCTCCTTAAGATGAACAATATTGTCTACTTAGAGAGCGCCATCTGCCTTCTTATAAACCCCAGCTGCTCAAGACCATACCGGGTGAAAGAAACTAATAGATGATAACGAGTGCATACATCACATATATCATAACTCCCAGCATAATATTAGACTTAGGGCTTAATGTATCCCATAGGAGAGAACCTCTGTAGAATAGCTATAGCGAGATATTGTGACTTATCAACATAGTAGCTGCCTACATAGTCCTAGGTATAGGCTTCTGTCCATGCAGGTAGGAACGAAGTGCAATTTCTCTGCATTTACTTACGTATTGACCGGTGAGTACTAAAACCAGAAAGGGGATCTGAATAGAATGATAGTAATATCAAAGCTGATGCTTATGTATACATTTACCCATTGGATAGATGGGCAATAGCTCAGTAATAAACTCTACCTCGAACTGATGCTATGTATTCCAATGTCCCTATTGTGGTATTGGTGTCATCCTCAGTTGTTAAGAAGTTGCAAACTTGTGAACGCCCAGCCTGGATACAAGCTTAATATCAGCGATCCTAAGGTTCATCCATTGTAACTAGGCTTACATGTCATCGAACCACACAGAGTTAAAGAAATTTCGCTTGCTAGAATGGATGGTCTAGAATGGATCGTTTTCAATCATTCGTAGCATGATTTAGATTGCAGGCAGTCTGGATATGGTGACTTAATCCAGCGTTCTAATCGAAATTCATTCTTCATTCATTATGGGTCTTTATTACAAATTCCAAATCAAGGTAATTGACAATTTGAAAGACGAAAAGTCTTCGCCTTTAATTCATTAGCATTAGACTGACCATGAGATTTTCCAGAACTTTTGATTGCCCTCCACTCTGGTCTGCTAAAATTCGCGGGTCCCTGTCAAAATGCGACCCCAGTCCTACATAGACATCCCTGGGCATTGTCTCATTTGGTCGTCCTGCCAAAGCTTTGAAAGCTTGATTGATCAGTCCCTTTGGCTGCCATGATTGAAGCCTTTCTCTCTGAGCCTGAGTGAGGTAATTGTCGGAAAGAAGAAGACGTTGCGAGTATAGAATCAGTCCGGCCAGGCCTGCAGCGAGAGCTGTCGCCACGGAGCTGCCGCTGGCTGTTTGCTTCTTATCGTCGCCAGTGATGGGTATGTCCTGTCCAGGGAAGAGGTAATACGCCGAGCGAAACTTGCCTTGTTCCGCTTTCTCCCCGGATTTCGTCGCCGAACCGATTCGGATGACTGCATCGCTACTGAGAGGGTGGAGATTTTCGATATTCTCATTCTGCAATTTGTCATCAAGGGCGGCGAAGCACACAATGTTTTTACCGTCCGCATCTTTGATCGCATCTTGAAAGGCTTTGAGCTGTCCAGGGTCCCCATCACCTGTTTTGAACGTCCAACTCATGGAGATAATGTCCACCTCCATATCCTTCGCCCATTGGACGGCCTTTACGAGTGAGTAAGAGCTTAGATAGGCACAAAGCACGATGATATAGACGGCATGCTCACCTTTATGGCAGAATCTACGGTGAATTTATCCTGTAACGAGTCATCCATGCGGCACACGTATAGGTCGGCAACGGGGCAAACATCTGTTATTAATGAAGCCATTTTTGTACCGTGTCCGGAAGGCCCGACGAAGAAGTCCCGAAAGGGAACATTCTTGCTCTGGTCCCCATAGAATGATATACCCTTAGTAACGGGAATGCCGTTCTCTTTGTATTTCACGCCATTGTCAAGGAGGGCGATTTTCACCTGGGCTTGATCGTTGCGCGGGTTACTGATGAATTCAATGTACGGCCGAAGCGCGTTATGCCACCCTTCCTGACTAGAATATCTTGTTGGCAATGTCTAACATCATGAAAGCATCACGAAGGAAATAAGGTCACTCACTCGGAGCCAGGCAAATCCTTGAATGCCTTCGCCTCATCAGTATCTCGGCTCGAATCCCTTCCCTCGGCGAATTCCAGGAATATCTTGTTCTTCAATCCATGCCGCCTGCGGCATATGGCACTTTTGAAATTTTCAAAATATGCCTTGCATACATCTCGCGGTTCTCTGAGCTACTGGCCATTAGCAGGCAATTTGAAGCCCCTGGTGGACTTGAAGACCGATTTTCACGTACCTCGGGATACATGATAACAGTTATAGACTCCAGCTAGTTATCGTTAATTTGTATTCTATAACAGGTAGTATATTGGTCACGGCATTACTCACCTTGGGCAATTGAACGAGTCCATGCTTGGATCCCCAGCTACGAAGTACAGATTCATTTCCACTGGAGTGGAGAGTCAATTCTCGAACCCCTTTGGCTGCGGTCAAGATCACCTGGCTGCTGATATCAATTTTTCTCCAGTCCCAGATTTCAATATCAAATGGCTCGACCGCAGAAACGATTGCCCTATCCGTGTGTGGATAGGGCACCAAGTCATCTACTACCACCTTAAAGATCTTCTCTACCTTTTCAATTTTTATGAAATTATCCGACATTCCATCTTTCAACAACTCAAACACCCCAAGATATGGATTACGGTCCTCTGGTCTGCCAGAAGCGATGGGAGCAAGCAGATGATCGTCACTATCCTGGTTTTCGTCTCGCCGAAGGCTAACATACTCCAAAATTGTCTCAAATTGGAAGTTGACTGTTCTGGCGAGCTTAATGACGAGATCTTTGTTGATTTGTTTGAAAGCCAAGTCAAGAAAAGTTCGCTTTGCTATCGGCTAGTCAGCGTTAGATGTCCTGGAGAGGCCATGAGGAGAAGAAACCCACCATCTTTGATGCCCCCATAAAGATACTTAATCTTGGTGACCCTATCATGCGTATCCCCAATGCAAGTGAGTTTGAGAAGCTTTTCTGCCTTCAACCACGAGTCGAGCCTGGCCTTTGAGCTTGGAGATGTGGCTGAATCTTTTTCAGGCTCTAACTTCCGGAGTAAGGTGTATGGATTTACTGCCTCCGTACCTGAGCCGCCCTCAACATAGATCGACTCTGGAGAGGTGCGGATGATGGTCTGAACTACACAAAACAACTGCTCGAAATCAATCTTATCTTCCTTGTACAGCTGAATTGTCTTATGTAGTGGGTACCATCCCTCGTTGTCGGCGGTGATGAGATGCCTTTTCGGACACAATTTGATGAGGTGTTGGAACGCAACTGCTTTGGATTCACCATCAATCTGGCTAAAACAGCCTCGCTCCAGCAGTTGGTGGAGAATTGAGCTTTTGTGCTCTACGAGCTTTCCTAATGCACTAGGCAAAATTTCTTCTTTGAAATTTTTCATCCATTTTTCCAACCTTTCTACATCGAGCCTACCGTGGATGCAAGTCTCCGACGAGGAATATTCTTTTCGAAAAGCGAATTCCAAAGCAGGAGGTAGGTCGATGCTGCATGTCTCATTCGCACGAACTTTAGATTTGAGGGCACATGTTTTGTTGGACAACCGAGCAAGTTGATCGTCTGACAACACTAGATCCAGGACAACAAATATCAGAGGTTTGACGTTCTTTGCAGCCATAGCCAAAGGACCTCTGCCATCCGAATCGTATGAAATGAGCAAGTCGGGATGACTGATGATAAGGCACTCCAAAAATTCACGAAGCCGCTCCGGCACCGTACGCATTAGATGAATGAATGGCCGGTTTTTGTAATTAATGGCGTTATGCATCTGCTCAAGAATGTAATGAAGTATTGTTTTGTCGTTTTTTCCTTTGGTAGTCATCTTGATGTTGGGCTGGCAGTGACGCCTGGTTTCGAAGAATTGTCGACCTGAATCTGAAAACTCCCCCTCGAGCAGCTCTTCGGCCATATCCTCGAAGAACTCCTCAACATCTCTGAGGAATCTCTTGAGCGACTGTTGAGAGTCTTTTGAAAGCTTTTTTTTGAATAGATCAGGATCCTTTTCTCTTTGTTCCAGCAAGCTCGGATCTTGAGTGGGATTAAATGATTGTGTCCTCGCAAGGCCAACATTAACTCGATGCCCCGGCTCGTCTGGCATAATTCTGGCTGCTGCGATAGCTGAAGGTGATTCAGAGTGGGAGATGGAATAGAGAGCAATGGATGAACTTTCCTTAAGAATACTTTTATATGGATTAAGTTTGACCTCAACCAGGGCCTTTGTTCGAAGAGAACAAAAAGGCAGATTTCACGCGGTACAGATGAATTAAATGCACCAAAGAGATTTTTCAGCCTCAATTCCTCAAACAGAAGGCTCACCTACGGTAAAAGCTACCCTAAATCCCCTTTCGTATGCAGGACTACTAAGGTGAGTATCGTGCTACGGCGCGAAGGAATGGTCACTTTAACCCCGGAACAACGACTCGGCTGCAGCGCTGCGACACATTTATATCTATCAATAACAGCCAGATATTCAAAACGGGAAACTACTCGGTCTTCACAGAGCAGGGTCTATTTGAACGATTGGAGGAGTCCTTCTCCAAGCCTTGCTTCCAAATCCGTCCGTTCATGCATGAAATATACTATTATTGCTTCGTACAAGGCTGCTCGACAGGGGTGTACAAGAAAATTGCCCCAATCAACGATGTCGTCAAGCGATATATTACGCATACTTTGTTCCGAGAATGCCGTTTCACACCACGCACCATGATTTGTCAACTTTTCAGGTTTTTCAACTCCATCCCTGCCACAGCTTCGCCAAAACTTTCGACCATCTTTACATCCGGACCATCACCGTGCATGGTCACATCGACCGAGGCAGTGAAGTTGACGCCCGGCTCGAAAACCACTGGGTCTGTGATATGATTCGCACCGATGAGTTTCTTTAGCCCTTTGACCACGTCAAAGCGCATATCGGCTTCCGCTTCAATTGAAATCAGCGCCTTGAATTGGTGGTTTCCTGGTCGTTGCCGTGTGACAAGGATACCAACGCAGAGGTCATGGAGGGTTCCAGATTTGTCCTGCGTATTCTCCCTCATGCGGACAACCACTGCATTCTTGTGAGCGCCGGAGCGGCGCTTGAGAAGCGTTCGGATTCCTGACAGCGTTGCTCTGCTGTTCTTGGTGTAACTTGTCTGTCGTTCCCATCGACCCCCGAGCGAGCCACTAACTCCATAAGCACCTCCTTGTAGCTGGCCTTCCATAGACTTCGTTTCGGAAATTTCCTTCGACTTTTCGTTCCAGTAGTAATAGCCATCGGGCCACATATTGACCACTTCTGGGTCATCTTGAAGCGGCTTATTCGCATCCTCAAATCGAATGGTGATCTGAACAGATTTAAATCGTCTCTTATCGTCAGCCCCTTCGAGAGTGAAGCGGAGCCCGATGAAACTATTCAGGTTATTGCCTTCCCCATGAATTACCTTCTCAAGGCTGGCTTGTATGACAAAGCCGTCAGTAAACTCATCGGTAATATTAGACCGATTGATCTCCCCCTCTTCATTTAGTGTGTTCCATTTCGCACTGCTTGGTAGCATGTACAATTGGATTGGTGCAATGATGGGTGGCGAAGTTGCTTCCTGCATACTTTCACTCCGGTTGAAGTTGTATTTCCTGATACAAACGGGTAGAGGAGAAAAGATGGAATGTCGCTTAGCTTTCCGACTCTGACAGGCGCCAGTGCGTTGTACTTATAGTTTTCGTGTTCAGCCCATGTCTGGCAGTAATAAGGTGTCCCACGGCTGGCTGTAAATGTGTTAGAGCAGCGTGAGCCTTACATCGAAACGACCAGACTTCATTTTCTTTACAGATATACGGTAAATGTGGAAATACACCATACCGGTCAGCCTTTTGACACCTATGTACATGGATTCCTTCCCCTCTTCCTCTCTCTTTTCTTGCTATTCTTCTCTTCGTCCTCCTCTGACTGCTGAGATCAGAAACTTTCCTGGCAAATCAGCTTCTATCTCATTCGTGTTTCGTGCTTCAGAAAATACGGAAGGCATTCGGTATAGCAAACTGCTATAGTAAATTACCATCCCCTAAACATGAAGAGGCCGAAGAATACTGTTCGGTCAATTAGCTCTGACTGGAATCCTGGGAAATATGAGTGAGGAAGCTTCAATATCAACGTTGCAATCCAAGCTTTTCAGTTACTGACTCCTTAACCCAAATTAGCATCTACCTTGTCGGATTCCCTAGAGCCACATTGAATCGAGGGCTCAGCATCGAATTGAGGGGCGTACACTCTAGCGAGTGGACCTACCTCGTTCCGCATCTAGTCCCAGAAAGCCATGTGTGGGATTACGACCTCTTCGAAGACGAGATTACCGTTGCGACTGATGAAATGTTATCTTCTCAAGAGAAGGGAAAATACACAGAAAAGAGTTCGACATACAATAAATGCCTTCGGTCAGCCACGGATATCGAAGAAAGCGCCTATATCCTGTTAGATACGGCCAAAGAAAAGAATTCGGCCAGTGAGAGAGTAAGATTGAATGACAGACTTCTCCATGTAATGGGAAATAGACCAACTGACAGAAAGAAGGCTCAATGGAGACCGATTATGTTCGTTGGTCACGGACTCGGGGGAATTGTGGTGAAGCAAGCAATGGTCATTGCCAACACAAACCCAAAATATTGCGATATCGCGCTAAGGACATATCAGCTAGTAAGACTTCCATTCTCTATTCCTGGTCAAAATCCAAAATAAACATCCAATACAGGTATTCCTTGCCACTCCTCGGGAGGATATGGATATCGCGAAATGGGAAGAGCGCCTAGACGAAATGTTAGCATCGGCTACAATCCGGATTGATGGACGAAAGTCCCAGATCCTTGGCGACCTCGCTGTATCTGTGCGGGATACATGTAGCTTTTTTCATTGCGCGCTGAACTATCGAGTAGTAGAGCTATTCAATGATGAGACGTCAGAGGTAGGATCCCCGTTCCTATTGAAGTTTCGGTTGATTCTCATTTTTGGTCTATTAGGGTGAGCAGATACCAGAAACCGAATTGAGAGATCTATTGTTTCCAGGAATGCTTCTGACTGATCGTGAGTTCCCCTCTTCAACGTTTCATGAAATGTGTTAACATTTAGGTTGACGAGGTTTAGGTCTCTCCCATACGGAGCTGGTTGAGCCCAGTTTATTTTACTCCAACCTTCTTGATCTCCTTCAATATTTGTCACCATCTGATCAGCTTCTTTATCAAAGTAATCTACTTCATGTCACATATCCCGAGATGAATACGAGTGCTCGTATTGACACTCTGTCGGAGCCATGGCTTTCAAGACAACATTCCATCCAAGTCGTGGGCCCCCCTGGTTACGGGAAGTTGACTCTAGTCAAGCATATCGTCAGACGCATCGTACGCTCTACGCCTAGGGTCTTACTTCTGGAAGTTAGGTACGATCAATGGGACTTGGCAAATATCGAACTTGAAACAATCATTCGATCTTTGGTTCACCAAATTGTGTCTCAGCGACCTGAAATTTTCGTACATATTCGACCCCTTTACAGTATGCATTTACAGGTGTCCCGCGCTCCCACGTCGGACGCTCTCTGGACCTTTCTTCACATATTGCTACGCGTATCGTCGGATTGGAAGATCATCGTCGTGGCTAGCAATGTCGATAGTTGGCCAGAAGATGTACGGCTGTCGTTGCAGATCATTGAAGACTTTCTGAAATCTCTGGACTCTGCCTATCTATTCATTACTAGTGCTATCTTAGTGATTGACTCCCTCTGTCAGGGCTCCCGGGAGGTTATACACCTGGAACTCGACGAAACCTATAGAACTGTTCTGGTCCGCTCCGGAGTCAAACATATGGTCTCTGATGTATTGTCAACCGGTGATATTTTGGACAGCAGACTACCTGCCCTGTCGTCTCTGACGCACGCCGAGCGATTTGGGAAATCCTTGTCTCGCTGCATTCTCCTTTCAACGGCGCAAGCCGTAGAAACTGCTCTCAGCGGCTGTCCAAAAACGCAAGATCAAATAACTCGGTATCAAATAGACAACCTGAACGATCTGGTCTGGCAATGGAGTCAAAATCTTATATCATGGGTACGCATCGCTTCGCGACCCCTGAGGACATGGGAGCTGGCGGTTGGCGTTACCCTAGCTGACGAGAATTTTGATCTTCATCACGTCAAACAACACATGCCTACCTCGATTGTACATGATATTCGCCGCCATCTAGATGTTATCGTGAAGCAAGACGGAGATATTGTACAGTTCTATGATGAAAGCGTGCGGCGTTATTTGACCGAGGACAGATATCCAAGTCCAGAGCGAAGATTTTGGAAACTTCTGAAACATGATCAAACGGTAGCACGTTGTTTACGATATATTACGTTGGTGATTCTGGAAAATTCGGAGCGGATACGGCTGGATTACTTAACTTGGCGTCACCGATTGGAAGACCTTGATCGTCAAGTCGAGCTGGAGTTTCTTGACTATGCGGTAAGACAATGGCCGAGGCATTATCTCGCCCATCACGGTCTTCAAAGTCAGTCGCAAGACATGACGAAAACCGACGAGCTAGATGAAAAGGTATCCGCCTTTTTGAGCCAAGAGAATCAAGATATTCGTGACATATGGTATCGATTATATTGCTCGCATATCCCGGCTATTCAGCTCTCTGGCATGGACTTGTGCCCTTTGGAATTTGCTACGGAGTTGAACTTGACACCGATTGTTCGGAGACTATTATCCCAAGAAGAAGACGGCCGCTCAACTCAGGCTTTGGGATGCCTTCTCTGTGCAGCAGTAAGAAACAACAATTTAGAGCTTATGAATCTCTTCCTCGATAAGGGCGCAGAGAAAAATGGGGCGATTCTCGAGTGTGCAGTCTACAATCGAATTCAGTGTCTCCAGAAACTACTCCCCGACGAAGAGCTCGGTAACAAACAAACTCCGCTGTCATTCTTTACACACAAGGCAGCGAGGGCAGGCAGTGTATCTGTAGTTAATTATTTATGCAGGGGAAGTCTCGACTACAATTGGCGCGATCAGGACGGACAGACGCTATTGCATGCTGCAGCAATTGGCGGCAAACCAGAGATTCTGGACAGACTTCTACAAGCATGCCCTGATCTCGAGCTCAATGCCATAGATAAATATGGCCAAACTCCGCTCATCATGGCTACTAAGTTGGGTCACGCCATGTTTGTTGAAGACCTTTGCAGTCGACAGGCCGAAGTCTCACTCGCGGATGAAGATGGTAAGGCAGCTCTACATTATGCAATTTTAAAAGACGGTGTTATTATCAGATCACTCCTTAGACGTGGCGCCAGTCCTACTTCCGCGGATAAGCAAAAGCAAACACCTATCCATCGAGCCTGCAACCTCGGAGGTATGGAAATTGTGACGGAGCTCATGCAAGCACTGAAAGAAGGAGAGTCACTCAATAGCCAGGATCAAGATGGCCAAACCGCACTTCATTTAGCAGCAGAAGCGGGGCACTTGCCAGTCACGCAATTGCTTCTGCAGAAAGGGGCGGATCCAGAAGTAAAAGACATCGAGGGTCGAAAGCCTTTTGCGTTGGCCGCAGCAGGGGGACATTTAGACTCTTTCCAGGTGCTGCAGCTTAATACCGCAATTGATTCTTCGACAGCAGAGGCGCTGATCGTTCAGTCAGCTGCCAGAGGCCAGGCTTTGATAGTGAGGCACTTAATCCAGGGGCGAGACACTGTCGACTTTTTGTATGAAGGCAGATCACCTTTGAGCAGAGCTGCCTCGGGAAATTATCCCGAAGTTGTACGCTTGTTGTTGGAAAGCTCTGCTGACCCTGACTTCGCAGACTTTGAACACGATTACACTCCTCTGCATCAAGCCGTTTTCAAAAGAAATTTGCAGACTGCTATTGTTCTACTTGATAAAAGGGCGAACCCCAACTCTTCAGATGAGAATAACTGGACCCCGCTTCATCATGCCGTCTATGGGAATCAGACGCAAATGACCGAGCTACTCCTAGATTATGGGGCTGATCTGAATGTACAAACATTGATGAAGGAAACCGTACTCCATTTAGCGGTAGGAGATCCGGAAATTGTCAAGATACTGGTGGAGAGGGGAGCGTCATTGAAAGCGCTTGACTATAGTGGGAGAACTCCTCTCCATGTGGCTGTCAGCAAAAAGCGGGAAAGCAGCATCCAATTGCTGGTTGATGCGGGCACGGCCATCGTCAACGTGCCTGACGATTCAGGTCTCACTTCACTTCACTATGTCCTCAGCAAGGACCACTGGGCCGTTGAGACTTTCGAGCTTCTGTGGAGCTATTGCGGGGATCTAATTCACCAATGCTACCAAGAAAAGCCGGTAATGATTCATGCGGTGGAGGAGAGAAATCTTGACGCAGTTCAAGCTCTAATAAAGAAGGACAAAACTCTGGCAAATGCACGCGACCTCAATGGCAAGTCAGCTATTATGTTTGCCATCAAAAGTGAAGACCAGAATATACTTAACGAGATTCTCCAAGTATCCTCAGACAATGACATCCAGACCGTTGATAACGATGAACGAACACCTTTACATTATGCCGCATCACGTGGACTTTGGCCCGTTGTCGATAGGTTGCTTGATTTGGGAGTTAATATCGACCCGACTGATGGGGAGGGAGAAACACCACTCCATGAAGCCTGCTATCATGGCCACTATAAAACGGCAGGGCGGTTGCTTCTCAGAGGTGCCAACCCGAATGTGCGATCGAAAATGGGAAGATGTCCTCTACACCTGGGGGCAGATTCTGAGTCAGTGATTCGGGTTTTGATTGACCACAAAGCTGAGATAGACGCTCAGAATAAGAATGGTTGGACGCCCCTCATGCAAGCAACCTGTTGGGAGCAGGAAGACAGTATGGAAACCCTTCTGCAACTCGGCGCGAACATCAATCTAAAAAACAGTAACGGGGAGACGGCGCTCCATATCGCGCAACAAGGGTACAATCCACGACTGAGTCTGATTCTTCTAGATGCGTCTGCCGACGTATCAGTCGCTGATATGTCAGGCAGAACCCCGCTGCACCATGCTGCAAGTCACAGTGACGACGAAGACACAAAGATCAAAAACCTCCTGGCTCGAAATGCCTTTATTGATGCGAAAGACGAAAATGGACGCACACCATTGCATCTGGCCCTACTGGAAAGAACCACAAAGATAGTTGAGACGCTCATTAATAATGGGGCTGACCTTCAAGCAAAGGATGCGAACGATCAATCGTGTCTCGAACTGGCGGTCCAAAACCGTCTTTACGGACCAGAAATGATCGGGTTGTTGCTGCGAGCTGCGGTGGGAACAGAACTGCTGAGTATAGAAAACAAAGCAACGGCCTTCCGTATGGCTTTTGACTTCCGCGACGCGGCCATGGTATTAGCCCAGGGCGACGACAGGATTTTTCGGGAATTTGCAGACCTATCCGCCATCGTCAACGAGTGCATTAAAGATGGTGACACTGACGCGGCAGCCAAATTTGTGACGTTAGGCGCCAATCCCTACTATCAAGGAAATGAAAGCATTTCAGCTTTTGAGCGCGCGGCGCACTTGGCTCGTGAGAACGGAGATGATGATTATTTCCTTCAGACTTGTCTAGAAAATCGTAGGCAGAGCCTTGATTGTCAATTCCAGATTCTACGAGTAGCATTGGAGTACGGATGGACCAATACTCGTAAGCAAAATGAGGTTGATAATCTGGCTTTAGAAGCAATCGATCGCGATGGGTGGGATCTACATGACTTTTATGCGCAGCACAACAAACCGTTTCCTTTAGGGCTTACATACAAGAATTCGGCTCCTGCTCTTCTTCCAACGCGCTTTCTCGTCCCTGAATTCTGGGAGTTAAAGCAATCGGACTTCAACATGTTTACCTTCTCTCCCGACTTCAAGCGAGTGGAACACCGTAATTCAGCCTGTCCCTTGCTTAACATCAATACCATAGGCTAACTGCTAACTTAACTCTATTTCATCTAGGAGAACCTCCGATGGAAGTCAGTGTACGCGCTGACCACCCGTTTCCTCCCAGGAATGCTGGGACCCAGTACTTCGAAATCAAACTTTTACACCATAATAACTCGGATTCTGACACTGCTCCCATTGTTGGCATTGGTTTGGCGTCTGAGTATAATGACCTAAGTCACGGCTTTCCGGGGTGGTTTTCCCGCCCCTTTTCGATGGGTTATCACAATGATGACGGCCGCATGTACGAGTCTTCTGGCAACGATGAATCCTCCAAAGGAACTGGTCGATTCTATCAGGAAGGAGATGTTGTGGGCTGCGGGATATCATGGAAAGAGGAAGCTGTCTATTACACCCTCAATGGCGACCGAATTGGTAGATGCCCTCTGCCCCATCTTGCTTTTGCGTCTTGGCCCCTGCTAACATCGGTATTTTCTTAGGCGAGTTCCAGACCAAATTAATATACCGCAAGCTGTACCCCGTAGTCACTTTACGTAAAAATCCGTGCATTTTTCAGGTGAACTTTGGTGAGGGTTGGGATGCTGAGGGGACGCCATTCATGTACTCGCCAGACGAGTAACTAGCAGCTTTGAAATTTCAGATAATGGGGGATTTAAATGGGATTTATCCTAGATATTACTATATGGCACAAATTGACGTACTTTCTTTCTAAGAAGAAAAGAAAAAAGAAAAGAAAAGAAAAAAGGCGCATGCTGGGGATGTATAATTTCCTAGCTGGATATAGTTAGTCCCAGCCGGCTGACAATTAGGGCTCAACTGTAGTAACCCTACCTATATGTCTCCAGGTCACTCACCCAATCTGATTACGTATTATTCTTGAAACATCCTGCAACATTGGAATGTCGACACAATCCACTACCAGGTCGCTGTTCCTTGCCTAAAGCCTCATAGACTAGATTATCTAGATCGTAGTTGTCAATAAGGAAACTTTGAGCTGAACAAATCACCAACCAGCATCCCGCCTAATCAAGTAATTTTGTATTTTCTAAAGCCATTGGTCATGCAGTGTTACGACTTTCTCTCCAGTTGAATGAAGTTATATGCGTATACGTACTATGCACTCTAAAATCAGGGGTCATTAAATCCACCCAGCATTTACTTGACTCCCAAACTGGTCGTAGATCTCGTACGTGAGCTCGTAATTACATATAGCTACATGTAGCTGGTGGACTCACGCAAGGCCCGACTTTAGGACTTTTGGAGCTGGCTTTGGAGCTTGTATGTGAGCTCATTAATGGGTTTATAGACTTTAGTTATGAATATGTTCATATTGAGACATTTTCTAAAGATCGACTTAGCTCTAGAGCCAAATAGCCGTGTCTACCTAGCTATTAATATTGTACCTATGTTGGTAGCATATATACCTAATATATCAAGGGAGTGATCGCAATAACACCTTACAACGTAGGGTCGTTAAGAAACTAAGAAACTAATACGGGAATCTATATGTCAACTGATACTTCGTAAAAATACTGGATGGATTTAGTATACCTAGATATGGGTGCCCTAAGGCAGTCAAAATGATCATGTACCTACCCAGAGACTAGTGATTACCAAAATTGGTAGGATTCTGTAAGTTATAGCCTCACGCTTGATAATCCACTTGATTCATCAATTCCCCGCTGAACATCATTTGGTACCTAGGTAATAATGCTCAGGCTATTCTAAGCCTATCCAGCTGAGATCATGGTCTACATAAAATGATGGGCCCAAACCACTCCGCCCACCCATGCATGGGTAACCAAAAATTTGCCGCCGACCAGCGCATTATATCTCGAGGTACTTACTCTGCGAAAATAAACGCGCAATTCCACTGTTTGTGCAGGAATTGATGGTTGAAAAAGCGCGGTCTCAAGGGCATGGTTATTGAGACGGGAAAGGTGAAGACGGTGTATTCGCCGTGGTTGGTTTTGCCGGATGAGGTTGCTGTTTATGTGAGGAGGCAGATTGAGTAGATGGTAGTTATATAGGCTGTTTTGTTCATGTAGACCATCTGTTCAGTGCACCGAAATTCTGATACGTGGATCGAAGTAAAGATTGGTGATGACTATTGATCGATTTCTGAACCTGCTGCTACCTAACATGAACCGAGCCAGCAGTTAAAAAAACAACTAGAAAGCTGGAAATGCAGACAGACATAATATAAAAATACAAGCCACTTTAAAAAGAACCCGCTTACTATGGACAAATCCCTTTTTTTTCCTCTTCCATCTCGCATCCGAGAACTACACATTAAATAATGTGCCTCGACTTCTTCCTATTGTAAGCCCGCTGATCTTTCAACCACTGACGATATCCCTGCACACTGCCAATCTTCTCGCCATAGTAATCCGGAACAGGGTTCGCAATCGAGTTTGCGGAGGGATCAACACGGAAGCGCTTGATGCGGTTGAAAAATTCTTTTTCTTTCTATACATCGAGCTGTTAGCAGCGTGCCATTAGTTAATGAAGGCTTAACTCACAATAGCGATACCACCCCGATACTGTCTATGCACAAGACCCCAAACTGTATTCCCTAGGATCGGACCGATGAGCCAGCCCAACGCACCACAAGCAGCGGTGGCAAGACCGAGGACAATAAAAGGATCTAGACCCATGACTTGTGCGCCGAGTGTGTCGAGGTCTTGAGCAGAGAGCACCTGGACACCAACGGCTGTGCTAGCGATGGACGCTAGAACGGACGAAATGAGTGAATAGCGTCGGCGGGACGCACGCAATTTGAAGAATGTGTTCCAATCAAGTAAAGCCGCATTGCCAATTTTGGATGATGGTGGTGATTGTGTCGCATGAAGACCAGCGGAACTGCCGAAGTTGCGTCTGAGAGATGTGATGATGAATTGTGAGTTTGTTGTGGGTTTCGTCTCCTTGTTGAATGACATTCGTGTCGCGCGCGCAAAGCCGCTCATTGTAATCTTCTGGCTTGAGGCGGAGCATTTCGTCGAGAATCGGTTAACGCTTCGCTTGATGGCCTGTTGAGGAACTGTCGCTGTCGATGATCCTGTTAGATGGAACGGGGTGAAGCAGCAGGAAAAGCGAGAGCCTCCCGACAACATGACGCTGCGGATGGGAGCGCTGGCAACCGAGGCATGCATATTGCTGGAATTGAATTGATAGTTGTATCTCAACAAGGAGTGTTGTCGGTTGATGCCGTGTGGATAGCGATTGTTGGTGATGAAAGCTTCATGGAGGAAGGCGGAACAGCTTTGATGTCGAGGCCCACTTTGAAGATTATGTAATCACAAAACTCTTTTGATTGATTGGTCAGTTCTAGTATATCAAGTCTCCATTCATGATTATAGATAGCAAAGAATATGCTTCATTTCTAATTCTAACCTGTTCATCTCTGCGTTTGCTCATTATGGACATCTTGGTGATAGTATTTATGACTTTGCGCGGTGATCTAGTTTTCGCATGTCGAGTATGTGCTTGGGACGTGATTGAGTGAGGAATAGTGACAGTCGTTTCGCGTAAAACCCCTATATAAAGTTGTCTCTGGCATTCCCCCTGTCGTGTCAACCATGCCGCCATCCGATACAACCATTCAGTTGTGGTAATCAGGCTCCTTGGCGAGGCCCGGTCGCGACTGTGGGGATTCCGATCTACCCAGTCCATTGATACGACCATAGAGCCATTTCAATGTTATCGTGTTGAGAGCCATTAAGAAAGCGCTCACTGTAAAGAGCGCAATACGTCCTTTCATATCGAGTATTTCGAAAAGTGGATAGGGATACCTATTCCATCATACCATTAGCTCACATCTCACGACCAGATCGTAATCGAGCCTACTCACCATCCATTGACAGAATAGCATTTTTCAATCCAAAACCAGTATCCAAAAGCAATGCAACTGGATAGAGCCATCGAGGGAAGGGCGGTGATTGTCCAGGGGGGCGAGAGGAACAGGATGTCGACGAGCATCACGACACTGGGGACGAGATGGAAGCCTAGGTCTGCACGGCTTAGTATGGGATTTGTCAGAAGTCGAGGAGAATGAGTACTCACCAACGTGGAATGGAATCTTCAGCTCGTCTGGTGGAACCACCAGATGGGGATCAATCTAATCAATCAGTGAGTATCCCGCCGTGAATGTGTCGAATCCATGGTACGAGTGACTTACCGATCGAATTCCCCAATATAGTACGCTGATCAGGACGTCCAAAGGCGCACTGCATACCGACAGTATATTCTTCAATAAGAAGAGTCGGCGCGAAAGAGTTACGTCTGCTAAGAGACCGACGGTGAACGTGCATGTTGACAATGCAAGACCGATAATCGTCAAGAAAACAAAGTGCCAGCCGAATCCCTCAGAGCTTCAGGCCTATAGTCAGAACGAATTCGGGTAGCTGTTCGGGATCTCGCGCTCACGCATGGTTTGGGTTCTCAGTAAGACTAGCCAAAGTTAGTCCAGACTTCTGATTTTGTTTGCGGAAAGATGAACCTACAATTTGAAAGAGGAGAGAAAACTGGCTAATCCAAGTAACTAGAGTTGTCGTTAGCCATGGGTTTGCTCGGCGCGGTTGACGAGGGATCCGATCCTTACATGGACTAGAGCTGACGTCCCTCGATCAGGGCTAGGAAGTCGCTGGAGCGGGTGTTGCCTCAAAAGAAACTCGGATGTCTTGGAAACTGACATTGTGTATAACCTCAAAAGAACAGGAGCTCAACTGTACAGCCGACAAGGGACAACGCAGCATATAAGTTGGAGGTCTCACGTCATCGCTTGTTGGGAGTCCCTGTGGAGAGCAGCCAATCGGCGTGCAGGACGCGGTCATTTCTAATGCCGATGAGCCTAGTCCCGGATAGGAGAAGCGTATCTTCACGGCCCACTTAGTCAGCCGGCACACGCGTTATTCCGGTTCCGCCCCGGTCTCGAGTCTCCGCTCTGCTCAAGAGAAAAGTCGTCCGGAGTCCAGACAGATACCCAGACCACAAGAAAGAACACCAGATCAGATCAATCAATCAATCCAGCTCGGGACAGCTAGCTATAGCAATCAGTCTGCTGCGAGTCCCTTCTCGTGGCACGTTGCAGCAAGCACAGTCGGAATCCCTAGAATAGCATCCAACTTCCTGCTCCCCATCGCACCCGGCGAATCCGGCCAATCGTCTACATCGATGAATAGGAACATAGACATCACCCCGTCGATGAAAGCTCCTATCATCCTAGGAGCCTCTACAGAAAAATACTTTGATAGTTTGTCAGAGAATCAAGGCTTGATGGCTGCGTATTCGAGTACCGTTCTAGATTCCATTCCCATAACCATCTTCGTCGATTGGACGCTTAGTCATAATGCCGAGACCGAAACGACCGGGCGCGCCTGCACCTAAGCCCAGAAGTCGACATGGATGCTGGTAAGATATCCCTGGGGAGTTGGTGCTAGTCAGAGAAGAGGAGAGCTAACGGACCTAGGCCATGTAAGAGACGTAAGATCAAATGGTACGTGACGTGCAAGTGCATCTAGTCTGCATTCAGTCAACTAAACTCTAGAAGCACCGAGGAAAAACCATCTTGCGCAAACTGCCTGCGTCAGGGGGACACGTGCGACTATAGCATTCGCCTGAATTGGGAAGGTCGCACCAAGAGGAAGGCTTCCGAATCGTTGACCCCAACCTCGACTTCAGGGTTCGTGTCGTTCGCAACAAACCCACAGCCTTCCGGTCTAGTCTCCGGGCCTGAGTTGACATCTCCAGCCGATTTGCCTCTAGGCATAAGGGATGAGTGGTCTTCAGGTTCAAGCCCCTTTACGAATAGTACTGGCAATACATGGATTCCGTCCGGATCACCTCCATCCGTACCCGCCCAATCGCCTACAGGTCCTGACGATCACCAGATTGTAGCTGCACAGCAGGAATTCTCTACAGAGGGTACGACCGGGCATGAGAATTTCAGGCCTTATTCACAGCCATTCGTAGCACCGGATTCTACCCTTGATTCTGTTGGGCTAGGGTTTAGCGCTCTTCCGTACGGATTCGAAAGCAATGCTGTCTCTCAACCAGTCTCATTTCTCCGCGATACATCGGGAGATGGATTAGCAACTGAACAAGGAATCTACGATGCGAAGCGTCACCAAAGGCAGGATCGTAAGTTTCACCGGCAACCGTCGCTTGATCAGGATGCCGGTCTGAGGTCAGTGGGCATATTGTCTGGCAGCAGTGACAACCCTTTTGAGGCACCTGACAGACGTCAACCGATAGTCACCGGTCACGAAATATTCTATGGATATGACTGCGGTACTCCGGATTATGATCTGCCCAAGAACAACGACGCAGAGGCCATTGCCCCAATCAATCCATCCGACGAAGTCATTGACGAGGACCCTACAAGCCCTGCATCAGAGCCAACGCCCACTGGATCGATCCACGTTCGGCGAAGGTCGTCGTTCACCACAGGCGGTGGTTACTATATTACCCCTGTTCGTGTCAAGATACCTAGAAGGATGACACCTTTGCCATCGACTTTACTGGAAAATCCGATGAATCTGCTATATTTCCATCACTTTATCGACCATACAGCGCGAATTTTGGTCCCTCATGACTGTGATCGGAATGGGTTGTTGAATATTTTACCTGCGAGTGAGTTGTGTTTTTTTGATGAAGCCTGATCTCAACTGACTTTTACAGTGGCCATTACCGATCCAAACCTTCTCAATCTTATGTTAGCGTACTCGGCAAGCCATCGAGCCCGCTTTCTGCGTCATCCAGAGCCTTCCAACCGAATTGCGCATTGGGTCCGGGATGTCTTTCCTACCCTGCGGCACGCCCTGAACGAGCCTGACGAAAACGTGACTGATAGTCATCTCGCAACTGCGATTATGCTTGTGTCATTAAAAATCGTGTCTCCGAGCACTTTCGAAGTACCCATCCCATGGCAGACTCACCTCAAACTCGCCAGGGATCTTTTCATTGCTCGCGGTATTCATCTTCATTGCCAACCGGATAACAAAGTAGCCTGGTTCCTTGGGCAATGGTTCTGCTATCTAGACGTCATCGGAAGTCTGTCGTGTCGATATAGCGGCGCTCCCGTATTGGATTCCAGCTACTGGCCGATAGGAGGGAGCCACGAACATTCCGACAATCCATATCATGAGGATGAAGACAACGACGAGCACTACCGAGTTGACTGCTTTTCTGGGTTCACGCGCCCGACGGGCGCTCACTTGGCACGTCTGGCTCATTTGACGCATCGCTGTGACAACGAGCGCTTTGATGGGGTTGGCAATTTCTTGACAGATTGGACTCCATCCCATGACGTGGTGCAGGCTGGTCAATCTCTTTTGGAGGATATGCGCCGAACCAGACAGCGTGGTTACGTCCCGGGAACCCATCACACAGAGTTGGAAGACAACGAGATGATAGCGATCGACATGGCATTTCACTGGTCTGTTGTCCTTCACACCCATCGCCGCGTGTTGGGTAACACGGGCTACTCGGCAGAGATACAGGAAGCAGTCGACAATCTCTGCGATGCTATTGCCAGGATCCGTTCTGGAAGTTCAACTGAGTGTTCAGTTCTCTTCCCGCTGTTTACGGCGGGATGCGAAAGTCGGGATCCTCAGCAACGATTAGATATTATGACGAGAGTGATGAATTTTGAGACAGAGGGACTCAAACAGGTACATCTCCTCCTTTCCTGATATTGATCATGTTATCACTGATACGATGGTAGTTCAAAAATGCACGCAAACTGATGCAGCGGTGTTGGGAAGAGGATTTGCCGTGGATGGCCTTGGCCCATGGCGAGTTTTTAGGTTAGGTACTTATATTATACTACGAGAAATGATGAACATCAGAGAAACGATTTCGGGCTTGAGCGATTTACAAGAATGTCACTATGTTTGATCTGTACTGAGATTGGTTGAATATTAAGCTCACACTACAACGAACCGCACATAAGGGTTAGGGTAATGGAGGGGCAATATCTGCTACTCGATAGCACTGATGTACCACCATAAACGCATCTATTGGCCAGTCAGAACGAGGTCCATTTAATATGACAACATCGCACGTAACAGCCCCTGTTCATCCCTTCTACCAATAACTACTTTAGTAAAAATCCGTAGTTGGGTGCACGTATTAGGGCAAGGCGAGCTCGAGAGTTTGGCGGCGGCGGCCCCAGGCAAAAAATTCTATTGCTCGTACGTAATTGCCTAGGTTGGAGGTCACTCTGCTCAGTCACGCCTACCTTCTGCATTCTCCGTTGTCAACTCAGTCACTTCATTCCCCTTCCTCAAGCAACTTCTGTACATTCTCTGCTGTTCAGTATTTTCTGTTCGTTGATTATTCCTCTCGTGTTTGAGGACTGTTCAGTCGCATCGCATATCTCTCGTCAGAATCCACTATGTCATCGGGTCGCGCCGTGTCGCACGGCCGGGGAGGCGCTGGTAAGTCAACCATTTCCCCTGCATGGAGTCCTATATTCGCCAGCATTCTCTTCCTCCTTGTCAGTCTGACCACGCAGTGACTAACATCTCCCAATGCAAAGGAAACATCCACACCAACGGCAAAGCAACTACAGCCGCCGACCTGGTCACCCCCACCATCAAACAAGACTTCTTCACTACCGGTCGCGGCGGCACAGGAAACATGATGTACAACGACAAGGATCGCCCGGAGCTGGCGCGCGGAAGCCAGGATGTTGAGAAGCCGCCTAAACGGTCGGAGGAGAGTGTGCAGTTTACTGGTCGCGGTACGCCCCCTCCCTTTCCCCCCCTCCTTTACAACTGAAGTTGTACGCGTGACGCGGATGTGGAGAGTATAGAGAGGACTGACAGAAGCAAAAGGTGGTGTCGCGAATGCAGTCATCCCAACAGTCGAAGAGCAGAAAGCGAAACATACCGCCGCCGACCCTCAGCCTGAGCGATTGCCGAGTCAGGAGCGACCCAAGGAGGTTCCTGGCGGAAAGACTAATTAGAGTCTTTCGTTGCTCGAGTTCGGACACGATGCTGTAGAGCCGTTACATCATCAATCTCCATGCGTCGGCTTCCAAGATGATATCCATTTCCCATCCCCCGGTCTTGCGCAACACCAAGACTCGTCACAACAACCCAACCTAACAAACCGTCGCACTCAATCGGAACCATCCTGCTTTTCTTTTTCTTATATCCTCTGTTTCTTCCTGTTTATCTCGCTTGGAATACCCTCCCCGTCAAGGCGTATCGGCGTACTTATCTGCTTAAAACGGTTTCTCTTTTGGTTTCCTCACATCTTTTATTCCGGACATGTCCGTCCTTTTCCTTTTTTCGGTTCATAATTATATTGGCTTGTATTGGAATTAGTTGTATACTCCTGTTCTGGGTTTTGTGTTGTGTCGTTAGTTGGTACATGGGCAATACATATGATACCTATATTATTAGATCTGTAGTCCTCGGTGAAATCAAGGCATCAAAATCAGAAGTAGGAAACAAGTGGAGGAAGCATGATATAAGAGGAGAGAGAAAAAGCAAATACAATCTACGTACGTAGCACTCGACTGATTTTCAACTAATCGACCATTGATCCTTGCTAGTCTTATCTTTCAGCGACGCCAATCCAATCATGGTCGTTGGATTGATCTGCCTACGTAGCATAATTACTCTGGTATTGATTCTTCGAAAGTTCAAAGCAAGGTTTTATCTGTCTTATGGAATGTGAGTCGAATAACTACGTATTGATGTTCCCTCTAGTTGTCGACTTTGAGCGCATTCTATGTGATGAGGGCTGTTGTGAAGCATTTGTTGAAGATGCCGCATTTGCCGCGCCAGATCAATTTCTTTCAAGGTACACTGCATGTAGACTAGAAAAGATAGCCCCTAACTCAATCTAATGGCATACTGATACTGGTACGCACATATTGAGCAGATGAAAGTCATTGTATCGAATTATCTACCTATTTCTCGCAGCTCATCAAAAAATCATGAGTACATCGTAAATAATTGTATCGTCATCCTCTCCTCCTCCTCCTCACATGCATAACCATGTACATACACATCGATGGTCATAAAGCCGGCAGTTCGTCGTTTTTTGGGTTTGTTCCGATTGGAAGAGATACGAAACCGATTATGAGATAGAAAAGGCATAAAGAAAGAAAATGTTTCCCCGGTACCGAACGATTTTATAATAGAAAGAAAAAAAAAAAAGAAAAGATATGCAAGTATGGAAGAAGAGAAAGGAAAAGGCGGCCAACTATCCAATAATCTCCTCCGTCTCTTCGATAATCTCTTCCACAATCTCCTCGACAACCGTATCGGCAGGCTCTCCCTCCGCCTTGGCGACAGCCTTGGGTGTATCGGCGAAGATTTCCACATCTTCCGGCAAACCAGCATCCTCTTTTTCTTCCGCGAGCAGCTCCTTCTCTCTCCGAGCCCAGGCCAACCATTCATTGAGCACGCGCTTACGTTTCTCGACGACGGCTGTATTGGCAATGTCGACGGCGTACTTGTCCTCTTCGTCGAATTCCTTGGAGTATTCACGCAGGTTCTTGCGGACCTGTTTCTGCTCTTCTTTGCTCAGTAGGGTGGGTGGTCGGGGTCTCCAGAGGAACTGCTTGAATTTCTCGGTGGGGTGTTCGGCAAGTGTCTCGCCGGCAAAGGTGTGAATGTTCCAGCCGTTTTCCATGGAGTGAGTCCATACACTGGCGCTGCTGACGACGTAGCGGCCCGTGGGGTCCCAGTCAATGTCTGTGACGCCGTAGTGCTCCGCAGTCTTCAATAGCATGACGTTGGCGGTCAGGTCCTTCTCCGCCTCGGGCTTTTCACCTTCAAAGTCCATGTCCCAGAAATCAAGATCGAAGCTGGATTGTGAGTGGACGGTAGCGACGACTACGAATCGTCCCTTGGGCGACCAGTAGATACCGTTGCTGGTCTTGCGCTCGATTGTTCGCACAAGTCGGAAGTTTCCGATGCCGGGTCCCTTGACTTTCTCTGGTGCGAAGAAAGAGACGGCTGTCTTGGGGGCTGTTGCTGCTCCAGCGACGGCCTCGCCGGATGTGATCAAAACGAATCGGTCGCCCTTGGGTTCCCATGCAAAGTTGATCACTGTGTCCTTCAGGCTGTCCACAACCTCAACGGGAACTCCCTTCTCCTTGATACGGAAAATCTCCAAGTTTGTGGCCATACTCTTCTTGCTCTTGCTGTGTCGGTCAACCTTGACACAGAGGAAGGCTGCTTGTGATTGCCACTATAACGAATTAGTACACAGCATGAAAGATACCGAAGGATGACTTACGTGAAGCTTGACATCTGAAACCAAGAACAAATTTCGTGTACGGACAATCTCCTTTGATGGAACACTCATCAAACCCACCTTGGCCGGGTTGCTGCCAATTTCAGGAGTCCAATAGGAAAGTAATTGTTCGTAGCGCTTGACACCCTCCCGAACCACAGTAGCAGGAGCCCATTCAAAGTCCACGATGCCATCAATCTTGACAGAAGTCTTGTCCAGCAAGTTCATGCGCGGCGTTTCATAAATAGAAATAGACTGTCCTGGCAGCATACGAGCAACGTACTTCTCATCTGCCGACCATTTGAATGCGGGCCACTGGATCTTCTTCTTGGGTGCAGCTGCATCGCCTTCGGGTCCAGCAAGATCATGTGCCACAAAAGATCGCAAAGGTTTTCCAGACTCGATATCCCAGATAACAATGTGCTTTCCATCTTCATCAATAGTAAGAGGACCTGCCTGTCCTTCCTCGACTTGAATAGGTCGCGCCGACCAGGTTGTGATGTACTTTTCGTTGGGGGAGTATTCGATGAGCTGGACAAAGGGATGAGGAAGTTGCTTTTGCTTGGAGAACGAAGGTCCGCCCCAAAGTTGCACACCTTGAGGATGCATCGAAGCCAAGTATGTTCCGAGCGGCGACCATTGTACGAAAAGCTGTGTCCAGTGGGGGCGATCAACAACGTTCTCCGGCTCGTCCTTCTTCATGTTCCAGAAAACACCGACTTTGTCGCCGCGGAAAAGGGCAAACTGGTCTCGAGCATTTGGGTCACCGAGCCATGATCGCAAGTGTTCTTTCTCCTGGAAGGGTGGGATTTCGGGTGGGGTGTATTCCTCATCGATACGTCCTTCGCGGCCGTAACGCTCGATATCGGTAAGCTTGTTGACTAGAAGTGTGTGTTTTTTGTCAAGGGCGACGCCGTGAAGGGACTTGACGGCAGCTGATGCTTGTTCTGGGGTCTCGTATTCAACAAAGGCGTATCTATCAGAGTCAGCCGTCTTTCCTTCGTTTTTGCAGAAATTCTCCTTACCCTTCAGACTTGGCCTGTTCGTTCATGGGCATGAAAAAGTCGACCACTCGGCCAACGCCAGCGAGTTTTTTAGAGACATATTTGACTAGTTTGTCCTTGTTGTCCTCTATGAAAAATCGTCAGTACGATTCTTCTTTTCCCACATCGCCTTCCAGCACGACAAGCCATTTTGTTTCCACCTCGCGCAAATCGGGTCGCAGCTCACCTGGCACAATGGGAAGACCATCGAGAACGACAAAGGCATCGTATCCTGATTCGAGTCGGACTTCGAACTGTTCGTGGAGATCTATTCACCTTGTTAGCCCGTTGCGGAGGGGTAAGCCAACCGGGGAAATTTTATTTTTTTACCATCAAAGTTGATATCTTCAACGTCGAACTCGTCCTCGGAGAGGTTGTCGAAGCTGGGAGCCATGCTGGGCAGACTGAAAGGTAAGTATCAGTTGGAAAGGCCCTTGTGCTCGATGTAGTGAGTTGCGCACTCAGCAAGATTGTTCGTCGACCTCTTTTGGCTGGATCTTTGCCTTGGTCTTGCACCGGCGCAGGGTTCACTAATTCTGTGTGTGCTCTGCTTAGTCATCCTCCCGAGGCGGAGAGCCCAACAAACCAATCAAACACACGCAGTACAGATCGATCAACTACTATCTATATAGTAAGTAGCAAGCAGCGGTAAATAATAATTAGAGTATACTCTCTACAATCACAATGCATTCTGTTCATATCGGATACCTCGATCTTGGCTCCGTTTCATGGGATGCATACTTTAAGCGCGAAGTCACGTGCCATATCGTCTGGTTCGGCGGCTGCGGCTCCTCAGCCAATCAAAACTAGATAGCAGTCTGCAAGCATCTCCAGAGCGAGAAGTGACATGTCAAGTGAGCGTCCGATCGGACGTTCCTGCTGCTCATTTCTCTTTGTAGAACCTCTCCCCCAGAAAGTCTCCCGCAAATGCCATAACTTCTCTTCCCGGAATCGTCTCCGTCTCTTTCATCCTCCTACACCCTGATCATCCGTTCAATCGTCAATGATCTTTGTCGCTGTCTCAGCTCCATCTTTTTATCCATGCCCCACCCATCGCCCTAAGCGCCGCTCTCATCGACATCAACATAAGAATACGCAACGTCCTACCATTCTCTCACCTAGAACTCAACTTCTTGTCTTTTGAGCCAATGATTGATTGCTGCGCTTGCAATTGAACTCACTCTTCTTGAATTTCAATTTTTGGATTGCTACGCCTACACAGGCTGCCAGCGCTCAACATGTCGCGTAAGTGGAACTAGGATATGCGGCAGTTGAATAGAGCCACTAACCGGTCTCTCTATACAGTCACTGAAGAGCAGCGCGCTTCTTTCACAAAAGTGATTGATTCGATTCTTGCTGCGAGCGACATCAACACCATCTCCTCCAAACGAATCCGACAGGGTCTCCAAGCCACCGTCAACTATGACCTCAATGACTACAAGGTGGGATTGGCCCCAATTCACCTTTATGATATGCGCTGTTACTAACATCTAACAGGCACCCGTGAAGGACCTCATAATGGAGCGATTTGACCTGTTCATGAACACAAAAGACGAACCGTCAACCCCTTCGGAAGAAGTTATCCCGTCGACCGAGATCGCCAACGGTCACGGGCACGGCTCACATACAAAAGAAAAGCACATCACGCCTCCACCTTCATCGTCGCCGCAAAGGAAACGCGAAGCAGAAAGTATGGCCTCGGATGAACCTGGTCCCAAGACGAAGCGGCCTGACCACGATGTAGACGCGGATGCGGAGTTCGCGGCGAAGCTACAGGCGGAGGAGAATAAACGTGCTCGCCCAACACGAGGCAGTGCTACGCGCAAGACTGCGCCTTCTAAGAAGAAGTCAAAATCCAAGACGTCAAAGAAAGTGAGGGCAGAAGATGACTCGGATTTGGAATCTATCTCGGAGACCAAGAAAGAAGTCAATCGTTCTAGTGGATTTCATGTGAGTCAATCTCAAATACTGTTATTAGGTAATTTTGCTTATGAACAGAAACCTCTCAATCTATCTCCTGCCCTGTCGGAACTTTTGGATGGTGAAGTTGCGGTGAGTTTTATGTCAGATTTCATATGGTCAATGTTTACTGACTAAAACAAGCTCTCGCGCCCACAAACGGTAAAACGAGTCTGGGAGTATATCAAAGCCAACGAGCTTCAAGACCCATCAGATCGCCGACAAATTCGATGTGATGACCGCATGCGACTTGTCTTCAAACAAGATCGCGTTCACATGTTTACCATGACCAAGATACTGAATCAGAATCTCTATGATCCTGGAGAGTAGTCTTTGTTACTCAAAAAGCTTCACTCCGAGCTCATTTTCTCACATGTCCCTTTTCTGCTCAGACACCTGACACAACGTGCAGTGTTCTATCATGAGTACGAAATTACTTTGGGACCTCATCAAAGATGCGGTTACGCCGGTTCGAAATCCCAGGCAATTCCTATCCCTACTGCCGACTGCTCGATCCGACTCGACTCGTACTTTTCATACTTGCAATCTCTCTTGGCGACTTCATTTGGCGAGCTCCTTCTATGTGTTCATGACCTTTTTGGTGATTGCATGATTGATCTCATATTAGCGTTCGTATAGTATATCCATATTTTGCCTCGCGCAGCGGGAGTTGATAGGTCTCATATTACAATCGATTTTATTTAGCATTATGAATCTATTGATATTATTTACATTGTGTGTCATCTACCAATATTGATCTTCCTAGAGCCCGATGTCTTGTGGACGGATGTAGGCTAAGCTGGTTGTCATATAGAGTAATCATGAGTCATGATGTTAGCAATTATCACCACAATATCAGAGTGGCCTGATGGTAGCAGTCAAATCAGTTAACTGAGTATGTACTTAATTGCACTGCCTCGATATGTGACTAAGTATGTAGCTATGTAATCAAAAAAGAAAAGGGAGGCTCGAGACGGGCGGCGTTCTAGAAGCTAAAGCCGCCGCTGCTCCCACCGAATAAAATAAAAAAAGTGGGCAATTCGACATCACTACTTCAATAACTCCATACTCATTGCTCAATCCTGCACATTTCCTCGCTCACACCGAGCGACGTACATTCTTATAGGAACTTCTCCCTGCCGTGCCTTTTAATATCATATCTCTACCATCGCACACATGGCCGACAATCAATCTGCGGTGCCACAAACTAATCCCGCTGGCGGAGAACGCGGCGGTCGACGACGAGGTGGCGGACGCGGAGGATCTTCTCACAACCCGCATCGCACAGATCATCGCCGAAACGAAGGAGGAGGACGCACTGAAGGCGGAGAGCCCAGAAACTCTCGCGGTCGAGGTGGCGGTAGAAGAGGACGAGGCCACGGCCACGGCAATGAACGCAACAACAACCCACCACGAGCCGCAACCGCAACGTCGGGAGGTGGTGGGCAACCACCCGGTGAAGATCCTGATGGACCAGGCACCTCCGGTGATCACCCGACTGGAGATGCCATCAAGGGGGAGGGTGAAGCGACCACGACTGGCAAGCAATTGGTTACAGCGGCCACGGACGAGCCTGATGACGGAGAAGTGTGTTTTATTTGCGCTTCGACTGTTGAGCATACCTCCGTGGCTCCGTGTAATCATAGGACTTGTCATATCTGTGCGCTGAGGTTGAGGGCATTGTACAAGAATAAAGCCTGTGCGCATTGTCGGGTATGTTGAACAGCTCCTCCGAACTCTGAGTCCGCAGATCTAACTCGAGCTTTTAGACTGAGTCGCCGTTTGTGATATTCACGGATGATCCTAATAAACGTTTCGAGGATTTCAAAAGCACCGAGTTATCTCGGAGTGACCCGAATTTGGGTATCAAGTATGAAAAAGATGAGATTTATGAAGACACTGTTATTCTGTTGCGCTACAATTGCCCGGATAAGGATTGCGATGTTGCCTGTATGGGATGGCCGGATTTGCATCGTCATGTCAAGAGTAAGCATGGGAGATCCATGTGGTATGTCCCTCCTTTCCTTCGTTGAAATATTGGTGTGGCTGATTTGTCAAGCGATCTGTGTACTCGAAATAAAAAGGTCTTTACCCACGAACACGAACTGTTCACTATCGCGCAACTTCGCAAGCACGAAAAGTTCGGAGACGATACACCCGGTGCTATCGACCAGAGTGGATTCAAAGGCCACCCCGAATGTGAATTCTGTCATGAGCGCTTCTACGGAGACGACGAGTTGTATGCCCACTGCAGAGACAAGCATGAGCGATGTCACATCTGTGACCGACAGCCCAATCGCCAACATCAGTACTACATCAATTATGATGCTCTCGAGGAGCACTTTCAGAAAGCCCACTTTTTGTGTCTGGATAAGGAATGCTTAGAGAAGAAATTTGTTGTTTTTGAGAGCCAGATGGATCTCAAAGCTCACCAATTGGAGGCACATCCCAATGGACTCTCGAAGGACGCTCGACGAGATGCCCGTACTGTAGACATATCTACGTTTGATTATCGAGCACCTTACCAACCCGGACGACGAGGTCGTGGTGGTCGAGATGGTCGGGATGGACGTGGCGCTGGAAGAGGTCGCGACCCCAATGCAGACTCACTTCCTCTCTCAAGCGCCCAACCAATGCGGAGAGACGAGCTAGCCTATCAACGACAGATGGCCATTCAAAGTGCGCAATCCGTGTCTACTCGAAGCTTCGGTGGACAACTCACCGCGCGCGAGCCTGCTCCTGCTCCCGCTCCTCGGTCCCCAGCGGGACCTTTACCCGGTCAAAGTACCACCGCAGGCCCTCGTGTCCCTGCAGCCCCAATCAACGCCATGGAAAACCTTGCCCTAAACAACACGGCAAACATGGCCTCCCTCTCCCCTCAAGATCAAGCCCGTCGCCTCCGTCACGCCGCAGTCGTCGAGCGCGCATCCAACCTCCTTCAAAACGACGCCTCCAGAATCTCCGAATTCCGCACCAAAGTATCCAACTACCGCACCTCCCTCATCTCCGCCACCGACCTCATCGATTCCTTCTTCTCAATGTTCGACACCCCAACCTCCGAGCTGGGGAAACTAATCAAAGAACTCGCCGAGATCTACGAAGACGACTCCAAAAAGTCCTCCTTACTCTCAGCATGGAATAACTGGCGCGCCATCAACGAAGATTATCCCGCTTTACCAGGACCACCGGGCGTCATTCCAGGTTTATCGTCTGGCACAACAGGCTCCGGCGGAAAACGTGTGTTACGCCTCAAATCGTCTACAGCGCAATCATCGCGCTCGGCTGTTGGTCGCGCCGGCAGTCTTTCGAGTACTAGTAGCACAAACCCGTTCCCGCCCCTTTCTTCAGCACCTACGGCCAAACGGGCCGTTGCTGCAACTGCGAATGCGCCCGTCTGGACCAGCACGCCGCCGACACGTCCCTCTGTGACGACGACATCATCATACGCGCGCCCTGCACCACGCGCATCGACAGGTCCGGCGCCTCGAACGACGGATCGAAATGCATTCCCGGCTTTACCGGCTGCTCCTAAGCCGAATACGTTAATGGCTGGATTGACGCGTGGGACGGTGCGATGGGATGATCGTCGAGGTCCGGCGCCGGCTGCTTGGGGTGCTGAAACCGGGTCTTCGGGTGCTTCGACGCCGGGAGAAGGTGATGAGTCTGTTGGAGGGAAGAAAGGGAAGGGAAAGAAGGGGAAGCAGATTTTGTTTCAGTTTGGATAGATTATCATCAATGGAAAGATGGTGAATGTAGATATGAGATAAAGATGTTTCATAATGAGTACATAGAATTTTCAGCAAATATTTTGACCATCAGCTTCTTAGCCGTCAATAATCGCTATCACGATTTCGATGTGTCATGAATATCACATCTCCCACATATCCTCTTCAGCACCCTCTTCACTGACCAAATCCACACCTTCAGTAAACACCATTCCACCAAAGTCCTCGACTGCTTCAAACGAGTCCTCGTCCGACTTTGGTTCTTGAGCCTGATTGATAATCAAATGATCCCCATTCTCCTCGTTTGTGAGCACACCATCCTCCGCAGGAGCCACATCATCCCCGGTCTCCAACGCCGCCATTCTCATCGCAAATTCGTCCTGTAGTCTTTTCAGCCATTGCCGCAATTCGTCTCCATTTATATTCCCGTTATGCGCTTGTAGTAATTGCTCTCGTAGCTGAAGGACTAAGTTCCTTTTTCTCGATGTCCCCAGCGCTTTAGAACTGGTGGCACGATCTTCAGCAATTTCGTATAGATGCGTTGAAACTCGTTGTGCAACGTCCAGAACTTGCGGTGGAAATGGTAGGACTTTTGCAAGAGCCAGACCATAGAACTTTTCTTGTACATGCCCTTCCTGAACTTTGTACAGCATTGTCATCTTACTACTCTCTTGTGAAAGCTTCACAGCCAGCGACAGATTGACCACGCCGCTTCGTTCAGCCATGATGCGTGCGAGATCGCGAAAGTGGGTAGCAAACCATACGAATGCGTGGCTGTCCACAAGGGCTTCTGCAATTGCTATTGCTATGGCTAATCCATCGGTAATGTTTGTGCCACGGCCGAGTTCGTCCACGATGACAAGACTGCGTCCGTCTACGTTGCGGAGGATATAGGATATCTCACGCATCTCAGCAGCAAATGTTGAAACGCTTGAATTGATTTCGTCAACGGTAGCTGCTCGAGCAAACAGCTGATGTATGATTGGAAACGAGGCATAGTCGGCAGGCACAAAGCATCCTATGTGAGCCATTATCCCCATGAGTGCAATTGATCGGATGTAAGTAGACTTTCCGCTCATGTTACAGCCCGTAATGATCTGAAAGCGTGATTGCTGCGATGCGTAAGTGTCATTCGGCACGAATTTGTCTTCAAGTATTCTCTCATGCAATGGATGGCGACCGGACTTGATTGCCAGGACATCTGTTATCTCAGGCCGCACATATTCTTGTATCGTCACTAGATGTGCAAAAGCTGATAGCATATCTAGCGTAGCTATTGCCTCACTAATCTTGAAGAGGCTGGGGACACCCTCGCAAATCTTCTCAAGAAGTTCCTGAACGGCTTGGTCGCTCATACTGACTACTTCATGATGGGAGTCCGAGATTCTCTGGTTGAGCTTGACAAGGTCCAGTGTTTGACATTCGATGCGGTCTCGCCGTTTGACTACATTGATAAACTCTTCTGAAAGGGCTCCTTCTAGTTCGAAAGCTGACAAGCTGATGTAGTAGCTCCGTGCAGTGTCGTATTTGAGTTCCAAGGTCAGATTATGCCTTTCTAATTAACGTTAGCAAAAATGCTATGACATTAAGATGAAACCTACCTGAAAGAGCAGAAACCAATTCAGCAGCATCAGCATTAGATTCTTTGTATGCCTGGCGAGCAACGTCGAGAAGACTGTTTACACCTGTCTACATTTTGATGAGTTAAAACATGTCGTGGCTCGTTGAGAAATATACTCACTTTCACTGCGTATGTCCTTTGGTTTCGAAGATCAAGAGGCTTCCTCTGATACACCACGTCATCGTTGAGGGTCTCGTCAATGGCATTCTTGATCGATTCGTAGTTGCTCGTTGCACATGCCTAATCACTCGTTAGCCCTAGTCTTTCGCTATAGCATATTGGTCGAACATCTTTGATCTTTATGAGAAGACTGCTGTTTGCTCCAGCTAATGCTTCGTAAATAGGCAGGATAGAATAGACGTAAGATTTTAGCATAATGACATGATTGACAGATTGTTCCACATGAGAGATGGAAAGTTTGACGGGTTTCAATGTTATCTTTCCCGTCAGATTTGCCGTTCACCATTCAAGCAGATATTGAGCTTACTGATGTAAGGACTTTGTCGGCGTCGGTAAAATTCTTCAATGCTATATCACTTAGCGTCGCCACGAAAACCGTTGTGAGTACCGAACTAACCTTCTCTAATGGCATAGAACATATCCTCTTTCGTACTCAGTTCCTCAACGGCATCGTAACGAGCAGCTATCTTCTCTTGCTCGGTAGGGGGCTGGAGGATATTAGTCCGCAATAGCCGGGATCCCATCGGAGTTTGGGTTTCGTCCAGCAAACCGAACAAGCAGTCCCGCGATTTAGCGTTTTGTAGGTTTTGAATTAGCTCTAGTGATGCTGCAGTAGAGAGGTCGATCATCATTGAACCCTGTGAGGCTTCGAATTTGATGCGAAGGGAGTGAAAGGTAAAAGTCATGTCCAGTTGGAGCTCGATATATTTCAGGACCTAAGCTGATCAGTGCCACTTCGTACGGAAAAATAGAAGAAGATAGTATACCGCTGCAAGACAACAAGCTGCAAAGTAGTGACTCTCTAACGACCCCCTGATTGACTCGAGCTCCTCCGGAAAAGCAAGCTTGTCAACATATTCTTGGCTTGCCCGATCTGACCAGTACCGCCGGTCAACCGAACTGATGATCAAATCCGCTATGTTGTTTTGGATAGTGTCATAGAGCATTGTTTGACGTGCGCTTGGAGTATTCATAAACAAAAGCTCCGTGGGCTCGAATACGGCCAATTTATGGATTGTTCTGGCATAAGAATTACTGTCGCAGATTTGACAGAGCACTGCTTCAGAGGTGGAAAGATTCACGAAGGCTAGTCCGACTGTTGGTGAAACACCACGAGACTCGCTGATGGCACAGACGACTTCCTGGCATGCTATGCTTGTACCAGAAGTTGTAGGCCTGGTACCAGTATACGTGCGTTGGCTGAAGCCTAGGCGAGGTCTTCTCTCGCTCGGAGGATCGTTGTCAGTGAGAATAGATGACATTTTTTGACAAGTAAAAGGGAGTATAGTTTGACAAAAGATGAAGAAGAAATGAGAAGGTGAAGAAAGGAAAAGGACAGAAATGCTGAGGAAACTGCCAGCTTCCCTTTTAGGAAGGCACGCGGCGATAAGATAAGGGTTATCCCAAACGGGTTAGTGCGGGAAAATGTCCAAAATTTCCATCTCATCTGCAGTTCTTGGCATGGACGATAGCACTTTCAACAACTACGACAAGACGCCACTTTTGCAGTTCGTTGTCTGTTTGAAGTGAATTGGCAAAATGGCGACCCTCTTGCCCCCTCCGAGCAAGAAACAAAAACGAGAAATCGCCGACAGAGCTCGCGAACAACAAGAAATCGAGGTTATTCCTCGAACTCTCGGCAGTGTTGTGCTTCAATTTATCGACGAGTCTACCGGAACGCCGACCAAGGGTGAAATCAAGGTTCCTGTTGCCAATACCAGCGTGCGAGAGCTTGAGACTATACTCAATACCGTACTGAACAATGTAGGCGGGCTCTTTGCATTTCACATCTCCTTTCAGAGCGCTAATAGTGAAAGACGGAACATGACCGAGTTCCATACAGATTTGCCTATAAATCCGAAAACGAAGGTGGACCGACGGTCGACATTCTATCCGATCTATACGACGCATTGATCAAGCCTGGTTTAAAAACTACAGAAGATGTCATTCGCCTCCATTATACCCCGCAAGCTGTTTTCAAAGTGAAAGCAGTCTCACGATGCTCCGCAGCAATTGCTGGACACGGATCTGCGATTCTGGCTATAGCTTTCTCTCCCGTATCATCGTCGACTATGGTTACCGGCAGTGGTGACAATACCGCGAGGATATTTGACTGCGATACCGGCACACCGATCGAGACTCTCAAAGGACACACAGATTGGGTTTTGGCAGTGTCATTCTCTCCAAATGGTCAGATGATAGCGACGGGAAGTAAAGATAAAACCGTGCGACTCTGGTCTTCAAACAAAGGAAAGCCATTGGGTACACTCAAGGGTCACAGCCGGTGGATTAACAGTTTATCGTGGGAGCCATACCATACTCAGGAGGCCGGTCGACCGCGGTTAGCGTCTGCATCCAAGGATACAACAGTGAGGATATGGGATGTCATCAACAAGAGAATTGAAATGGTTCTAAGTCACAAGGATTCCGTGACTTGTGTGCGTTGGGGTGGTATCGGCAAGATTTACACTGCGTCTTTGGACAAGACTGTCCGAGTCTGGTCTGCTAAGGATGGTACTCTGATAACCGCTTTAAATGCGCATACACACCGAGTCAACCATTTGGCGCTTTCGACTGATTTCGTGCTGCGAACTGCTTTCCATGACCATACGCATAAGATTCCCGAGACGGAAGCTGAGAAGATAGAGGTAGCGAAGAAGCGGTTTGAGAAGGCTGCCACTGTCCAGGGTAAAATCACGGAGAGACTTGTATCAGCTAGTGACGATTTTACAATGTACCTTTGGGACCCGGAAAGCTCAACGAAACCTGTTGCGAGGATGCTAGGTCATCAAAAAGCAGTGAATCACGTTACATTTTCGCCTGATGGGGCTTATATTGCAAGGTATGTTACATATCATTGTGGGCGTTGAGTTTCGCTAATACATTACAGCGCTGCATTCGATAACCACGTCAAACTCTGGAATGCTCGAGACGGAAAGTGAGTTTCATCTATATTTTATGTAGTTCTTCATAAGCTGACAGACTATAGGTTCATCAACACCCTCCGCGGCCATGTAGCAGCAGTCTATCAATGCTGCTTCTCAGCCGACTCCCGTTTACTTGTTAGTTCGTCTCAAGACAGCACACTCAAAATTTTCGATGTTCGCACAGGAAAACTAGTGATGGATCTACCGGGCCATGAGGACCAAGTCTTTGCTGTAGACTGGTCACCAGACGGAGAAAGAGTAGGCAGTGGAGGAGCCGATAAAAAGGTTAGAATTTGGCGACATTGATGATTTTCAGTATATATGATGAGATACCCAATATACTCAAAATATGAGATTATGCATTCATTCCTTACGAGCTCAGTGAGCCAACTGTCACAGCAACTGAAGAAACGCCACCACAAAAACAAGCACCAACCAAACACCAACCCCATCCACTTCTAACCCAACACCCAAAGAAAACACCGGCTGAACATTCTCCTTGAAATACTCATTATGATCCCCCACCACATTCCCAGGCGGCCAATACTCGCACACCAAAAACCACCCAGCCGCTTTCCCATCACCACTTTGCCCATTATTCGCCCAACAATCCGCAACACCACATCCAACATCCGTCGTAGCTTTCCATACTAACTGCGTGAAATGACCCGTCTTTTCGCTGAACCCCGTTGGTGGGGAGTATTTGTATTGTTCGCTTTCGATGGCCCAGGCGTCGATTGCGGATGTGATGTTTGTGTAGCCTTCGGCGAGGTTTTCGCCATAGGGGCCGCCCTTTACGACAATCTAGCTGTTAGCTTTGGCCATGATTAAAAGTAGCTATTGCTAGGGGGTTTTGTACTGAGTGCTTCCAATTACACGGCTCAGCCCATTGTTTGGCATATGTTGCCAGTGTATCGTTCCATATCAGATCAGTGGCATTGTGTCGTCGGCGGTAGTAGTTTGTTTGATTGAGGACGTCGTTTTCGAAAACTGCGGGATCTGTATAGGATGGAGAGTCGGGTACGCTTGAAGGTGTAACTGTAACTGTGACTATGATGACGGTGCCTGCGCGTTGTTCAAGTGTTGGCGTTGGTGTTGTTGGTGTTTGGGGAGGTTGACTTGGGGTTTGTGGGAGGTCCGGGCTTGATACGAGTAGGGTATACAGAAACAGAATGTGGAATGGAAGGTGTCGCATTGTTCTGTTTTATGGTCGCTGGAATTTCATTTAATATTCATTTTTATCGCAGTCGAATTAAAGAAATCCACGCAATGTCAGTGTGGGATAGAAAAGTTTAGAAGTTGGTATTACCAGTCATCGTCATGGTACTAAATCATCTCTACAAAAGACTAGCGGATTTTATAATGCCTAATCATAATAGTTCTAGACTCGACTATAACCAGAAATAGATCTAGTTGAGATAAAAAATCATGAAGAATCAAAGAGTTGGGATGATTGGTCACTGGTCGAGGTTGAAATGTTTCAGCAGGCGCTGAGATGACAGGCAGTTAGCCCTAACCTACCAAATGTCTTGATAGGTCTATGTTTCCAACGTCAATTGAAACAGTCAAATACTGAATCAATCTTCGCGATTGAACGAACCAAACTCCTTATCGTAGAATACATCTCTAAGCTATCCTTGCAATTTAATTGTACCATCTGTCTTGTAAGCAGTAACTTGCTGTTTAGATGGACTTCAATGCATGTACGAATTACTTCATTTTTCTCTTCTAAAACTTCTGGACTACCGGTAGAACATAGGTATCATCCAGATACATGATATCATGGCAAACAATCAAGCCTTCTCAAGCAAACGCTCAATACTCTTCACCGTATCCTCAACACTCTCCTTCAAAGTCCTAAACTTCAGCCCCAATTCCTTCACAGACTTCGAGTTATCAACCTTATACGGCGGCCCACCTTCCGGATACCTCCCCAACTTCAACGCATCACCTGTCGGCAACTGATCCTTGTATTTAGGGAACGACTCGCCGATAATCTCGACCAAATCAACATTACAAAACGGATCAACAGCCGTAAAGTAACGCTGACCAGCAGCTTCCTCCTTCTCAATAGCCAACACATGCGCCAACGCAACATCTCTTACATCAACCCAAAACAGACTCCCCGTCGGCGGACATTTCTCTTTTACCGCACCCGTAATAAACTCCACAAACCTCACATTCGACGTATTCATGCCTTCCACCGAACTAGTATTCGCCGCCACGGGACCAAAAATGAGCGGCGGATTGATTGCCGTTAATGTGAAACTGGGCTTCTCCTTTTCTATAAACTCCCACGCGGCCTTTTCGGCAAGCGCCTTTGAGGTCCTGTACCCGGACTGACCGGCTGCATTCTCGGGTTCAAGCGCAGTGTCCCACGTCACGGGATTCCAATCCTTTTCGTTGTACGTTGATCCCGTAGGTTTATTGGGATTGTTCCACATGGACGCAAAACTAGACGTAATCACCACCCTTTTCACAGCGGGCGCATATTTCTTAATCGATTCCAATACCCCCACCGTGCCATTCACGGCCGGGTCGAGCATATCCCTTTTCACATCATCGATACGATAATGGAACGGAGATGCGGTATGAATAACCGCATCTAGCGGCGGATTCTGTTTCACGGCTTCATCGAACGCACCCAACTGCGCAATGTCGCGTACAATGGCATATTCGAGTTGAGATGCGGAGACGTGTGGTCGATCAAGGCGCATTTGTTGCGCTTTTTCGGTGGAGCGGACCGTTGTGACGACTGAGTAGCCTCGTGCGAGTAGAGTGTCGACTACGGTGCCGCCGAGGAAGCCGCTGCCGCCGGTGACGAGGACGCGAGGCATGTTGCTGAAAATTATAGCTAGACGTATCTAGATGTATACTTGCAGGTTCTATGAAGGAGGAAGAATATGAGGGGGAGTGTCAGTTATATACGTCCTCCCAACATTGAACGTGGGCCCATTTTATCAAGCATCTCCGCCAATATCGCCGTAAACCCCGCTTAAACCCTGTTGACCTCATCTAGTACATCAATGTTGGTACAGCATCAGTGAAATGTATAGAAGCTGAATGCTGACAATGCCCGACATGCTGTTGGCTGCTGATATAACAAATCAAAAGTGGAACTACATATTAACCAACTGTTGATTTCGCGCGTATAACTGCGTATATGCAATGCGGATATAGCACTTAAGCGGAATTTAACCAAGGATCTCTAACCTGCTTAGCAATCAAACTAACATTGGAATTTGGAAGATCATGGCAATGTCGGATAGAATCCCGAGGTCTCCAATTAACGTCTAGGATATATTATATATGCGGTATATACATGCAGCGTCTACCATCGTCATCAACATCATCTCACATCACACTACATTCCAGCCCGTACATGGCTCGTTCAACGTCGCGGCGAACCTGGAACCAATCCGCTCGCCGTTCTGCGAATTCGTACACCTCTTCGGCACGGAAAATGCCGTAGAATCGATCATTATCGGCTATGACGGACGCAAGTTCTTTGGCATCGGATGGGTCAACCAGGTAGATCTGTGATAGCTCTCGGAGAGCTTTGAAGTAGAGTAGTAGTTCGTTGTTTTTGAGGTTCTGGACGAACTTGAAGTAATGGTTCATATCACTATTTCAATTAGTACTTGAGAAAGTATCTTAAGGGAGGAACCTACCTGATCAGTTTGAGTGACCCGTCGACGCTGATCCGTTGCCGTTTCAGATGTTTGCAAATAGCTGCAAAGAGTCTGAGTCCGACTTCCTGGTTAAACACATCAAGCGTGCTTTTATCTGTGCTACCAATAAGCATGGAAGTATGCGACGAGACGACATCAATCACGCCAATTGCTGCATCACTGACACCGATGTCGGGCACCTTCCGTCCAGAATCAATGTCGGCTTCCGGATTGTAATCAGTCGTCAATTGTTTCGTGGCGAGGATATAATCTACCTCCTCCATGAGCACGTCGATACCCTTGTTCAAGCCAGATGCCACGCATTCATCGAGTCTTTGCTCGAATTTCTTCTTGCCCTTTGCAGCTGGGTCAAGAAAGTCACTGCGGTCGATGAGCTTTGCTCCGATGAGTTCTTGTTCGTAGAAAACATCCATCATTTGTAAGATGAGGTCACCGACATTGACAAGTTCGAGAAACGTCACTAGAGGTTCTACCCCGTTTTTGTCTCGTTCGCCCTGTTCGCGCGGTCGATAGTTTGATAAATGATCAACGGCTTTAGTCATTCCTCTAATGACATGCCGATGACCGAGGATTTCAAGAAGAGAGATAAATATGCCTTCGCATTGTAGTTTTGCTGTATTTCCCCAATCGCCCCCTAGCTTCACAAATTGTATTGTACGTTCAAGACTGGTCTTTGCCGCATGAACTAAACCGAGAGCAACCTCTATGCTGAACAATGATTTAATACCTTCTAGTCTCGTATTCATCAATGCGGCCTTTGCGGCCAACTCATCGGATGGTGCCTCGGACAAGGACAAGGGAGCAGGGATTGGGGAAACTGTCGAAAATCTTGCTGTATTCTTGTTATGTGCCGCTGCATTTTCAACTTCAAAACTATCACCTCCATCTTTATGAGACTTGTTGAAGCTCGGTAGAGGTAGAATGGTAACTGGCATCATGAGCACTTTTTTGAAAGACGTCAAAAAGTCGTTCTTGGCAGCTTGTCGATTCACATTGGACATGAGGAACGATTCTGTCGATGCCGCTTGCTCGGATAGTTGTCGATCCCAGTCCTCGACGGTGGCGTCGCAGCCTTTGCGGAAGAAGTCAAGCTCTTCCGCAAGATAAAGATCTAAATGAGGCTCGAATATTTGAGCCACGGCACGGTTTATAGTATTTTCCTTACTCACACCGGATGCGAGAGGTATTTTCAGATCTGAGAAAAGATTCAAACATTGTGCAAACGTTCCAGAAACAGCTTTCAGATAGCTTTCGATATTGCTTCGATGCAATTCATCGAATAGGCTGGTTAGAAAAGGAGATAGAACGTCGACGCTTGCTTTGTCGAGAAACGGCAAAGCAACATCTAAGTCTTTTGGAAATGCGCCGTTAATGGCTTCGATTTCTTCGTTGAAGGCAACTCCAAATCGTGTGAAAAACGCTTGTGTATGCTCCACTTTGACTACCAAAGTCTCCGGGTCTATACAATCCGAGACTTTACCGAGATCAGCCTTTCGTGTAATGATATGATTGTGGTGAAGGAAAAGATCGACTGCAGACTTTCCGCCATTGAGGTACCACAGAACATGGGCATATTTCCGCATTTCGCCCTCAATGTCCGATGCCTCGTATGCGTTCCGAAACTCACGAATTGCAGCCGTTTCGAATAACTGTATTGTTTCCTGAAGAAGTATTTCACGACGAGGCCATCCATCCGAAGTGTCGCTGTTGGCAAATTTCACAACTTGGGCAAGCATTTTGGCCTGACTTTCTGGGTCGGAATACCGTTTGAAAACCAAGCTGTCTGTAGATCCCCCACTCCTTGCAATATCATTATACAATGGCGCCAGTACAGCATGGACCTTGCCATATTCCTGTCGCGCTTTTCCGCGTATTGATTTGACATGCCGCAAAATTTCGAGTGTTTCATCCTCCTGAACCAAACTTTCAGCCTCTTTTGTTGCGCCAGATGATGTAGGTATCGTATCGAACCCATCCGCTGGCTTTTTATAAGCACTCGATCGTCGTCTCCCATATACAGCTGCAGGTACTGTAGGCGTTACGGTTTCTGCGTGCTGTCTAGCTTCTTCCTCGTTCCAGCATCCTATCCGCTTTAACCTTGTTACCCATCTCGCATCCTCATATACCATTTCACGCATACGTTTCGACGTTTGAGCAACGCTAACGAGATCGACCGGATCGACATAATCGAGGACCTGCGACATTAATTCTTTCCTTTATTAGTTATACAGCAGCTACCGGCTCGCAAGTCATGGACATACCTGCAGGTAAAACGGGAACGATGATCTCCATAGACGCCATTTTCAGAGATGCCAGAACATCTCTGCGCGGCGGACCGCGGGATGCGGGTGGCTTTTTAGGCTTCGACATTGTGCCTATAATTTGGTGTGAATGGGAGAGGTCCTTTAGCGGTATGCTGCCATCTATTTGTATGGCTTCAGCTATGGAGCGGGATGGTGGAGGCTGAAGCCATTGAACGGGCAACGGATATGGCGGGGGTGTTATCTCATGACGATCTGATCCCTCTATATCAATTGGCGCGTCTGTTACTGCGTAGAGGTTATACTCGAGTCGACAGTGACACCAGGAACCGTTGTCATCCCTGAGGTTACAATGCTCTGATGGTTGTTTCCCTGACGAAGTAAGTCGTGGTTGCATAAGCAATCTATGTTGTGGCGCACCGATGTATCTGTGGCGCAGATCCGATAAGTCCGGCCGATAAGTCGATAACGAGGTCGGGCCAGAAATATTTCGACTTCTTCGCTTTTCATCAAACTGCTGTACAACATCTTTCCTTTCTTCTTCTGTCGCTCATTGTATTATTATTTTTCTTCTTCTTACTGTCGTTATTACAATTCTTATATTGATTCATTACTTGCGTTTCAATCGCTGCTACAACCTTTTTTTTGTGGATGTCTGTACACTAATCGACGATGTATGGAAGTAGCATTCAGCGTCCTTGAGATCATCTATATCAGTCGGCTGTGTGGAACCACAACAACATGGCCTTTCATATCCATGCTGGAGGTGCTGCAAGCCACCCATTGCTAGATCCTCGTTCTAATGGCCTTCTTTTGGCCAAACAAGTCGTGTCTCGTTTCTCCGAACTAGATATCACTCAGATTGGATCTCTTGTCGCCATTGCCGGATTGTTGCCCACTGCTTGGAGGCTTTTACGGCGTGCCTGGGATGAGACATATAGCTGGGTACGACATTGTCTTTTAGCTTCCGTCACGGTACCCGGAGGAGACCCTCTTAACAGAAGCGTCGTGGAATGGATCCTCGCAAACCGACCTCGAAATTATCGATCATTTACGGGACTTACAGAAGTTGGGAATGCCGGCATTGATCGTGCTGCTGCATTGAAGAAAACTCGACATCCAGTACGTTATTTGCCCCATTGGGATACCAGGTGGCTCTGGTATAACGGAAATGCATTTCTTGTGGTGCGCTCCAGTGATAGCAGTGTTTCCATGTCAAATCCAGGCTATGATGGCATTGGTGGAGAACAACTTACGATAAGCTGCTTTGGCTGGTCCGCAGACCCTGTGAAGAAATTCATCAAAGCCTGTCGAGACTATTCCGAAACGCAAACTCAATTTTTCGTTATTATATATTCACGGGACCGATACGGGCTTGCATGGCAGCCCAAAGCTCGAAAACCGATTCGCCTAATGGAAACTGTCCATTTCGATAATCAGCTCAAGCAGCATCTACTGGCAGATATTCGAAACTATCTAGATCCCAAGACTCAAAGACGTTATCAAACACGGAGTATGCCTTACCGCAGAGGATACCTTTTTTATGGACCACCTGGAACTGGGAAGTCATCTTTATCGCTCGCCATTGCGGGTGAATTCGGTCTTGATTTATATGAAGTGAAGATTCCTAGTGTTGCTACCGATGCCGATTTGGAGCAGATGTTCCAAGATATACCTCCGAGATGCGTCGTCTTGCTTGAAGACATCGATGCTGTGTGGACAGACCGTTCAATTGCATCGAAACCCGCGCAAGAAGGACAACCAATGCAGAATTGCACTTTGTCCGGACTGTTGAATGTCCTCGACGGTGTTGGTTCACAAGAAGGTCGTATTGTCATCATGACCACTAATAGACCGGAAGCTCTAGACAGTGCACTGACCCGGCCAGGTCGTATTGATATGAAGGTTTATCTGGGCAATATCAACCGGCAGTCTAGCAAGGAGATGTTCTTGCGCATGTTCTCCCCTGACCTGGGATTCAAGACTCTGGTGGACATGGATGAGCTGCAAGAACTTGCCACTGATTTCGCCAGACAGATTCCGGATGATAAGATCACTCCGTCTGCTTTGCAGGGCTTCTTCCAGCATCATTTAGACAGTCCTTATGACGCTGCTTCCTTGATTGGTGGATGGGTCAGGGAGGAACTTGCAAAGAGATCGGATAAAGAATTTGAGGTCATACCAAATCTTGAAAATGGAGCCTAACCAGCTCAATGTATAATACATGTATATAGATCTTATTAGCATCTAGTCATCTACTTAGAAGTATACTAGTATGCAAACTTTTGCATCACCAGTTGAGGAGTCCCGTCCTGGAGGTAGCTGTGCATTCGACCGACAAGACCAACTAAGAAACTAACTGAATATATCTATTTCTAAGTAATCGTCGAATACGAATACACAGCACATTCTCAACTGGCAACAACCACACTGATCGTATACATGTGAGGTGCGAGACATTCCGGGTGTTTTCGTGAGGGAGACTAGAGCCGCCCACTCAGCCAATCAGCGCGCACGTAATCAGCGAAAGCAAATTCCCATCCGCCCCGAAGCTCCGAACGTCCAACTTGGAACTTCACCTCGCAAGCCATCATAGGCCATCTCTCCAATTCCTCTCCCCTCCACCACAGGGCCCCTACGCTTCCATTCTCTTTATACACATCGGAGGGCTCCAGCTGCCTGCTACCACGCAACAATGCTGGCTCGTTCGCTTCTTCGTGCTGCGCCCGCCCGGGCCGCTGCACGCCAGAGCCTTCGTCAGAACTCGGTACGCACCACCACCCCATCCGTCGCTGTGATAGCCATTGGGTCTTTGTTGCTGGTGCAATGGCTCTCAGCCATGCGTTACGGGCTATTGGGGTGATTTACTAACGATTGACACAGCGAGCCTCTTCCACATCCTCCGGTGCTGAGAACGCGAGCTCTCCGTTCTATCTGACTGCGACCGCTACTGTTGCTACCGCTGCCACCATCGCAACCACCGCCTGGTACTACCACTTGTACGGCCAGCAGGCGTTTGCCATGACCCCTGCTGAGGAGGGGTGAGTTATACAAGTGTACTCTCATTGTTAGATAGGATTGGGCGACTGACAACCTCGGCAGATTGCACGCAACTCAGTACCCATGGGAACACGCCAAATGGAACAAGACCTTCGACCACCAAGCGTATGTGATGATATACCTGGGGAATTTAATTACAAATTACTAATAGAACTAGTCTACGCCGTGGTTTCCAGGTCTACCGTGAAGTCTGCGCCAGCTGCCACTCCCTTACCCGTGTGCCATGGCGTGACTTTGTCGGTGTCATGCACACCGTCGACGAAATGAAGGCCATGGCCGAGGAACAAGAATACGACACAGAGCCCAACGACGAGGGCGAAATCGAGAAGCGTCCCGGAAAGCTTTCTGACTACATGCCCGCTCCCTACAAGAACGACGAGGCCGCTCGTGCTGCCAACAACGGTGCTCTTCCTCCCGATCTGAGCTTGATTGTCAAGGCCCGTCACGGTGGCTGTAACTACATCTTCTCTCTTTTGACTGGTTACCCTGACCAACCCCCTGCTGGTGCTTCTGTCCAGGAGGGATTGAACTTCAACCCCTACTTCCCCGGTACCGGTATGTACACCCATGGTCTAGGTTGAAGTCATCTACTAATTTATTTTAGGTATTGCTATGGCTCGTGTCCTCTTTGACGGCTTGGTCGAATACGAAGATGGCACCCCAGCCACCACCTCCCAAATGGCCAAGGACGTTGTCGAATTCTTGAATTGGGCCGCCGAGCCCGAGATGGACGAGCGCAAGAAGATGGGTATGAAGGCTCTTGCTCTTTCTGCTGGTTTGTTCGCCGTCAGTGTGTGGGTCAAGCGATACAAGTGGGCTGCCATCAAGGCCAGAAAGATTGTCTACAGCCCTCCTGTGCGACGCTAGACAATTCCTTGAATTTGATGGATACGGTTTTGCCGACTGCCATCGAAACATGTATCTGTACGTTTAGATGTCGTTTTCTTTCCTCTCGCTTGACTTTCTTATTGGCGACAAACGAAATTCGCAAGACGGACGAAAAAAGAACAACGCCTCTCTTCGCAGATATACCTTGGGGTGTGGACCTGTACTCCTTGTATACATAGACACAAAATTAGTTTGATCTGAGACCTTAGATAATTTCCTTTGTCATCTGCAATCCATTTGGTTCCGAAGTGCCTATATATCGTATATCGTGCCTGAACTGTGTACATTATGCTATATATCACCAACACTCCTCTCCCCATCCCCCAGCACTTTTACACCTACAACATCATAAACCATCCACATCAACTCCCGCATCGCATCAAAAATCCTCGCCAACCAACCCGGTACTATCCCCTCATCATCCGCAAACAACTGCCCCAAGGCAAGAAATATCTGCAACAACGGAATCAATACATACACCGCAATCTTCTCCCCGACCTTTTGACCCGAAGTAGTAACTTTATACGGCCTGATAGATGCCAAATATGCGCGATAATCATACGGAAAACCGAGCTCCTCAGCCCCATCCGTTATCAATTTCAAATACCTCGCTGACGGCTGCGCATACGACGGATCAGGCCTTATCACATGGCTGTTGGGTTTATACGCCTCTTTGGGCGGCGACAATAACGTATGCGCCATAAACGGCTTCCCCGCAGGTATGTCGGGGGTTGGATCGTTGGGGTTGTAATCCTCGTCAGTAGGGAAGGGGAAACATTCAGTCACGATATCCACGTAGCTGTTTCCGCCTCCTTCGGTTGCGATTAGGTGTGCGTAGTCGGTTAGTGTGACTTCGTAGACGACGCCGATGAGAGGTTTGTGCCATTGGTCTTTGTGGTAGCCTGCATGTCTATATCCAGATTCGAGGTCGACGTCGTCTATCGTATCGACAGTCCCCTTCTCATCGACTATATCCCGATACCGTTGTGTATATGCATCTTCCGTAGTGCGGTATCGCGTCCCCGAAAAACAAGGCTCCAAATACGGTATTCCGGCCAAATCGAACGTGAGCCTCAGCGCAGGCACGTACACATTGACCTGCGAAAGAGGCTCGATGCCTCGGTCACCGCGGAATTTTTCGATGGATAGATTTGAGCCGTATGCTAGATACAGGACTGTTTTTTTGGGTTTTTCGTCGAAGATTGAGAGGGAAGGTGCATGTGGCTGGGGTTGGTGTTTGGAGAGGAGGATGGAGTGGTAGAGGCTCGGGTCTGCGTCTATTGATGTCGGGTCGCGGGCAAGTTGGAGTCTGTCGGTGGAGGGAGGGGGAAGACGAGGGCGTCTCAACTTCGAGGGGCTCATTGTGATTGTTGCCCAGTCTGTCATTGTTAACTGAGTATATACATTATACAGAAGATGTGAAATATGCAAGACAGAGGTGTAGATGTCGTACACGGACATAACTGGGATGGCCTTATCGCCGAACGTCATTGGTGTGTTTGCGGCCTCGGATGAAATGGACCGAGATGCTCATATATCTGAAATTGCACTTCAATGTTGATATGGGCATGGGGGAATGCTCTAATATACTAATCTATTTATTAATGGAGACTGGTGGTTGGGAGCACCCTTTGACTGAATTGGCACAATGTTGGATGTTAAGGTTGTTGACATAAATTGGTCTGAACATCGTGTCAGATCTACCTCTCTAAAAGTCAACTTTGGAAGTGAGATGAGACAAAGTGTACATGTACTCCGTGCAAATTTGACATTATGTGCGCATGGATATTTTATTCGATCTTTATGGAAGCATTGAAGGACCCTGTCCTTTTAAAATCCTCAGGAGAAGGGAAGGGAAGTTCCATCAATGTGAAAACACCCTTGAGGATCTGCTTTCTGAGTTCCCATTCGACAAACAATCTTATATCACTAATCAATTGAATGACAGACCTCTTACGCGTTTGTTCAAGTCTCCTCTTCAAGAGTGGGAGTTCTTCTCCGTACTCTGCAATAGACATGTCGTTTGATACTGCGTGGTCGTTTAACAATTATACTTGGGCACCTCGACCTCCTGGAACTAATAGTTCTCAGCCAACTCAGACTGGGCCTTCTCCTCATCTTCAAGCTGGACCTTCTCAGTTGCTTCTGACTACCCCTTTTCATCCATCGCAGACTAGAGCTCGCTATCCAGTTCAGACTGAATCTCCTCAACTATTTCTGGCTGGACAGCCTCCACCTTTTGGAGCAGGACATCTCCGTCATTTTCATACTACCTCACCTCAACTCGTTCTGTCTGAAGCCCCTCATCCTTTCCAGGCAGAACCTCTTCATCCATTCCAACCCCAACCTTTTCATCCATTTCGGACTCAATCTCCCGCCTTCTTCCAGACTGTCACTCATAATTTCTATCTAGCTGGACCTTCTGATTTACAAGAAAGCCAAACAGTCATTACAGATCTCTCCCCTCGTCATACTCCCGATCCACTTCACTCCTCTTCTATCGCGTCGCGTCCATCAAGGCAATTAGCCATCATGGAGTCAGCAGAAAGCAGCCCTGGGAAGCAAACCACCCAGCAGAGCCATGCTGAGCTTTTGCAAGCATTTCAGAGCTTCAAGCCAGCAGCGCGTCGTGGTACCTCCAAGACCCCTCAGCCAGCCTCGACATCTACGACTCAGCGTTCTGGCACTCCTATCACCAATGCCGGTCAGGCCATTAGTAAGACTAGTGCCTCATATTTTGATTTGATATTTTCTACTCACTATTATTTTTAGGAGCAGGAATGACTGCATTCGAGCTAGACTCCCCGACATCGACTCAGGAGACTACAACTACCACGACTAGTAAAAGAGCCCGCAAAACTCCATACACAGAGCAGGCTGAAGAAAACGAGTCCAGTGACAGGAGCACGCCTCCAAATCATACCGTCAAACGTCCTCGCCAGACTCTAGCAAAGTCTTCTGAGAAGCAAGCTAGTGCTATCCCTAAACACGTCGTCGAAGTTCAGATTCATAACGATCTCGCACGTATGGAACAAGTAGCCCAGAGATCCCTTCAACACACTGCCTCTACTCAGGGAGAGCAGGGTCGCATTTCGATGACTCCAGAGGTTGCAGCCAGTATTGAAGGTAATCAGGGACAGAGGCTTCACTATCAGAATTCTGATAGCCTCTTTGTTCCTCAAACTGCGCAGAGCAGCAAGGCCTTTGCCAGTCAGCTACTGAAAGAGAATCAGGTAAGTAGTAGCAATGTATCAAGCCATTCAGCTCAAAAAACCCAGACTAAACCACATTCCCCATATCCCTAGGAATTCGCAGAACAACTCACTCAGAAAAACGACACCTTTCTGCGCAGCATGCCTTCTACAGCAGTTTCCTATTTAGAAGCGAAGCTCGCCAAAGTGACTGATGAGATGACTCGTCTGCACCAGGAAAAAGTCGACACTATCCGCTTGGAGTACGTGGCTGAGCTGCAGAGGGATATGGATGAGCGTCAGAAGGTGATTGATATGTTGTTGCAAAAGTCGGATGTGTGAGACTGGAAGACCCCCGAGGGAGAATTGGGTAGAGGAAATATTAGAGTTGTTGGTAAAAGTTGTATGAATATCTTCGGGGTCAATGGATGAGCGTCAGAAGGTGATTGATATTGTTGCAAAAGCCTGATGTGTGATCCTAAGAAAGAATTGGGTAGAGAGAATATCGAGTTGGTGATGGAAGTTGTTGGATGTTGGTTTTTCAGCGAGTCAACCCTCACACAATCCGGAAACATCCTCCTAGAAAAAGAACGTAACAGAAGAGTAAAACAAATATACATATATAAACACATCAAGTCTTCCCATACCACTTTTGGGATGAAAGAGGTTAAGCGGTAATAGGGTAGCAAAAGAAAAAAAGAAAGAAAAAGCCGGTAGCCTGCCAATAGCATTTATATCACAGTCAGCCGTGATAAACCAACTACACCATCAGGGGCTTTGTTGAGACTTTAATTACAGCCTTGGGTTACTGAATGCTCCTTCTAAAGTTTGATTAATCGCTCACGTAAAGTAGATATAACCGATTATTTCGATCAAATATACAAAACCAACCAACGATTAAACACCATCACATACCCAGATACTCTCCCAATGGTTGCGCGATGGCGGGGAGGGGTTGGTTTGTTAGGGAGAGAGATCCATGGACGAGAGTGCGAGGCGGCTTGAGAGGTGGTCGTTGCTGTTGATGGGTGGGCCATGCTGGCAGAGCGTGGTGCATATTTGCTGGAGGAGTTCGAGGGGGAGGGTATTCATTATGTACCTATAATTACGTAGGTATATACCTATGTACTTGATTTTTCCTGACGCCCTAGGACTTGTCTGTTCCGTTTTAGTGCAGCATGCTTACCCCGACGCCGCTTTTACTCCTTGATAGACCTCTGCAAGTCCCATGGGACTTGCAGAGGTCTACTCCTTGAATAGAACTGAGTATGATTCTAAGCGCTATGATTAACGTAATCCACAAGCGAGCCGCCACCCCAAGCGAGCCGCCACCTTTCCCCGAACGCGTACGCGATATTGATTTCAAATCCCAATTTCAAAGTCACATACAAATTACATACAAAAATTTAACTACTAGTACAACTAGGATATCTGTTAATTCGATACCCAATAACTCTACAACCACTACACTGAAATTGGCGGCGTATAATTGGTTGAGAAGCTGGGAGCTCTAGCTTAGCTAGAACAGTAGTAATAGTTTAAGATACCTTAACTAGACCTTATATAAGCACTTAAACTTCTTCTCTTATAACCCCTTGCTTAATAGATATCTATTTATTAGATCTTTTACGCTTTTGCTTCTCTTTTTTATGCGTAGCTTATAAATTATAATTTTCTTTCTATATGAGTAAGAGATTATTTATAGTCATTTTATAGGCTTTTAATATGTGTATAATTGCTTGATTAATTAGTTGATTTAGGCTCCTTGTATACTTATTTATATGCTTTTTAATTATAGTTGACTGGCGTACGAATTAGTGTATATTTTAAGGGGTTTATAAATAAGAAGATTATGTATTGCTTAATTAATTTAAAGAGAGGATTAGTGTCTTTAATTAAATATTAAACTGTTAAATAACTTAATCTAGATTAAAAGGCATTAATCTAGTAGCTATAAAGCTATTCTAGATAGTTTAAGCTTTATATATAACTATATGAGCCTATAGGAATGCTGTTAAAAAGTTAATTTTATTAATATAGTTAAATCCAAGCCTTATTTACTGTTTAATAAGCTGCCCATAATATCACTTTAAAACTACAAAACAGCCAATATTAAGAGGCTATAGAAGATATGAAGAATAAGATAGTATATAAACTAGAATAATATTATTCTTAGTATATATATAGTTAAATTCTAGTATTAAATAACTTCTATAGCTATTAAGAATTAATATTTAATATCTTCCCACTGTATGACTATTAATATAGGGAATAAAATAGGTTTTAAGCTATTCTAATCCTATTTAATCTATAGTCCAGCTATTATCACTAATATTGATTCTCCAATCATTTAGAAGTTTATTAAACTAGCTTAATTATACATTTTTCTTTGCTTTAAAAATTATATATAAAGGCAGGGTCTATCTAATTAAATTTATTACCTTGATTATAGTCACCTATTCTTAATTTCTAGATTATAAAAGCTTTAGCTAAGTATATTGATTACTTCTAGTAATAACCTTTATAGTTACGCAGAATCCTATAGTAAAGCCTATTTTATTAAAATTATATATATCTTCTAGTAGGATTCTATATTCAGATATAGTATCTTATATATAATTAAAATGCTCTTAAATTATCTTCAGATCTTCGCATTTAGCACGCTTGTAGTTATATCTTTATAAAAACTTCGAGTCAATCTCTGGATAGTGTTTAATCAAGTTGGTTATCTAATTCTTCCTGACTTATTAAGTGCCATATTATAAAAGTATATAATTAGCTATTTCTTATATGAGAGAATATTAGAGGGGTAATCTATATTAATCTAAATTAAGTACCTATTTAATAAGCAACTCCTCCTTAAATTGAGCTAATTTATAGTTATTAGCGCGTACGAGAGATCTTTATTAAATACCTTATAGTTGGTTCCAGAGAGTCGTACGTAGAATATTATAAATTTTAACAACTTCTATAATAGTAGGAATTTTGCTATTCTAAAAATTAGAAATAGCTAATAAGATTTAGTCTTCTTGCTTAGTCAAGTCTTTTGACTTTTTATTGTGAATTGGGGGCATATTGACGTGTTAAATTAGTTGAAATCAATATCGCGTACGCGTTTGGGGAAAGGTGGTGGCTCGCTTGGGGTGGCGGCTCGCTTGTGGATTACGTTAGATCAATGAGCTTTATATAAGCTTGTAGAGATACTTAATAATCTATGATTAAGTATATTAATTCACTTATTATTTATTAAGTATAATATATATTTTTATAAATTATATATTATTGCTAGAGTTGGCATGGGCCGCATGGTCGCATGGGTTGGGTTCGGACCGTTCGGTTGGGCTTTGAGAATATTCAACCTAATTTACTGGGTTTTAGATTATAAAAAATAAAACCTACCCCGATCCTATTACCTATAGTGTTAGGTTAGGTAATACCTAAATACCCATACTATATTAAAATAGGTAATCATTGATATTAATATAGTTTAATATAAGTAATAATAGATTACCTAATACCTATAGTCTATAGATTTTACTATCATTTAAGATTATTATAAGCATATATATTGAGCAAAGCTCACAAAGAATGAAAAAGGCATTATACTCAAGATCTATAAACTAGAGG